>OZ035880.1:181401480-182075286 GCA_964034835.1 Muscina levida | reverse complement strand
ACATTTTAAACGTCGATAATGTGCGCAGGCGAACTCAAAACACAAGAGTTAAATGATCGAAGATGCTCCGCACACAGTCAACACATAACAAAACTCTTTTTTACAATTTTTTCCTGATCACTCAAAGATGATGTGCACACATAAACGAGCGACACTAAAAGATTGGTAGAGAAGAAGTAGAAATATAGCTGTATATGTATGTATATGTATAAGTAACACTTCATTCAATAATGTGTGTGACTAATTAATTAAAACACATTTTTTTACCAAAATTCGTTTTTATTCATCAACATAGTCCCCTTTTAGGGAGATACAATCATTCCAACGCTTTTCCAATCTTTCGATACCGCCTTTGTAAAACGATTTTTCTTTGCCTTCAAAATAGGCGTTAGTTTCGGCGATTACTTCATCATTTGAGCGAAATCTCTTACCACGGAGCATATTTTTGAGGTCTGTGAAGAGCCAGTAGTCGCTGGGGGCCAAATCTGGAGAATATGGTAAATGGGGAAGCAATTCGAAGCCCAATTCTTTAAATTTTGCCATCGTTTTCTTTGATTTGTGACACGGTGCATTGTCTTGGTGGAACAAAACTTTTTTCTTCGACATATGAGGCCGTTTCTTTGTGATTTCGTCTTTCAAACGCTTTAATAACGCTATATAATAGTCGCTGTTGATGGTCTGCCCCTTCTGGAGATAGTCGATGAAAATTATTCCATGCGCATCCCAAAATACAGACGCCATAACCTTGCCAGACAACTGCTGCGTCTTTGGTCGCTTTGGGCGGCCTTCACCGGCTGCATGCCACTCAGCAGACTGCCGATTTTACTCTGGAGTGAAATGGTGGATCCATGTTTCATCCACTGTGATGTACCGACTCCGACTTATTGCGTGTAAACATATCCAAACAGCTCTTTGATTCATCGATTCGTTGTTGTTTATGTATGTATGTGTTTCTTTTCTCCATATGAATGTTACTCCGTGTTTAGGTATTTTCGTTTCTCAGTGCACATATGAGTTGAGTCGTCTTTATCGCACACACGACGGGAGTTAGAAAAAAGAGCAACATCGTTTTCCGACACTTAGCAAGATGTGTTTGCATGTTAACATGCTCAACGGTACAGAGTTTGTATCACATTTGCTTCTCAAACACTCTCATGAAAAGAGTTTTGCATACATTTTGTGCACATTTGTGAGTTTTTTTCAAACGCTGATTGAAACAAAATAATTTTAGATTGTTAGGCCCTCTCTATACCTTCCATAAAAATTAGTTTATTGGGACTTAGGACAAAGAGCCTCTACGGGCTATTCGCAGGTATTTTATCAATCAGACCAATAGCCTTTATAAAGAAGTTTAATTCAAATCCGAATTTCCTAAATAACTATAAAATGCTAAAAGTTAAAATTATTGTTAGGATACGTTGTGGCCAAATGGATTTTGTACTAAATCACAAAATCACAATTAACACAACGAATGTAGTGAAATGCTATTTACTTATACGAGTATGGAATTGTTTTGTTTCTTTTGTTACGTTTCTTATAAAATACGTATACATGATTTAGTTTATCTTATTTAGTTACATTTTTCCATTTTATTCGTTATGTGTGTTACTGTTGTTGTATTGCTTATAAACCAGAGCAATTTATACAATTCCCTGTGTTTTACAATTACTATAACATAATCCTTACATAATAATTTTGTTTTTTTTTGTTGTTTGCTAATAACTATTTATACAGTAATTGTTAAAAGCGTAATGCAATCTTTATTGACTCTACCTATACAATACGAATACAAATAGCAGTTTGTTTGTTTTTTTCTTCAAATAATCTAATTAAAACAAACAAACAAATACTGATAATGTAACAGGTGTCGGTTGGGTAGGGTGATGCGATGAAAATTCGACGCATAGATATGCAATTAAATTATTCAAAAAAAAAAATTATAAATTATTATTGCTTTAAATACTAAATAACACATATTTATTTACAACAACATTTGCTATGACATTAATGTCTGCCCATCATAGTAAATATGACAGCATATCATATCGTCGTAATTGCATTTAAATGTTCATATATTAAATTACATTATGCCACGGTCCACACAGATAGGGGCGTGGTGGTGTGTGTGTGCTGCAACACCCTTCAGGGTTGCAATGCAATCTTCAAGTGCATCCCTCTAATGTACTAGCTGTAGTTGTTGCTGCTGTTGTTGTTGTTATTTTTAAAACACTTAACATAATATAAAAGTAACAGAAGTGTTTGTCTTTGTTGCTGTTGTTGTCGTCGATTTTATCACATAAATAGTTTATAGTTCACTATCGTTTTATCTCAACACAAGCAAACTCGCATACATACATACGAACATAGTAGTAGCAGTAGTGCGTTGATTGCAGATGCTACTATATACAATTATACATTAACTTACACATATTTGTACACACACACTTGCACTCTTAATATTACGGGACATTAGTACTGATAGTTTAGTGTGTTATCCTTTATAACTTTGTTGCAAATACTCTTTCGCTACTTCCACCATCACGTATGGTCGAGTTTGCCTTTACATGTGTATGTCTTGCACTTAATCCATTGGCGTTGCTGTGGATGCGAAAGCGTTTGTCGTCTTCACTGTTTATATTGCTGATACTGATGCCACTGGTGCTGGCGATGTTTACAGCTGCTACACATAATAAGCGTTATAGGGATTACGCTTCTCTAAGCAGGGTAGCACACATTCAAGCGTATTGCGAAACGCTTCTCGGAAGTCCCGATTAAAATAAGCATAAATGAGAGGATTCAACGTTGAGTTAAAGTATCCAATCCAAAAGAGTACAGCAACTACCACATCGGGACAAGGACATGCGGGACCACAAAGTGATGTAATCACGTACCTGTAAAACAAGTGATGGAAATAAAGTTAGAAGCGTTATTAGTGGCTAACTATATATACGATGAAATTGGTCAATTGTGACAGTGGTGTAGGGGGGCGGTGGTAAATAAAAATGTTATTAATATATAAACAACAGAGTTTCAAATAGTACGGCAGTGGTTTACGTTAGTAGCGGGAGTGCATAAACTATTATTTTTGAAGATTTTGTTACAAGACAATGTAAGGCGAGCCAACAGAAAATGGGTAGGATCGGATCCGAGGGCATGGCTTACATCTTTAAACTTTAAAGGTCTGTATCTTATGAACTATCAGAGGTATGAAGATGGTATTTGGTATATATGCCATTCGTACAGCCAGCCAGGGTGAAAGTAGACGGTGCCACACCCCCTTTTCAAAAATTGCCCTGCCGGCTTTTCCAATGGACCGATTGATAAAAAATTCTTACAAAGTTGACCTGCAGAAAGTCTCTGGCTATACTTGGTTGTGATTGGGTGTGGCTCCGCCCATACAACTTGAAAATTAAAAAGGTTATATCTCATGTACTATTAGAGCTATGAAGATGAGATTTGAATTACAGCCAGGGTGGAAGAGGGCGGTGTTACGCCTACTTTTAAAAAAATCGCTCTGACGGCTTTTATAATAGACCGATTGATAAGAAAATTTTACAAAGTGGTACTGTTGACCTGTAAATAGTCCCTGGCTACACTTAGTTGTGATTGAAAAAAAAGGGGCGTGGTACTGCCATACAATTTTAAATGGATATATCTGATGAGCTATCGGAGGTATAAGAATGATATTTGGTATATATGTTGTTCGTGCAGTTATAGCCCCCTTTTCAAAATATTTCAATATTTGACTATTAAACGGTATCAAATTAGCTTTCAGATAGCTCTTAAACTACGACTGCACTCGAGGGGATAGGTAGACGGACACCTCCAAAAAGGTGGAGTTTGTATTAAAGGTACTTTTTGTCCGATAATGATCGTCTTAGAACTTAACTTCCGTTTAGAGGATAGAAATTTGTATACAAAATTTCTGCTCAATAGCTGTTATATTAAGGCTATAATCGCTGCGAAAGACAGACAGACACTTTAAAATGGAGGAGTGTAAATGGAAATAGGAGTAGTATTTGTCCGATATTTTTAATCTCAGAACTTAAACTCTGCTTAGTGAATGGAAGCATACTTACCAAATTTTAGCTTAATATTTTGTAAACTACGGCTGTAATTGCGGGGAAAGATAGGCGGACACCCCAAAAAGGAGGGAGTTTGTATGGGACATAGGTGTAGTTTTTGTCCGATCTTGCACAGCTTAGAACTTAACCTTGCTTACAAAGTTTCAGCTCGATGGTTTTTAACTGCGACTGTAATCGCAGGAACAGACCCCCAAAAAGGGCCAATTTTTAAGGGAGGTGGGACTAGTTTTTAACCGATCTTATCCATCTTAGAAATCAACCTCCACTTAGAGGTCAAAAGCTTGCATACAAAGTTTCAGATCGATGCTTTTTAAACTTTTTAAACTGCGACTGTAATCGCAGGGACATACCCCAAAAAGGAGCAATTTGTATGAGAGGTGGGAGTAGTTTTTGACCGATCTTGCCCATCTTAGAAATCAAACTCCAGTATAAGGACAGAAGCTAACTGCAATCGCGGGAAGAGAGACCAAATAGAGGAAATTTGTATGGGGGAGGGGGGAAGGGTATTAGTAGTTTTTGACAGATCGGGCTCATCTTGGAACTTAATCTCTACTTAGGGCATAGAAGCTTGTGTTCAAAATAAGCAGGTGTGGTAGATATGACAACATATACATATATAAATGATCAGCGTCGAATATTGAGTCTATATAAAGATGTCCGTCTGTCTGTCTCTGCGATTACAAACAAATCTACTCCCACGTCCCACACATATTGCCCTTTTTTGGGTTCTAAGATTAAAGTCGTAGTTTAAGAGCTATCGAGCTGAAATTTGATATGTAAGCTTCTATGCTCTCAGCGGATGTTATGTTCTAAGATGAGTAAGATTGGTTTAAAACTACTGCCACCTATCATATAAACTGCCCCTATTTGGGGGTTTCCGTCGGTATCGACCTGAAATTTGGTATGAAACCTTCTATGATCTATGCAGAGGTTATGTTCAAAGATGAGCAAGATCGGTAAAAAACTACTCCAGCCTCTCATACAAACTATCCCTTTATCTCTTAAACTGCAGCTGTAATAGCGGTGACAGACAGACGGATAAATAGACGGATAAATAGACGGAAGGAAATGAGCCGAAAATGTGGCGTGTTAATATTGACAGGCGTGGCACCTACTACGTTAAAAAAGTTCTTCAAATCAGATTTAAGGATAAGTGAAACAGTAAGTAATCGGATTGGTGAGCACTATCCATACAGTGTTAATATTTCTGAACATATGGGTATATCGTACGAAAAATAAATAAAATTTAACATAAAACTATACGTCAACTATCAACTATCAACATTATACGAATTCCATTCACTTTAATGGGCCAAGAAGGGCGTGAATAGATATGTGTGGCGAGGTATCTTCCATAAAACAAAATGTCTAGAAATTTTGAATGAAGTCCTCTGTTATGAGTGTGCTAATGTCAATCCTTTGAAAATTACTATTGGAAGCTAAATATTACATAAAAAAGGACCAAAGTTAATCAATTAAATTTTGAAAGTCAGTTTTCGTTGATTCAGATCATATCGAAATGCAACTAGTGCTCAAGCATCATGCACTTTGAAATGATGTGAACATTGCTCAGGTGCGAGGAAGTATTTACTCTTTTTAAGTGAATGGAAATATCTATCAACTAAGTGGTTATTATTGTTACATAATATGTAATTTAAGAAAGTATTAATTGTATGAGAAAAACAAATACTTTTTTCTCCTTGCTTCTTTTACACTTACCCCAACTCTCTGATAGTACCTTCAAACATGGTAATGGTTGTATGCCATTTTATAATTTTAAGTGTATTGACACGTTTTATCTCACCCATACTAACATTTCACCGTTTTATTTTAAAACAATGGGTTTTTTTATTTGTTCCTTAACCTTTTCTTTTACCCCCCATGACATTTGCTCATATTGCTGAGCCGACGTTTACCACTGTAATCAATTGATTAGTGTTCATACCATACGCCCCAATACTACTTACCAGAGAAAAAATGGCAACCAACATAATAGGAAAACGCCCATTATGATACCCAAAGTACGTGCTGCTTTATGTTCCGCTTTCCAACCCTTTGTGGGTCTCACAGAACCACCTGGAAAAAGGGCAAAGTAATTAATGCTACAACAATTGTTACTTTTAGATGGAGCATCGACGCGTAAGAGATACAAAGGAACATTGTATCAGTTTGTGTGGACAAAAAAATAAAAATAGTAAAAGGGCTAATATTTTACAGAATGAAGAGTGTATTAAAAATATACATATCAACATAGGTATAGGCTAGGTATAGGATATCTAATAGATGGTTCTTACTAAGGACACAGATGTGTAGTCAAAATACAAATGCATACATGCTTAAGTGTTGGCATATGCTATAGTTTTTAAGAGTAGGATGTAAAAGTAGTTTAGCTATTTTTGCTATGTGTGTGCACAAAGGCAAGGGAAATCTCTTTATAAGACAATATAAAAAATGGCAGGCATTATAAAGTTTATAATTGTACAGTAATGTTTAATGTATGAATGTGTTTGATATGTAGGGGGATTATAAATAATACACATTTAAATTAAGCCAAAGGGTATCTAACATGCATTTTTAGTTTGTGTTGCTTAAAACTTTAATAACTTTAGTAAAATGTTTGAGGAGTTATAGTTTTTAACAAAGTTATATCCTTTTGTACAATATAGCATATGACATTTGTATAATTGGTTTATAGTTACAGATGTTCTACCTCCATATGTATGTGTAATAAAATGGAATTTGTATATATCACAGTGCAACACATAAATTGGTGCCACCTTCGTACCCGGGTATTTTTTAAGTATATACCGAAACTAAAAAAATCCCCAAAGGATTTGGTCCCATCACATCGAAACATTTTTTTATGGATACTCCAATATTTTCACCCCAACTCGATTTTTTGACCATTTTTACGGAGTCCATATTTCATAAACCGTTCGGAATTTTTTTCTTTTGTCTTCGGCAAAGTTGTAGAACCAAACCAGAGCAAAAAAAGCCTCAAATAGACCGACCCAAAAAAATTGCATCCAGCCGATGACCTTAGATTTGTTGCACTGTGTGTTAATGCATTTTTAAGATGGATTAAAGCAACACCGTATGATAAAAAATGTGGAGAAATGTTAAAAAAAAATTAACATTTTGTTAAAAAAATATTATATTGATAACATTTTAAATTTTGGATATTATTCCATTTCGACAAGCATAATGCCTTAAACCTGTTTAGTGTATATTCATTACCCATTTGTACACCCTTCACCTCTCGCATTCCTTTTGTAACGCCCATAAGGAGGTATGGTAGGTATGACAAAAAATGGCCAGCTTGTTACTTTGATTTGATTTAAAGATGTCCGCCTGTCTGTCTGTCTCCGCTATTACAGCAGTAGTTTAAGAGATACCGAGCTAAAATTTGAAATACAAGCTTATATCCTCAAAGATTTTTCAACAACTACTCCTACCTTTTATATTATCTGCCCCCTTATTGGTGGTCTGTCCCCGCGATTACTGCCGTAGTTAAGGAGGTATTGAGGTGAAATTTAGTATGCAGCTTCTATGCTCTAAGCAGAGGTTATGTTCCAAGATTTGTAAGATCGGTTATAAACCACTTTCACCCCTCATACAAAATGCGCATTTTTGGGGAATCTGTCCCCGCGATTGCAGCCGTATTTAAGAAGGTATCGAGCTAAAATTTGGTATGCAAGTTTATATCATCTAAGCGGAGGCTAAAGGAGCTAAGAGGAGCAAAATCGGAAAAACCAATCCCCTGTCCCTTTTAAACTAATCCTTTTTGGAGGTGTCGGTCTATCTGTTTTTACGATTCCAGCCATAGTTTAAGAAATATGGAGCTGAAATTTGATATCCAACCTTTTGCTCCCAAAGTGGAAGTTAAGTTTCAAGATGAGCAAGATGGGACAAGAAGTACTTTCCCTACAAACGACTCCTTTTTGGGGGTGTCCGTCTGTCTGTCAACGGTAGTAGTTTAAAAGCTTTTGAGGTAAAATTTGGTATGCTATCTCCTATCCTCTAAGCAGAGGTTCTGACAGGAGCAAAGTCGGACAAAAACTACTCCTACCTCCCATACGCACTCTCCCTTTTTTTGGTGTCGGTCTATCAGATCCTACAGTTATTGTTTTAATTTTAAAGCTATCGAGCTTAAATTTGGTATACAAGCTTCTATCCTCTCAGCGAAGTTGTAATGAAAAGATGAGAGAAATTACTCCCACGTCCATTATAAACTCCCTCTTTTTGGGTATGTTCGTCTATTTGTCCCTTCGATTACACACGTAGTTTAAGAAACATCAAGCTGAAATTTGGTATGCAAGCTTATATTCACGAAGGGAGCTTATTTTCCAAGATAAGCAAGATTGGGCAATATCTACTTCTCCCTCCTCTACAAACCACGCCTTTTTGGGAGTTTCCGTCAAAGGCAGTGTTTAATAGTACATATATATCCCTCTGCCTATGAGTAGGAGGGTATATATCATTTGAGACGACCCAAAAGTGTAACATATTGAAGGAGTCACTTTAGACCCTGCGTTTATTTGAACCAAATAAAATTCATGACTTTTTAAGTCGTTTGAGCCATGTCCGTCTGTCTGTCTATCTGTCCATCCGTATGTCCGGCTGGTACGCACGATAACTGTCGAAAGACGCAACCAATTGATTAGAAACATTGCATAGGTTAATATTTCCCCAAAACTACTTACGGCATTGCAAATGATCTACATGGCCACGCCCCTTCCGGTACCTTCCATACAAATGTATCATTCGGCCCACTTTGGAAATCGAGTAATACTATCAATACACCCAAATGCTGAATTTCGTTAAGGCATAACAGGACAAAGTTTTGGATAAAAACTGGAAGCCTAGCCACGCCCCTTTTGGTACCTCCCTTACAAATGTCCAATCCGTCTACTTTGGAAATCGAATAATATTATTAATACACCCAACGCGATTGTGCAAAAATCTGTATTTAGTAAAGCTAAAACAGGCCTTCATGCACCTCCCACACAAATGTATCATTCCGCCCACTTTGGAAATCGAGTAATAATATCAATACACCCAAATGCTGTATTTTGATAAGTACTAACAGGATAAAGTTTTGGAGAAAAAAAAATTTGGAAGTCTAGACACACCGCTTCTGGTGTCTACTTTAGAAATCGAGTAATAATTTCAATACCCCCAACGCGAACGTGCTCAAATTTCATATTTTGTTAAGCTTTTGGGGAAAAAATTTAAAGTCTAGCCACGCCCCTTCTGATACATCCCATACTAATTTACAATACCGCCCACTTTAGAGATGGCGTAATAATATCAATACACCCAACGCGATCATACCCTAATTCTCCCATACAAATGTACCACTCCGCCCACTTTATATAATATCAATATACTGACAAATTTTATGTTTTACTAAGAGTGAAGGTATATGTAAGTCGGTTTTCCCGACTGAAACTTTCTTACTGGGGTTTCTTACTGTTCCTAATGACATAAAAAAGTGGTTTGAGCATGTCCTTCCACGTTGGTCTTAAGACAGTTACTATAGAACAGACAGGGAAGTGGTCCAAGTTATGACGTAGGGTGTTAATTCACGTATCCAATGAAAGTGACGTGTCCCCTTCTTTATATGAGTTAGAACAAGGACTGTTCTCTACCCACCAGGGACCAGTCACAGGACTAGTTCTGTAGTAGGGTAATTAATGTATTAGAATAATTTTCCCGACTAAAATACCCCCAATTGCCAATTTGGAGCCATAAATGCAAGACAAGGGTTACTTCAATACAAATCTGACATAATATCTGGTATTATAAGTAAATCTGTCTCTGAGATAAATCTTAAGTTTAATCATTTAACATTTATTTTTATATTACTGTAAAGTGTTGATGAGTTTTTAGTCCGCCTGTAAGTGAATCGTAACATTGCAGCATTGCCATTACCCAATCCTATTTACGAACGAACCTAACTCTTCCAACATGACAATCATGTTACATCCCTCTGTCACTCCACCTAGAACACACCCTTTTACAAAGGTTCAGCCAAGTTTGAGTGGTGTCATTATTAATTCCTTACGCAACCAATGATGAACCTTTACTTTACTCAACCATCTTAACTTGTTAATCACCACTATCATGTGCTCTATCTTTGCAATACCCCATATACCAAACGCAATTATTGACCCAACCGACTATCTACCCAATACTGCTGCTGCTGCTATGTATATTCATGTTTGTTGTATGTCTTAGAAGTTTCTTATTTATGTTTCTATTCGCATTTGCTGTAGGATAATCGTCGATGAAATCCATTTACTATTGGGTGCGTGATAATGATGAGTTTCCATGGTTTGTTATCGCCTATCGCCTGGTCTTTTGGCTGTTGCAAACTACATAGCAGAGTTAATGCTCTTCTACAGTGTGGTTTCCGTTACAGTTTTAATCTGATAAGGATACTGTGAATACGGTTCTCATTTAACCATCAATGTTTGGCAAAGAATATTGTAGATAACTCTTAGAAAGAGCATTTAAGTATCGGAGATTAAATTACTTTTGAGTGGCGCATTTTGTAAAAGCTCTAAGTCATAAACAAAAACCGATAGAAAGATGGTCAAAGTGGTTTTCAAAGTAATGTAATAGATATATATCTATATGTATATAAATATGGACGTAGATGGACGATTATGCTCTGGTACGTGCATAGCACAACAAGAGCAACTGTCTGAATAAATGAACTTAACTGCAAATGGGCGAGCAAGTCGGTGCTGTTAAAGTCATTTTTCTGGTAATATTTTTAAAGGACGACCGTGGAAGTTGCAACACACCTAGGTCAGCCGGGTGACCTGGGTCCAATATCTGTCAACTCTCGAGTAGTCAAATTAATTTGTATTTCTAGTAAAAGCTTCTCAAGCAGCTGAAGTTCGGAAGTTCGTTAAAAATTGATATAAGAGAAGCTCTCATATTTTGATCATGGGATGCAAAGGGAATATAATTTATTTTAAATAATAGGAAGGGCAAACTAAGCCATTATCACAGGATGAAACTCGAATTTATGCATTTTTTCCGTCTAAAAGTACGATTTTTGAAAAATTACTTTTTAGTTGAAGTTTACCACATAAGGGAAACATCCACCCCAAATTTCATAAAACTATCTATAGTCGTGTGTAGATGAATCACTAAGAGAATAAGTTTGTTTCGATAGGACTCCAACAAACAAACAAAATATTGGCGTTCTAAAATTGCCTTTGTATAACATTTAATCATAGGGTGTGTCCGCCTCGACTTATTTTTTTTTTGTATGGAGACCGATTCACATAAATTTACACGACAGCGGCGTTCTTTTGGTAATGAAACGGAGAAAAGCAAGAGAGCCTAAGAGCACAAGAGTGTGAGTTCAAAACAGTGCTTTACAAAACAGATGGACGACTCCATGTACCAAACAATTGTTTATTGTACAGAAAAATACAATTAATTGTACCAAAAAGTATTTGTATTGTACCAAAAAGTACTTTTATTGTACCAAACAATACTTTTACTTTGATGTCAGAACCAAAAAAAACGTTTATTGTAGAAAATAGTACTTTTATTGCAGAAAATAGTACAATATATTGTACCAAATAGTACAATTTATTGTACTTTGATGTTAGTATCGAAAAGTACATCTATTGTACCAAATCCAAATGGTACAATTTATTGTTCCAAATAGTACAATTTATTGTACCGAAAAGTACTTTTATTGTACAGAATAGTACAGTTCATTGTACCAAAAAGTACAATTTATTGTACCAAAAATTACATTTACTGTACAAAATAGTACTATTTATTGTACCAAAAAGTAAATTTTGTTGTACCAAAAGTTTAATTTATTGTACCAAAAACTATTGTACCAAACTTTATGGTACCAAATTGTACAATTTATTGTACCGCAAAGTTTTTTTTGAGCACCATTTAATACTTTAATTGTACCAAACATAAATTTTTTTGTACTAAAAAGTACAGTTTATGCTTCCACATAGTACAAATTATTATACCGAAAAGCACTTTTATTGTATGAAATAGTCAAATTCATTGTACCATAAAATACAATTTATTGTAGCCAAAAGTACATTAATTGTACCCAAAAGTACGTTACTTGAACCTAAAAGTACGTTAATTGTACCAAAAAAATTCAATTAATTGTATCAAAAAGTACCATTCATTATAGCAAAAAGTACAAGTTCTGCACCAAAAGTACAATTTTTTGTACTCTGATGTCAGAACCTAAAAGAACTTTTATTGTAGAAAATAGTAATTTTATTGCAGAAAATAGTACAATATATTGTACCAAAAAATTAAAATTGATTGATCCAAAAGTACAATTGAAAGATGGTGTATTGTATCAAATAATACAACAAAAAAATATTAGTATTGTATCAAAAAGTACTTTTATTGTAGCTACAGTACTTTTTTTGTTCCAAATAGTGCAATTTATTGTAATTTGATGTTAGTACCAAAAAGTACTTTTAGTGTACCAATAAGTTAAATTTATTGTATAAAATAGTATAATTTATTGTACCAAACACATTATATTGTATCAAAAGTAAAATTTACTGTATCAAAAAGTACAACTTACTGTACAAAAATGTAAAATTTATGGTACCAAAAAGTACAATTTATTGAATCAAAAATTAAATTTTATTGTAGGGAAAAGTACAATTTATTGTACAAAAAGTTAATTTTACTGACCCAAAAGGTACAATTTACTGTACTAAAAGTACTATAAATTGTACTAAAAAGTAAAATTTATCGTTGAAAACAAAACCAAAAGTACAATTTATGGTACCACATAGTACAATTTATTTTACCAAAAAGTATTTTTTTTTCTACCAAATAGTAAAATTTATGGTATTCAAAAGTACTTTTATTGTACCATAGGGTACAATTTATTTTACCAAAAAGTGCAAATTATTGTACCAAAAAGTACTTAATTGTACCAAAAGTACCCTTTATTTTACCGAAAAGTTAAATGGTACAATTTATTCCACCAAAAAGTACAATTTAATGTACCAAATAAAACAATTTATTGTACCAAATAGCATTTTGGTTCACCCTTACGTAATTATTCTAGCAAAATTAGAAAAGTTAGACTTCAATACATTCAAATGATTTACTGCATACATTGACATAGCAGCTATTTAATATTGTTTTGGTTTTGAGAGAAGAGCGCTGTTATATTTGTCGAGAATGTCTTACAAACATTACTCACTGCAGTAAGTCATTTGTTGTCTTAGTAAAGCAAATGTGTCTGTACAGGGCTCTAGTTTACACTAAAAGCAAAAGGTCGAGGCCACATACTGAGCGGCAGAGCGGTTAGGGACAACAAGTTAAAACATATTTAATGGCACCACCCGTCTCTCAGTAATGCCGCTCATTGGTTGTAAACTTTAACTGTATTTCATATGTTTTAATTTGTTGCCGCTCAGTATATAGCCTCGGCTTTAGTATCAATATTAGAGTGGGTCAATCTGTATGGAGTAAAAAAAACGCACCAAGCGGTTATCAAAATCGTAATCTACAATGAATTCTAAGAAAACTTTTTGAGAAACTTTTCGTATTGGAGCCCTCTTAGGGTATGAAGATAGGGAGTAGTCAAGTTCGAAAAAATGTTAGGAGGGAAATCCTAGTGGTGGTCGGCCATAAATTACCCTCTAGGAGGCACAATGGGAGTGGCAGGAGTTGATTAAAAAAAATTATAAAAATTAAAAAAAATTGTATGGGGACCACATTAGGGGTGAAGAAAGAGGGTCGATCATACATTTGACTCCTCTTAGC
This sequence comes from Muscina levida, assembly GCA_964034835.1. Classification (NCBI taxonomy): domain Eukaryota; kingdom Metazoa; phylum Arthropoda; class Insecta; order Diptera; family Muscidae; genus Muscina; species Muscina levida. The sequence continues at coordinate 182,061,403 of OZ035880.1, read as the reverse complement.
GCACCTTAAGGGCAGTTAGAGCGGTGAGAGCAAATTTTATAAAAAATATATGATATCTGATATCTACTTCGCATGTACATGTTTGACATAATTGTAGATATATACTATATAGCTGATGATGTACCATTGTGCATCAGTTCGTCCTAAAGGGGTCTTAAGATGAACTCGTCATGGAGTTCGAAACGCGTCATCCTAGTGCGTGACACACTGAATTTGACCAAAAATATCAAACAATAAAAAAACACTTTTCTGATCGTAAGCCGAATTTGATGTATTATTTGATACACTTTAACGTAAATTTAATAAAAAATTGATTTTTGTTAGGAGAGAAAAATTACTGGGGGCGATTCCAGGAAAATTGTGGTGTTTGTTGATTTAAGGCCTATGTTTTCTTGGGCAAATTTTCTTAGGATTCATCGTAGATTTCGATTTTGATAACCGCTAGGTCGAGTAAAAAAATGACCCACTCTAATTATAATGCTGATACATTAAAGCAATTGTAATATGAATTTCATAGTTTTTCAGATAAATAAACAAAAGATTTAGTAAGTACGTGTTTGCAACATGTTTTAATATTTATTGAGGAAAAAATTGAAGACACGGCTTCCTTTAAAATCAAACGTTTCAGAGGCCAACGTATTGGACCAAACGTAGCTGGATTGTAACAATAATTTTCGAGGTAGGACGAAGTCTTCAGGATCAGCTAGTAGACTATATACACACATATTTGTTTCTATATTATTTCCCATACAAGTTATGAACACAATCATCATTGTTTTCTATTACGTTATTCTTATATTATTAAATGGAATGTAACAACAACCTCAACAGCAACAAGCAAATGGTTGAAACAAAGCAAAGCCTATGGCTAAGAAAACGATAGCAAGATATAGAGATACAAAAGAGAGCGAGTGCATGAAACATTGGCTAGTGGGTGAGTGAAATATACAGCGAGCGAGAGAGAGAGAGAGAGAGTGAGAGCAAAACAAAGATTAAGCATTAGTATTACGAGCAACAGATGTAAAAATATCGCTAGAATATTCTTTGTCCAACAAAAGAAGCAATAACTTTCTGACCACATTGCAAATGGAATACAAATACAAGCATAGACAATAATCACTGTTAATGTGAATATATGAAGATATTCTCTAAGTGTTTTTTTTTCTTTTTTGTGTACAACAGAAGTGTGTCTGTGTGTGAGTGCTGGAATGAATGTGTGAATTGCTTTCTATTATTACACTACTACGGCCGTACTTATGAACATGTGGCACTTCGGATGGCCGTGGTCTTAAACACGCATACAATGATAATTGACAACGAAAGCTGCTACGTGCATACACTTTAATGAGATGAATATTATGTGTGAGAAAGTGTGTGTGTGAGTGGTGCGGCTTTAATAGTGACAGCTAGGAAATATAAGAGTCAATGTTAAGAATTTATAGTCATTAAGTTGCATGTATATTTACATATTAACACACGGCTACACACACAATGGTTGGTAGAAGTGCACAAACATACACACATACATTGAGATAACACGGAATAAGAGTGTTTTAGAAGGTGGTAGTAACACCTATATAAATGCTATATGTACATATGTGTTGGTGTGCGATAAGGAATGAAATGAATCGTATAAAAAAGAAAAAAAATGTTGTAAAAAGTTGTGTGCAGTTTTCTCCTCACTTGTATGTACTACTAAAAGAAAAATAAAGATTCTATAGGTTCATTTGAAAGAGGCAAATGTTTGCACTAGTCCTATGAAAAAGCTTACACTGTTTCCCTATGACAATTATAAAGAAATGTAACATAGAATTTTCTATGCAAGTCAAAAAAGTTGCGACAGTGTACAGATGTTGTAGGTTTGCAGACCAGTTTCATTACATTCTAAAAACATAACGAATACTTTATCTAATAATTCTTGAAATATTACTCATACGACCTACGTACCTTCAGTTTTGATTGTTCGAGAAACAGTGTAAGACATTTTGTAAGAACATAAAAAATTAAAATGGTTGAATCTGCAGAAAAGTTGCAGTAAACGTTATAAAGAAAACTGTTAAGTAAACTGCACACACTCACACACACTCACACACACAGAGAATGCAAGATGTTCAACGGAAATGTCTTGAAGGAGGACTAGAGAGTAAACTTTTGAAATTTTTTCATATATTCAGTTTTTTCCTTTCCTCTGTTTCTGTTCGTTGTGATAACCCTTGTGTATCGTGCATTCTAAGATGCTATTGATGGTGATGAGATGGAATGGGAACGAGTATTGCACTGGCAATAGTAGCGTATAAATAAATAATACGAAATGCATTTGAAGTAATATAATTTAGTTGCCCCAAACGGGTTTCTTGATGATTGTTCTGTGTGTGTGCATGTGCAATCGTGGTAAGCGAGCGCTGCAACGGCGTTAATATAACACAATGAAATGAAAGTGAATGATGCAATTACAACGTTTATCTACAGCATAGCAGATTAATATAAATTGCTCACATTTAAAATTGATAATTTGGCAAAGTAGAAGAAGAAAATCAGTCTAGTTAAGAAAACAAAGTGTGTGTGTTTGTATGTATATAGTGTTGGCTATTAAGAAACGTAGTTTATAGGTACTAACAATTATATTAAATGCTTTGTACTTGTAGTTGTTTTAGTTGTGGTAGTTTGAAATTGTTATTTCTGTTTTAAATGGCTTCTGTTAAATGGTGAGTTGTTTTGTGAGTGAATTGAATTATTAAACATCGTAAATCGTACAGAATTGAAAAAAAGCTCTCTTTTATCTTGTTCAGTTTATCTTTAGTTTAGTTAAGTTTCATTTTGTTGTTCGTTTCTAAATCAAACTCACCATTAGCCCCACATTGACATCCGGCTGGGCGTTGCTTCCGGTTCTTGTACAACCAACGATTCGTATGCCAGAAGCTTAATTTATTTGCCATTTTCTTTGTTTTGGACTTGGTTGCATTTCGCATTTGCTTGTCTGCCTGTTCTCTGTTACTTTGTTCCATTAGTGACTGCGATTTTAAATCGGCACCACAATACAGACACTTGCTACGCTTGAGGCCGCCCTTGGCTCGTGATTTCATTGAACTATTGGCACTAAATGTTAGACACTTTGTGACACCACCACCACGGCCGCCACCAACACCATCTGGGCTCTCGTGTTGCATGGCCGCATTGTGGTCGATCATTTGTTCGACTTCTTCTTCGTCGACAAATATACAAATGCCACCGCGTCGCTTAAGGGATGATTTACTAGAGAAATCTGGCTCGAATTCTATTGGTGGTCATGGCGCGATAATTGCGTTTTGCATATACATTTGCAAATCGTAGTTTAAATCGATCAGTTCGTCGTAAGTGGTTAGAGGTTGGGGGTTTAATTTTTTTTGTTGTCGATAAAGATATATACAAAAGAGAGTTGAGGATTTAACAATAATTGAGTTGGGTTTTAAAGTATATACAATAAAAAGATGGATAGATATTTTTTTTTGCACTTTGTTTATTTCAAAGCTGAAGATAGATATAGTTTAAAAACTTATAATGCCTCCATGCTTAGGGCATGCAGCTTCGAACGCTTCGAACAAAACAATTGTCAACAAAACTTTTATCAAACTTTATTAATGTCTTATTGATGATGGTAGAGATGAATGGGATAGTTATAAGTAAAGGAGGAAAAAATAGACTGCTGAGTAACTGGTAGTTTATAGGCTTCAGTGCTGTTTCACTAGAATATTAACTACATATGATAAACTCAGAATCTGAGAGTCAGTTTTATTTGATCAGAGTAAATTTTGAGATTGTAGAAAAATATCGAACAATAAATTTAATTTTACCTAGTATCTCATAAAAGAGATATGGAAGAGATGCTTGTATTTGGGGTAGTGGACGTGGGTCCATATCTAGACTTACACTACAGGACCTACAGTTTAACAACGATCTCGAACGTCTTCTTATTTAAAGTAACTTTTTCTATACATGCCGATTTACTCGACTGTTCAGAAGTTGCTATCTACAACAATAAGAAGACGCTGGTCATAGAAATATAGACGACTGTGACAGGGCTCGAAACCATGCCACCCGCATGATAGTCGCATCATCTGACGATCATATCACGGTAGGTCCTCGAGCAATTAGGATGGAAAATTTGTATTAAGAATTTGTCACATGTAACCTTGTCACTCTTTTCATTTTCTTAAGATTTAACTAGATAACTTAAATTGTTTGGTCCCTATATATAAATTACACATTACAACACATGATTTTGGGACACAATTCTGAGAATTGCACGCGAAAGTAGCCCTAAAAACAAGAACTACTGCATCATTTGTATATTTTGGTACAATAAATTGTACTTTTTGGTTCCATAAATTGCAATAAATAAATTGTACTTTTTGGTATCATAAATTGTACTTTTTGGTACCATAAATTGTACTTCTTGTTTCTATAAAAGGTAATTTTTGGTACCATTGTACTTTTTGGTACCATAAATTGTACTTATTGGTACAAAAAAGTTTTTATGATACAATAAATTGAACTTTAGGTACAATTAAAGTACGTTTTGTAATTTTCGTAAAAATTGGAGGCACCATGGGTGCGACAGGAGCTGATTTCATAAAAAAGATTAGATATATTTTCAGAAATTGTTGGGGTACCACAAAATTTGACTCCATATGTAAAAAAAATCATTTTTATATGGGATCCCTCTAAGGGGGTAAAGGTGGGGGAAGGTATGATCGAAATCACAGGAGAGAAAAATGACTGGCATTTTACGCCTCTAAGAGTCACCATGGGAGTGACAGGAGCTGATAACAAAAAAATATATAAAAATACCAAAAATTGTACGGTATTTATGGGTTGAAGATAGAGTATATATATGTTCTCAGAAATTGTTGGAGTTGAACAAATATTAAGCATTGGTCGTACATTTTACTCCTTTAGGGGCACCTTTGGGGCAGTTAGAACTGTGGGAGCAAATTTTTATAAAAATTATATTTTTTTATGGGAATCCCCTTAGGGGGTGAATATAGGGTAGGTCTGTACGGGATAAATGTTTAAAGGAAAATACTAGTGGAAGTCTGTCATACATTTTACTCCTTTAGGAGGCACCATGGGAGCAACAGGAGCTGATTTCATAAAAAAAAATTAAAAAAATACGAAAAAAATTTATGGAGACCCCCTTAAGGGTTGACAATAGAGTGTATATATGTTCTCTGAAATTGTTGGGGTTGCACAAATATTGCGTATTGGTCATACATTTAGGGGCACCTTTGGGGCAGTTAGAACGGTGGGAGCAAATTTTATAAAAATTTGATTTTTTACCTTAAAGGTTGGAGATGGGGGTTGTTATGTTCTGAGGAACTGTTGGGGTTGCAAAATTATTGAGGCTCAGTCATACATTTGACCTTTCTAGGGGCACCTTTGGAGAAGTTAGAGGAGTGAAAGCAAATTTTATAAAAATTTGGGAGCCCCCGTATGTGGTGAAGATAGAGTGGTGGTATGTTTGGGGAAAATTTAGGAGGGAATAATAACTGGGAGTCGGCAATACATTTTACCCATATAGGGGCGACTCCGGGCGGTTATGAAAGTTGTATTTGTTTTTTTTTCTCTTCCCCACCAACTTTGACCACGATGAGCTGCTATTTGCCCCCAATCCACCTCCGCCAAATATAGGCTTATTTATTTTTTCCCCAACCACACAAAATGAGGTGTTGGTTCATATCCAAATATTATTACTAACGATCTCTAAACAACACTATCGCAACCCTATGGGAGCCTTCTTTGGGGTGAATATATGGGCTAGGTATGTTTGGAGAAAATTTTAAGAGGGAACAATTAGTTGGGATCGGTAATACATTTTACCCATCTAGGTGCTATTTCGAGGCAGCTGTGAAGCTTGATGTTGTTTTTTCTCTTTCCCACCAACTTTGACCACGATGAGCTGCTATTAGCTCCCAACCCACCTCTGCCAAATTTAGGCTTATGCATTTTTTCCCCAACCACACAAAATGTAGGGTTGGTTCATATCCAAATGTTGTTACCATGGGAGCGACATGGGCTTACTTCATAAAAAAATATTAAAATTATAAAAATGGTAGACCCCCTTAGGGTGTGAAGGTGGGGGTAGGTATATTTGGGGAACATTTTAAGAAGAAAACATTAGTGGGGTTCGGACTCAGAGGCAGTTGTGATGTTTTATGTTGTTTTTTCCCCTTGTTCACCAACTTTGACCACGATGAGCTGCTATTGGCCCCCAACCGACCTCCGCCAAATTTAGGCTTTTGAATATTTTCCCCAACCACACAAAATGAGAGGTTGGTTCATATCCAAATATTGTTACTAAGGATATCCATACAACACTATCTCACCCCTATGGCAGCCTCTTAGGGTTAATATAAAGGGTAGGTATGATTGGGAAAAATTTTAGGAGGGGAAAAATTACGGGGGGTCAGCCCTGGCATATCCCAGATATATCTGCAGTACTACAACAATAAAGGCATTAGACTATTTGGGGAACACTCTAATGTTTATTTAGTTATCGATACACATTGCAATTTATCTACATTTTTTAGGAATTTAAAAAAAATCGTATGTAAATTGTAAAATATGTGTTGTTACCAGAATGAGTCCATTTGGGGTCGAAATTGGACTAGGCGTTAACTGCTACTTTCGTTGATAGATATTCAATACTTGCTTAATTTACCTTTACACTCCATGAATGAGGTATGGAATAGCTTCTTCCGTTGTTGTGAATTAACACGCTTCCTATTTTTAGATTTACAACTAACGGCACCTACTTCAAAACTACTTACAGTATTACAAATGAGCCACATGGCCACGCCCATTCTTGTAACCCCCAATACAAATATATCATTCAGCCAACTTTAGAAATTGAGTAATGATATCAACGCACCCAACGCGATCGTGCACAAATTCTATATTTAGTAAAGCTATAGAAGAATAAAGTTTTGGAGAAAAAGTCTAGCCACACCCCATCTGGCACCTCCTATACACATCTTCATTGAAGAAAGTAATTGGAAATCGAAGAATAATATAAATACGAACAACGCGATCGTGACCAAATTTTATATTTAGTAAAACTATAGCAAGATAAAGTTTTGGAGAAAAAACAGAAAGTGTAGCCACGCACCTTCTAGTACCTCCCACACAAATGTACCATTCCGCCCACTTTAAATATCGAGTAAAAATATCAATACTCTCAACGCGATCGTGCCCAATTTATTTATTTAGTAAAGCTGAATCAGAATATAGTTTTGGAGAAAAAACAACTGGAAGTCTAGCCCCTTTTGGAACCTCCCATATAAATGTACTAAACCTCCCACTTAAGAAATAGAGTAATAATATCAATTTTCCATGAAATTTTTTGTTTTACTGAGGGTGAGGGTATATTATAATCGGGTTTCCCGACTGAAACTTTCTTACTGGTTTTATTTCAAGTTTTAGTTTGAGTTCCAATATAAAAGGTGTCGCACAGTTTAATCTACCTGCCGTGACCGCAAGACTGAGCATGTTATTGTAATGGGAGAGTTCAGTTAATAAAAAAGTACACACTTTGAAGTCCAATAATGTGTTTGTTAAATTAAAATTGAAGTTGTCGCATTTTTATGATTTTACCGATTATATTCAATCTTAAAAGTGTACTTCCAATTTGTCAAAATATGGACATTTTTATCTTACCGTAAAAAACCCACTCTCTGTGGCTACTTTAAACACAATCTCAGATTCTGAGTTTTCACTAAAAACACATACATATCCATACCATGTGTACCATTTACCTATCACCTATTTACCTTTAATTTGTTGTCAATCAAATCTCAATATTCTGAAAATGTTTTTTATTCATCTCTTCTAGTTATACTCTACAAGCCTATCAATTGACCTAAGTTCGTATCAATTCATGAATATCATCGTCGTAGTTTGTATGAATAAATTACAATCACAACGACAGTTTCTTTTACAAATACAAACACATACAAACGAGACAAGAAGACAGAAGATGAAACATATTGACAACATATTTCAACAACATTTGTTCAACACTTAAGGACTGGACATTGTAAGATAGAGACAGAGAGAGATGGAGAAAGAGAGAGACATCAGGCGTATTTGAAAGAGTTAAGAGGTAATACAAGAAGTAGGAACATGACAATGACAACAATTAAAGACAAATTTCATTTTGTTTTCTGGCTCAACTTTAAGTTTTTTCAATGTAGGAGATTTCATATTGTGGTGTTAGGTAAGGTTTAGTATCTAGTGTTAGGACTAGCATATTATAAACTACATTTGAGCTGTATGTTTCTTTGTTGTTGTTGTTGTCGTCGGAAACATGACACAGAGCTAAAGAAGCTGAAACAGTGATAGGGAAATGAAGTATGATGTTGATGCAAATGAGGGGGGTGTTTGTGTGTGGATAGGAAAGGCCATGGCGCGATGATGATGATAATGATGTGATATCTATGTACATACACTAGATGGACTATATTGGATGGTACTATTATTAGCTATGCCTAAGGAGAGGGTCAGATGACTTACTTGCTGAACTGGTGGATACCCTTCCCATGGGTATGTAGCTGCGGCTATCACTATTGTCCTGGGAGAAATTAATGACATTGACATCGTAAGTGACCACAGATGCTTGACGTTGGCGTACAGTTTGTATGCCCTCGTAACCAGCAAGTAGAGAGGTGCGTTTACCGCCGCCTCCTCCACCACGCCCGCCATTATTGCTGGTGCATGTGAGTGTTGTTTCCGGTTCACTGTCGTGACGCTTGAATAAAGGTGATGTAAAGTCTTTCTCCTCTCCTTCTAAAGAGCCACCACTGCCAAGTGCACCTCCGCCGCCGCCACAGCCACCACTTTTGCCACTACGCATTGAGGTGGGCGATAGCGTTGAGTCTAAGATAATTTCCGGCTTTGGTGAATAGTTGGGCTGCATGTTGGGCGGTGCCGAGGCGGGCGCCTGTTGCTGGGCTAATGTTTGCGTAGCCACCGACGACGGCACGGTCAACGTGGTGAACACATCCAGGGACACGGTGGAAGTATCACTGGCTACACAATGCTTTGTGGGCGGTGAGCTCAAAGGGAACATGGGTGCGGCTGCTGTGGGCGGTGGTGATAGGAAATACACATTGATGCTGTTGCCACCACTGGGGGCAGCCGAGAATGAAGTTTGCAATGAACTGGGCGATTTGGTTACCGGCAGATTAATCGCCGAATTGAAGTTGGGCGTTATGGGTGGTGACATCAGAAAGTTGCAACTGTTCTTATTTACTAGTATCTGGTCACTTAGAGTGCTCATACGCTGTTTAAACGATTCCTTACGTAGCAGCGAGGACTCCTGGTTGGCGTGTGACTTCTCGGGAGAGCTCTTGTGGAAAGACTGCTCCGTGGAGGGAAAACTTAGGGACCGGAATAGCTCCACCAGCTCCGAGCTGGACTTGAGCGAAACATTGGATTTTGGGTCTTGAGCCGCGGAATTCGTTTCGGTTCTCAAAGCCTCCGGTATGGAAGCATCCATTAGTGAGGAGGGTGACAGGGACGGAGGCGGGGTGGCGGGCGCCAGCGGAGAGTCATTGAAGGTGATGTCCTTAAGAAATGACAAGTCATCGGGACCGACTTCCTGCACAGTGTTCGAACCCAAATCTATCAGTTGTATAATGCCCGTCTTGTGCTGGGGAGACAGCATTTCCTCCTCCTGTCTCCCACTGTCGTCCAGTTGTTCATTTGTTTGTTCGTTTAGCACATTAATATCGAGCAGGATGTCGGGCGTATTGTAGCGGCTGGAAGAATCTATACTCTCACTAAATAGGCGGGGCAGGTAAACATCGGAATCGGTGTCGCTGTGTTGGCGGGATCTAAGTTCATGTTTCTTCTCGTGCTTGAGGCCTCCGTTATAACTATGCGATAGTTTACGATTGCGGGATCTCTTAAAGAGTGTCGATCGGCTGGGTCTAATTTCTTCAGAGTTGGCCTGGTGGCGTTTCTTTTCCAGCGAAAAACACTCGGTACTGGAACGTTTCGTTTTGGCTAACAAAGATTTCAAATTGAATCCTTTGCTCTCCTCTTTGGCAGAGGAGATGGTCGAAACGGCAGTGCCTTCTTTTAGAGAATCCAGCTGTTTCTTCTTGTGGCTCTTTACATCGCTCACACTTTTCAAAAACTCCGAGTCACTTAAAGCGAAAGGTTTTTTCGTACTAGCAGAAGAGCCGCCTGCCTGGCTGCGAACACGATTTTCACCATTTTTCATGCGTATAAAATCAGTCTCACTCAGTGCGGGGAATTTGGTGTTGCCAAAAAAGTCCTTGGCATCTTGTTCACCCGCCCGCTGTCCCGCCTGCTTTTTATAGTACAAATAGTTGTCCTCTATCAGACGCTTTAACTCTTTATTATCCTCGTGCATGGGCAGAAATGTGGTGGGGGCGGCATTTTGCTTTAATGTTATTAAATAATCGTTGCATTCATTGTCATCCTCACCGAAGCCTCGTCCACCGCCACTGCCGCCAAATATACTGTAGTATTGCTCGGAATCATCACAACCGTTGCTGTAGAAATTGGAGCCTAGTCTATTGGGAGAATCTTGATTTGACGGCGATACACCACCGCCGCCATTTGTACCCATTGTTTTGGTCGGCACTGGAATTGCTATGGGCTGCTGCTGCTGCAAATCGTTTATGGTATCTTGCCAAATTTGTGGGTTAAAATTGATGACATCTTTATTGGCTAGGGGGACTTGGAGTTGTTGTTGCGTAGCATAGTGCAGTGCTATCATCGACGGCGCACTGTCAGTGTGGGTGACCTTTTCGTAGCGCTCCTGTTCGAGATCACGCAAATCGATACTGCTGCGACTGAGGCGACGCGGTGGGGGCGAGGGCACACGCAGCTCATCGCACTCATCTCTGTCATCGTCATCGGTCTGTGGTATCTCCTGTGCGTGTGCGTGCAAATAACAAACAGAAAGGAGAACGAAAGAAAGAAAGACATTTACATAAAAGGTTTCAGCAAGAGATTTTGATAAACACACAAACACAAATATTTAAAAGGACTATAGTGGATGTACAATACGAAAGGAGAACATTTTAAAACCTCTTACAATGACAATAACCTTGAAGAGTAGAGAGGGCAACAGCGAGATTGAACTTAAGGCAACTTCGGTGGACTGAATGAAAGTGTTGCAAATATTTAAGAAAATAAATTGTTTTATTGAAATAACTTAAATCATTAACATGTAATTTTTGAAGAAACGTTGCCATCTACTGTGACTCCTTAAGTACTTAGAACATCAGTAAAATTAATTAATTACTATTCAATTAATATTAATATTAATTAATATTCAAAATTAAAAATTAAAAATTAAAAATTAAAAATTAAAAATTAAAAATTAAAAATTAAAAATTAAAAATTAAAAATTAAAAATTAAAAACTCAAAATTCAAAATTCAAAAATCCAAAATTCAAAATTCAAAATTCAAAATTCAAAATTCAAAATTCAAAATTCAAAATTTAAAATTTAAAATTTAAAATTTAAAATTTAAAATTTAAAATTTAAAATTTAAAATTTTAAATTTAAAATTTAAAATTTAAAATTAAAAATTCAAAATTCAAAATTCAAAATTCAAAATTCAAAATTCAAAATTCAAAATTCAAAATTCAAAATTCAAAATTCAAAATTCAAAATTCAAAATTCAAAATTCAAAATTCAAAATTCAAAATTCAAAATTCAAAATTCAAAATTCAAAATTCAAAATTCAAAATTCAAAATTCAAAATTCAAAATTCAAAATTCAAAATTCAAATTCAAAATTCAAAATTCAAAATTCAAAATTCAAAATTCAAAATTCAAAATTCAAAATTCAAAATTCAAAATTCAAAATTCAAAATTCAAAATTCAAAATTCAAAATTCAAAATTCAAAATTCAAAATTCAAAATTCAAAATTCAAAATTCAAAATTCAAAATTCAAAATTCAAAATTCAAAATTCAAAATTCAAAATTCAAAATTCAAAATTCAAAATTCAAAATTCAAAATTCAAAATTCAAAATTCAAAATTCAAAATTCAAAATTCAAAATTCAAAATTCAAAATTCAAAATTCAAAATTCAAAATTCAAAATTCAAAATTCAAAATTCAAAATTCAAAATTCAAAATTCAAAATTCAAAATTCAAAATTCAAAATTCAAAATTCAAAATTCAAAATTCAAAATTCAAAATTCAAAATTCAAAATTCAAAATTCAAAATTCAAAATTCAAAAATTAAAAATTAAAAATTAAAAATTAAAAATTCAAAATTCAAAATTCAAAATTCAAAATTCAAAATTCAAAATTTAAAATTCAAAATTCAAAATTCAAAATTCAAAATTCAAAATTCAAAATTCAAAATTCAAAATTCAAAATTCAAAATTCAAAATTCAAAATTCAAAATTCAAAATTCAAAATTCAAAATTCAAAATTCAAAATTCAAAATTCAAAATTCAAAATTCAAAATTCAAAATTCAAAATTCAAAATTCAAAATTCAAAATTAAAAATTAAAAATTATAAATTATAAATTATAAATTATAAATTATAAATTATAAATTATAAATTATAAATTATAAATTATTAATTATAAATTATAAATTATAAATTATAAATTATAAATTATAAATTATAAATTATAAATTATAAATTATAAATTATAAATTATAAATTATAAATTATAAATTATAAATTATAAATTATAAATTATAAATTATAAATTATAAATTATAAATTATAAATTAAAAATTAAAAATTAAAAATTAAAAATTAAAAATTAAAAATTAAAAATTAAAAATTAAAAATTAAAAATTAAAAATTAAAAATTAAAAATTAAAAATTAAAAATTAAAAATTAAAAATTAAAAATTAAAAATTAAAAATTAAAAATTAAAAATTAAAAATTAAAAATTAAAAATTAAAAATTAAAAATTAAAAATTAAAAATTAAAAATTAAAAATTAAAAATTAAAAATTAAAAATTACAAATTACAAATTAAAAACTAAAAATTAAAAATTAAAAATTAAAAATTAAAAATTAAAAATTAAAAATTAAGAATTAAAAATTAAAAATTAAAAATTAAAAATTAAAAATTAAAAATTAAAAATTAAAAATTAAGAATTAAAAATTAAAAATTAAAAATTAAAAATTAAAAATTAAAAATTAAAAATTAAAAATTAAAAATTAAAAATTAAAAATTAAAAATTAAAAATTAAAAATTAAAAATTAAAAATTAAAAATTAAAAATTAAAAATTAAAAATTAAAAATTAAAAATTAAAAATTAAAAATTAAAAATTAAAAATTAAAAATTAAAAATTAAAAATTAAAAATTAAAAATTAAAAATTAAAAATTAAAAATTAAAAATTAAAAATTAAAACTTTCAAAATTAAACATAAAAATTCATACGCGTTTATGAATACATATTTTTCCATTGAATTTATATTTTTTAGTTTTCTTTTTAAAGATTCTTTAGTGCCACTTCTCTCCCTTACTCACCTCAAAATGACTTATCGCACTATGAGTCTCTTCTCTCGTTAGGGTTAATTCACAGTCACTGGGATGTAAATAGTTGAGATTTGTTGGCTGTTGGGTGTGACCCATGTGAACACTATTCAGCAAAATATTTGAACTGGTACGGCTCAAAGCTTTTCGCTGTCTCACCGCTTCCCTGTGAAATGGACAAACGGACACAAAACAAAAAACAAATAGCAAACAATTAATTTTCTCCACTTAATTATTCATCGACGAAATGGTCAGGCATCAGCATCTGTTGTTGTCGACATCATTATCGCAAACCCCTCCCCCTACCCCCTTATTATGACCCATTCATTACTCACTTGTATATGCGAAAATACATAACCAGCATTACGATACCCGGTATCCAAAAGCTGACAGAGCTTGAGATGAGGGCATAGGCCTTATTAACCACAAAGGAACATTGATCGGGATTCAGGGAGATTTCTTGCAAGTGTTCGGCAGTTGTGTACCAACCCAAAAAGATAGGTGTAAACGAGATGAGAGCCGGCAGAAACCAAACGTTGGCCAGCATGAAACAGACCGTCTTGTGTGTCATATTTAATGGATATTCCAGGGGTCGAACGATGGCATAGTATCTGTGGAGAAGATTAATGGTAGAAAATGACATTTAGCAATAAGATACAAAATAAAAAAAAGCAAAAAGAAAAAATCATCGTTTGTCTGTTGTTAAGATTTGCTAAAGTTGTTGATTTAGTTTTGTTTGCAAAAGGTATCAGTTGTTTAAACTCATGCTAGAGGTAATTGCCTGCATTTGTGTGGGATTATTTACCAGAGTATTACGATGGATTAATGTTTTCATACGTTTAACGTTTAATTGGATAGTTTTGTTATTGGGTGTGGGTTTGATTTGATCGGGGAAAAAATGGTTTTCAATATTATCTTTAACATTATTAAAATTAAAAAAAAGTATTGTCCATGACTAAGATGGAGGTGAGCTCCCAATTCAAACGTCAGCTCTTTCCTAGCGGTGTGTTTTTAGCACATATTAAACAGTTTTTTATTTGTAGCGCCCATAAGGAGGCGTGGTAGGTATGACAATATATATACTTAGTAGGGACATTAGTTCTGTTACATATTTTTTTTGCTATAAAATTAAAACTGATATATTTTGTATACAACAATCTACTATTCAGTCAAAATGTTCGCCTCTGTCATTCACGCGCCAATCATCAATAGCAGCACGCTCTGCGTCCATTAAAAAAATGGCTGCTCCTCGCATCAAAGCAGCCTTAAGGAAATCATATAAATCTAAACTGGTCGAAATCAATTGGGTTTAATTGGGTTTTTTTGACCCCTTGTTCAAAAAAATGCAAATGAGAACCACATAGTAAGAGTCCCCCACCATACCCTTTTCCAAACCGTGGGATAAGATGTTCTTTTAGATGGCCGTGCAGACACTCTATCATTTCCCTTGTTATATTTTTCCTACACTACAACAATTTTGTCATCTCTGAACACAGTCTTCTGCAGTCAACAAATGTCCTGTACGTCGTTCGAAAGCAACAAATCACAAGTCCTTTTTAAAAATATGACTCATTGATTTTTCATCTCACGGGCCATTGTTTTTTGGAGTCTGACTGAATTTTTGAATTGACGGCAAGCTTCTATCCTCACACCAAGAGTTATGTTATAAGATAAGCAAGATCGGTCAAAAATTCCTCCCACCCTCAATACTAATACTAATACTAACTCCTGGGGTCTTTCTCTGCGAAAGTTTGTAAAAGTTTTGAATGCAACCTATAATACTCTAAGGAGATCATGATTTCTAAATTGAGATAGATCGGTCAATAACTGCTATACACTTATACGATCTGCCCCTTTTTGGGGTCTGTCCCTGCGCTAGCAGACGTACTATCAGAGCTGAATTTTTGTACAAAATACTCAATCTTATAAGCTGAGCTTGATGAACCTCCCATCCACCTCCTATACAAACTCGCCTTTTTGAGGGTGTCTGTATGTTTGTTCCGCCAATTACTGTCGTAGTTTAAGAGCTATTGAGCTTAAATTTGGTATGCATGTTTCTATCCCCTAAGCGGAGGTTTAGTACCAAGATGAGCAAGATCTGACGAAAACTACTACCACCTCTCATACAACCACACCCATGTAAGTCTGTCTGTCGCCCAGACTACAGCCGTAGTTTAAGGGCTATCGAGCAGAAATTTGGTTCTATACTCGAGCAGGTATAAAAGCAACTATACTCTAAGATCAGCAAGATTGGACAAAAACTACTTCCACCCCCAGTGCAACACACTTTTCGGGGGTGAACCAAACCAATATCAAACTATAGTATTTGAACTTAGTAACAAAACCTTAACCTTCATTTTGCTCTGCTACGTCAATTATTTTATTACAGTGGTTTGAGAATTGATATTTTTGGTCAAAAGTCGAATAAAAGTATATGAAAAATCATATGGAAAAATACATTTTGGATAGTTCAGGTCTTCGAAAACCTATATTAAAATTATTCGGGGAATATTTCCTCGGAACATTTTAACCCTTTAGCTACCAATCGTATGCGACATTTTAGGCCCATTCTTAAAAAAATGCTTAAAATACTTTATCTTTGATAGAAATATTCTCCGAAAAATTTCACTAAGAGTCACCAAAGGCTATTTACCTCTACGAGTCAAAGGTTATACTATAAAATCAAAATTAAATGTTAATGAAACATTAAGAATTCTAGTTTTAAGCACTCACTTTTTCGGAAGTGTATCAAACCATTATCAAATGGTAGCCTATGACCTCAGTAATAAAACCTTAAACTCCAATTTGGTTCATTACGTCACAATTTTTCTTTTACAGTGGTTTGAATTTTTTGGGGAATATTTTTTCAGAACATTTTAACTCTCTAGCTCCCACCCGTAAGGGATATTTTGAAAAACAGCTAAAACAAATTGACAAAAAATGGATCCAGAACGCTAAAAGCAACGTCAACCTCTCATACAAACTCGCCTTGTTGTGATACAAAGTTTTTGGAAATATAGTTGTAGTGCAAATAACCATTTTTTTCACAAATTTTAAAAATGATAAAGGTATTGGCAAGGACCTTACGGAGTCATTTTACATCAGACAAGGCCTAAAACAAGGCGACGGCCTATCGTGTGATATCTTCAACATAGTGATGGAGATGATAATGAGAAAAGCTGCAACAAACACGAGTGGCACGATATTCAACAAAAGCCACATGCTGCTCGCGTACGCTGATGACATAGACATCATCGGTCGAAAATTGCGGGATGTGACTGCAGCCTTCTCAGGTATACAGAAGGAATCAGCGAAATTGGGTCTAACGGTGAACGAGGATAAAACGAAGTTATAAGTTTTAAAGAACAAAGAGTCTACTAGTTTGGGTAACTACGTGAACGTTGACAACTAGAGTTTCTCTTTTTCCCGGACTTTTCATTTCCCGGGAAACCGGGAAAAATTTTTGCCTTTCCCGGGATTCCCGGGAATTCCCGGGAAATTTCGCGCAGTATAAAAACAAGACAAACTATGTTAATTTTTTCAATTTTGCAGTATCTACATATCGCTCATTTGGTGCAAGACCGTCATAACTCAAAAAAATCGATTTCGAGATAAACGCGTTCAAAGTTTACATTTTACATCCAACTTGTACAAAATGGAGGAATATAAAAAGCTCTCATGCGGTGTGTATAAAAGATATTAATATGAATTTTTTACACAACATGGAGTATGATTAAATGAACAATTCAACTGATGTTGGGCTTATTGTCAGAAGAGCATTCAATTAAATGGTGACATTTTCCGTTGCTTTTCCACTTACTTCGTAAAATTGCAAATCCTTTTTTATCGAGTTATTAAGTAGTCTATTACTTGATGCAACATTAGCATTTGTGATGGCATCGGTTAAAATATCGTCAAATGGTCCTTCGGTACTAATGTCACAAAAAGGAATTTCGTCCGAATCCAGAACTTTGTCGATAACGTCGAGTATAAATAAGCAGTATAAGAAGCAGTTTGAAATAAGTTATTAGCATTCTTATCAAATACTGTTGATCTTTAAGATACTTTACTAAAGAATAAAGTCGCTTGTCCCTTCTTTCTTCAATTCGCTTCTAAAATTTGCTCTGCCAAAGGTGTTTCAATTTCCCGGGAATCCGGACGAATTTCCGGGAAACCGGGAATTAAAAATGACCCGGAATTCCGGGAATTCCCGCCCGGGAAATCTCGGGACAGAAACTCTATTGACAACTATAATTTCGATGTGGTAGATAATTTTATCTATCTAGGCTCCGCCATCAACAACATAAATAATGTCAGCCTCGAATTTCGGGAAAGAATCCTGCTTTCCAATAAATGCTATTACGGACTAAGTAAGCCATTCAATGACAGAGTCCTCTCTCGACGAACAAAAATCCAGCTTTACCAGATACTGATTCTAACTGCCCTGATGAACGGTTCAGAATCCTGGGTTATGACACAAGCGCATGAATCGGTTCTGGCTGTATTCGAGAGAATAATACTCCGTAAAATATATGGGCCCATCATCGTTAACGGAGAGTATCGGCGTCGTATGAATCATGAGCTGTACGAGCTATACACCGACATTGACGTGGTCAAACGCATTAAGGTGCAACGGTTGCGTTGGCTAGGTCATGTTGTACGCATGGATGAAAATGCTTCAGCTCGAAAAGTCTTCGACAATAAACTCGATGGACGGCGCAGAAGAGGGCGACCAAGACTCTGTTTGAAAGACCAGGTTACTGAGAACCTTACAGAACTTGGTGTGACTTACTGGAGAAGAAGCGCAGAAGGTCGAGGCGCTTATAATATTTTCTACATGCTGTATATAATCCAGTGGGATTGCAAAGAAGTGCCAGCTAAGTAAGTAAGTAAGTAAGAAGATTTTTTGAGCTTCAGCATATCCGAAGATGATAACCTTACTAGTCAAATTACAAATACATTCGTTGTATCGAACATATGTTGTTCTGTTGCCATTTTCTGCACTTCAGACATATATGTATTTTTTGTTGTATATTGCCACGACCACAATTCCGATCATTAAAATTTTTCAACGAATACGCACATTAGTCACAAAGAGACACATACAAAGCTTTAAGATTCTCACTGTTATACATCTCCAGATATTCTAGACTTATAACATAAATTTCATACTTTTGCCAAAAAATTCCACACTTAAGTGTAAAGGTAACTTCAGCAAAGGTCTCAATCTGAAAGTGCTCCTAAATGTTACTCACTTTTATAAAAATTTTAAAGAAATGTAAACTTAAAACTTAATTTCCCTTTACACCCCATGAATGAGGTATGGGATAGCTTCTCGCGTTGTTGTGAATTAACACGCTTTCTATTTTAAGATTCACAACTAACGGCACTTACTTGTTTATCGACGAATGCAAACGTCACTGTTTGAGAAGCTCTTACTAGACACGCCGATTGACTCGACACTAATACTGCGAAGTTGCTGTCGACAACATTCGAGGGGAGCCGACAATGAAAGGAAAATTTATTAATTTTTTTTATTCTTTTTAAGATGACTGGAGCCAGGAGTTGAACCTGTGATCTCCCGCATGATAGTCGCTTGTTCTAACCACTATGCCACGGCCGGTCCCAAGAAATGTTAAGAATTCGGAAATATGTTAAACAATTTTTCTTCCTCTAACATGTCGCTGCTTTAAAAGGAGAAACAATACAAAAAAAACTAGTTTATCTTTAGTTTATTATACCACCGTGTATTAAGTTCGTTTGTTAATCCCTTTGGAAGTCCTTAACACACAATGAGTAGTTACCTTAAAAATACCTCTAATATAAGTTCGTTTTTCAGATTTCACAAATTGTCTTTTCACAATGCTATCTGCAATGCATATGTGTGTGTGTATGTTCCGTTATAGTTTCCTAAGGGGAATAATTAATCATTTGATTATTTACATTTGTGTGCTTTTGGTATTTTTGTTACTGATTAAATTTTCTACTCACCTACAGTAGTAGAAATTGTTATAAGAGCTTTTCATGTAGTTTGCAACATTTGATTGCCGAAAATTTTTAAATGTTAATGTTTTTAAATTTCCATGATATTCTTACCATTTAAAATTTTTATGCTTTTTCCAATATATTTGATGTATGTACATCGAAGCCAATCGAGTTTCATCATATTTTAAACTATTTTCTCTATATAACTACTTTTAACCTAATTTTAAAATTAAAATAATTTTGTATTACTTTTGAGATCATGGCAACATAAAATTACATAGTACAGCACATGATTTTGGGACTTAATTCTGTAAACTGCACGTAAAAGTAGTCCCAAAGAGAGGAAGTTCTGCATCATTCGTTTTGTCAAGTTACATGCCAAAATAACTTAATATCGATTTGAATTTGTCGCGTTTTAGACTCTTTTGTTCGAAATAACATAAATACTATATGGTGACGTATGATTATCATAAGTAATATTCCACGTAAATCATACGCCACGGTGTACAACAGTTTTATTGTAACTGCACAAAATAAACCCAGTTCAAAACCATTTGATGAATGGAAAAGTGAAACTGTTGCTTATGCAGGGAAACGTAATATGAACATATTAAAGAAATTTTAGTTTTTAATTTTTTTGTTAATTTATTTCAGCTAAATCGGACTAGTGGTTCTCGAGTTATGTCAAACAAACGTGACAAATTCCCCTATACTATACTTACTAACTTAGAATCGATATTAATTTATTATGGCATGGCGTCGGGAGTGTGATGCAAGGTAAAGCTTCTGATCGGTTTAACTTGGCAAACCCAGAGTGATCCTTGCCAATTGCACTTCAAGTCTACTCACAGAGCTCCGTTTTCGTGGTACTACTGCGAACGGAGTACCTCCACGTGGTGACGCCTGGAAACGTGCTTCTGACACCCGTCAGAGCACGGCTAACTGTGAGGGGCGAAACCTAAAACCCAGGCACGTCAGCTCAGAGTGAGCGGTACCCTGGTCAGCGTCTGACCCAGAATGGGCGGCTGCAATAAAATCCTGGCAGGAGGAGAAAACTGCGACGTGGTGCGCTGGGCTTGCAACCCGCCACTGACGTTTATACTATTGCAATGAAAAGAAGTAAGATAAGAATAATACGGACCCCCCAAAATGTTGACGACCACCGCAAACGAATTAAGGACCATGATTTGAGGATATGCACCTGGAATGTTAGAACACTGTATAGACCAGGTGCCTCCATCCAACTGGCGGAAGTCCTCGAAAAATACAAGGCTGACATAACCGCTTTACAGGAAATCCGGTGGACGGGACACAGGTGCTCGCGCATGAAGACGTGCGACATCTACTATAGTGGCCATGCGGACAAGCACGAGTTTGGATGTGGATTTGTGGTTGGCAAAAGACTGCGACACCTAGTCTCAAGGTTCAACCCGGTGTGTGAACGTATAGCCACCATAAGAGTCAAAACAAAGTTTTTCCACATAACACTTATATGTGCCCATGCTCCGACAGAAGAGAAAAGCGATGAGGACAAAGACGAGTTCTACGAGAGCCTAGAAAATGTATATGACCGTAGCCCCAGCCATGACATCAAAATTGTACTAGGCGATTTTAATGCTAAAATAGGCAGGGAGACCGCATTTGAGCCTACAATCGGAAAATTCAGTCTGCACACCGAAACGTCCAACAATGGCATCAGACTGATTGATTTCTCTGCGGCAAGAAATATGGTAGGTAGCAGCACTAGATTTGACCATAAAAATATTCATAAGGCAACATGGTTATCTCCAGATCAATTGACGAGGAATCAGATAGATCACGTGGTAGTCGATGGAAGGCACGCATCGAGTGTTCTGGACGTACGAGTGATCAGAGGTGCGAACATTGACTCTGATCACTTCCTTACCGCAGTTAAGGTACGCACTAGGCTAAGCATGGCGAAAAACGTACGTAACCAGGCACAACGAAAGCTGGACATCGGTAAACTGCGGACCACAGAGGTAGCGGATGCCTACTCCAACCACCTAACTCAACTGTTGCGGAATGCTCCAACCCCTGATAATATAACCTCGCAGTGGCAATATATAGCCGACTCCATAGAACGGACTGCGAGAAGCGTACTTGGGTACTCAAAGCCGTCTCAAGAAGATGCCTGGTACGATGATGAATGTCGCAATGCCACGAGAGAGACGGATGCTGCATACAGGGCAAAACTGCAGCCAATGGCAACGCGAGCTGTACGTGAACGGCACAGGGAGAAGAGACGACAGGCAACTCGTCTTTTTAGAAGAAAAAAGAAGGAGCTGAAGAAGAGGCAGGATGAGTGCACTGAGTTGCTCCGAAGTAGAGGGGAAGCCCGAAAATTCTACAAGAGGGTGAAAGCGAGAATGCGTGGAACAGGGTTGCCCTCCTGCAAGGACAGCGATGGTCAGCTAGTGACGGACCCGGATAGCGTTCTGAAGATATGGAGAGACCACTTTAGAAATTTACTGGATACTGACACCAATCCAGAAGACCCCGCTCCAATCCATGACGATGGTATTAACTGTCCACCTCCCAGCCAGAGCGAGATACGTATGGCCATCTCCCGCCTTAAAAACAACAAAGCTGCTGGAGCCGATGGTCTCCCTGCTGAATTGTTTAAGGCTGGCGGGGAGGAGCTGATTAGGAGCATGCATCAGCTCATGGAGAACATCTGGCAAGAGGAGAGCATGCCCGGGGATTGGAGTCTCAGTCTGTTATGTCCCATATACAAGAAAGGAGATCGTAGTGAATGTAAGAACTATCGTGGAATAAGCCAATTACCAATTGCGTACAAGGTCCTTTCAAGCATATTGTGTGAACGTCTAAAGCCATTTGTAGAACAACTAATTGGACCATATCAGTGCGGCTTTAGACCTGGCAAATCTACGACGGATCAAATATTCACCTTACGACAGATCCTGGAAAAAACCCATGAAAAACAGATCGACACCTACCACCTCTTTGTCGACTACAAAGCTGCCTTCGACTCTCCGATAAGGAATAGGCTTTATGAGACTATGTCTGAGTTTGGTATTCCTACAAAGCTGATTCGACTTTGCAAATGTACCTTAGACAACACCAAATCCTCTGTTAAGATTGGTAAGGATCAGTCTGAACCATTTAACACGGAAAGAGGTCTAAGGCAGGGCGATAGCCTGTCCTGTACACTATTTAATATAGTTATGGAGGTGATGAGAAAGGCTGGTGTCAACATGTCTGGCACCATATTCCACAAGAGCCACATGCCACTAGCCTATGCCGATCGAAATCTGCGGGATGTTACTGCAGTTTTCTCATCACTAGAAAAGGAGTCAGCAAAAATGGGTTTAGCGGTCAACGAGGACAAAACAAAAATAATGATTTCGACGAACAAAGAGTCCTCTCGTTGGGGACGCACCGTGAACGTTGACAATTATTGTTTTGAGGTAGTCGACGAGTTTACCTACCTCGGATCTTCCGTCAACAAGAAAAATAATGTCAGCCAAGAAATTAAACGGAGAATAGTGCTAGCCAATAGATGTTTCTACGGACTTCGGCAGCACTTTAGTAACACCACCTTATCTCGGAATACTAAGAAACAGCTTTACCAGGTGCTAATCTTACCCGTTCTTTTGTATGCTGCCGAATCATGGGTGCTTACGACAACGGACATACAAAACCTGGGAGTATTCGAGAGAAAAGTACTCCGAAAAATTTTTGGACCTATCTGTGTCGACGGCGAGTTTCGCCATCGGATGAACCATGAGCTGTATGAGCTTTACCACGACATCGACGTAGCTAAAAGAGTCAGAATGCAACGACTACGATGGCTGGGTCATGTTGCCAGGATGGATGTAAATGCTCCAGCGAGAAAGGTGTTTGAAGGCGAACCTGAAGGACGGCGCAGAGCAGGGAGACCCAAACTCCGTTGGAAGGACCAAGTGGTAGGCGACGTGCCACCATCTGGTAGGACTAACTGGAGAACACATGCACAAGACCGAAGCGTGTGGAATTCTTTCGTACTTCAGGCCTCAAACTTATGAAACATGTTCGTAAGTTGTAATGGGCCACTTAAGTAAGTAAGTATGTAACTTGACATAACGAATAATACAGAACTTCTTCTTTTGGGGCTAAATTCACGCGCAGTTCTCAGAATTGAGTCCCAATTTTTTTATTTTTGCTGATTTTAAACAGTTTTCTAAAAAATTACCAATTCGATTTTTCTTACCTAAAAAGGCCAATATAGTTTTTCTTATTCATTATTATCTACTCTCATTTATGCAGGGTATCTCCATGATTCTTTATGCCTTACTACCAAAATACAATAATAAATTTTCCGTTTGGCCCAAAATCACATCTGTACAACTGTTTGTGCTCTCTCCTTTGCACTGCCAAATGACGGAGAGCTTGAGGTAAAATTAATTACTCTCACATTTAATGTTGGCAGATTTACCAAAAATATATTTAATGTGCGTGTTTGTTGGCATTTAATTTGAGTGGAAGAAACTAATTTTAAGAGGCCATAATTATCGGTAAAAGTTGGGATTGTTTTGGTGGATGGAAAAGTTTTTTTTCATATGCTAAGGTAACTTTGATGGTGAATAATGTTGCTGTGTGGAATGTGAGTGGGCCGTCAATGGGAAATTTCAATAATTGAGATGTAGCTTTAATGGCAAAGGGAGGGGGTTTGGGGAGCAACATCTGTTGGTGGTAATTAAGAAGATTTTATTAAATTTGTTGTGCACCTTTGTGTAACGGCGTTAGTAGTTTGATGGGATTTTTTTAGAATAGCGTGTTTTGAAGAATATATACATTACTAATGTAGTTTAGCGCGGTTATACTAAATTTTGCATGTGTGAATAATAAGCTGTTTTTAATTAGTGCGGGTCGATGTTGGCAGTTTGTGGCGGTGATGTTATTTTGTCGGTGTATGTTTTTTTTTGTTACTGATGCCAATTCACCGTGACAAGCTAAGCCCATCCAAATCATATAAATCATCATATATACCAAAATGAATGTTCATTTGAGCAAAAGCTGCTCGCGTTGAACCAATTTTATGCAGACCCTCTAATATCTAAGACATAAGACGATTAAACATCTCTCTTATATTTCTTTATTCAATCCCCTGCCTTTGTTTTGTAAACAACTGTATTAATTGACATATTTCGAATTAACTTCTCATCCAATATGCTTATATTGTCCCAGATAGTATATCACTCCGTATCTTCTTAGCTCTTTTTCCGTACTTAAAGTAACACTTTGTTACTTAGACATCAGTGATACTTTTGGTTCTGAAAAAGTCTTTCTTGCTAAGGATAAAACCGTAAAATACCCACAAATAATAAATTTACATATATTTTGTTATTTCTTCAAAATACTATAAGAGACTTAAAGCAAATCTTCTTTAACGTTTTTGGTAATCTCAGGCTAAAGGTAACCCGACTAGTTTTAACCCAAGCCCAACGATGATCCCTTTGAGTTTTCACATTGAACCTTTTGTTAAATAATGCCAACGTTTTTCAATTCCCCCATGAATGTTAACAATAAATGTCATATTTTACATTGCTATAGCCTTACCAAGCATTCATAGATTATTCGAATTTTGCTAAAAAGTTACAAAAGATGGTAGAGAATATTTATTAACATAACAAACCGCAACAGCAACAAAAGCTGTTGCGACCAACCGTCAAATTCAACTAACCCAAATATTGTTGTTAAGGGGACAATTTTGCATAACCACCGACCAGATCAAATGAAACGTTTCAGTGCAAAATTTGAAATAGAAACATAAGAGAAACATCATCATAAACATCATCAACGCGATGATGTTGACAATGATAGAATAATAAAATGAAGGGTGGAGTCGGGAGTGTACAGTGTATAGTAGTCTGTAGAGAGTTTGAATAACAAGTATTGTTTGTAAATTATTTATTTTGGATAGGAGACTATGTAACAATAGGAAAGTAAAGTCTTTTTGCGTTGTGATATCGAATTCTGTTTTATGCGTTTGATGGAAAGGATAGCAGCGAAAATCGCAATGAAACGACAGTGGATAGTGAATAGTAGTAGTATTCATAATTGAAATATGTTACTTCAGTGATTTTGTTCGCAAATCGCAAACTCCACAACTTCAGCTCTTAGACAACCTCTGGATTTGATGGTGGTGAATACTTAAATTTAATTTGTTAAACTCGATTTTGATAGAAAAATATTTATCATTGACTAAAACCAGCACAGAAGTTTCAGTGAGGTAAACTGACTGATAAGTACCATCACCCAATGTTAGATATTGTTTAAGTCTTGAGTTATTGAAACTAACGGTGTGGGGTAGATTACTTGACCAAAAATAGGTTAAATTGTAAATAGAACATAAGCCTAAGGATGACCATATGACCTAATTTCAGTGTACCTACAAAATATTTATGTGAAACTATGGGGGTAAATTCGGTCATTTGTATGGGCGGTACCAGAAGGGGTGTGGCAAATGCTTCGGTATTCTCAGTATTTGTCTACTATTAAAAGATAACATAGTACAGTATCGTATGGGGGAATATGTCACGTTTTAGTCTCTTTTGTTTGACATAACTCGAGAACCACTAGTCCGATTTAGCTGAAACAAATTTAAAAAAAAAAATTAAGAACTACAATTCCTTTAATCTGTTCTTATAATGTTACCCTACATAAGCAACAGTTTCACTTTTCCATTCATCAAATGATTTTGAACTGAGTTTATTTTGTAGCAGTTACAATGTTGTACTCCATGGCGTATAATTTACGTGGAGTATTACTCATACGCCACTATATAGTATTTATGTTATGTCAAACAAAATAGCCTAAAACGGGACAAAATCTCCTTTACAATACTTACTAACTTCAAATCGATAGTAAATTTTTATGGCATGTAACTTGACAAAACGAATGATGCAGAACTTCTTCTTTTTGGGGCAACTTTCACGTGCAGTTCTCACAATTGAGTCCCAAAATCATGTGTTGTACTGTGTAATTAAACGGACCAAATTCAAATCTCTTCGAGTTTAGAAGTTATTGGAGAAATATAATTTTTCGAAAAATAGGTTATTTTGTATGGGAGGTACCAGAAGGGATTGGCCGATATAGTCCATATTCATTCCGAAGTCAAACTCTCTCATCTTACGCAAAATATGACCGAATTCAGTGTACTAATATAAAAGATATATAAGTAAAACTATGAGGGTCAAATCGGTCATAGGTATGGGAGGTACCAGAAAGGTGTGCAAAGGTTTCCGGTTTCGGTGGTTTGACTGGTATTACAAGATATTTAATTCGATCAAATAAAAAAATCCTCCAGTTTTCCGTTTGGCAGCTATGGAAGAAATATTATTTATCAAAAAATAGGTAATTGTTCATTGGAGATACCAGAAGTGATGGGGCAATTCTGCCCATTTACAATCCCTTTACTTCATTTTGAAAAATAAAAATACTTGAGTTATTTTCGCACAAGCCATCCAGCCAGACAGACGGACATGACTCAATTGTCTTAAAAAGTCCTGAAACGAATTGGGTCTGAAGATTCTTGGGATCTAACTCGTCTCCTTTAATGCGTTACACTTTTCTCGTATCAATTTATAATAAACCCTGATGGTATAAAAAGGGAGAGTTTGTTTGGAACGTGGTAGTAGTTTTTGTCCAATCTTGCTCATCTTAGAACTTAACCTCCACTTGGAGGTTAGCAGCGTCCACACCAAATTTAATTACGGCTTCAATCACAGGGCCAGACAGACGGACAGCCCCAAAAGAGTGGAGTTTGTATGGTAAGTGGGAGTAGTTTTTGTTCGATATTGTTTATCGTGGAATAGCTCTTAAGCTACGGTTGTAATCTGTCTGAACAGACAGACGGACTAAAAAAAAAACTTTATTTCCCTTTACACCCCATGAATGAGGTATGGGATAGCTTCTCGCGTTGTTGTGAATTAACACGCTTTTTCTAACCACTATGCCACGGCCGGTCCCCAGGCAGACGGACACCCCCAAAAAATGAGTGAGTTTGTATAGGAGGAGAGGGTAGTTTTTGTTCAATGTTGATCATCTTAAAATTTGACCTATGCTTAGAGAATAGAAACTTGCTTACTATCATGTTTTAGCTCGATAGCACTTAAACTACGCCTGAAATCGGGGGAGCGCATATAGACGAATACCTCCAAAAGGGGAGAGTTTGTATAGAAAGTGGTAGTTGTTTTTGTCCAATCATACTCATCTAAGAACTTAAGGTACTCTTGAGGAATAGAAGATTTCATACAGACTGTCATCCCCCCCCATTCCTAAAAGGGGGTGTTTGCATGGGTTACTTTTGTATCTTCTTAACTACGGTTGAAATTAAATGGACAGACCGACAAAAAGGGGCAATTTATATGGTAGGTGGAAGTAGTTTTGGTTCGATCTTGTTCATCGTGGAATAACTCTTAAACTACGGTTATAATCTGGGGGACAGACAGACGAACACCCCCAAATAAAGGAAATTTGTATATGAGGTGGCAGCAGTTTTCTTTAGCTTTTCTCATTTTAGAACTTAACCTCCACTTTAAGAATATAAGCTTGTATTCCAAATTTCAGCTTAATATCTCTTAAACTTCGGTTGTAATCGCGGGGACAGACAGACGGACGGACATCTTTAAATGGACTCAGAATTCAACTTATTCACTCAACTTACTTTATTTCCCTTTTACACCACATGAGTGAGGTATTTTAGATTGCGAACGAATGCGAACGTCACTGTATGAGAAGCATTTACTACACATGCCGATTGACTTGATACCATTACTGCAATAGTTGCTGTCGACAACATCGAGGGGATGAAAGAAAAATGTAGATGACTGGCGCCGAAAATCGAACCACGGATCTCTCGCATGGTAGTGGCGTGTTCTAACCACTATGCCGCGGCCGGTCTCAGAATTCGATGTTGATCATTTATATATAACAGGTGGGCCAAAACAAGACGTCTGATGGAACGGTTAAATCGGGCGATCTTGCAGGCCAGTACAAATCGCCAAACGAGAGATGGGGCGAAGCGGAAACGCCCCCTTGAGAATGTCGGTTGTGGCTCGGTGCCCCAGAAGCGATAGTTTTGTTTGTTCACTAACCCGCTGAGGTGGAAATGAGCCTCATCGCTCATTATGATATTGGCCGAAAATCGTCCACTTCGTGCTGGAGATTGAGAATGGCTTGGGCGTTTGGCGGTCGCTAGGCAGCAGCTGATGCACGTACTGGACTCTGTACGGGAACATGCGCAGGTCTTTGACCAAAATTCGCCAAAGAGACGACCGGTTGATGGCTAAATGCGAGGCACAGCGTCTGGTGGACATTTCCGGCGAAAGTTCGAAATCCCCTGCAACAGCGGTATTATTATCGGCAGAACGGGCCGTTCACTTAGGTGGCTATTACAAAACATTATTTCCTTCTGCTGAACATAGAATAGAATTCCAGTTGCTTCGTTGTTCTGCTCTTCTCCATTTTCAGACATGAATTTTCGAGATGTCCTCATCCATTTAGACTTTCCATTGAAGTTTTGATCTTTCCCTTCTGCGTCAACGGGTTCGTATTCAAATGATTATTTAGCTGGAGCATCTTTATCCATTATTTATCCAACATGATCTATTCTACGAAGTCGTTTTATTTTAATACGCTTAACTATGTCAATGTCGGCATATAGCTTATACAGTTCGTGGTTCATACGTCGCCGATATTCTCCGTCGATGCAGATTGGCCCATTGATATTACGAAGGATTTTTCTCTCAAACGCTCCAAATACTGTTTGGTCACAAATACCCACGCCTCCTTATGGACGTTACACATGGAAGAACAAATTTAATATATTCTTCATTCCGTTTGTGAAGGGTATAAATATTGTGCTAAATAATTTGCCAAAAAAAGTTCTCACGCTATAATTGTACGTTAGTAGTAATTCATGAAATATTAAAATTTTTCTAACATATTCCTATTTTCATTTTAGTTTATAGCAAATCGGTATCTGTGCTACTAGCTATATATGTAGATTAGACCGGTTCAAAAATGTATGGGACAAATTATATGTCTTATTTTCTTCGGTGCGCGTCCATTTTCTGAAAGTTCTAGCCCTAACGAGATGACAAATATTTCAAACGCCCAAAAATGTTGATCCCTAGGTATTCCGAAAATCGTTTAAAGGTCATTTTAGGGCTGTTTACGACTTAAAACCTTTTGAATAATGTGTTGTCCAAACCAAACGACATAAGGGTAATATTTCGATGGGAGATCATTAATAATATTCTAGGCAATTTTTGGATCTTGAAATTTCTAAAAAAAACTTTGTCCGTTATTTTTGGTGGAATTTTTAATCTTCAATTTAAATCTCTAACAAACATTATCGTTTTTCGACATCAACTTTTTTTTTTATTTTGTTTTAGCAAAAATAGTTAGAATTTTTGTATTTTTGGGGCGAAGATTGGCCTTTCTAACGGTATATAATGTTACATTATTTGGACCATAAAATAAAAAAAAACAAAAAAATAAAATATAAATGTTTTCTGTGGTAATCTACAACCTGCAGCAAATATTGTTAGTTATTTATGCCACACTCCTTTCTGCTGAATCGTTAATAATATTAAGCTGTGTGACATAAACCCGAGTCTTCTGACCCTTAAGTCGAGTCTTCATCGCGTCTTCTCGATTCTTCTGAAGTACTTTCGTCAGTCTTCAGCCGAGTCTTGCACCGAATCTTGGCTAGTTACACATCCGAGTCTTCTATTGTGTCTGCTGACCTTAAATTCGAGTCTTTTCTATCCTTCTGAAGTGCTTTCGTCGGTCATCAGTCGGGTCATGAACCTAATTTGAGTCTTTATCGCGTCTTCTCAATTTTTCTGAAGTGCTTTCGTAAGTCATCAGTCGAGTCTTGCACCGAGTCTTCGCTAGTTACAAACCCGAGTCTTCCGTCGTGTCTTCTAACCTTTACGTCATGTCTTCATCGCGTCTTTTCGATTCTTCTGAATTGCTTTCTTTAGTCTTCAGTCGTAAACCCGAGTGATATGTCGTGTTTTCTGACCCCTATTTTGAGTCATCATCAAGGAGTGTGAAAGAAGTCTGGCACTAATAACTTATTTTAATAATTCAGTACCATCGAATGAAGAGCAAAAACAATATTTGCTGCAGGTTGTAGATAACCACAGAAAAAATTCGAAAACGTTTCAAAAAATAAACTTCTTACAATTATATTTTTTCCGTGTTTTTTTTATTTTATGGTTCAAAAACTGTAAAACATTATATACTGCTAGAAAGGCCAGTCTTCACCCAAAAATACAAAAATGCTAACTTTTTTTCGGTAGAACAAAATTAGAAAAAAATTTGTTGTCGAAAAACGATAATGTTAGTTTGATAGTTAAATTGCAGATTCAAAATTCCGCCAAAAATAACGGTCAAAGTTTTTTTAAAAAATTTAAAAATCCAAAAATTCCATGGGTTATTATTAATGATCTCCGATCGAAATATTATACATATGTCATTTGGTTTGGACAACACATTATTCAAAAGGTTTTAAGTCGTAAACAGCCCTAAAATGACCTTTAAACGATTTTCGGAATACCTAGGGTTCAAAATTTTTGGGGTCTTGAAATATTTTTCATCTCGTTAGGGATAAAACTTTCAGAAAATGGACGCGCACCGAGCAATTTTAACAATTTTGAAATGTGAACCGCTCTAATGTAGATATTAGAAACAACAACTTTTTACCCAATAGCAGACAACATTTTAAATCAAATTTATTATAAATAAATTCTTACTGTTCCCTTTAAATCGACAGAAATTTACACATTTTTGTCATGTGTTGTTTAAAGTTTCATCTCCCAATATTCCATTTAAGTTAATGTATGAAAGCTTTCGCCCCCTTTGGTCTTATTATGTACTACAATTGAAACTTACCTGTCCACAGAGATGCAGCATAAATGCAAAATGCTGGCTGTTGAAAAGTAAACATCCAGACTATTGTAAACATTACACATGAATGGCCCGAACATCCATTTGCCACCGGACAGCTCTACCGACGCATTAAATGTCATTGCACAAAGTGCAACCAACATGTCCGCCATGGCCAGCGACACAACGAAATAATTTGTTATAACGCTGCAAGAGAGAGAGAGAGAGAGAGGGAGAGAGAAAAAAAAAACAAACAAACAGGATAATGAACGAACAAGACACAGTCAAAGTCATAGTACAACAGTTACAGCTACAACATGAGTTTACGTTTTATTTTCGATTACAACATCAGCATGGGAAAAGAAAACGAATCGCAACGGCGAGTATGTATGTATGTATGTATGTAACACAACATTAGGTAATACAACGTAAGGTGTAGTGAAAGTTAACATAGTCGAGTTGGGCGAGAAAAATACATTATTAATGGAATAACTGATAAGGTCACACTTGAGCTGTTGATTAGCTGCTTAAAGTTGCATGACCTATCTTTACTCTTAGACGACAGCATTTCGTAACAGAACCAGAATATTTGCTGGCCAATCAAACAGTTTATACACTTAAGGACTGATCAAACAACAGCACTGAAGTGAACTCTCAACAGTCAAGAGTCAAGTGGAACCAGAACGACGAAATGGCTACTGAGGAAATAAAAATAAAATTAACAAGGAAATAAAAATGAACGCAAGAAATATACGTGAAGGTAATGTTACGTGTCTACGACAGGATAGGA
This sequence comes from Muscina levida, assembly GCA_964034835.1. NCBI lineage: Eukaryota > Metazoa > Arthropoda > Insecta > Diptera > Muscidae > Muscina > Muscina levida. Next base: position 182,029,180 of record OZ035880.1, on the reverse strand, counting down.
AGGTATGCTGGAAATGAAGTTGACACACTTGAGATGATGTTAAATTTTACGCTTTGTTTGTCTTAGTCGTTGTGGCACAGTGTGTCGGCCCAGGGATAAATGTCGATTAAAAAATGGTCTGGGTCAATCTTAATCAAATAAGTTTTTTGAAAGAAATTTAAAATATATAAAAGTCATTGTTGACCTCAAAAAAAAAAATATGACCATAACTTGGCAATAAAAAATTGCGTCTATGTTACAAATAAAATTTAACCACTCCAATATTGCCCATATTTTAAAATCTCAATTGTTTTCAAAATTTTTTTTGGTTTTTGTCTATTATACCATAACACTGTGCCTCATCTCTGTCGTCCTTGTTTGTCCGCCTGTATGTGTTTGTGTCATCTGTTGATGTGGACCCATAGCCCAATGATGGTGGCATTGATGCTTTTCAACAGTTTATGCTTTACGACATCATTTGGCACATCCTTTTGGTAATATAATAACATTTTGTACCTTGTCGCTGAATGAATGTTATGCCGCCCTTGTGCTTGATGGCACTAAGACAGTCTAAGGGGTGATGTTAGGTAAATTACTTGTCTTCCTGTCATCATCATAATTTAGCTGTATTTTAATGATCGGAAATGAGATGTAATGTTCGAAATAATATTAGCGACAACAATTTGGAAGTCATTGAGCTATAAATTTGTTTATGTTTTTTGCGCGGGAGAAAATATTAACTGTTCTATTAATATCGTAAATTTTCTGGCAAATAAATTTTTAATGGGCTACAGTTGTTAGACTCTCTTACAGAATGTTATCATCATTTGGAATACTGCTGATGATGCTAACACTTGAGCATGGTGCAGTTGCATGAGTTAAGAACTAAAAAATAAAGCTGATCGAAAATGAAAATTTCGTTTGATGAGTGTCGAGTACTATACGTGTAGAAAACTTTAAGTCTTTGGCCATAAAAAATACTTTTGCGATATCTTCTCCTTACACTGATCAAGAATACAAATTGTGAATATTTTTGCCTGTATTGCCGAGTACTATCTTTGTATCATATTTGGTCACCACAGGTGTGGCTTAACAAACACAGTACAACACATGATTTTGGGACTCAATTCTGAGAACTGCACGTGAAAGTAGCCCCAAAAAGAAAAAGTTCTGCATCATTCGTTTTGTCAAGTTACATCCCATAATAATTTAATATCGATTTGAAGTTAGTAAGTATTGTATTGGGGAATTTGCCACAATTTAGGCTCTTTTGTTGTATTGTTATATGGTGGCGTATTATTATCATAAGTAATATTCCACGTAAATCATACGTCACGGAGTACAACAGTGTCATTGTAACTGCTACAAAATAAACCCAGTTTAAAATCATTTGATGAATGGAAAAGTGAAATTGTTGCTTATGAACAGATTAAAAGATTTGTAATTCTTAATTTTTTTAAAATAAATTATTAATGGCTTGACAAAACGAATTATGCAGAACTTCTTCCTTTTGAGTCCCAAATCTATGACCGGAAAAATGTTGTACTGTGAAAGTGATGGTCCCACGTGCTGTATGACATGTTACATCGTCGTGTTTAAACCATTTCTCCTCCGAATGATTTACAATAACATGAGAAATAAAAAAGCAGTTAGATCTTATATGAATAAAGGCCAAGGTCTTTCCTCAACAATTGCAGAGACCGAGCTGCTGAGAGAAATTGGATAAATTTGAGTTCTCGCGTTTACTGCGGCGATACATTCTTCTGAAAGCACGGTACGTGCCTGATGTGAATGAATATTATCCAGAACAGAAAATGTGGTTGATCTATAGTATTGGGTAGTAGCTGCTCAAATAGATGATTATGTGCACCGTAATCTTAACAAAGTGCACTATAAATATGGCGAACAGAACATGCATTTTGAAATTTCCACTATTTCTAAACGTTGGTCTAGCGTAAGTCTTTGCATGGTGATACTAGCGGACCAGGCGAACTTCGTCTCGCCACTCCCTAAACTCAGTAGAGTTTAGTATGATAAACAGTGATAAACAAACAACGAAGGCGGTTGTCCAAAACGCGAAAAGGCAACGTTCAGCTGACCGCACAGAAAACAGGGACATTCGAAGTTAATCCCACATACTTCCAACGATTGGCCTTCCAATTTTTTCATAAGATCTCTCTTTAAATTTGTCCTTGATGATCGTAGGTCAAATTACAGATGCTAAACGGACAAACTCGTATCGTTGCACAATTTCGGTTGTTTCAGATTCCGCAATATGATTATGATCGATCCTACCTTCGTCTGTTAATTATGCGGCACATTAAGCGAGTTGAAAAATTCGGTCGGATTGTTTAAATTTATTTATCCTCATCGGTCACGCTGTAAACAGATTTGTACGTAAGCAGTTCTCCAGCGATTTGACTTTCTAAAATAAAATTCAAGCTATCGATGTCTTTTTTCTTCGCTGCTGGTATTGCCCGTTAATTAATCCAATCCAGTTTTTTTTTAATTTTGCGCAATGTGATGAGTTGCGATATCAATCCAGTCCAAAAATCAACACGAATTTGTGCCAACAGTTGTCTGGAGAATTCAGCAGACGATGGGAGGTTCTACAATGCGACTCTCATGTTCGTGGTCAATTTCAATTTTTTGACATTGACGACGATTAAATAAGTAAATCAGCAGCAGTAGATTTCGTGAGCAAAGTCATAGCCCCACCAAATCGTTTTAAATCACCTCGTAAATCCTTCATCATTCGGTCAACTACTTCCAAAGCTCGTTTATTCGTTATAGAGAATTCATCCCAAATGTTGATTTTGCATTCTTGCATCAATTTCGCTGTTGCCAAATTCTTGGTCATTGTGTACTTTGGCTTTTCAACCGTGAGAAGATTCATCGACAGTTTCAAAGCGGAATTCGCAGTTGGACTGCCTTCCAACAATGTGGCAGCCATGTCAGAGGATGCGGCGGCCAACGTTATTTGAGATCTTGACCGAATTGTTGGCAGAAACCACATAAAAAATGTCTGGACTGTCCCACCCGGAACATCGAGAAAGTTAATGCCTCCCGTATCAACGTCAACAACCTTCGTCGGCGAATCGTACACGTTCTTGTATTCGATATTTAACAGCGGCACATTTGTTCGATCCCTTTCGGTCAGCTCATCTCGATTATAGTCTTGCTCCCGTTAAAATTTACGATCGAATACATTCCCATATCGCATTGTCGCATATAAGCACGCACATGTCATCAGGAAGGGTTCGACGGATGACATGTGACTGTACGAATTTGAATCGCTAGATAGAGGGTTAACATATTCCGAGGAAATATTCCCCGGAAAATTTTAATGTATGTCTCCGAACACATGAACTATCAAAAATCTATTTTTACACAGCACTTTTAATTTTCTTTTATTTGACTTTTGACAAAAAAAAAAAACGAACTTCAAACCACTGTAAACAAAAATTGTGACGTAGTGGAGTGGAGTTTAGGGTTTTATTACTGAGGTCAAATGCTATCTTTGATATTGGGTTGGTTCACTCCCGAAAAAGTGTGTTGCACTGTTTGCTCAAAAATAGACCTTTTTAACATAACAATATTAACATTTCATTTTTATTTTATTTTGCAAACTTTGACTTATAGAGGCTATTTGTATTCAATCTCTCTTATTGAAATTTTCCGTAGAATATTTCTATCGAAGATTTTAAGCCTTGACCTTTTTCCAAAGTTGACTTTTAAACAGTTTTTCTAAATGTCCCATACAGGTGGGAGCTAAAGGCTTAAAATGTTCCGAGAAAATATTCACCTGATTGTTTTAATATAGGTTTTCGAAGGCATGAAATACCCCAAACGTGTTTTTACAGATGATTTTTTATATCCTTTGAATCGACTTTTGACCAAAAAAATCAAACTTCAACCCACTGTAAAAAAAATTTGTGACGTAGTGGAGCAAAATGAAGTTCATGGTTTTGTTACTGAGGTCAAATGCTGTCGTTTGATATTGGTTTGGTTCACCCCCGAAAAAGTGTGTTGCACTGCGTTATTTATGTTATTAAATGGAATTTCAAAATTAGACAACTCCTATTATTTTTTCAAAAATCAAAAACCAACTAATTTGTATCATTTATTTACTCTACTTTACTCACACATTTAATGCTTAGCATGTAAGTACAATTTTCAAATTAAAACTCAGTAACTTAAATAAGTTTATAAGAGTGCATGTACATTACTTAATAGTTTTTAGCTTTAATCTGGTATAGTTTTTCTTGGAAGTATTTACAAACATTCTAAATAGTTGTTTCTTTCATCCTCTCTAATTGGATTTTTTGTTTCACTTTAAACTTTTCATAATTTACAACACAAGTCATGTCAAAGTAAGAACTTTCAGCGTCATCTCTCTCTTTCTCTCTCTGCCCACTTCTTGGTCCGTTGTGTAAGATAAAACCATTCTAATCATGTCAATGTCTTTATACATAATGCCTTTTCTTATTATTATTATTATTCTATTTGCCAGTGTTTTTCTTAGCAATTTCTTGTTCATTTCATCTAATGCCATTACTGAGACTTCTATACCGCGCTGCATTTTCCTATGCTGCACTTATTGCGCTTTAGCTCAATTTTCTTAAACTCGGGGGGGTTGTGATGTATGTTGTGTTGTCTTAATCCTGACATTTTGCTCTTTTTTTTCCTAGTTACTGTGTATGTGTGTGAGTGTGTTACTGCACGTAATTTGATGCGTTGAATGTAGCAATTTATTTTGAAATTGTCTACTTAGTAATAAGTTCATAAGTAGCCTAATGAAGATGAAGGCTACAGAGATTATAATTCTATGTAAATGTGTTTAACAAACAATTTGTAGTTGTTATATTATATATTATGAATAATATTAAACATGAATATAATGAATGATCGTAAGTGTGTGTGAGTGCATGTTAAACACATTTTGTGTCATTCTATTGCACAATATTACAATTTAATAGTGATTAAGATTCTTAATTTATTTAGGTGTCCAAATGTTTGTCAATAATTTTAATTAAATTTATTTATTTGTTCTGTGTTGTTAGAACTTAACATATATAAGAAATTAGATTTGACTGTGTTCTTTATTAAATTGAAATATTGTAGTAATTTGTTGCAATTAAAATAAAGTGTTTTGTTTACTTCTAAATAATATACAACTGACCAGCAATTGAGAGAAGATTTATCTGTAAAATAATATTTACATCATGTTCAACAAATTTTTCTTCGATTTTTATTAGCGTGATTGAACTTTGTGGCACTCATGACATGGTCTGGGTGGGGAGAGTCTGTCTGTCTCTTATAGCCGCCCGGGAACAATTAAATTATTCTGCAATATTTTTGTGTTGAATTTTAAATTTGATTTGGAAGAAATTCTTCAGTTCTGATTACATTGTACTGCCAAATGAAAAAAAAAATCGACACAGTCTTCATACTATATTTTTTGATGCAAAGTCTTCCGACTATATAAATAGTTAACATTTTTTTTCTATGTAAATTTTTTTAGTTTCTTTTTAGTCTAAAATTCCATTTTTTAACCATTTTTTTTTAATATTTTGGCTTAAAAACATAATGTTTCGGTAAAACTTTTCAGATAACTCTTAAACTATTGATCAGGGTTAAAAATACCAGACTCTAATATAGTTAAATTTAGGTACTTTTTTTTGTTTATTGATACAATCAGGTCATTGGTTCTTGAATAGTGCTAAAATTTCTGGATGTTAAAAATTAAAAATTGAAAAACAAAATATTATACAAAAAATAATTTAGACTATTTTTATATCTGGAGACCATAATGTATCAAAAAAAATATAGTCGACGTCAAATTTTTCGTTTTATTGTATAATATGATATTTTGTCACACTTTGATCCATTTGTATGGGTAATACCAGAAGACATTGTGTCCAAGTACAGTAAAATTTTTAAGCATTATAATATAAAAAGGGCCCTGCAATTAGTTTGTAAGTGTAAGATTATTGAGGCGACAAGTCTTTCTTACTATAGATTCCAACGACAGCACCCTTGGGTTTTCGATTCCCTCATTGTTTACTAAATACCAGAGTCCAGCACAAGTGCTCTTGAAATGGTTTCAAGCCTATATATATATATTTTGTTTAAAACATGTGTTTGTTTTGATTTTGAAAATAAGACATTTACACGACAATTGCGTTGTTTTTGTAAAGAAACGAAACAAAAGAAATAGAGCGTAAGAGTATAAGAGTGTGAGTTTTGATCAAAACAGTGTTTTGTAAAACTATTCTACTTAATTAAATTATGCCCGACAGTAAATATTTCAAAACAAAATTTGTGTGTACTAAAAAATTCGGTTTATTGTACCAAAAAAAAAAAAATAAAATTTGTACCAAAAAGTAAAATTTACTGTACTTTGTTGTGAGTACTAAAACTACGATTAGTACAGTTGATTTTACTAAAAAGCTAATTTTTTTGTACCAAAATGTACAATTTACTGTACCGTAAAGTACAATGTATGGTACCAAAAAGTAAAATTTATTGTGCAAAAGAGTAAAATTGATGTAAAAAATACAATTTCTTATACCAAGGGCACTTTTATTGTTCCAAATAAAGGCTGGCAGCGTTCCATTCATTCTACTTGTACAAACATATAAAACAAGTAAGAACCTGATATTATCGGTACAAATACAACAAAGAGTAGGACAAAGCATATGCTCATGCGTTTTGGATTAAGTAGAGCGCGTATCATCTTTTTCTCTGGCTCTCATTGTAGTGGTAGTTTTTTTTCTCTTTATCTGTGAAGTAACTGTTGTACCTTTTTTTTAAATGGAAATATCCATTTAATATGGATATTCCTGATCGTACGCTTTGCGTTGGATGCTGTTCTCTTACTTTTGTCATTCTTTTTACAAAAAGTAATGGTGTAAGTTTCATCTGTGGCAAATTAAAAAAAAAAAAATAAAAATTTCGCTCTTTATTCTTTATGCTTGTAGTGTCACGCTCTCCACATATTCCAAGCAGAGATAGCAAGAATACCGATATATCTGTTTGTTGTGTATGTAATCATACAAGTATTTTTGATACTTGGTACTTTCACTCTCCCATACCTATTCCATCGTTATCAAAAAGAGAAATATTCCATACGCACTCAATCCAAAGAGAGCGAAACAGATACAAGCAGATACAAGAAAATTGAACTACACACAACAAGTGTGTTTGGATGGTTCTTGGCAGACCTTTAGTTCCAAACAAAAAAACAACAAGAAGTACAATTATGGTACCAAATAGTACCATTTACTGTATCATGAAGTACTTTTATTGTACCAAATAGTACAATATATTGTACCAAAAAGTACAATTATGGTAGCAAATAGTAGAATTTATTGTATCAAAAAGTACTTCTATTGTACCAAAATGTACGCTTTATTGTTCAAAATAGTAAAATTTAGTACCATGAAGTATAATTTATTGTACTAAATAGTATAATTTTTATTTACAAAAGAACAATTTATTGTATCAGGAACTACTTTTATTGTTCTAAATCGTACTATATATTGTACCAAAAAGTAAAATTTTAGTACTAAATAGTACAATTTATGGTTCCAAAAAGTACAATTTATTGTATCAGGAAGTAATTTTAGTGTACCAAATCGTACAATATATATATCGTACAATATATTGTACTAAAAAGTACAGTTATGGTACCAATAATAATATACTTTATTGTACACTTTATTGTACTGAAAATTAAAATTTATTATAGACTAGTGGACCCGGCAATGCTCCGCTATTGCTTAATTGTCGAATACCTATAATATGTTTGGCATGCCTACTTAAAGGGCTAAGCTTAAGCGTCGTTTCTGTACGCTCTGTAAACTATTCGTTATCCCAAGTTACTCTTAACCTGATCAAACTTACAACGTCTCACTAACCGGTATTAAAACATACGTCAGCAAAGTCATATATATAGCACCAAGTACTATCTGTATACAAATATTACCTTATATAGCCCTAAAAACATGTATATGTTATATTCATGGCTCATTTATAGCACTGACAAAATTCTCAGTATTTCGCTTTAAATTTTTTCGACAAACTTTTTCTGACGACTTATTGCCAAAATTGTTGACAAAATAAATTGACGCAGTGTAAATAGTGCATAAAATTTACTGACACAATTTTGAAAAATAAATAAATTTTAATTTAAGAAAAAAAATTTTTTTTCGCTAAAACAGTTTTCTCACGCTCCCTCCCACTGGTCCAAAATGCCATCTACATATTCATATTCGTGTTGTCGTGTACTATCTGGGTGTCTTTAGGGCTAAAATACAGTTTTCCATGCACACTCTGCCAACCGATCCAAAATATAAATTTTGTTTGCATATTTATATTCGTGTAGTCGAGTACTACCTGTGTATTTAATTTTATGTCTCTGGGACTAAAACACAGCTTTGCCACGCCCCCTTCCCCGAATGATGTAAAAGTAAAATGTCGTCTACACATTCATATTCGTGTTGCAGTGTACTATCTCTGTGCTAAATTGTATCTCTCTAGGGCTTAAATACAGTTTTGCCACGCCCACTCCTCCCACTGACCCAAAATCCAAATTTTGTTTGCATATTTATATTCGTGTTGTCGAATACTATCTGTGTAATAAATTTTATCTCTCAACGACTAAAATACAGTTTTGCCACGCCCCCTTCGCCCACTCGCTCACTGATCGAATATATAAATCCGTCTGCATATTCATATTCGTGTTCTCGAGTACTATTTGTATACCGAATTTTATTTCTCTAGTGCTAAAATACCGTTTGGTCACGCCCTCTCCGCCCACCGATACAAAATTTAAATTTCGTCAGCATATTCATATTCGTGTAGCCGAGTACCATCTATGTACCAAATTTCATTTCTCTAGGGCTAACATACAGTTTTGCCACACCCCCTCCGCCTATTGACCCCAAACAAAAATCCGTCTAGATATTTATATTCATGTTGCCGAGCACTATCTGTGCATCAAATTTTATCTCTCTAGCTCTAAAAATAGTTTTGCCACGCCCACTATGCCCATCGGATCCAAAAATAAAATTTCGTCTGAATATTCATACTCGCTTTGTTGAGTACTATCTGGGTACCAAAATTTTATATATCTAGTTTTAAAAAAAATTTGACACGCCCAATCCGCCCATTTGCCCAAAATTAAAATTTCATATGCAAATTCATATTCGTGTTGTCGAGCACTATCAGGGTATCAGATTGTATCTTTCTAGCTCTAAAAAAAGCTTTGCCACGCCCACTCCGCCATCTGGTCGAAAATTAAAATTTCGTCAGCATATTCATATTCGTGTTGTCGAGTACTATCTGGATATAAAATTTTATCTCTCAAAAAGTTTTTCCAAGCCCACTCCGCCCATTGGGTCCAAAATTAAAATATCGTCTGCATATTCATATTTGTGTTCTTTCTGTGTATCAAATGTTATCTCTCTAGCTCTAAAAAAAAGTTTTGCCACGCCCACTCCGCCACCTGGTCCAAAATTAAAATTCCGTCAGCATATTCATATTCGTGTTGTCGAGTATTATCTGGGTATCAAATTTTATATCTCTAGCTCTAAAAAATGTTTTGCCACGCCCACTCCGCCCATTGGGTCCAAAATTTAAATTTCGACTGCATATTCATATTTGTGTCGTCGAGTACTATCTGGGTATCAAATTTTATCTCTCTAGCTCAAAAAAAAGTTTTGCCACGCCCACTCCGCCCATTGGGTCCAAAATTTAAATTTTGTCTGCATATTCATATTCGTGTTGTCGAGTACTATCTGGGTATCAAATTTTATCTCTCTAGCTCTAAAAAAAAGTTTTGCCAAGCCCACTCCGCCCATAGGGTAAAAAATTACAAAATATATAGCCTATAGTAATTTCCATATAGTACACTAACTGTCTTCCAAATTTCATTGAAATCGGTTCAGCCGTTTAGACGTGATTGAGCAACAAACAAACAAACAAACAAACAAACAAACAGACAGACAGACATTCACATTTATAATATTAATAGGATAAAGTAAAATGTAAAATTTATTGTACTAAAAATTAAAATTATGGTTAGAAAAAGTACACTTTATTGTTCCAAAAAGAAAAATTTATTGCACTTTATTGTTAGTACCAAAAAGTACGATTATTGTACCAAATAGTAAAATAAGTTGTACAAAAAGTAAAAGTATAAATTATAGTACCAAAAAGTAAAATATTTTGTAACAATAAGTATATATTGTCCAAATAAATAAAATTAATGGCACCAAAAAGTACTTTTAATGCAACAACAAGTACAGTTTATCGTACCAAAAGGCACTTTTATTGTACCAAAGTGTAAAATTTATAGTACCGCAAAGTAAATTTATTGCATCGAAAAGCAAAATTTATTGCCCCAGAAAGTACAATTTATTTTACCAAGAAGTACAATTTATGGTACCAAAGAGTAAAATTTCTTGTATCAAAAAGTGAAATACCTTGTGCCGATAAGTACTTTTATTGTACCAAAAAGTAAAATTTATTGCCCCGAAAAAATCCAATTTATGCTACCAAAAATTACTTTTAATACAACAAGAAGTACAGTTTATAATACCAAAAAGCACTCTTATAGTACCAAAAATTTAAATTTATAGTACCGAAAAGTACAATTTATGGTACCAAAAAGAACAATTTATGGTATCAAAAAGTAAATTTTATTATACCGAAAAGTGAAGTTTATTGCCCCAGAAATTACAATTTATTTTACCGATAAGTACAATTTATTGTCCTAAAAATAAAAATTATGGTACGAAAAAGTACACTTTATTGTTCCAAAAAGAAGCATTTATTGCACTTTGTTATTAGTACCAATAAGTACGATTATTGTACCCAATAGTAAAATAAGTTGTACAAAAGTAAAAATTAAAATTATGGTACGAAAAAGTACACTTTTTTGTTTCAAAAAGAAAAATTTATTGCATTTTATTGTTAGTACCAATAAGTACGATTATTGTACCAAATAGTAAAATAAGTTGTACAAGAAGTAAAAGTATAAAGTATAGTACCAAAAAGTAAAATATTTTGTACCAATAAGTATGTATTGTCCAAATATATAGAATTAATGGTACCAAAAAGTACTTTTAATGCAACAAGAAGTACAGTTTATCGTACCAAAAGGCACTTTTATTGTACCAAAATCTAAAATTTATAGTATCGCAAAGTAAATTTATTGCTACAGAAAGTACAATTTATTTTACCTAGAAGTATAATTTATGTTACCGAAGAGTAAAATTTCTTGTATCAAAAAGTGAAATACCTTGTGCCGATAAGTACTTTTATTGTAGCAAAAAGTAAAATTTATTGTCCCAAAAAATGCAATTTATGCTACCAAAAAGTACTTTTAATACAACATCATAATACCGAATGATGTAAAAGTAAAATGTCGTCTACACATTCATATTCGTGTTGCAGTGTACTATCTCTGTGCTAAATTGTATCTCTCTAGGGCTTAAATACAGTTTTGCCACGCCCACTCCTCCCACTGACCCAAAATCCAAATTTTGTTTGCATATTTATATTCGTGTTGTCGAATACTATCTGTGTAATAAATTTTATCTCTCAACGACTAAAATACAGTTTTGCCACGCCCCCTTCGCCCACTCGCTCACTGATCGAATATATAAATCCGTCTGCATATTCATATTCGTGTTCTCGAGTACTATTTGTATACCGAATTTTATTTCTCTAGTGCTAAAATACCGTTTGGTCACGCCCTCTCCGCCCACCGATACAAAATTTAAATTTCGTCAGCATATTCATATTCGTGTAGCCGAGTACCATCTATGTACCAAATTTCATTTCTCTAGGGCTAACATACAGTTTTGCCACACCCCCTCCGCCTATTGACCCCAAACAAAAATCCGTCTAGATATTTATATTCATGTTGCCGAGCACTATCTGTGCATCAAATTTTATCTCTCTAGCTCTAAAAATAGTTTTGCCACGCCCACTATGCCCATCGGATCCAAAAATAAAATTTCGTCTGAATATTCATACTCGCTTTGTTGAGTACTATCTGGGTACCAAAATTTTATATATCTAGTTTTAAAAAAAATTTGACACGCCCAATCCGCCCATTTGCCCAAAATTAAAATTTCATATGCAAATTCATATTCGTGTTGTCGAGCACTATCAGGGTATCAGATTGTATCTTTCTAGCTCTAAAAAAAGCTTTGCCACGCCCACTCCGCCATCTGGTCGAAAATTAAAATTTCGTCAGCATATTCATATTCGTGTTGTCGAGTACTATCTGGATATAAAATTTTATCTCTCAAAAAGTTTTTCCAAGCCCACTCCGCCCATTGGGTCCAAAATTAAAATATCGTCTGCATATTCATATTTGTGTTCTTTCTGTGTATCAAATGTTATCTCTCTAGCTCTAAAAAAAAGTTTTGCCACGCCCACTCCGCCACCTGGTCCAAAATTAAAATTCCGTCAGCATATTCATATTCGTGTTGTCGAGTATTATCTGGGTATCAAATTTTATATCTCTAGCTCTAAAAAATGTTTTGCCACGCCCACTCCGCCCATTGGGTCCAAAATTTAAATTTCGACTGCATATTCATATTTGTGTCGTCGAGTACTATCTGGGTATCAAATTTTATCTCTCTAGCTCAAAAAAAAGTTTTGCCACGCCCACTCCGCCCATTGGGTCCAAAATTAAAATTTTGTCTGCATATTCATATTCGTGTTGTCGAGTACTATCTGGGTATCAAATTTTATCTCTCTAGCTCTAAAAAAAAGTTTTGCCAAGCCCACTCCGCCCATAGGGTAAAAAATTACAAAATATATAGCCTATAGTAATTTCCATATAGTACACTAACTGTCTTCCAAATTTCATTGAAATCGGTTCAGCCGTTTAGACGTGATTGAGCAACAAACAAACAAACAAACAAACAAACAAACAGACAGACAGACATTCACATTTATAATATTAATAGGATAAAGTAAAATGTAAAATTTATTGTACTAAAAATTAAAATTATGGTTAGAAAAAGTACACTTTATTGTTCCAAAAAGAAAAATTTATTGCACTTTATTGTTAGTACCAAAAAGTACGATTATTGTACCAAATAGTAAAATAAGTTGTACAAAAAGTAAAAGTATAAATTATAGTACCAAAAAGTAAAATATTTTGTAACAATAAGTATATATTGTCCAAATAAATAAAATTAATGGCACCAAAAAGTACTTTTAATGCAACAACAAGTACAGTTTATCGTACCAAAAGGCACTTTTATTGTACCAAAGTGTAAAATTTATAGTACCGCAAAGTAAATTTATTGCATCGAAAAGCAAAATTTATTGCCCCAGAAAGTACAATTTATTTTACCAAGAAGTACAATTTATGGTACCAAAGAGTAAAATTTCTTGTATCAAAAAGTGAAATACCTTGTGCCGATAAGTACTTTTATTGTACCAAAAAGTAAAATTTATTGCCCCGAAAAAATCCAATTTATGCTACCAAAAATTACTTTTAATACAACAAGAAGTACAGTTTATAATACCAAAAAGCACTCTTATAGTACCAAAAATTTAAATTTATAGTACCGAAAAGTACAATTTATGGTACCAAAAAGAACAATTTATGGTATCAAAAAGTAAATTTTATTATACCGAAAAGTGAAGTTTATTGCCCCAGAAATTACAATTTATTTTACCGATAAGTACAATTTATTGTCCTAAAAATAAAAATTATGGTACGAAAAAGTACACTTTATTGTTCCAAAAAGAAGCATTTATTGCACTTTGTTATTAGTACCAATAAGTACGATTATTGTACCCAATAGTAAAATAAGTTGTACAAAAGTAAAAATTAAAATTATGGTACGAAAAAGTACACTTTTTTGTTTCAAAAAGAAAAATTTATTGCATTTTATTGTTAGTACCAATAAGTACGATTATTGTACCAAATAGTAAAATAAGTTGTACAAGAAGTAAAAGTATAAAGTATAGTACCAAAAAGTAAAATATTTTGTACCAATAAGTATGTATTGTCCAAATATATAGAATTAATGGTACCAAAAAGTACTTTTAATGCAACAAGAAGTACAGTTTATCGTACCAAAAGGCACTTTTATTGTACCAAAATCTAAAATTTATAGTATCGCAAAGTAAATTTATTGCTACAGAAAGTACAATTTATTTTACCTAGAAGTATAATTTATGTTACCGAAGAGTAAAATTTCTTGTATCAAAAAGTGAAATACCTTGTGCCGATAAGTACTTTTATTGTAGCAAAAAGTAAAATTTATTGTCCCAAAAAATGCAATTTATGCTACCAAAAAGTACTTTTAATACAACAAGAAGTACAGTTTATTGTACCAAAAATCACTCTTATAGTACCAAAAATTAAAATTTATAGTACCGAAAAGTACAATTTATGGTACCAAAAAGTAAAATCTTATTGTACCAAATAGTACTTGTATTGCACCAAAAAATGTATAGTATTGAAAAGTAAAATTTATTGTACCATAAAGTAAAATTTATTGTACCATAAAGTACAATTCATTGTACCAAAAACTACAATTTATGGTATCAAAAAGTAAATTTTATTATACCGAAAATTTACGTTTATTGCCTCAGAAATTACAATTTATTTTACCGATAAGTACAATTTATTGTCCTAAAAATAAAAATTATGGTACGAAAAAGTACACTTTATTGTTCCAAAAAGAAACATTTATTGCACTTTATTGTTAGTACCAATAAGTACGATTATTGTACCCAATAGTAAAATAAGTTGTACAAAAAGTAAAAGTATAAAGTATAGTACCAAAAAGTAAAATATTTTGTACCAATAAGTATGTATTGTCCAAATATATAAAATTAATGGTACCAAAAAGAACTTTTATTGTACCAAAAACTAATATATCTTGTACCAATAAGCACTTGTAATTTTAACTGTACCAAAAAGTACAATTTATGGTACCAAAAAGTAAAATTTTATTGTACCAAATAGTACTTTTATTGAACCAAAAAATTTATAGTACCGAAAAGTAAAATTTATTGCGCCAAGAAGTACACTTTATTGTACCAAAAACCACTTTTATTGTATCAAAAAGTAAAATGTTTAGTACCGTAAAGTAAAATGTATTGCCCCAGAAAGTACAATTTATTGTACCAAAAAGTAAAATACCTTGTAGAATATGTATTTTGTCATACAAAAATATAATGTATAATACAAAAAAGTGCAGTTTATGGTACCAAATAGTACAATTTATTGTACAAAATAAAAATGTAAATTTTATTGTATTTTTGTTGACACCAAACAGTACAATATATTCTATAATTTATTTCTATGTTTATTTTACCAAATAGTGTTCTTTTTGTACCAAAATTTATTTTAATAATTGATGGGGTTAGAAGCAAAGTGAGGCAAAGTTAATTTCGAGATATTCTCCTTCAAAGTTTCAAATTCTAGTACAAATATATGTGTGTGGAGCGCGGTAATTTGCTTATTTGGGAATGAAATATAAAAGTATGAACCTTAGAAAAATTTATTTTATATATTAATCATATTGAACAAAAAGGGAATTTGTAAATTACCTTGTTTTAAAAAGTGTATCTGGCAAATGTCGACTTTCGCTATCCACAAACAGCTGCATACGTTTTCTGAAGTTTTCATGAACTCTAACAAGCATGTGGATTTGGCGCACCATACAGTGATGCGGTCCGAATGCAGAGGTCTCTGGTGAAGTTCTCTGGGGTTTGCTTCATCAGAAAAGAACACAATTGCTTCACGGGGTATAGTTGCAAGAATGTTTCCACAAAATGACCTATCTTCAGGTATCCAATGCATGATGGCAATTGAAAGGCAGATGAATACAAATCTACCATCAGCCACTATAAGCCAAGCACACTCTCCACTCTCTTTAACCAACAGTGCCGCCACAGCCTGCAGTGCAAAAAAGCGAATTACCGCGCTCCACTCTGTATCATATTTATCATCACTGGTAATAAAAATTGATCTCACCTTATGTTAGTAGATAGAGATAGTGTCAAGGAACACAACCGCACACCTATCTCAATTTGTCATTTGCACCCCTTTGCTTCTAACCCCCTCAATTATACCAAAAATTCTTTTTTTTTTTAAACCAAAATACTTTTATTGTGCCATACAGTTCTGCTGTTGTATCAAAAAGCTAATACCATATTTTGCTTCTCCACCACGTACTGACATAGTAATTATTTTTTTTGGTTTTGAGAGGAAGCTTACTGTGAGCAAGAAGTGTTCTCAGCTTGGTTTAAAAAAAAAACTTTAACAATTCATCTGTTGTTTCTCTTCGCATTAATGTGTAACTGTTATTTTGGTCGCGAATGTCTTGCAAACATTGCTCACTACTGCAGTAAGTCATTTATTGTCTGGTGAAGCAAATACATTTGAGCAGAGCTATACTCTACTAACTATTAACACTTGAAACACACGAGCAAATAATCCATCAACTTGCCATAGCCTAATGACTAAGTTTGAGTTATATTATTAGTCAGATGTCGTATAAGTGTCATCATTCATACGCACTACTCACAAATCATACGCCACCTGCAACTAATGTGTTTTGACATGGTGTACACTCATATGATTTGTTATTGAAAGAATGTGAGAATGAGAGAATAAAACTGAATATAAAACGTGATTTACATAATGTATAAAGTTCATGCATACATGCAAAAGGACAAGTCCGTTAATATGATTTACTAAAACGTGTAGTATGTATTACTTTATCTTTACAAACGTCGTCATCTGTCCAACACAATGTTAATTTCTTGTTATCTCTTATAGGCCGTACAACTTTAATAGCACTCACGAGCGCTATTAATATTTAATACATACGACATAAAACTTAATTTACAAATTATGAAAAATCAATAAATGAGTTGGCGCATACAACAACAAGCCACAAGGTGCAAACTTACCGCAATTTACGATTACGTTGTACGGAAATTATAACCAACGCATTGCCGAGAACGGCAGCCAGAATGATTGAAAAGAATATAAAGCCTTTCACAATCACCACGGACAGGTCCATCCAATTATCGTCGTCATCATCGTCGACAACGACATCTGACAGGGACGACAACAGCGTCGAGTTCTCGTTAATGGTTAAGTTTAATGCAGTGCTAACATTACTGGCTATGACAGAGGTTGCTGTGCTGGTAGCGGTGACGGCGGCGGTGGCGGTGGAGGAGTAGCCATCGAGGAAACTATAGGGAGTGGAAAATAAATTCTCGTCTAAGGCATTGTTGGTGGAGGCGGCATCAGCGGCGGCATCGTTGAATGTACCCGTTGTAAGAGCGGAAGTTAACGTTTTCACCGAATCATTGAAAACAGCTGGTGATGAGAATGTCGATGAAGCGGACGTTGAAACGGCCGCAGCAGGAGCTGCCGTCGACGAAGATGAGGATGACGATGATGATGATGACGATACAGCGGCGGATGTTAAAGGAAATGCGGATGAGAGCGCCGACGATGGCAACGATACAGATGATGATGATGATGGTGACGAATGCATTGAAGTACCATTGGCAGCATTGGTTAACATTTGTATTGCAGGTTGGGACAACGTGCCCGTAGCGACGTTTGCTCTTGCCATCATTGTCGTCGTAGTCGTCGTCGCCGTCATTGTTGAGGACTTCGATGCTAAGGTGGCCGTTGCATTGAGTGCGTTGTGAGTAACCAATCCAAATGTTGCTTCATTTTGTAGCAACTCTGACAGATCGTGTGTCTGCAGTTCCTTGGCAGTGCTATCGTCATACAGTGCTTTAATTGTTGTTGATGCTATTGATTTCAATGTTGATGTGGGCAATTTGTTGTATGAAGGCGCCTGAAAAAGCGTCGTCATAGCCGCTAAATCATAGGCGTTCTTTGTTGATTTGTTTCGTACTTATTGGGCTGGATAATGACTTTATTAAGTTGTTATCTGCAAGGAAATTGGAATCAGATACAATAAGGAGAAGGAAAAGACATAAACACGTAAATGATTGTGGTGGTAGAGGAAAGTAAATGTTCATATCATTTGGTACGGCTGTTATTCGAACGGTGCACAGTAGAATGCGTGGAATTTTGTTGATTTAAATCATCATGAACTAATGAAGATTTCTCATTTCATTCTTCAGCATAATTGTAGATAAGCTTAAATCAATAAATTATATTAATATATTCATGTCAAATATCAAATTGGACTAATTGCATCTACTGAAATCTTCAAAAAAGTTTCATTTATTGCCTTTTTTCATAAATTTAAATCAATATCTCCAAATTTTTGGCCATGTCATCTGTGCTATGTAGAAAACTGGTCATTGCTGATGGTATTGAATGACGACCCCGACCCAAGTCCTGTATTGTACATATGTAGCGAGTTTGCATATTGTACTCTCTAACATATGTATGTACAACGTATGATTAATATTAATTTCATGCGGGTTTTATATTAATCACACTCACATCGTTTCAATATTGTAGATGTATGGTTTATTAACACAGTACAACAGCCAATCTGGGGTGTTGAGATATTCCAAGTCTGGGTGAAGGTAATAGGTCAATATAGTAAAACCCCCAAAGGGTTTAAAGGCAATTTCTGTACTGCTTAATTGTGAACCTGTGAAACCTATTAACCGTATGTGGTTAATATTTTCCAACTAATCACATTAAACTGAGAAATCACTGTGCCACCGTCGTTAAATCTGCCAAATCATAGACACAGATTTTTTCTTCTGTTGATGATCAAATGATTTATACTAACAGCTGTCATTACTTACTTCGTTGAACACAACAACCAATTCGCCTGCAGATATTAAAGATTTCTCTATTATTGATTACAACACGTCCAGAGGCATTTATGCCCATAATGATGAAGAAACGTTCCAACTCAATTCACCACAAGAAAGCGATGATGTGATTGTCGCTGCTGTTGCTATTGATGTGGCTCTTGCTGTGCTGATGTCACAGATGCCAGCCATTAAGGATGCCGGAGATGATGATAATGTTGCCAGTCGGTAATGATAATAATTACGATTATGTTGTGTATCAAAATAATCAAAGTAATTAAGTGTTTGTTTGCATAGCTTAATTGTTACTTATAAATAAAAAAGTTTTCTCTCAGTTTGTTTGCGATTTGAATACTTTTAGTTTAGCGTGGGCAATCGGGAGGAGGAGGGGTTGGATGCCGTGTACTTTTCTGCCTATTTCTGTTGTTGTTAAGCGCCTACTTACAAATCTATGTACACTTTTGTCTATGCGTTGTTGTGTTGCTGTTGCTCTTGTTGTTGGTGTTGTTGATTGCCCCCCAATAATACTTGTTCAATTCGGCAAACGATTAATGCTATTCATGATTAGTTGTTATCTTTGTTTTAATCTTCTTGAAATTCATTATCGTTTTCATGTTCATTTTTACTGGAAGTTTGTGTTTAGTGTTTTTGTTTCTGTAGTTGTTATTGCTGGCGGTGAATGAACGTTTAAAACATTAAGCCATTTCCGCTAATGGCGTTGCTGCTGTTGGTTGTTTGCTCTTGTTGTTGTGGTAGCTTATGGTAGCTGCCACAAAAACCAGTGAGGCAACATCATCATCATCATCTTGTGTAATCTCCTAGTCTCGCTTGTTACACTGCCATCAGTCATTAAGTTTTTGTTTGCTAGAGATACTTAGACTGATGTTGCTGTTGTAGGTAACACTGCTTCCCTCTACTGTTTTAGTTAATTCATCTGTATTGCTTCATTTCCACCTTCCCTTCCGTTTCCTGTATGTTTGTTGACTCACTCGTTGTATGTAGATTTGAAGACAACTTGCTGGCGTAGGTTGAACGAAAGCAAAATCGTCGTGTTGCCACCTTCTCTGCCGTTTATTTCATTGGGATTTTAATTAAAATCAATAAATCTGTAAGATAAATGAAAGCAGAGGGGAAAAAGAAAAGTAAAATATCAGCGATTCAGAGTGATTTGCTATTAATTGTGTGATGTTCAAGTCTGATACTTTTTCTTATAGTTAAGTTATATCTGTGATTGAAAATTGTGCTGAGTTAATAAGGTAATTATAACGGCATTAATAAAAATGCCAATCAATTTTTGTTGGTATGTTTTATCTCTTCTCGCTAATTTCAATGCTGGGCTCCTGATAATACTAACATCACCGTCGACCGTGGCTGTTATCTATATTAATGGTGTTTTATGTTTTTTGTTACCCATCGGAATTACTTTTAAATATTTATATGTGTGAGTACTTGAACATCTGGTACTCACTACTACATATTACCGGGGAAGAGATGATATTTCTGAAAACCACTTAAACTTTTCTGTACATGTCTTAAAGGATAATATTGTCTTCGTAGGCGTTGTTGGAGCAAATGTTGTCAATACATGTGGCCTTTGGAATTAATATCGTGTAGCGTGAGTATAAACTTTTTAAATTAAACTTGTGGGGCTTTATATTTATAATGTAATCCCTTTTAAATTAGCTGAATTGTGTAGATATTTTTAAATGTCATTGTTAAACTTTTGTAATATAAAAATGACAATTCATACAAGTGAGTTTTAAATTTATTAAGAAAAAAGAATTAATGAGTTAGATTTAACGAAAAAAAAATATTTAAGGGAAGGTATTTATATTCTCATATTGATACACGAGAATGTATAAATATATGAGATAAAGGACTGTCGCAAATTATATACTTAGGTTTTGTTCTATGAGGTTCCCCAGAAATCCGCTTAAAAACCAGCTTCAAAAATACTCTACTTTTATACCAAAATAGGGGATGCGTTCCAATATTTTCAAAAACTGCACAAAATCAAATAATGTTTCATGCATTCGGTCTATTTGTACGCGCTTGACTAAGACGATGTCGTTACAAGGCTCATACAGTTCTTGGTTCATTCGACGACGGTACTCGCAGTTAACGATGATGGGTCCAAATATTTTGGGAAGTATTTTTCCTGAAGACTCCCAGAACAGATTGACCCACTTATGTCATTACCCACTATTCTGTGATGTAAAGCAATACAGGTAAGGTCATTGTTTGGTAAAGTAGGATCTTTGTTTATCGAGAGAGGCCTTAGTCGTTAAATCGCTTGCTTAGCGCATAGTATTAATGCTCGGCTCTTGATTATCAGACTGACATTATAGTTTTTGTTCACGGCAAAGCCAAAGCAGCTAAATCATCTACCACTTCAATGTTATAGATGCCAACGTTCATGCAGCTCCCCAAACCAGTAGACTCTTTGTTCGCTCAATCAAATAACACTAGGGCAGCAATAACATCCCGCAGTCCTCGGCCAGTGATATCAAATTATCGGAATACTCGAGCAGCATGTGACTTTCATGCCTTTCGCATGAGCATCTCCATTATGATGTTTAACAGTCTTATCAGAATGTCGAATGTAGCTATGTAATCTTTTTACAGATGGTAGGTATCGATCTGTATTTCTTGGGTCTTCTCCAGGATCTGCCGTAGTGTGAATATCTGGTCGGTGGTGGATTTACCAGATCTAAAGCCACACTGATAACGTTTCATCATATATGAATGGGCCTTAGTCTTTCTCATAAAGAACTAGACAGTAGAGAGGGTAAATTTTTTCTCGGCCAAGCGGTTATCAATATTGTAATCCACGATGAATTCTAAGAACATTTGCCCAACTATCCATGGGTCTGAAATTAATATCGAGCCCCCGATTATTAACGAGAAACTTTTCCCATTGGGGGAAAATCCACAAAAAAAACCCACAACTGCCCGAAATCGCCTCTTGAGGGTTCAGAAGTATTACCGATCCCCAGTAATTTTTTCCTCCTAACATTTTTCCCAAACATACCTACTTGCCATTTTCATCTCCTAAGGGGACTCCCATACAGAACATTTCTTTTTATAAAATTTGCTCCCACCGCTCTAACTGCACCGGAGTCGCCCCTAGAGGAGTCAAATGTATGGACAGCAACCAATATTATTTCAACCCCAACAGTTTTTCAGATCATATCTATCCTTTATCTTCACCATAATGTGGTCCCCAAAGGATATTTTTATGTTTATAATTTTTTTTATAAAATCAGCTCTTGTTGCTCCAATGGTGCCTCCAAGAAGGGTAAATTGTATGACCGACCCCCACTAGTATTTCCATCCTACCATCTTTCCCGAACATACCAACCCTTTAACCTCAAAACCTTTTATTACTCCATACAAATTGGTGGGATGGGTAAAAGGCTGATTCCACGATAGTTGGTGCTCACTCTTGAATCGCCCTTCTTAAGCGCAGGACATAAAACGCTCAGTTTTCAATTATCGGGCTGACATACTTTAGCCAAATCGTGTTTATGTTCTTGTGCATGTACGTTGCTACCTTATCGACGACAGCCTTAAAAAGCCTCTGCAGGCAGTCCATCGGCTTGCGCAGCTTTTTTGTCTGTAAGCCGTGCAATTGCTGTGCTGGTCTCGTTTTGGCTCGGTGGTCGACCGACTTCTCCAACGTCGATGATTGACTTGATTTTGTCACTTATGCTGCCTTCAGGAACAAGCGCGAGTGCAAAAGTCCTCCCTCCGAGACAAGATTTCCATCTCTGTCCTTACAAATGGAGATCACTGTCTCAAAACTTTTGCTCATTACCTTTTTGTAGAACTTTCGGGCTTCACCTCTGTCGCTGGTAATTTTTGATATCCTGGCTCTCTCTTTCTTCCATAGACGCTTTTTCCGCATAAAGAGGCTTTGCATCTCCCTCTTCTACTCATTGTATCGCTCCGCCAACGCACGCGTTGCCTTTGGCTGTAGTTTTGCTCTGTATGCAGCATCCATTTCCTCAGATAGTGCGCGACATTCCTCATTGTTCTAAGGCTTGCCTGAGCGTGGTTTTCATAAGCCAGTACGGTCATCGCGGCAGTGGTCATAGAATTCGCAATATGCTTACGCTCTGTGTCGGGAACATCAAAATTAGGGGTTTTTTTATGTCATTGAGAGAGTTGGTTGGAGTAGATATTGGCTATCTCGGTGGTATGCAGCTTTGTGATGTCTAAATTCATTTGTTTTCGGTTACGAACGTTTTTAGCTCTACGTAATCGTGTGCATTAGGGTAATAACTTTTTGCATTTTTTGCAAATATCAAATCTCCCCAGACAAAATCGTGTAGGGCATGGAAAATTATTAAGAACTGCGTTTTTAGTTTTTCGCTATCGTTAAAAAAGGTTACGCACCAAACGCGTTAAAGTTTTGAATCAAACAAAGTTTAAAAAAAAAATTTTATTGAAATAAAAACAGTACAAGATATATATCCGCTTTGTAAAACATCGCGTATTTTGAACCTAAAGTTTATATCTTACAATACCTACTTTTAATCATTTATTGTTATTATTGTTTACATACTTACATATGTATAAACCATATTTAAAAAAAAAAAATTATTAAAAAAAATTAAAAAAAACATATATTAAGGGCATTTTAGAAATCGCTGTCGGTGCGTAAGGTTTTTTTTTAGCAAATTGAACTGAAATAGTTTTTTTTATCATAAATACAATATTTGCCATTGTCCAAAAATAGTTATTACCCTAGTGTACATACCTTGACTGTAACTAACTAGGTGGTGATACGAGTAAATTTTTACACTGTGCATCACATCCAGCATCACACACCGCCTACGACATGCCTTCCATTGATTAGCACGTCATCAAACTGATTTCGTGTATTTTGATCAGGGGATCTCCGGTTTGCCTTATGGATATCTTTATGCGGGAATCAGGTTCCACTCACTACTATGTTTCTAACCAGTCTAAATCCATTATCGGAGGTTATTGTTGTGTAGACTGAATTTTTCGACTGCTGAAGCAAGAGAATCTTCCCTTGTTATTATAGCGTTGAAATCTCCCAGAACAATTTTAATGTCTTGGGCATATATTCCCTATATATGGGCGTCGGGAGTGTGATGCAAGGTAAAGCTTCTGATCGGTTTAACTTGGCAAACCCAGAGTGATCCTTGCCAATTGCACTTCAAGTCTACTCACAGAGCTCCGTATTCGTAGTACTACTGCGGACGGAGTACCTCCACGTGGTGACGCCTGGAAGCGTGCCTCTGACACCCGTCAGAGCACGACTAACTGTGAGGGGCGAAACCTAAAACCCAGGCACGTCTGCTCAGAGTGAGCGGTACCCTGGTCAGCGTCTGACCCAGAATGGGCGGCTGTAATAAAATCCTGGCAGGAGGAGAAAACTGCGACGTGGTGCGCTGGGCTTGCAACCCGCCACCGACGTATAAACTATTGCAATGAAAAGAAGTAAGAAAAGAATAAAATGGACCCCCCAAAATGTTGACGACCACCGCAAACGAATTAAGGACCATGATTTAAGGATATGCACCTGGAATGTTAGAACACTGTATAGACCAGGTGCCTCTATCCAACTGGCGGAAGTCCTCGAAGAATACAAGGCTGACATAACCGCTTTACAGGAAATCCGGTGGACGGGACACGGGTGCTCGCGCATGAAGACGTGCGACATCTACTATAGTGGCCATGCGGACAAGCACGAGTTTGGATGTGGATTTGTGGTTGGCAAGAGACTGCGACACCTAGTCTCAAGGTTCAACCCGGTGTGTGAACGTATAGCCACCATAAGAGTCAAAACTAAGTTTTTCCACATAACACTTATATGTGCCCATGCTCCGACAGAAGAGAAAAGCGATGAGGACAAAGACGAGTTCTACGAGAGCCTAGAAAATGTATATGACCGTAGCCCGAGCCATGACATTAAAATTGTACTAGGCGATTTTAATGCTAAAATAGGCAGGGAAACCGCATTTGAGCCTACCATCGGAAAATTCAGTCTGCACACCGAAACGTCGAACAATGGCATCAGACTGATTGATTTCTCTGCGGCAAGAAATATGGTAGTTTGCAGCACTAGATTTGACCATAAAAATATTCATAAGGCAACATGGTTATCTCCAGATCAATTGACAAGGAATCAGATTGATCATATGATAGTTGATGGAAGGCACGCATCGAGTGTTCTGGACGTACGAGTGATTAGGGGTGCGAACATTGACTCCGATCACTTCCTTACCGCAGTTAAGGTACGCACAAGGCTAAGCATGGCGAAAAACGTACGTAACCAAGCACAACGAAAGCTGGACATCGGTAAACTGCGGACCACAGAGGTAGCAAACGCCTACTCCAACCACCTAACTTAACTGCTGCGGAATGCTCCAACCCCTGACAATATAACCTAGCAGTGGCAAAATATAGCCGACTCCTTAGAACGGGCTGCGAGAAGCGTACTTGGGTACTCAAAGCCGTCTCAAGAAGATGCCTGGTACGATGATGAATGTCGCAATGCCACGAGAGAGACGGTTGCTGCATACAGGGCGAAACTGCAGCCAATGGCAACGCGAGCTGTTCGTGAACGGCACAGGGAGAAGAGACGACAGGCAACGCGTCTTTTTAGAAGAAAAAAGAAGGAGCTGAAGAAGAGGCAGGACGAGTGCACTGAGTTGCTCCGAAGTAGAGGGGAAGCCCGAAAATTCTACAAGAGAGTGAAAGCGAGAATGCGTGGAACAGGGTTGCCCTCCTGCAAGGACAGCGATGGTCAGCTAGTGACGGACCCGGATAACGTTCTGAAGATATGGAGAGATCACTTTAGAAATTTACTGGATACTGACACCACTCCAGAAGACCCCGCTCCAATCCATGACGATGGTATTAACTGTCCACCTCCGAGCCAGAGCGAGATACGTATGGCCATCTCCCGCCTTAAAAACAACAAAGCTGCTGGAGCCGATGGTCTCCCTGCTGAATTGTTTAAGGCTGGCGGGGAGGAGCTGATTAGGAGCATGCATCAGCTCATGGAGAACATCTGGCAAGAGGAGAGCATGCCCGGGGATTGGAGTCTCAGTCTGTTATGTCCCATATACAAGAAAGGAGATCGTAGTGAATGTAAGAACTACCGTGGAATAAGCCTATTACCAATTGCGTACAAGGTCCTTTCAAGCATATTGTGTGAACGTCTAAAGCCAATTGTAGAAAAACTAATTGGACCATATCAGTGCGGCTTTAGACCTGGCAAATCTACGACGGATCAAATATTCACCTTACGACAAATCCTGGAAAAAACCCATGAAAAGCAGATCGACACCTACCACCTCTTTGTCGACTACAAAGCTGCCTTCGACTCTCCGATAAGGAATAGGCTTTATGAGGCTGATTCGACTTTGCAAATGTACCTTAGACAACACCAAATCCTCGGTTAAGATTGGTAAGGATCAGTCTGAACCATTCAACACGGAAAGAGGTCTCAGGCAGGGTGATAGCCTGTCCTGTACACTATTTAACATAGTTATGGAGAAGGTGATGAGAAAGGCTGGTATCAACATGTCTGGCACCATATTCCACAAAAGCCACATGCCACTAGCCTACGCCGATGATATAGATATCATTGGCCGAAATCTGCGGGATGTTACTGCAGTTTTCTCATCACTAGAAAAGGAGTCAGCAAAAATGGGTTTAACGGTCAACGAGGACAAAACAAAAATAATGATTTCGACGAACAAAGAGTCCTCTCGATGGGGACGCACCGTGAACGTTGACAATTATTGTTTTGAGGTAGTCGACGAATTTACCTACCTCGGATCTTCCGTCAACAAGATGAATAATGTCAGCCAAGAAATTAAACGGAGAATAGTGCTAGCCAATAGATGTTTCTACGGACTTCGGCAGCACTTTAGTAACACCACCTTCTCTCGGAATACTAAGAAACAGCTATACCAGGTGCTTATCTTACCTGTTCTGTTGTATGGTGCCGAATCATGGGTGCTTACTACAACGGACATACAAAACCTGGGAGTATTCGAGAGAAAAGTACTCCGAAAAATATATGGACCTATCTGTGTCGAAGGCCAGTTTCGCCATCGGATGAACCATGAGCTGTATGAGCTTTACCACGACATCGACGTAGCTAAAAGAGTCAGAATCCAACGACTTCGATGGCTGGGACATGTTGCCAGGATGGATGTAAATGCTCCAGCGAGAAAGGTGTTTGAAGGCGAACCTGAAGGACGGCGCAGAGCAGGGAGACCCAAACTCCGTTGGAAGGACCAAGTGGTAGGCGATGTGCCATCATCTGGTAGGACTAACTGGAGAACACACGCAGAAGACCGAAGCGTGTGGAATTCTTTATTACTTCAGGCCTCAAATTTATGAACCATGTTTCGTAAATTGTAATTGGCCACTTAAGTAAGTAAGTATATATTCCCTCCAGACGCTTATAGAACGCATCTTTAATATCCTCGCCTTTATCTCCAGTCGAGGCGTGTACGCAAGTCAGCGTGATGCTAAAATGTTTCCCGTTGATGCGAATAGTCGCTATTCGGTCACTTACAGGTTAAACCGCTAGACCAGCCATCAGAATCTCTTGCATGGCAGATGTAAAATATGTTATAATTTTTCTTAATGCGCATTCTTGTCCCATCCATCTTATTTCTTGTGTGGAGTTAATGTCAGCTTTGCATTTGTTGAGGACATTCGCCAACTGGAGAGTTCGGACATTTCAGTTGGGACATTTCAGATACATATCCTTAAATCATGGTCCTTATAACGTTTGCGAGTGTCATCAACATTTTGAAGGAATTTTTGTTTTTTATTTTCATCGTGTTTTCATTTTTTTACAAGACAATTTTTCGTTCGATATATTTATTTAGAGATATATTTATTCTCCAAAAATTGTTAATTTTGTATAGGAAGTACCTAAAGGAGTGGGGCTGTTATGCTTATTTATAACCCCACAACTAGATTTTGAAATATATATATATACTGTTCAATTGCCATAAGGATTGTTCAAACTATCGTGCCTATCAATCACCCAGCCAGACAGACGGACATGGCCCAATCGTCTTAAAAAGTCGTGGAACGTCTCATTTAAAACGTGCAACTTTTTATCGTTTTAATTTAATGATACATTGCTTCTAAGCTGTATAATAACGAGGGCACTTTCTTATTGTACGACGCAAGTGCTCCCAAATGGAATATTTTCCAAAACATGCCAAGTTAGTTATTTGTTTAGTAGTATATGTATAAGGCGATATTGGTGATCTTTCAAAGACATTATCTCCAGTCAATGTCCTTGAAAAATTTTCTATATGTTAAGTCATCATTACGAGTATGGTATTTAAATATAAAAGTTGCAAACTTTTCCCAACATTTAACGCAAAAATTGCACATTAGAGTTGGAAAAGAACGTAATTTAATATAACGCCTCTTCCAATCCGTATTGGAAAACAAAATGATGTCGCTTCATAATATTAAACCAGACTTTCTTCAATATCGATGGCCGTTCGCTCTCTCTCTCACTCCTTTGTGAGAAATTTTTGTTAGTAGTGGGTAATTTTTTCGCCTCTCAAATGTTCCTAAATATAAATGTTTTCTAATTTCACATTAAACACAAACGTTTATTGAACAAAATTTTATTAACAACAACACGCGCACACACACTCATTACCATTAACATTATATGACCCCAACCCCAGTATAATGACTTGCAATTAGAATAATGTTCTACATTCCACTTATTACACTGCACCTGGGGGAACTGTAGTGCTTAAGTGACTTAACATCGCATAAAGTGTTTTAATGCCTTTAAAACACTTATCCCCAAATCAGTAGCAAGTTTGCTTTGTTTTTTTTTTGTTTAACTGCCACCTACTTGCAGTGACAATGGCACTGGTGCTCTTTCTTCTTGCTGTTTTATGGCCACTTTCATTTCCTATTTAACACAAATGTTTTGTTGTTGTTGTTGTGGTGACCCTTTTAAATGGCCACAACGAAACGAAAGCTCACACGTACATATGGTTATGAAAAAAAAAACGGCTGCGATGAACGGTGAGTTGAGGTGGGAAGTACAATAAAATTTGCGAGGAAAGGTACTTAATACGATGAAATCACTGAGGGATGGGGCGGGGAAACCCTTAAAACAGCTTTGCAAACAAACTAAACAATCATAAAGGTAAGCACTTTTTCGCACATTGCTCAGCGCCTACATAAATAGAATTACTGAAGTTACTTTTGCACAGTGGGAGCAATGCGTATGTATGTTGGCTTGAATGAGATCAATTTATGATTTAGATAACGGTTTCACGGGACTACATCTATAATGACTAATGATGATTTCTGATTATAATTAGTTTGGAATCCTATGGAGTGTCATTCTTCTGAAAGCTATCAGAACTGGATCATTCTCCAAACTTTTTCATCTTTTGATTCAGATAGATGGAACTAGTGTCATTTTGTTCGATAAACCAAATATCACAGTACAACATTTTTCATCTCATTGATTTGGGACTCAATTCTGAGAACTGCATGTGAAAGTAGCCCCAAAAAGAAGAAGTTCTGCATCATTCATTTTGTCAAGTTACATGTCATAATAGTTTAATATCGATTTGAAGTTAGTAAGTTTGACATAACTGGAGAACCACTATTTCGATTTGGCTGAAACAAATTTTAAAAAAATTAAGAATCACAACTCCTTTAATCTGTTAACTTATAACGGTTCCCTACATAAGCAACAGTTTCACTTTTCCATTCATCAAATGATTTTGAACTGGGTTTATTTTGTAGCAGTTACAATAAAACTGTTGTACTCCGTGGCATATGATTTACGTGGAATATTACTTATGATAATCATACGCCACCATATATCAAAAGAGCCTAAAACGTGACAAATTCCCCTATAGAATACTTACTAACTTCAAATCGATAACTTGACAAAAAGAATGATGCAGAACTTCTTCTTTTTGGGGATACTTTCACGTTTTGTTCTCAGAATTGAGTCCCAAAATCATGTGTTGTACTGTGTATGTAACGATCATCTATACTCGTTTAATCAATACATGTTCATCTCTCAATTCTTTAGCCAGCTCCTTGTAATGTCAGCCACTGTGCACTTTTGATTTTATTCAACTTACATTCATTTGCTGTTGTTGCTTTTTTTTTTCTTTTATTTGTTACTATACCTCAGAGGGTTTATAAACTTTACTCTCAGTGCTTTTGTTTCCCTTTGAAAGGATACTTACATATATGTGTGTGTGTGTGAATGAAAGTGTAAGCTAAATTTATGTTACACCGTAGCTGTGGTGTGTTCATATCTTGTTTGCTACTCGTGCTGCCGTCGCTGCCCTCACTACTTCAGTAGAATATAAGCTAAGGTAAAACAATTTTGTACTTGCAAAAGGGCAACATTAATTCAATTAAACGCAAATACTTTTCCTTCCACACCTTTGACGGCCAGCCAGTCAGTCAACCACATCGACCTGCCTGTGGACATGTACGCACATACATCCACCCAGCCTGTCATTTTACCTTCATTCACTCTCACTTATCCATCCATCTCCCGGAGCCATCTAAAAATCAACCACATTGGCCACTAGAGAGAAATGCAGGAAAAGCCATCAAATGGGTCTTTTGACGGCAGGACTTAGTTTAGCAGCGACAAGTGGTGGGAAAGATTTTCAGATGTGGCCAGATTATAGGTTGAGGTGCGTTGAGGTCCCTTTTTACGATGAGTATTTGCTAGCAACAACAACAACAACAGCAACAACAACATGCTTTTGAAGCTTATTTGAATTATTGCGGTATTTTTGTATTTAATCTTTTAAAGTTGCCTCGAATGTTATATAAATTTGCTTGCTATGCCATTAGGTAAATTGGTAGCCCAATAATATAGAAATGTTATTGAATCGTAAGAATTATTAATAAAAACGTACAAAGTGGACGACGTACCAAAAAGGGATAATTATCCTAAAATTGTGGGGATTTGATTGGTGCTATTTTTGTGCTCCATATATGTGGTTATATTTTTCAGTATTTATGTATAATGTAAGAAAAGGTTTAAATATTAGTCATCAATATTTTAATACACTTAAAGTGGAGGGCAGGAAATCCCTTCTTAGACAATTAGTTCTTATGTATACATTTGTATGGCCGTAATCCTTAAGAAGTCAAGAAATGCCAATGATCCCATTGACAATGTATTATATTGACTGACCCGACAGACTTTATCCTGCCTCAAAAATTATTGATTATTAAAATGTGTGGGAAAAAGGATGCTTCATACAAGGCAAAACTGCAGCCATGGGTAACGAGTGCGGTTACTGAAATATATAATGAGAAAAGGAGGGAGGTGAAAAGTCTCTTCAGGCCGAAAAAGCGTCTATAGAAAAAAATTATAGAAATTAAAAAGAATCCTGAAACATCTACCAAAAGGCAAATAGCTAAGGTTTTGGAACAGGGATGGAAGTCTGGTTACGGACACGCAGAGTATGCTGCAAATAGGGAAAAAACACTTTCGTACTCGTTCCCAAAGGCAGCATAAGTGACGAAATCACGGTATATCCACGACCGATCAGTTACGAGTATTCACACTCCGACAAATCCTGGAGAAGGCCGATTCAATGCAGGTCGACACCTATCATCTGTTTATCGATGACAATGCTGTATTCGACAGTCCAATACGTCAAAAACTTTTAAATACTATGGCTGAATTAAGTATCCAAGCTGATATGAATTTGCGAGATTATACGAAGTCTTCAGTGAAAGTAGACAAAAATCTGCAGTAAACAGGACTGGTACCATCTTTAATAAAGGCATATGCTGCTTGCATATACCGATGTATAGATATTATTGGCCGATTATGGGTTGAAAAAGCCGAGAACTGCGGGATGTTACTGCGGCCTTATTAAGCATTGACAATCAGTCGGTAGAAGTGGATCTGGTGATGAATGACAACAAAACCAAATAATTTTTTTTAGCTAACGTAGAGTTCACTCATTTTGGACGTTGCTTGAATGTTGATTTCTATAACTAGATTATGGCTACCTAGGCTCGGCGGTAAATGTCAGCCTGGAAATCTAGAGACAAGTATTGACCATAAGCCGCTGATGTTAGGAGCTAAGCAAGCTCCTAAAAAACCCTCTCTCGACGATCAAGAATGCACTACCACAAGACACTGATGATACTTGTCCTGCACTACAGCGCACAATTCTACGTAATGAGAGAGAGAGAGAGAGAACAATTTATTGGCAACATATTTGAACCCATCATCGATAACGGCGAGTACTGTCGTCGATTGAGCCATTAGCTATATGAGCTGTATAACGACATCGACTCCCATTACATATTAACTCCCAGCCTGACGAGGAACTTCGTTTCCTGTTCAATGGTGATAATTGATGAGATTAGACGAAAAGGGATGCAAGTGACAAAAAGTTCATTTCTAGATGTTCGCCTTCAAAGTTTCAAATTCCATTACAAATGCAGGTATTACTTGAACTGTTCTTTGGCTAGATCTCAGCTCTAGTAATAACAATTAATCGCATCTCATGCTAGTAGACAGATATCGAGTCAAGGAACACAACTGCATATCTATCACAATTTCGGCTAATTTGTAACTTGCACCCCTTTGCTTCGAACACCCTTTATTATAATTAAGTAGCCAAGGCGAGGTGTTGTTTGTAGGCCAGGAAGTTTGAGGGAGCTTTGTAGTAGAGTCGTTTTTATGACCGACGTCAAGTGTATGGTGCATGGACTTGGAGAGATCTTCGGATCTGGTACGGTAATAAAAGAACGATAAATCTACGGAGGAATAGTGTCCAAAAACGTTAATAGAAGTGATATACTGCAGAAGTCATGTTCGGGTGGTTGTGCCCAATGACTTTGCTGAGTGTTAATTGTATGAGGTGTGTTTGAAACATGGATGGATGAAACCAGTCGGTTAGCGGACTTTATTCCAAGTTGGAAAAAGGCATAATTGTAAATTAGCACTATCTCAATATTTGGATGGAGAACTATTGTTGAGACCGGATACAAATTTATGTTGCCGTTTGTATCTTCAGACGAGGTAATAGTTCTGTGGGTGAAGCATTTGCCTTAATGAATCTATAATTATACCAAAGCGAGGGAAAGAATGCGGGCCTTAACTGTGGCAGTATAGTTTGCTCAAGTAGGGTGGAGCCCAATGGGCTGGTCAGACCATTAAGGTGGTACTAGATGTGAAATACACACACAGAATATTCTTTGTTGCTAAATGAGCAAAAGTTTGAAGCTTATGCCCAAAAGTGATGGACCAACAGTAGGGTGTTCATAAGGCGCAGTCGCGGAGGCCATATGACAAAAAAAAGTTTTAAGCAGTAAATGCCAAGAAATGTATTACCTCTGTTAGCTAAATTTTGTAGATTACATTGAATTAATTGTGTCTTTTTTAAAAATCAGTACAGAAATTTCAGCCAGGTTAACTGACTGTTAAATACCCTCACCCTATGTTTAATATTGTTTAAGCCAAGGATGCCAGAAACCTTCTTATGTCAATGCAAACACATATACATTTGAATTTCTCATGCCAAAAACCCTTTGAAACACACAACACAAGAAAAAAAACCCTAGTCGAACAGTGTTATCATACGATCATTATTGGAAACTCTGTTTCTTTATTTGTAGATAACAAGGTTTGTTTCAAGGGATTTTTAGATGTTGTTCCCTTGGTCCTTGCGCAATTTTTGTAGTGGAAGCATGTAGGATGAGGTTTGTTGGCTGGAGAACTCGAAAGTATTTGAAAGGTAATTTTTTTTATCGATGTTGATTTGGCTAGTGCCCCAGCCGGGAATCGAACCCAGCATCTTCGGATTGCTAATCAACTTCGCTTCCACTGA
Organism: Muscina levida; assembly: GCA_964034835.1. Lineage (NCBI taxonomy): Eukaryota > Metazoa > Arthropoda > Insecta > Diptera > Muscidae > Muscina > Muscina levida. Next base: position 181,995,497 of record OZ035880.1, on the reverse strand, counting down.
GCTATCAAAGGCCACCCTTCTTCTTGTTCTCTTTTTTGCTGTGCATATGAAAGTGTTGTTGCTTTGTACTTTGGTATAGAAAAAATTGTTTGTGTGTGTGTTGGCTACACTGAGTTCTTTTATAAAAACAAATGTGCAACAAGTGCATAGGCCGTAGGCAATAGAGAGGGTCGGTCCCAGTTAAAAAAAAAAAATTGCACTTGTCAGCCCCTGAATTTAAAGATTAGGCAACAACGATCCTAAAAAATAAGAAAATAATTTTTTTTTCGCACAATCTAAAAACTGACGTAATTTAAAGTCCGATCGAGAAAAAAATACACGATTGTTTTTGGTTTTACAAAGCTACATTTCCTTCATAGGTCATTTTTGACTCCGACGTCAAAGTTGACTAGTGGTTGGTTCTTTCTGGATTTCTGCCCCTATTTTTGGACATTTCTCGTAACGCACGTAATCATCTTACAAACTTTTAAATGTTTTGCTTTCGAAGTACCCACTTTTATTCATAAACAAAAAATGTTTCAAAATATAAAAAAAGTCAAATTCGCCTTGTGACTTAGTATCACTAATTCACACCACACACAGTAGATAGGGTCGAAAAAAAGTTTATGTTTCCTACCCCCAGTTTGGTAGGTCTGCAGACAATTTAAGGACATACAATTTTTTTCGGATCCGTGCACCTTACGACCCCCAGAAATAGTATTTATTATGCTGTATTGTCATTTGATATCCGATCGAAACGAGGCGCATATCGTTATTCATGGTTAATCAAGGGCTACATTTCGCCTATTGATCATTTTTGACTCCGAAGTCAATTTTAGTTTAATTTTAGAAAAAACTAAATGGGACATTTATAGAGTGCGTGTTAAAAATAATGTTCTTATGTTCAAGAATCGTTGGTGTAAGGCTAGAATTATTGAAATTAACGGATTTATAATTGAAATTCCTTATGTATTATTATGTGCTTGCTTGTGGAGCTCAAACAATTCAAGATAGGACATTTGCACTTGTATAAAATTAGATCATCCCTTAGGGTTGATGGTATAAAAATTTTATATTCATAACCATTTATAAGAGATTTATAGAAAGATTTTAGCATGAAACTTTGATTAATAAAAGTTCAATAAATGTTTATACGCCTTTTTAAATTTGTAAGTTTCCTTTAATTTTAGTGCTTTTTGGTCTTATTTCATGGCATATCATGATTTTCCTTGTACACTACAGCTCAGCTGCAATGCTCAACTGCCATTGCATTAAATACAGCAACAGTTGTTTACCACTTACCATTCCTTACAACCATCATCCCTTGTGTACAATTGCCAATTGTCCCTTTCTATGTGTTGCCTTTTTAGCTTGAAGCAAAATCAAGAGGGATTTTCTCTTTTTTCCAATTGTCATATTCTTTCCTTCGTACAATGTTTAGTGTAAATAACAAACATTAAATAGAAATAAATACGCCTCGTTTGGATTAGATTTCCATCAATCTATTATTAGCTTAAAATCTTTATTGCTGCTCAATGGCTTTTTGTTGTATTCGTATCATGTTGCTACTTGCTTGACTCTCTTTAGCTTTCGTTCTTCAGTTCCCTCGCCCGCTGTGTGCTTTCATTTGCACTGCAAACAAACACTGCCAGCTTAGTTAATATTTAATTAATGCTTAGAAATGAAATTTTCCTTGTTAGTGCTGCGTCTAAGTACAATGACAATTACCAATGAACTTGGAATGTGTTGTGAGTATTTGTGAACGAGTTTAATTATGCTTGAAATGTTGCAATTGTGTAAAGCTTAGCAATGAGAGGGAGAGGGGAGCGGAAAGGAGAGAGATGAGAGAAATTATAAAATTAATTTAAAAGTAGTGTTTTTCTATAGCACGACAGTAGGAAATTTAGGACATGTATTTTTTAAGCATGTCTTGTAAATATTAAGAAATTTGATAGTTAGTTTCCATCAGCCAATATAATTAATAACTTTTGATTTAGTGGACAATTTTAAGTTCTGTTAAAACTTGATCCAACTTTATTGCAACATTTCGCCACTTCTTTTTATGTACAAGCAAGTTAACAACACAAAATTACAATAAAATCTGTTAAAAATGTCGATGCAACAATTTTACTCTCCAAGGAATTTTTTTTTATAGTAACCTTATTTCGTTACAATTTTTTTGACATCAATGCGACATTCAGTTTTTTGTTCATACTTCACATATTTCGGTTGCATTCAATAGGGATGCGTGTGCAAGTGCGTGTCACTATGTTAACATTGAATGGCGGCGTTGACAACATTTTTCAAAGTCAGAGTGTTATAGAGATCTGTGTGCTTGTTGGTAATTCCAAAAATAACAGGCTCTCACACGGATGCCAACACCGCTTTTCGCTTTTGCATGTTCAAACATTCATGCATGAAGAGATGCCTGTTAAGTGGCGAGGGTGCGAAAATCAACGGTAAAAACGATTAACACTCGGAGGATGGTAATAAAGATTTTTTTTAAGAATTGACAAAAAGTGTTTTTAAGTCGAATGACAAAGACTTACTTTTAACTTTCTCAGAGTATTGTAAATTTTGAAACTTACATAAAATTTATATTTTTTAAAGTTTTCCATATTTTCTACATTCTATAAGGTTTAACTGTACCTATAGCATTTTTTTCCATTTGAATCTTATATACATATGAGTACTCATGAGTGACCTTCATGAGGGATGGTGGCAAAGCACATCGTACGGTGTATAAATATTTGCGCATGAATGTACATATGAACTTGTAGCGTTTGTGTACAATATGTGTACATAGGCAAAAAGTTTATGCTAGACAACGGTGTTGTGTAACTATCTTTTTTTTTGTATTTTTGCATGTAGTTACAAAATGTGAAATGTGGTGGTAGTTTAACAAACCTTACAAGAATAGTTGTATACTCTGTGCTTCCCTAACGATCTAGAGGTAAATGAGCCATAAACAGCCGTTGGTGAAAGCGGCTGTATTTAAAAAAGACAAGATATGCTATCGAGATGTCTTTTGAGCAAAGGTTTGACAGAGATTGCATCTGTCGCTTATGGTATAAGTGGTGGAAAGAAATAAAAATAACTGCCAACACTATATTGTTTATGCGTTTTTGCGGCCAGCTCTTCCGCAGTGAAAGAGTTCCTTTATTTAAATATCAAGCGTTTAAATAAAGGAACTCTTTCATGTCTTTGCATTTTTTCATTACTCTTTTGGAACATTGTCAGTGTCAATGTTGGGAGGGTGTGAAAATTCTCATATCATTCTTTAGCAGAATTGTAGCTAAGTCTTAAAGAAATAATTTTATCGAATGAAATCGTTTAAAAATTGTCATTATTATTATATTATAAATCCACAATATTGGAACGAAGTGTGTATGATTAATATGAAATCCGCATAAGACTAATATTACTCATACTTTGTAGATATGTACATAGAATATACAAACTCACTACACGTGTACAATACAGTACTTCGGTCATTGTCGTCATTCAATATCATCAGTAACCACCAGTTTTCAATTTATCACAGATGAAGTGAATTTTATAGTTATGGGGGAAATTTTATACAAAAAGGTGATAAATTACAGATTTTTATTTGAAGAATGATATTAGAAATTATCAATCGTTCTTCGGTTATAGCGGAAAACTGAGCAAATATATAAAAAGTCATAAATTAAGGCAAAAGTCTAATCTAAAAAAAATTCATTATTATTATTGTCTGGGGAAAACGTTTCTTTTGTTTTATCTATAATAATATAAACATATTTATTATACCATCACCCTTAGGGATGAGTGTATATATCATTTGATACGACCCAAAAGTGTAACACATAGAAGGAGTCACTTCAGACCCTAGGTTTCTTAGAACCAAATTCGATTCATGACTTTTTAAGTCATTTGAGCCATGTCCGTCTGTCTGTCTGTCTGGTGGCTGTCCGGCTGGTTCGCACGATAACTTTCGAAAGACGCAACCAAATGTCTTGAAATTTTGCACGAGTTAAAATTTCCCCAAAACTACTTACGGTATTGCAAATGGGCTACATGGCTTCTGGTACCTCCCGTACAAATACATCATTCCGACCACTTTAGAAATAGTGTTATAATATCAATACACCCAACGGGATCGTACCCAAATTCTGTACTTAGTAAAGCTATTACAGGATAAAATTTTGGAAAAAAATTGGAAGTCTAGTCACGCCCCTTCTGGTACCTCCCATACAAATTCACCTTTCCGCCCACTTTAGATATGGAGTAATAATATCAATAAATCCATCGCGCTCGTACCCTAATTCTTAATTTAGTAAAGCTATAGCAGGATACAGTTTTTGAGAAAAAAACTGAAGTCTACCAACGCCCCATCTGGTACCTCCCACACACATCTGGTACCGCCCACTTTAGATATCGATTAATATTATTATTAGAACTACCGCGATCGTGACCAAATTCTGTATTTAGTAAAGTTCAGGCAGGATAAAGTTTTGGAGAGGAAATCTGGAAGTCTAGACACGCCCATTCTGGTACCTCCCATACAAGTGTACCTTTCCGCCCACTTTAGAGATGGAATAATAATATCAATACACTTGACACGATCGTGCCCAAATTCTGTATTTAGTAAAGCTATAATAGGATAAAGTTTTTGAGAAAAGATCTGGATGTCTAGACACGCCCCTTCTGGTACCTCCCATACAAATGTACCACGCCGCCCACCTTAGAGATGGAGTAATAATATCAATATTCTCGACACGATCGTGCCCCAATTCTGTATTTTATTAAGTTATAACAGGATAAAGTTTTGGAGGATAAACCTAGAAGTCTAGACACGCCCCTTAAGGGACCTCCCATACAAATTTACCACTCCACCCACTTTAGAAATCGAGTAATAATATCAATATAATAGCAATTTTTTTTATTTTACTGAGGGTGATGGTATATGTAAGTCGGGTCGCCCCACTGAAACTTTCTTACTGGTTTTCGATTTTATTAGAAAAATATTAATTTTCGGAAAAGTGGCTAATTTGCATAGGAGACACCAGTGAATTCAGTCATTTATATAGGAGGTACCAGAAGGTGTGTGAGTTTCAACTTTCTGAGGATTTGTCTACTATAACAAGGTAATTTAACTAACTAAATTTAAATATCCTCCAGCTGTCCGTTTTGAAGTTATGGGCGAAATATTTATTTTTTAAATATACGTAATTTTGTATGGGAGGTACTATACAAAATTACATGACATTAGGAGTAACCTAATCGGCATGCTACCACCGATGCCTCTTAGTAAGTAGGCAGCAGAAGTTACTGAAGCTCAACACAACGGCTTTCTTAGTGGCTTTGGCAGCCCCAAGAAACTAGGAGTTCCTAATAGGGAACTCTCTTTAAACAAAACCAATTATATTCAATTTAGGTTAGTGTATCAAAAGATACAACAAATTCGGCTAACGATCAGAAAAGTTTTTTTTTAATGGTTCCCTTCCTATTTTAGCACAAAAATCTCCCAAAACAATTGTAATGTCATGTGCAGGGCAGCGGTGCTCTTGGTTTAGCAGTCGGGTAATTCAGTCTGCACAACAACACCTCCGATAACGGATTCAGAGTAGTAAGCTTCGCGTCGGCTAGAAGCATGATAGTGAGTGGAACCACATTTCCGCGTCCTAGATATCCACTGATAAATATACGAAAAACAGATAGTTGCAGTCAAGGAACGCACGCGATTAAGCAGTGCTAAAAACGCTCGTAATCAAACACATAGGAAGCTAGATATCACAAAGCTGCATAACACCCTCTAATTCAGATGTTTCTGACATCCGATGGCAGCATATTGCGAATTCTATAACCACTCCCGCAACGATCTGGGGAAAAGGATGCTGCCTACAGGGAAAAACCGCAGTCAATGGCAACGCGTGCAGTGAAGGAACGTAATAATAAAAAGAGGGGAGAGATGCAACGCCTGTTCAGGCGAAAAAAGCATCTGTGGAGAGCAAGGATATCGAAAACTATAGTGATAGAGGTGAAGCCCGAAATTTGTACCAAAAGATAAAAAGCAAAGGTTTTGAATCAGGGATCCCCACCTGCAGAAGGAAATGTGGACACTGATATTCATAGTGTGCTGTGAATATGGAGCGAACACTTTCAATTTCTACTCGTTCCGAAGGCAGCATACGTGACGAAACCACACCAATCATAGACGACGGAGAAGATTGCCCACCACGATGCCATAACAAGATCAGCACGGCGATCGCAAGGCTTATAAATAATAAAGCTGAGGGAGCGGATAGACTGCCGGCAGAGCTCTTCAAAGCCGGCCGCGATGAGCTGGCAACATGCATACATCAGCTCATAAACAAGATTTGGCTCAGGGAATACTAAGGCCCATTTTAGCGTACCAGATTGGACCTTATCAATGTGGCTTTTGAACTGGTAAATAAACGACCGACCAGATATTCACAATACGACAAATCCTGGAGAAGACATAAGAAATACAAATCGTCACCTACCATCTGTCTCTCGACTACAAAGTTGCATTTACCAATTCAATATGACAGAAATTGTTAGATGCTATGGCTGAGTATGGCATCCCCGCGAAGCTAATATGACTTTGCGAGATGACACTGACTGACACGAAGTCTTCAGTAAATATATAAACAGAGCCATTTTTTACCAATAGAGGGTTCAAGGCGGTAGTCTGTCATGCGTTCTCTGCAACATCATAATGGAGATTACCATACGCAAGGCTGCAACAGACAAAACTGGTATAATATTTAACAAAAGCCACATGTTGCGCGCTTATGCCGATGATACAGATATCATTGGTCGAGAACTATGGGATGTCACTGCGGTCTTTTCAAGCTTTGTGAAGCAGTCTTAACTTAACTTCCCTTTGCACCCCATGAATGAGGTATGGGATAGCTTCTCGCGTTGTTGTGAATTAACACGCTTTCAATTTTTTAGATTCACAACTAACGGCACCTACTTGTTTATCGACGAATGCGAACGTCACTGTTTGAGAAGCTCTTACTAGACACGCCGATTGACTCGACACTTAATACTGCGAAGTTGCTGCCAACAACATTTGAGGGGAGCCGACAATGAAAGAACAATTTTTTTTAAGATGACTGGAGCCAGGTTGAACCTGTGATCTCCCGCATGGTAGTCGCGTGTTTTAACCACTATGCCACGGCCGGTCCCATTGTGAAGCAGTAGGCAAAAGTGGATTTAGTGATTAATGAGGACAAAATCAAGTTATTTGTTTCAACGAACTAAGAGTATACTCGTTTGGGACGCAGCTGGAACTTGGCAACGTGGTAGAAGATTTTGTCTACCTCGGCTCCGTCATAAACAAAAATAGTAATGTCAGCATGGAAATCAAGAGACGAGTATTGATCGAAGAAGAACCTACTATACCAGACCAGCGCAGAGTCCTAGGTAATGATACAGGCGGATCAATCTATTCTGCGAGCTTTCGAGAGAATCATATGAGCTGTATGAGGGAATCGACGTAGTCATGTGCATTCAAATAGACTTCGATTAATGGACCAGGAGAAAGAGCTGTTATCTAAGCTTAGTTTACCGAATTATCTACGGAGCGCAAAAGACAAAAATGTGCGGCTACTGATAGATACATTTCTGTTGTAGCTGCCATTAAACAAGAAGAAGATGTAACAGAAGGAGTAGTGCAATATAGCTTGTATACATTCCTAGGTCAGATTACTAGATTTATTACAATTAATTGATGGCAAATTATATGCAAAAATAGAAACTAATAACGGTTCATAGGCCAATGTATGAAGCAATTGTTAATAGTTTGTTACAATGCTTAACATCTTTATACATACATAATTTTATATTTTTTATTATTTACCCTAAACATCGAACAAAGTTTCTTATGGATTTGATATGGGTTACTGTAATGTTAACAAGTCTATTTATTAAATACCTCTAAACTTGATTATATGCACTTGATAGCTATACAGTTAACTATTTCCCCATACTTTTAAATAACATCTTTATCTGCCAAATATTTGATCTTTATCATAACTTCACACAACACCTTAACAATGTAAGCAATTTTTAAATCTCACTCCAAATTACGTTGGTAAGGATAACAAATTTCAAAGATATTTCTATAAACAATAACATCAAAAAATGTGTTGTGAAAACCTGTCGGTGAGTGTGTGTAACATAGCTGTCACATCCCCCTTTATTTTTCTTGACATCATCAACAAAAAAATTGCAAAAAAAAAATAAAACATAAAAGACGTTTGAAGTTAAACTAAAATCACGAAAACATTTGGCCAACTCCCCTTTCTACCCCACGCCCAATTCGATGCTTTACCATCATCCGCTGTCACCCTCAGAGATTGTAACAATGGGGGAGTAGGTGGTTAAGTGGCTGTGTAAATAAGTCATAACCTAAAGCCAGGAAATATACAGAAACCACTGTTGGCTTACGCTTTTATTTATACTATACTGTACGTAATCCCCCTTCCATGCAACAAAAGCCAGTGAAAGAGCTTTCGAACTGTTGCTATGTTACATTATAAATGAGTGAGCAAGTGAGTGAGTGAGCGACTGAATGAGTGAGTATGTGTGTGTGTGAGTCAGTGATATTCCTCTATTGATAGAGAGGAAAGAAATGCTGTCGTTGCAAAAAACCGACCCATCCAAAAGTGTTTCACAATAACACAACAAAAGAGTTTTTTGCTGGGGTTGCTGGTGCTGGCGTTGATGGCGGTGTTGGTAGCGTAAAGGATAAACAACACAACACAATTTCGGTGGCAAAGTTGAGTCAGGGACTACAAATTTCAATGCCGTCGGATTACGATGGATAACAACACACTATGCCAATATCAATCAATGTAATCCGTGGCATCTAAAAATTGTAAAAAGAGCTCTACTTGCTGTATTTGTGCAATCAAAGAGAATTTCTATTGTTTGGATACGATGATGCATAAAATATCAATAACAAATTAACACTTTACAACAAAGGGAATATGTTAGATGAGAATCAAAAATATGACATAATTTATGACACAGCCGTGCTGGGGTTTCGTAGGGGCAAACAATGTGCAGATATTGGCTAGGCATATTGATTTATAGTGTGAAATGTTGAGAGCGTGATCATACACTACAAAAAAGGGTTAGAAAGTGAAACCCCCACTTATTCATTTTTCATTTTTTGTATGTCAATTTGTCAGAAATTGTAAAGAAAAAGTGCTTTCAAATGGCAAATTATATTGTAAGATATATCGGGTTGTATTATAAGTATATAAAATCTTTGTCACTTTACAATTTTGCGTTAGGGGGGAGCTTAGATATTGAAACTTTGATTTTGTTGTACAATGTAAAACAGAAGTGAACTTTAACTATAATGGAAATATTATAAAAATTAAAAATTGTTATAAATGGTACAAAGTTAAGGGTATTGAACAGAGAGCATGCCTGCAATATTTCGCCAGACCCACTTCTGCCAACTACTCTTCAATTTTAGAAAAGGCTACAATGAAATCAATCTGTTCTCGGTCAATGAGATCTATATCATTGACGTACGCAAGCCGCAGGTGACTTTTAGAAAATATGTTACCAGTCGGGCTTACTGCAGCTTTCCGCATGATCATATCTAGGGCAAAAAATTTTATGCACTTAAAAATCGAAAAAGTATGCAGTAAAACACATAAAATATGCAAATAAAAGATTATTTAAAATTTTATTAAAATTAAAACATGCATGAATTTTGGCAAAAATGACACAAAATACATTTGCGTATACGAGTACATATAAAATAAATATATATTTTAAATCTATATCGAATCGGAGTCATGGAGCTAAATTTAAAAAGATATTTTTTATTTGCAATTGAAATAAGAGAATTCCTTTCAATAAAATTACTACGTTAATAAACTTAAATTCTATAAACAAGTCACATCCAACAGCATTGTAACCCCCTTTCCACCTTTAACATGTAGGCGCTGCACATAGACAGTTGTACTATAGGCAGTAACGCATTTTGTATTATTTCTGATCGTTGTATGAGTACTTTATGTCGTGTAGGTGTTATTGAGTACCAAGGATACAATTTTACGTATATTTGTGCAGTTGTTTTGTGACAACAAAAACAATTTAATGACAAATACTCTAGTAGCAAAAGCTTCCAAACGAAATCGCACAGACATATTGTTGTTAAGTAAATTTTTTTGTTAACACTCCCAAATTATATTTTTTTTTGCATATTTGTCGAAAACTTCACCGAGCCAGTCAGTTATAGATTGATTTTTTCTATTAAATGGTGTTGTCTACTGACTTTGAGCAAAGATTTTTTTTGCCACGCTTATCGTCTTTTCATATAAAATTCCCACAATAAAATTTTCTTCCTAGATCCCCTGGATGTCGGTGTAAAACTTTTTTAATTTTTTTTTACAATTCAGATGAATATTGTGTGACAAATTTTTACAACTTTTGCCCAAAGATGACCCACAAAAAGTTGAAGGCATTTTACTTTTTAAAGTAGTTGTTAACTAATGAAGCAAAATTATGCAACACAAATATGCATTTATTGTAAAATTTGCTAAAATATGTGTATAAATATGCAAAATATGCAATAACGATTGAATGCCAATTTAAAGGAAATTTCATGAGTCGTAAAGATAATAATTATTAATTAATGATGTCCAGGAAAAATAATATGCATTTGAATAAGATTCCTGGTCCTAATCACATTAATTGAATGTTAAAGCGATCACATGACAAAATATCGCACTCTCTGAAGCTTAGTGTTAGTCGGTGCCATCTTCCAAAGTCGTATCTGCTTCGTATGACTATACGACTATATAGCATCTAATAGTTTTTGTCGTATCGGACTGGCGAATGAGGCTTTGTCGATTAAAAGATGTTAAGTGTAGATCTGCATTTCTTAAGTCTTCACGAGAATTTTTCGTAGTGTGAATATCTAGTCGGTCGTGGATTAACCAGGTCTAGAACCACATTTCTTCTTCTTCTTAATTGGCAGCAGCAACAGAAATTGATCTATTAGTAGCCGCACGTAGAAAATAATTTATGTATATTCTGGTAGAGTTGGATCTTTGTTCTTCGAGAGATCACTTTGTCATTAAATTGCTTGCTTAGCGCATAGTAGCAGCGGTATGCGATCAATACTCGTCTCTTAATTTCCAGGGTGACATTATTATCTCTGTTTATGGCGGAGCCAAGGTAGACAAAATTATCTACCACTTCAAAGTTATAGTTGTCTACGTTCGCGCATGCCCGAAAAGACCGCAGTAACATCCCTCAATCCACGGCCAATGATATTTTTATCATCGGCATTCGCGAGCAGCATATGACTTTTGTTAAAAATGGTACCATTCTTGTTTACTGCAGTCTTCCGCATGGTCATCTCCATAACGCTGTTAAAGAGATCGCAAGACATACTCTCGCCTTGTCTAAAGCCTCGCATGGCACAGTCAGATTTTTACTGAAGACTTCGTGTCAGTCAGTGTCATCCTGCAAAGTCGTATTAGCTTCGTGGGGATACCAAACTGAGCCATAGCATTCAAGAATTTCTGTCGTTAGGACTGTCGAATGCATTTTTGTAGTCGATGAACAGATGGTAGGTGTCGATCTGCATTTCTTGGGTCGTGGATTTAGCAGATCTAAAGCCAGACTGATAAGGTCCAATTAGGTTCGCTGGAATTGGCTTTAGTCTTTCACATAACACACTAGACAGGACCTTGTATGCGATGGGTAAAAGGATAATCCCGCGATAGTTGGTACACACACTTGCATCGGCTTTCTTAAGCACAGGACATAAAACACTCAGAATGCAATCATAGAGCATGTATTCCTTGAGCCAAATCGTGTTTATGATCTGGTGCATGCATGCTGCCAGCTCATCGCCGCTGGCTTTAAAAAGTTCTGCCAGTAGTCCATCAGTTCCTGCAGCTTTATTGTTTTTAAGCCGTGCAATTGCCCTGCTGATCTAATTTTGACTCCGTGGTGGTACTCCGTCTTTCATGATTGGCATGATTGCGTCACTTATGCTTACTTCGGAAACGAGCAGAGAACGAAAGCGTTCTCTTCATATTTCAAACAGACTCTAAGTGCTTGTGACCAGATTTTCGTCTTTGTCCTTACAGGTGGGGATCCCTGTTCCAACACCTTTACTTTTAACCCTTTGGTAGAACTTCCGGGCCTAACCTCTATCCCTGTAGTTTTAGATATTCTGGATCTCTCTTTTCTTTCCGCTTCAACAGGCGTTTCATCTCCCTCCTTATCTCGTTATAACGCTCCGTCACCGCAGGAGTCGCCATTAGCTGCAGTTTTGCCTTGTATGCAGCATCCATTTCCTTAGACATTTCGCGACATTCATCATCGTACCTGGGCTTGCCTGGGCGTGGTTTTTCATAAACCAGTACCAGTAGTTGCGGCAGTGGTCGTAGAATTCGCAATATGCTGGCACTGTGTGTCGGGAACATTAGAACAAGGGGGGTTTGTTTAGAGTAATTAAGAGAGTTGATTGAAGTAGGCATTGGCTATCTCGGTGGTATGCAGCTTTGTGATGCCTAGCTTCCTGTGCGTGTGATAACGAGTGTTTTAAGCACTACTTAATCATGTGCGTACCTTGGCTGGGGCTCCGAGTCTTTATTTGCATCGCTCATCGCATGCACGTCCATAAGGCTTGAGACATGCCTTCCATCGATTACCCAGTGATCAATCTGGTATCTTATCTTCTTAATCTTTTCATGTGGATATCTTCATGCGGCAATTTGTTTCCACTCACCACCTGGATTATTGCCCACGTGAAGCCAACCAGAGTGAATCCGTTATCAAAAGTGTTGTTTTGTAGACTGAATTTTCTAATTGCTGAACCAGTGCTGCTAATGGTATAGAAAATATACAACAAGTGCAAAATTATTTTTATATTTTATTATTATTATAATTTCGTTGCTTGAATATATTCAATAGCATGGAATTGTAATCACCATTTGCGCTAAAAAGTATGCAATAACTTGTATTTAATTTTTTTAACATTTCTTAAAAGTATGCAATAATTTTTTGTAATAATGCAAACAACAAGAAAAAGTATTTTCATACGTCAGCGACATCTATAGGACAAATGTAGTACTCGTCCAGACCTATACAGCGATTTCTTTTATGTTACGATTGAGCCTCAAACAGAAAAACAAAACAAGCGATACAAAAACGGTTTTGGCTGTTTTAAGGGAGGCTGTTGAGGAAAATTGTTTTTTTTTTTAAATTTGCTCGATGTTCAATATTTTTTCTTTTCGTGACCCGGTCTAGTTTTCGTCCCTGTCCCGTTCATCGCATTGCCTGCATGGCGGTGATGTCAGCCTATTTTGTATTTGCTGAACATTTGGGGGGTTCTTTTCTATGTGTTTCCAAAATAGTTTTATATTTAGGGAAAGTGGCTTTTAGGGACACCGTGCCCGATACTAGTTTCTTGGGGCAGCCAACTCCACTGAGATAGATAACTTATATTACCTACTCCCTATGACGCATCGGTGGAAGCATGCCATTTAGGTTGCTTAACATTGCGTCATCTCATATTTCCTACCATTGGTCGTATTCCCAGTGGCATTGCTTGGGGAATACGTGATAACCCGATAATCTGGTTATTCCCAATTGAATAACGAGCAGAAAATCGCCCATGACCTTTTAATTGCAGGCCTTTGTAAACTCTTTATAAAATTTGTTAAAACAGACAGAGTTTTCGTCCTAGAAATGTAAAATTTATTGGAAACAATTTTTAACCAGCTTATGTTTATGTGATTTTATTTGTTTTGCAATCACCCATCGTGTCTTATATCGTATTCCACAGAAAACTGTTTTTTGATCTAATTGACATCATTTAATTAGTTAAATTCCAATAAAAATCCTGACACCACACTCAAACAAAATATATGCAATCACTACTACTACTACTACAACACTACTGTAGAATTAACACTTGTTAGTGTTGACACTTGACAATTTTGGATATGCAATTGATGGGATTAAATTAACCCAAAAATAAGCAAAATGTTACACAGTTTATCAAGTGAGAGAACATTATTGCCATCATTACCATCGTTAGCATCAATAGTCAATGTAGCCATCGTTGTTCATTACCATCACATCAATATTCAAATGTCGAAACATGGTAGAGAGCTATTGATGTGTCGTCTGTCCTTTTTGAGTCTAATGTATCAAAGGATACACTACTGCATTTCTGTGTATCCTCTTTTGCACTCGTTTATATTTTATTATAAACGTACACACACGAGTGTTTGTGAGAGGTTTAAACGATACGATGCTTACAATTCACAGCATCAGCTCTGGCAGTCATTTACTTTGTCGCTTGCACGTACATGGAAACATATTGGCAGGCATACATATATAGAATCACATACACACATATCCTGCTGTCACATGTATCAAATGTTTAACATTAGGTTTTATTTATATTAAATTAGTAATCAACATAGTTGTCATGCCATGAGTTATTTGCCTAATAAATTAAAGGATAATTTGGTGTGAGGTGTGGCAGCGAGGCGTAATAAAATGTAATGGTCTGACAGAGAGCGCAGGAATAATCTGTAGGCGTTGAGGTGAAAGATATGTTTATATCATGGAAACTTAGTTGAGATAAGCAATTCTTTATTCCAATTATCGCAATCGTACTAGACCCTTAAAAAAATTGGCTTAAATTATGTAATGGTCGTCATGGCTGCTTAAGTGTTGGTGCTAAAATTGCTATTTTTAGTTGCAACTTTCCAAAAATCTGCATAGATTTTAAGCAATGTTTAACTCAGCTGTAACTCATATAGTCTATAAGTTCTTCTGGCTGAATTTTTAGTACTGCTTTAATGGAATATTAATTACTTCTTCGCTTAAAGTTATATAAAATAATCTAAAAGACTTTGAATTTTTTTCTGCCCTTGGTTCTTTCAGATGAGTGCATACAACTAACATTACAAAAAAAACACATTTTTAAGGCACCAAATACAATTTTAATAACACTCCAAATATATTGAATTCACGAGAAAACTTAATTTAAATTTCATTGCGTGCAAAACGAATTGTTTACTATAAAATTGTTTTTTTTTCGTCCTCCTCCATTCGTATATAAAACTTTCACATCGTATTGAGTTCCTTTTGTGGTTATGACCAACCAACGCAACATCGTTGTGAATCATTCATAATCTCTGCGGGAATTAATAAATTTTTAATTGAAAATATTACTCTTGGTTTTTTGGTTTGATGTTGTTGGGATAACAATTTCATGTGCGATGATTTAATAAAGCAATAGTGCCACTTTCACACATATCAATTTCGTTTGCCCTGGTCCAATGTGCCCAGTGTGTGTGTGTGTGTTTATAAGTGTAATTCAATAATTTCCCACTCCATTACCTCAGAACACAAAAATATGTTTCACATTCGCTTTCAATTTTACTGATGGATTTCGGGAATATGTTTACACAGAAACTGTTATAGCAGACATTTTCAATTAATAATTCGTTGGAAAAGAAGCAAAGATTTGGGATTAAAAAATCCCAACAGTTTTGGGTTTGTTCACTTTCCGTCTCTTTTTCTCACACTGGACTAATCGGAAGGGGAGTTAAATATTTGAACATGAAATATTGTCAGGTAGATCCTTTTTTTAGTGTAGGTGCAGAATATTTTTGGTTTAAAGCAAAATCATCAATCAGAATGATTGTATGTGGGAATTTATATCAAATTGTTTAATCGGCCGGAAACTGATTTTCTGGTAGAGAGAGATATTGACATTTGTTAGGAAATTTGCGTAGTTTTGCTTTAAAGATCAATTATGGTTTTAAGTATTTATGACACAGAATTGTTAATACCTCTCTTATAACTTTTAAGTTATCGCAAATTTGAAAGAAATAATAGTATTTAGATACTTGTAGAGTTTAAATGGTCATAGGTATTGAAGCCGACCGTGGCATGATGGTTAACACACGCGACAATCATGCGGGTGGTCCATGGTCCGTTTCTTCTCTCCAGTCATCTACACTTTTTCTTTCATTGTCGGTCCCCCCAATATAACTTCGCAGTATAGTGTCTAATCAAAGGCATGTGTAGTAAAAAGCTTCTCAACTAGTTGACGTTCACATTTGTCGATAAACAAGTTGGTGCTGTTTGTTGTAAATCGCGTTGGGTGTATTCATATAATTACTCGATTTTTAAAGTGGGTGGAATAATACATTTGTATGGGAGGTACCAAAAGGCGCTTTGCTTTTTTATCGAATACTTTATCCTGTTATAGCTTTACTTAATACAGAATTTTGGCACGATCGCGTTAGGTGTATTGATATTATTACTCATTTTCTAAAGTGGCCGGAATTGTACACATATAATGGTAGCTCATATGCAAACCCTATGTAATTTTGGGATAATATTACCCCATGCTAAGATTCCTAGCAATTCCATCGTGCGTGCCAGCCGGACAGACAGTCAGACAGATTCACTTGGATCAAACGACTTCAAAGACATGAATCGAATTTGGTTCAAATTTGGTTCTATGTGACCCGTAGTGTGAACTCTCCACTGCTAAGGAGAGATGGGTGAGAGGACTCACTTGCACAGCAACCAAACAAATTTGGCCTACAATGGATATACAGAGGAGACGATTAGTGCTGAACCTGTTTAGAGTCCACCTGAGGAATATCACAGCTGTAATAACCGGTCACTGGCCGGTTGGTAAACACTGTAAGAGGTTTACATTTCCCTACAACGTCTTTTGTAGAAGCTGCAATGATGAGAGTGAAGAGGATACGATGGAAACATCTTCTATGTCACTGCCCTGCTTTTGGTAATCTGAGGTATGAAAAGCTTGGTTATCATACACTTGTGGACGATTCGCGGAACATCCATGCCTTTATAAGAGCAACGAAGTGTCTTGATAGCGACGTTGATCGAACAAAAAAGACTTACAAGAAATGCTATGGGGACGGAAGCATTTAAAGCTGGCATGGCACAGATGACATGCAGAGGAATGGGGAACTTTCTAATTTGAGTGAAGGTTCTTAAGCAGCTTACAAAGTCCAAGAGATCACGTATTCCCCGGGCAATGCCACCTAACATCTGTGATGTTGAGAAACCTAAACGGCATGCTACCACCGATGCGTCTTAGGAAGTAGGTAACAGAAGTTACTGAAGCTCAACACAGAGGCTCTCTTAGTGGTTTTGGATGCCCCAGGAAATTAAGATCGGGCACGGTGGACTAATAAGCCACTCTTCTTAAACAAAACAATTATTATGAAAACACAAAGAAAAGAAAAAACAAGACCCCCCTTAATGTTGATGACCCACGCAAACTTTGTAAGTACCATGATTTAAAGATATGCACCTGGAATGTCCGAACTCTAAATAGATATGGTGCCTGTATTCAACTGGAGGATGTCCTCGACAAATACAAGGCTGACATCACCGCCATACACAAAATGAGATGGACGGGACAGGGATGCACACGACAAAAGAACTGCGGTTCAGCAGTCGAAAAGTTCAATCTACACAACAACACCTCTGATAACGGATTCCAACCGAAGAACAACATATAAAGAGTATCCAAGTATTCGGTCCAAGGGGACTGTTAAGTTTTGTACGAATGAATGTCTGGTAAACAATGAATGTATGTAACTTAATGTACAAGAAGTGGGTATGTTCAGTAGGGGATCAATGAACGTACGTAAATTTTTATATAATTGTTCCGTATTATAATCACCTTGTACTTTGTATTAACATAATTTGTTGTATTTGCACCTCGATGTGTCCGAAGCTTTCCATCCAACTTCTCTCACTTAACATTCTTTTTAAATTCTCTCGAACTTAAGATGTTGTTAACAGGAACGGTAGGGACTATTCAGACAGGTTGGTCTCGCGTCGTCAAGACACGTGGTAGTGAGTGGAACCAGATTCTCAAATAAAGATATCCACAAGACAACCTGGATATCCCCTGATCAAAAGACAAGAAGCCAGATTGATAACGTGGTGTATTCTATCGAAGGTCTGTCTTAAGCGTTATGATGCGCAGTTCAAATATAGACTTTAAACAACAGCAAAGGTACGCAAAGGAAGCTGAAAAAAATGCATACCACCTGCTCCAACTAACTCTCAATTACTTCAAACCATGCTTAGACCGCCCTGGTACGACGAGGATTTTCGCGTATTGTCTGAAGAAATACATGATGTATACAAGACAAAACTGCAGCCAATAGTAACCTGTGCTGTGACGGAACGATATAATGAAAAGTGGAGGGAGACGGAACACCTCTTCGGAAAGAAAAAGCCTCCATGTAAGAAAAAAGAGAACCAGAATATCGAAAAGTACAGGAGTAGAGGTGAAGCCCGAAAGATCTACCAAAAGGTAAAGGGCTAAGGTATTGGAAAAACGATCCCCACCTGTAATGACAGCGATGGAAATCTGGTCAATAGATATTTTCCCAGGATATTCAAGGACAAAAGAAATTTTCCAAATTTGTATGTCTTTGACCCACAAGGACTATAAATTTTTATCCTTCATTCCTAAAGAGGAGGTGGAAAACTAGCAGGCGTTAACATGATTGTAATTCCAACATAAACTCAGCTATCTTTTCACAAAAATGCTGCAGATGAACAACTTTCGCCCTAAAACAGACGGCATTATAGCGAATATATATGCAAAATCGAAAACCATCAAAATCCAGAGTGGGTCGAAAAAATGTTCAACTACCCTATATTTTATAGGAACAAGACTTTTTCGTGCGATAAATTAAACACTCTATTCCATATGTTATTTTTATGTGTTATGTGAATTCCTTAAGGCTATCTCAACGAATGTGATTGGACCTTATTTGTGTGGCTTGGGACATGGTAAATCAACGACTTAACATTTATTCTTTCCTGGGTTAATGTAGAGAAGATCAATGAAATGTAGATCGACTCTTGCCTTATCTTCGTATCGACTATAAACCTGCATGGGACAGTCAAATACGACAGAAACTATTAGATGTCATATCTGAGTTTGGTATCCCTGCAAAGCTGATATGAACTTCCGAAATGGTACTGACCGAAATGAATTTTGATGGAACTTTCTTCTCCTAAGCAAATCTTCATATAGGGCGATAGTCTATCATGCGATCTCTTAAACATTTGGCTAAAGGAATGCATACGCGATAATTGGAACCTGAGGGTTCAATTTGTGTTGCTTAAAAAAGTCGATCTTAGTGTGTGCTTACAGGTTTCGGTCGTGTGTGTTTTTTGAAAAACTTAAGGATATCTTGACGAACCCGTATGGACCTTATCAGTGTGGTTTGAGACATGGCAAATCTAACCCTAGAAAATACCCATTGAATACAGAGCTACACTTGCCTTATCTTTGTATCGACTATAAACATGCATTGGGCAGTCTAATACGACAGAAACTATTAGAAATCATGTCTGAGTTTGGTATCCCTGCAAAGCTGATATGAACTTGCGGCGAGTACCGTTATCGTATAAACGATGAGCTGTATAAACAGTAAGATGACATCGAAGTTGTCAAGCGTATTCAAATAGGCTGAATTCGCTAGCTTAGATATGTTGTACGAATGGATGAAAGTACTCCAGCTGGACAAAAGGTGACAAAAACTTCATTGGATGGACTAAGTGCAAGAGCTGGTATGCAAAATTGGTGCGACGAACTATCTACGGAGCGCAAGAGACCGAAGCGCTTGGAATATGTTCTACGTGCAGCTATAGAAAGATGACTCTGTTGTTACTGTCGCATAAGAAGAATATATACTTTAAGCTAAGTGACCGAATTAAGAGCAATGTTAGCAGTGATTATGAAATTTTTAATTAGTTTTAGTTTATTTTTAACTGCTCAAACCTGGAGTCTCCGCCTCGAAGTATCCGTCTTGGAGTCTCCGCCTTCGTCCGGTATATACGAAACAAGTATAAGAGGCAAATAGATCGCATTGCCGTTAAACATAAATATGGGTGTTAACTCTATCAAATTATCATTTCCAAACAATGACAAATCACCCCCTTACATTGTGTATTGCCCGCAGTGCTACAGGTAAGAATTATTTACTCCAACATTTTTTTTACATAATTCCTTAAGCTTGTCATTGAGGCGACATTTTAACTTTAAAATAGCGATTTCTGTTCTTTTACTACGTTTTGTCATCCATGTACATATAGAATCATGCTGTAGAAGAAATACAAAAAACCATTTTTGTAACGAAATGTTCAGGATAATTTGCATTGCTTGTAGTGAAATACGTGTTGACTTAAAGAACTAACGCACAACAAATTCCAAAAATAAATAAGCACACTCGCATTAACAAAAAACTTATGCACCTTTTTGAAAACAAACACAGTTTTATGAACTTTTACCGATACATTTCGTATGTAGTAAAACAACCATTAAACCGAAATAAACTAATTATTTACAAACTAATTCATTACTAAGAGCTTAACGCTTGACTGTGATTCATATTGCTCACCCAATCTATAGACTTACTTAGCAGTACCACCAAAATTAGAAGCCTGCAAGTGTTTCATACCGCTTTCGGTACCTCCATATCGCGAGATGTGAGAAACAATCTATTTTCATCTCGGATGTCATTGTACGGCCTCTGTTGTTGTACCATTTGACTTATAATCTATATATATAAAAGGCTTGGGTGACTGACTGATCGCTCCCCAGCCCAAACAGCTAAAGCTAGAGCTTTGAAATTTAGAATGTAGGTTTCTTTTATTACGTAGGTGCACACTAAGAAGGGATTTTTGGAAATTCGTACTGAAAGGGGGTAAAATGGGCGTGGCACCGCCCCATACAACTGGAATATTAAAATGACTGTATCTTTTAAACCACTATAGGTACGAAGTCGAGATTTGGTACGTATATCGGTCGTATAAGAATAAATCCTTTGTTTATGGAAAGTGGGCGGTGCCACACCTCTTTTTTAAAAATAGTAATATTGGCCAAATAAATGGACCGATTGCAATGGAATTTTCTATGTGTGATACTGCCCATAGGGCCTCTATCATAGGCTACATGAAAACATAATACGACAAAGGGGCGTGGCACCGCCCACACAAACCGAAATTTCAATCGGTCAGATCTCAAGGGCCATTAGAGTTAAGAAGATTAGATTTTCAACATATGTTACTGATATAAAGAGGATTACGTCTCGCTGGAAAATGGGCGGTGCCACGCCCCTTTTCAAAAAATCGTTATCTGGGCGAAATAAATGAACCGATTGCAATGAGTTTTCACTGTGTCGTACTAGCCGTAGGTCTCTATCATAGGCTACATGAAAACTTAGACAAACAACAAACCAAAATTTCAATCGTACATATTTCGCGAGTCATTAATGGTATGAAGATGAGATTCAATACATATGTAAATTGTACATGGAGGATTACGCTGGGAAATGGGCGGTGCCCATGTCGGTCAAAAAAATAGAACGATTGTAATAACATTTGGTGAAATGGCTGTAGATAGGATGATGAAATTTGGGGTGGTTATTCTCCTTTTCATGGATAAAACTGGTACTAAACGGCTACAGCCATAGTCGGAAATATTAAAGTGAATATTTTAGTTGAGTGATATGAAATAATTTTTCGAAATTCGTTCTTTAGGTTTAAAAATACAGAAAAAGTGATAGAACTGGTACTATCGCCCAGATCAAATGCCTAAAGGAAGAGTTACCAAAATGTATTTAGCATTGCTCGCTATAGAATTAGAGAGCCGCTAGATGGGGTTTTTACAAATTCGAACATTTGGGGGTAATACTGGTACCATCGCCCAGATCAAACAGCTATATGGACATAGAATTAGAGGGCACTTCCCTTATTCATTTTAGTCGTCCGATACGAATGTATCTTTTCAAATTCGAACTTTTAGGGATAAGAAAGGATTAAAGCGGTACAATCACTTAGGCTACAATCACATAACTGTGTGTCCGTTCGTCTTATGAAGCGTTTGCATTTTATTTGTATTGATAAATTCTTAAGAAGATTCATTGTAAGTACGGGTGAAGCAACGCGAGCCGGGAAAGCTAGTTCAACATAATCATGTTTGTGTGACTGAGTGGGCGCATTGTGCAAACACAACAGACTCTCTATTGTACTCTACACGCTCAGTTCCAACAAGTGGACCATTGCCACAGCCACATGAGTTTGCAAGTGTGATCACTCACACTCACACACACCACAACAATACAAATGCCTATAGGGGGTGGGTTGGGTATGGTGAAACTGTGACATTTGTCACATGGTCGTAAGCAAAATCAAGATTGATTGATTTATATTATTACGCACGCACGCAGGCACACACACGCGCTCTAACGGTGTCCATTTATTCAGCATCACATAGTCGGCTGGGCTGGTTTTGTCCATTTGATCTGGGCGAAATGTCAGACATTTGCATAAATGCCCGTCACGGTTGTTATCAATTCGCACACCTCAGCAGGAATTCGTTTCCAATTTAAATACCCACTCACAGGATACTTACGCACACACACTCACAAGTATCTCGGCTATAAAAGTCGTTGCCACACCCGGCCAACTGGTGCAACTGGCAGAAGAGGTGTGAGCGATAACATAAATTGGTGTCAACAAAGATGGGGCGATAACAGGAATGATCTCAAAGAATATTTTGCATCGATGTCCTGCAGCGTTAAACTAACTTTGTTGTTATTGTTGTTGTGTTACTGACTGGTGCTTGGAGTTCTTTTGTGATGAGTACGAGCATTTGTGTTCTTTTTTCATTCTTGTAATTTGCA
Source organism: Muscina levida (assembly GCA_964034835.1). Taxonomy (NCBI): domain Eukaryota; kingdom Metazoa; phylum Arthropoda; class Insecta; order Diptera; family Muscidae; genus Muscina; species Muscina levida. The sequence continues at coordinate 181,972,743 of OZ035880.1, read as the reverse complement.
TAGCTCTGTTTTAAATCACAACGGCAGAAATTTACATTTGTCATCTTGTTGTTTTTAACAACGAGAATAAGCAACCACCCCCACCCCACATTCAAGAATTGTCCTTTTTGTTTGAAACATAATGGTAATAGTATGTTAAGTGAGTTAGGCAAAGAATTTTTTTGTGAAATGAGTTATGTTTTAAATGAAGAGGTCAAGTATTTGCTTAGCCTGAAGTTTTAGGTTTTGAGAATGAGTGTAATAAATTACTGAACACGATTATTTTTCATGCACAATATCGAGTTTTTCTAAGACTTTTTTTATGACGAGCATTTTGATAAATTAAAATTGTTGACAGCGTTACCGTATTCATAAAAATTCAATTAGAATATTACTACAAATTATACAAATAGTACATTAGTATAGTACTATTTACTAATAGTAAATTCGAGTATTCTTCTTCTTATTTGGCAGATACGACACATATGTTTCCATCAATTGCCCCGTAGACAGTTATTTTCGCCAAGTTTGACCCATCCAACGAAGTTTTAGTCGAGTTCATCGCTGAAGATTTAGCTAGCTGGATCATTTTCATCGATTAGTACAATATAACCTAGTCAGCACATTTGCTATATTTGGACGCGTTTGATAACGTCGATGCCGTTATATAGCTCATACAGTTTATAATTCATCAGTGACGGCACCTTCTGTTCCACCTTAACCAAGTTAGTCAGGATTCAGCGTTAATGCTGGTGTCTGGTAGTGTTGGATTTTTGTTCGTCTCCTGATTTAAGGGCAATCGCCGGGCAATAATATTTATACTATAGGCGTACGCGAGCAGCATATGACTATTATCTATAATAGTACCTGTCATGTTAACTGGTCATCTCTATTAAACATATAAGAGACCGTGTGAAAGACTATCCTCATACTTTATAGAAAATGACTCTGTCAGATTTTTGCCTATTTTTACGGAATACTTCTCGTCGGCTAGTGTTATTCCGCAAAGTCGTATCAGCTTTTGCAGATATACTAAACTATAACATCTAATAGTTTCTGTCGTATTGGACTGACTGCCAATAAACAGATGGTAGGTTTCGGTCTGCATATTCTAAAAGATTTGTCGTAGCGTGAATATCTGATCGGTCCCAAACTCACAGTGGTAAGGTCCACTTAGGTTTGCCAAGATGTGCTTTAGTTTTTCACATAAAACACTTGATAGATCCTTGTATGCTATGGGTAAAAAGATGATCCCGCGGTAGTTGGTGCACACTCATGGATCACCTTTCTTTAGCACAAGACATAGAACACTCAGATTTAATACATCGGTCTGGCATAACTTTAGACAAATCGTGTTTGTGTTGTGATGCATGTACGTTGCTTGCTCGTTGCTGCTGGTTTTAAAAAGCTCTGTCTGCAGTCCATTGGCACCTGTAGGTTTATCGTTTATGGTGCGATGGTCTAATCCGTCGCCAATGTTAGCGTGATTATGACAATTACGACGTCTTGAGGAACAAGCAGAGTACTAAAGTGTCGCCTCCATATTTGCAGCACACTCTGAGTGTCCGTGAACAGGTTTCCTTTTTTGTATTTTGTATTTATAGATGAAACCTAAGAAACCCAACCCATTACTCTATGGAAGTTTTACGCTTAAATTTTTTACGAGCAATTAAATTTTTGGAACAAAGCTCCCATACAACGACTCGAAAGTGACTTCTTCCTGTTCGCAGAACTCAGAGAGTTGCTAACAGATTTTGACGATTTTTTTTAATGTTTTTCAAATGGCCAACAGGTGGTTCTGAGCAAGCCCAAATTTAAAATTTGTCACAAATAAAATTTTTCACAAACAAATTGTTAACAGATTTTGAAGAATTTTTTTTTAAATATGTTTGAAATGGCCAGGACCGGGTTCTGACAAAGTCCAAATTTAAAATTTTTCATAAATTAAAATTGTCACAAATTGTCAAAAAATTAAATTGTCACAATTTTTTTTAAATGTTTTTCAAATGTCTAGGAGCTGGTTCTGGCTAGTAAAATGGGTTGACAAATTAAATTTGTGACAAAATTGTGACAAATTTAAAATTTAGGCTTCGTCAGAACCCGCTCCTGGCCTTTTGAAAAACAATAAAAAAAATTCATCAAAATCTGTTAGCAACTCGCAGAGTTCTGCTAACAGAAAGAACTCTCTTTCAAGTCGTTGTATGGGAGCTTCGCTCTAAAAATTTAATTGCTCGTAAAAAACTTAAATGAGCTGATCTAGAAAAACTGGGAGATACGTATATTTTTATTTTAGCTATATTTTCAAAATCAGGTCAGTTTGATCATGGGTGAAAAATCGTGTCGTACAGTGTTAATATAAATTATTTATTTAAGCCTTAGCTACAATCTGCTGAAGAATGATTTGACAAATTATCAATGGTTCGTAAGTTATAGCTGTAAAACTAAGTGAAAACATTTATAAAAGCAGTTTAAAAGGCCATAAAAAAATTTGTCTTGAGAATACCAAGCCCTTTGGGAGTTTTGCTATACTGACCCAGTACCTTGACCCGGATTTGAAATTTCTCACCCTGCACAGATTGGCTGTTGCACTGTGTTATGAATGATGATTTCTATTTCTGATGATTGACTTTTTTCTTAAATCTCAGTTGGTACCATAAAAGCCCCATATGATACTCAAAAGCATGATAACCCAATATGGTACCAACATATATGATGACCCCATATGGTATTCATATACATGGTCGAACTTTCTACATCTGATAACAGTTATTCTACCTGTATGTAAATGTCTGGTCATATGACCAACCGTTTACGCTTCACAAGCAGCAAATATTACATAAGTAATTTAATAATATCCCATTTTTTGAATAATTAGGCTCGAGGTCAATGTGCTATCCTTTTTCTTTTTATCACTATTTTGTCTTTCAACGAAATACATCATCAGGAATGAAAAAATAGGAGTTAAAACAAAAATCAAATATAAGCAGTACAACGTTCATTCTTTTCTGTAATCGGTACCCAACCAATAATATTGATCTGGAGCATAATTATTCAAAACTTGGGATATTATCCTAAAATTGATAAACTTTAAAAACCTTATTTTCCTTTACACCCAATGAATGAGCTGAAGGATAGCTTCTCGCCTTGTTGCGAATTAACACGCTCTCTATTTTAGATTCACAACAAACGGCCCCTACTTGTTTATCGACGAATGCGAACGTCACTGTTTGAGAACTCTTACTAGACACGCAACGGCAACGAAAGGAATCGAACCACGGATCTCCCGCATGGTGGTCGTGTGTTCTAACCACAATACTCCTCATACATCCCATACACAACACTATTTAGTCTCTTTAAGGTACAAGAGGGCTCCTTAGTCCGTTTGAAAGAACTAATTTTAGTGTTTCTGTTAAACAATGACTGATTACTTTTATAAACAAAATCAAATTTATCAGTTACATCTTTCTGTCTCTCACCCATAGTTATCATACCATCCTCCTCATACGTCCTTTTTCACACCACGTGTGCTTGTGTTAAGTGATGATTGATACTGTTAATAAATTACTTTGAATGACAAATCCAAATCCACAGCTAACAACAACAAATTATCAACTGTCATTGTATCACCGGGATACAAATTAGGGATACATGGCAGGACAACATACTGGAGCAGTAGTAGTAGCATCACTTAGATCTTATTTTTAGTTGACCCCAACAATCAATAGACTATAAATATTCAATTGTTTTATGAATAAAGTATCAGTTGCTTCAGAACCATCAACGGGTTAAAAAGTTGTAGAAAAGTGTTGCAGTGTTAACACATTGATAAAGAAAAACAAAACTACTTCAAAAACTAAAAAAACACTGTTAAATAAAACTTTTGCCAAAACTATACAATTTATTTGTATAGCAGCGATAGCTAACAAGAACGGAACAACACCAACACCAGCTTGTGAAACACAGAAAATTGTCACTATTCAGTTGTAGTTTTGTGCAATTCTCTGAAGCTGTAAGTGGATTTTGAAGGACAAACTTGAAGTTTTTGGTTGCTGCGAATTCGAAATTCAAGAGTTCAATTTCATTTGCTACGGTGTTTAGACCATAAGAACCATCACCAACATCATGACCGGTTTAAGTTGTTTAACATTTGTTTTGGTCGCATTCTGTTGTTATGGCCTGAGCGCCACGAAACCAGCCCGTACTGAGGTAAGTTTTAACTGCTGTCTGTCATTGATGTTTATTGTACAGATAATGTGTTGAAGGTGGTACGCGTACATACACATTTGCTTGCAACGAAATGGCAAAAGTTTACGAAAGAAGATATAAAATTTGTCGTCTAGATGGCCAGACAAAATGAACACGAAATATCTGTTAGCGTTTATTTACACGGCACATTGATTAGGGCATTCGACCTTATTAGGTATGAATGGCTCGTGGCGGCGCCAAGTCATTTGATATTAGCAAGAGGAAAGCAGGTGCTGTGGTAATATTAATTTAGGCGTTTACTTTAATTTCGAAATTTTGTGTTTAATTTATGTAATATGTTAAATGAGAAGGGTTAGATTTTTCAGATTTTAAATCAGTTCATACTCAAAATAATTACTAATGTGCAAGTAATACATTTTAATTATTTACAATAGCCAAAGATTTAGAAGAGATTGTCTTTTCGTATTAATTCATAAAAAATTTCGACTTTTGATTTCATTACACATATTTCCATACAACAGTCCATGTCCTAAATTTAGTGCAGCTTTTTTCGAGTTTTGATCTCTCATCAAAATCGAAGTGAAGGAATCAATTCATTCAATACAAATTTACAATTCCTGGAAAGAAAATGATTGCTTTTCCAATAATACTCAGAACTATTATTTACAATACAAGACGCAATTGCCAAACTCTACATGCCCCCTGGCCACAAGTTATTGTCATATAGTTTATTCCCTTGAAATTGTAAGTTAATTTATCTTGAAATATCATATCAATTAGCTTTTGAACTTTTAAATCTTTTCAGCAGACTATAGCAACTATGACAACAACAAAAGCAATTGTCTTTGCCTTAGTTGTTGCATCAATGTTGTTGTTGTAAGAAGTGTAAAGATTGTACCTATGTACAAATATATGACAAACTTGTTGCAACAACATAATTGTTGCAATTGTGTTTCTCTAAGTTTTCTCATTTCTATGACAGTCCCTAAGCTCTACTATAACTTCATAAGTCGCTATGGCAAGTAATACCTTTCACATGCAGAGGTCGGACTTCGGGTAAAGACACGTGCCTCCGCAATGAAACAACAAGGCATTGAGTGAAAGTGAATGTTACCTGCAGTAAATCAAATGAAAATTATACTTTTGACACATTTCTATAGAAACTTTGCTCACTCTCTCCCTCTCTTAATGTTGTCTCATATACTGGCAGTTGTGTCAGTTGCTCCAGGCCTCCCCAACTCTTAAGCAGCTTCACAAAACTTCCCCATCATAAGAGAGGGGGGTAGGTGTAATAGACATTATTGAGTTCAGCTTGTTTTGAAGTTGTTTCTGTAGGAATCACGACTGTTTCATTTAGCAAAAATGTTGCTGTTTCATGAGTTTTTAGTCCGTGTCAAGATTTGTGGTGGTTGTAAGGTTTAGGTTACAATGCAAAAGTAATAGCGCAACAAATTGAGAAAATTGAAACGAAGAGATTTTCTTTTCTATTCTTTCAAGCAAACTTTTAACAATGACTTTTGTTGTTGTTTGTTGTTGCTGCAGTTGTCTATAAATGTACTTGAGTAAATAAACTACAGCAAAACAAAACTATTTTAAATTGTCTTTAGTGTACTCTACGACAGCATCAACGAGTGTGTTGAGTTAAGCCATTAGAAGATTACAAGTTAAAATTTTGATATTCAGCCTGTAAATTTATAACAACGCGGTGTGTAAAAAGAAATTAAGTTTTTTGTTGGCTTTAGGTTAGCAAGATCTTTTTACCATCACCCTTAGGGAAAGTAAGTGTAAAGCATTAGATACAATAAAAAGTATAATGCATTAAAGAGACGTGTAAGATCCCAAGTATCTTAAGACCAACTTCATTTCATGACTTTTTAAGATAAATGAGCCACGTCCGTCTGTCTGGCTTGCAGGCTGGCTGGTTTGCTTGATAACTAGCTTTTTGCATTAACCTAAAATATGATTAGTGTTAGAATATCAATCAAAGTGTAGCGTTTATTTACTGTTGTATATGATCATCGTATATTGCCCCTTCCCCTACAGTTCGTTATCTTTCTTCAAAACATACACAAAGTTGTACTGTCTTTTCTTCTATTCATCTCATGTATTATTCCCGTCATGTAGTTTTGCTGCAGTACGTTTGCAACTTGCCATTGTAGTGGTTAACATCGTACATCGTACAATGCAACAAAAGTACAGTATGTTAGAAAGTTTTCGCTTTCAAGCAATTATCACCACATAAAAACCATTATACAAATGCATGTGTATTACGTATGCAAGGATGTGCCAGTGAGTTGCTTTGAAGTAACAAAAATGCACACACACACAAACAAATATAACTGCAGATGCTTTTATGTGCATTCGTAGTAGTGCAAATACTTAAGATACATGTATGACTTTTTAAGTGCATATAGATTTGTTCAATATGTAAGGAAAAGGAAATCTCTTACTCTCTGAAATCTACATATGAACATCGACATTTAGAAGTGAGTGGATTTTGCTTTAAATTTATATTGTGGGTTTTCAAATTTTTCAAATTTTGTTTTGTGTTAAAGAACGCTTAAGTAATTTAGCGAATTCATTTGTGTAATGAACGGTAAATGCTTCATATGGCATGTATAGTAATTAGTGTTTAGCAGCTTTAATTTAAAGAGTTTCTTTGTAATTCTTGGAACGACAAGTTCACAGAATTATTAATTAACTAATAGATTTGAGATGTCTCAAATATTCTTATGGTGGGAAATTATGTTATCCAAGAAGACCCTTAATAAGAACATACTCATAGAGTTAAAGTTGAATGAGTAATATTAATACTGCGTCATGTTACTCATACGCCATTGTGTAGTGAGATATTAAAACATAGTTAGTATAAAATTACAATGGATGTTGTATGGTTTACAACCATTTTGTTTGAATGTGAGATTTTTATTTGCAATTTTTTGTATAACTTGTAAAAGCATCTTCTAATTCCTAGTAAATGACAAGTGTTTTTGTTTTCAATGAAATTTCTGGAGATAAAGTCAATTGTTCAGTGTACCAAATTTAATTCGGTACTGACATCTTACACAGACTTTCGCATCAATTGTACATCAAAAATTGTAATACAAAATTTACTTACCAATTTTATGTTGGCTCTCCTGTAGTTTTCGTGTATACGGCTACACCTGAAATGAAGGTATAGTTTGGTTATAGAGTGAAAAAAAAGTAACAAATTTTAATGAATACATAAAGTGAATTTTTGTTTGCAAAAGATTATACAAAAACGGTTTGATATTTATACCCTCATACCCTCATCAAGAGTAAGGGAACTTGTTAGACCCCCTAGGACCTAAAGACGAAATTCGTTTGAGGACGTTGGCGATTAAGCCTTGTCCGCCTGGCTGGCTAGCCACTCGGCACTATTGATATCTTAAATGCAGTTATGAAATTGAAATTGGGGATAAATAGCCTTAAACCCTTTTGTACCTTCTACCTAATGGGATTGTAAATGGAGAGAATAACCCCACCCCTTCTGGTACCTCCCACAAAAAATTACACATTTTTGGGTTATAAATATTACTTTCATAACTTCCAAACGGATGACCGGAGGATATTTGAATTTGGTTAGTTTATTTAGTTTGCAAAAGTAGACAAACTCAAAAAACCGCAACCCCTTCTTGTACCTCCCATACAAATGATCGAGTTGACATTCATAGTTTTACATACAAATCTTTTTTGTAAGTAAACTGAATTCACCCAAATTTTGTGCATGATTTTCGCTTATGGAAATTGGAATCTAAAATCAATTTAGACTATATCGGTTTACGCCTTCTGGTACCTCCTATACGTAATGTCCTATTTTTGGAAAATTAATATTTCTTCCATAACTCCCAAAACGGACACTTGGGGAATAATAAAAATTTTTCGGTTAATTTATCTTGTGATAGGAGGCAAAACCTCAGAAAACCTAACTATTTGACACACCCCTTCTGGTACCTTCCATACAAATGACCAAATTTACCCTCATAGTCTTACATACATATCATTTTTGTAAGTACACTGAATTCTGTCAAATTTTGTTTAAGTTTTACGCTTATAAAAATTTGAATCATTAATAAATATGGACAAATTCCAAAGCGTCAACAAAACCTCCTACACAAACAAGTATAATTTTTGACGGTAAAAAGTAACTAAAAGTAACTTTATTATATTAAAAATCTATTAATTTGAATAACTCAAGAATTACACAATATCTTATATTGGGTGACGGTATTTATTAGTTAGTTTAGCTGAATAAAATTTCAGTGCTGGTTTTATGACATTTTTTTCCATATCTTCATGTTTGTTCGCTTAGTTTTTCATCTTTAACTCATGTAACGAATACATATGTATGTACAACGTATGATTAATATTATTGTTATGCCGATTTTATATTAATCATACGCACATCGTTCCAATATTGTGGATTATTGGTTTAATAACACAGAGCAATAGCCTATCTAGAGGGGATGGGAAATTCCAAGACAGGGTGAAGTTACTAGGTCAGTACAGTAAATCCCCAAAGTGTTTGGTGTTCTCTACAATTCTACTGAAGAATGACATAAGAAATCAACAATCAACAACAATTGAAACATGTCAAAATATAGATAAAATATAAAAGGTCGTACACAGAAGTTTGATCTGAGAACACCAAACCCTTTGGGGGGTTTTGCTATACCGATCTAGAACCTTCACCCAGACTTGAAATTAAACAAATCTGTCTTCCTTGGATGTATTCTGAGTTGAGTCAAATTTAGCACAAGGTAAACGCTGTATCACACACACAAATGAAAAGCTGTAAAATATTAAGTAATTTATCGGTTTGGTTAATTTCATCTTTGTTATTCGATTGGAACATAAGTTGTATCCATTAATACTTTCATTGAATTGGAATTTTTGTGTGAGATAAATTAAGAGATTTCCTATGTTTCATAAATATCCTTTCTCTAAAGGAATCTTTTAGACCATCTTATTATATAGAAACAGGCTATTTTTTATTCGGTATAAGATTTTTGGTATTTTTTTTATTAAAGTATCTTAAATTAAAGTCCACTTGAACCATTATAAGTCTCAATTGAGTCAATGAGAGCCTTTACCTTAAACAGCTTTATTGTTGTTCACTTGAAAACAAATCCTTGTGATTTATTTGTTGTTAATGCCATTAATCATAAATACCTTCGTCGCACATAACCATTCAATTAATCATCTGAATGATGCAGAAAGTAAACACGAATCGTTGGTGAGGTGGAGGCAACATAACAACAGTATATAAACTTTTTAAACACTTGTAAGGGAATTTAAGTCATTCGTGTGTGTTTTCATATGTTTTAATTAATTGTTCTATTTATAATGATTTTCTAAGTATGTGGGTTTCTAAAGAGGTTAAGTTCTTGTGGGGAAAGGAAACACAGATTCTATGAATTTTGTAAATGAATTTAATATGGAAACAATAAATTTATACGTTATACTTTTGCAGTATCAGCCAGAAACGGTAATAATTTTAAATTTATCATCTTTCAGCAGTTTACGTATTAAGCACTTTTAAAACAAGTGCGTATGAGTGATATTAATTTGCTATCAGATCCTCATACGTATGAGTAATAGCAATATAATATATTCAAGATGCTGTCAAATGTTAAAAAAATACATTATTTTTTTCCATCGTTCAGTTTAAGATAATTTTTCTATTACTGCTAATAGAGTTTTGTTTTCAAGAGCTGTGTGAAATGGATTTTGTTGACAACTGGCAGGGCGATTAGCTATTTCGATAGTTGGAAAACTATCTCATCACCACCGTTTGCTGTGACTCCTCCATTATCATTACAAACCTTAGGTGTAAAAAGCTCCAAACACACCGGTGCGAAGACAGCATCAACGAAGATCACACGTCAACCCGATCCGCACAGGGTCTCTCTCTACGTTTTGGCCATCGGACAAAATTGCACAGAAATTGTTTTTGCCACAAATGTCAACCCAGGGTACCTTCCGTATTTGTTATAAAAACACTATTTGACAACGAAACTGCTCTATAAACTACAGCACATTTTCATAAGAAAGTTGCAATGAATTGGATACTAATGTAAACTATTATCTTCTTATGACCTCATGACTTTGATTTGTTCACTTTTAAGCTTTTTGGCTACATTTGAACAATTGCCCTAACTTATCTGGCCTTTCAACTCAATAAACACTGGTACACTCGTACAACAGGTGGGTGCGAGTGATATTTATTCTCTATCATATACTCAATGGTGGCCTAATAAGCCACTCTCCTTAAACAAAATTTATTATGAAAACACGGAGAATATATAAAACAAGAACCCCCCCCAAATGTTGACGACCCCCGAAAACGATATAAGGACCATGATTTAAGGATATGCACCTGGAATGTCCAAACTCTTTACAGAGATGGTGCCTCTATCCAACTGGCGGATGTCCTCGACAAATACAAGGCTGACATCACCGCCATTCAGGAAATGAGATGGACGGGACAGGGATGCACACGACGAAAGAACTGTGACATCTTCTACAGCTGCCATGCAGAAAGACACGAATTTGGATGTGGTTTCATAGTCGGCAAGAGACTTCGACACCTGGTCTCGCGGTTTAACCCTGTAAGTGACCTAGTAGCCACCATTCGCATCCGGGCGAAACATTTTTACATCACGCTGATTTGTGTACACGCCCCGACGGAAGATAAAGACGATGAGATTAAAGATGCATTTTACGAGCGCCTAGAGGAAACATACGACCGCTGCCCTGAACACGACATTAAAATTGTTCTGGGAGACTTTAATGCAAAAATAGGAAGGGAAGATGTTCTTGGTCCATCGATCGGTAAATTCAGCCTGCATACCGACACGTCAGACAACGGGTTTAGGCTGGTTAGCTTCGCAGCGGGAAGGAACATGGTAGTGAGTGGAACCAGATTCCAGCACAAAGATATCCACAAGGCAACTTGGCTATCCCCCGATCAAAACACCAAAAATCAAATTGATCATGTGGTAATTGATGGCAGGCATGCATCTAGTGTCATGGACGTGCGTGTGATCCGTGGTGCTAATATTGGCTCGGATCATTACCTGGTTGCAGCCAAGGTGCGCACAAGATTGAGCTTAGCGAAAAACGCACGTAACCAAACACAAAGAAAGCTGGACATCGCGAAGCTGCAAACCCCAGAGATAGCTATTGCCTACTCCAACCAGCTCTCCTGTGCTGTCCTGTCCTGAAAAAAGGTGATCCAAGTGTGTGCTCCAACAACCGCGGGATCAGCCTTTTACTTACTTACTTACTTAGCTGGTACTTCTATGCAATCCCAGTGGATTATATACCGCACGTAGAAAAATATTATAAGCGCCTCGATCTTCTGCGCTTCTTCTCCAGTTAGTCACACCGAGTTCTGTAAGGTTCTCAGTAACCTGGTCTTTCCAACGGAGTTTTGGTCGCCCTCTTCTGCGCCGTCCATCGAGTTCATTGTCGAAGACTTTTCGAGCTGGAGCATTTTCATCCATGCGTACAACATGACCTAGCCAGCGCAGCCGTTGCACCTTAATGCGTTTGACCACGTCAATGTCAGTGTACAGCTCGTACAGCTCATGATTCATACGACGCCGATACTCTCCGTTAACGATGATGGGCCCATATATTTTACGGAGTATTTTTCTCTCGAATACCGCCAGAACCGACAACAGCCTAGAAATCCGGAGAAGAATCCTGCTTGCAAATAAATGCTACTACGGACTAAGCAAGCGATTCAATGACAGAGCCCTCTCTCGACGAACAAAACTCCAGCTATACCAGATACTGGTTCTACCTGTCTTAATGTATGGCTCAGAATCCTGGGTTATGACACAAGAGAAACAGATCGACACGTACCATCTTTTTGTCGACTATAAAGCTGCCTTCGACAGCCCGATACGGCAGAAATTACTTGAAGCCATGGCTGAGTTTGGTATTCCAGCGAAGCTGATACGTCTTTGCGGAATGACGCTGACTGACACGAAGTCTTCAGTGAAGATTGGCAAGGACCTTACGGAGCCATTCTATACCAGACGAGGCCTAAAACAAGGCGACGGCCTATCGTGCGATCTCTTCAACATTGTGATGGAGATGATAATGAGAAAAGCTGCAGTAAACACGAGTGGCACTATATTCAACAAAAGCCACATGCTACTCGCGTACGCTGATGACGTAGACATCATCGGTCGAAAACTGCGGGATGTGACTGCAGCATTCTCGGGTATACAGAAGGAATCAGCGAAAATGGGCCTAACGGTGAACGAGGACAACGCGAAGTTATTAGTTTCAACGAACAAAGAATCTACTCGTTTGGGAAACTGCGTGAACGTTGACAACTATAATTTCGAGGTGGTAGATAATTTTGTCTACCTAGGCTCCGCCATCAACATAGAAAATAATGTCAGCCTAGAAATCCGGAGAAGAATCCTGCTTGCAAATAAATGCTACTACGGACTAAGCAAGCGATTCAATGACAGAGCCCTCTCTCGACGAACGAAACTCCAGATATACCAGATACTGGTTCTACCTGTCCTAATGTATGGCTCAGAATCCTGGGTTATGACACAAGCGGATGAATCGGTTCTGGCGGTATTTGAGAGAAAAATACTCCGTAAAATATATGGGCCCATCATCGTTAACGGAGAGTATCGGCGTCGTATGAATCATGAGCTGTACGAGCTGTACACTGACATTGACGTGGTCAAACGCATTAAGGTGCAACGGTTGCGTTGGCTAGGTCATGTTGTACGCATGGACGAAAATGCTCCAGCTCGAAAAGTCTTCGACAATGAAATCGATGGACGGCGCAGAAGAGGGCGACCAAAACTCCGTTGGAAAGACCAGGTTACTGAGAACCTTACAGAACTCGGTGTGACTAACTGGAGAAGAAGCGCAGAAGATCGAGGCTCTTATAATATTTTTCTACGTGCGGTATATAATCCATTGGGATTGCATAGATGTACCAGCTAAGTAAGTAAGTAAGTAATTAAAGTTTTAACGATGATTTGTATTACAATGTTAATTAATGTTGTTTAATGATCAGCTGAATTTTTTTTTGTTAACCTTTAGGCTTTTGGCTACATTTAAACAATTGCCCTAACTTAACAAATCTTTTAACTCGATAAACACTTGTACATGTTCACACATAACTGGTGGCTATGAGTATTAAACACCTATCACTGTACTGTAACGTATGAGTAATATCAATTTATACAAAATTTGCTGTCAACCGGGTGATACAAAATCGTATAACGCCAGGAAACTGCTCTTTAAATTACAGTCTATTTACATAAGAAATTTAAAATTGTAGCAATGAACTTACATTGAATACAATTGTAATATCTTACAACGTTCTATGACCACCAGATTGATTTATACACCCATAAGCATTTCGTTATATTGACATAAATTTAAACAATTGCCCTAACTTATCAGATCATTCAACTTAATAAATACTGGTGTGTACGTACAATCATACAACAGGTGGCTATAAGTGATATTGAATACCTATCACATACTCTGTCGTATGAGTAATATCAATTTATATAACATATTTGCTGTCACCTGTTAAACGTACATTCTATAACGTATGAGTAATATTAATTTATATTAAATTTGCTGTCACCCGGTAAAGATACAAAAATCCTATAACACAAGGAAACTGCTCTTTAAATTACTGTCTATTTACATAGCAATAATCCTATGTAATTTTCTTTTTGCTATATATATACAGCAATGACATAGCACAACCTTATAGTACAATGTCATACTTCAACAAGGTAATTTATTTAATCATCCCTTGAACTTGTGTAATTAAATTTCTTAGAATCTTGTTGATGATACAAAATGAAACCTTTCCGAAATAAACGCTCGCTTCACACTTCTATGTGAGATTTCACTTACAGTATAAAAATGTAAATTTTTGTCCTTTTATGTCAGTTGTTCCCTTCTTCATTGTCGAGGTGATGCTGCTTAAACACTTATATCCGCCCGTCCTTGAAAGTGTGTGTGAAAATGTTAATCGATTTTTGCTCTGTAAGCAACTTGAAATACAGGCCATGGGTACTGGTAACCCTGGGTTGGCGTGTGTGTGCGAAGAAAACCTTGCCTACACAAGAATCCTTAAGATTTACATTACATTTGCCTACGCTACAAACGCTATAAATGTGTCTGTACTTTTGCTTGTCAACACAGCTTGAAGTACCAATACGCACACGTGTTGATAGATAAATAATACATGTTAATACTTTTGTTCACCCGCTGTAGGCTGGGAAAACCCAGGATTTACCTCACCAACAACAGCAACAGCAAAAGCACCAACATCCCGACCATGAACTGAAGGTGGAGACACGCCACAAACGCTCGCAGCTAGATATGGCTAACACCGCTTCGATCTTTGGTACAGGGGAATACAGGAATCCCAACGAATTCCTCGAGGAATTGGGCGATAATACTTTGTTGGCAACATCGCTGATGCCTCAATCACAAGAAGTGGAAAATATGTCGCCTCTGGTGTATTACATGTTATTGCAGGAATTAAAGCAAAGTAAGTACTGATGCAGGTGCTTAAAGCTTTTGCAAATTGATTCCACTTACACTTACATTGGCATTCTCTTTGATGGTTTCTTTAATTAAACAGTGCAAGCCAACGAACGTCAAATATCCACAAGGCGTACACCACGACTCGGTCGCAGCATTGATTTCCAGCTGTTTGATGCCGCTGCCAATGGGGGTGCCGCCAATGGTAATGGTGCAACCGCAGCACAATCATCACGAGACTTTGAGGGCGTCAACATGGGAGCCAACGATTATGCTGCCCTCTCACGACAGTTCTTGCCACGTGTTATGAAGAAGTCGGTACAATTTAAGCCTCGTTTGGGCAAGCGAACACAGGTTTGTGATTAAATGCCATAAACGTACAGAAGTTAAAAGACTAAACGGAATGATTTTTGAACACGGCATGGTACTGACATTGATAGCTATAGCTAAACTTAACAGAAAACTTTTGATATTAATGCAAAAACAGTGTATAGAAATATTTAGTGAAATTATTATTAACCTATTAGATATTACATGTTCATGTGACAGCCCCCATCCACATTTATTGAGAGGAATTACATTTAAATATAATCTTCTGTGAATTGCCTAAAGCAAAAGCTAAAAGATAAACAAAAAAATATGAAAACTGTTGTACAAATTATAGATGTATTTAATAAAGCAAATGTTGTGAAAAATTTAAAAAATATTTGAATTGAAAGTTAAATGGTTCATACTGTGGCCATTATTGCGGCCAAAGTAATTAATATCACTCATTCGTTTGTGAAGAGTGAGCAGTGACGTATAAGTATTATTATCCGAAGTAAGTAGATAACACTTATACGGTATTGTAATGCATGTCAGGCTACAGCATATTAATGCCACATACTTTATGGAATATTTTCAACTTAACTCAATGACTTTGACATGTGGACATGTGGTCGTTAAGAGAGGACTCATTCAACACTTACAGGTAAAACAGAGTATGCATATGCAGACAACAGCAATATTTCCCTTTTTCCTATATATTTAGAATATTTGGTATTTTACAAAACAAAACAAAAAACATAATGTGTATGTTCTATGAAAAGGATTAGTATTTTTATGTAGATGTTTTTTTCAGAAGTCACTTTATTGCTACGCCGCCCCCATATTCTATCCAGAAACTAATGGTAGTAATACTTTTGTCCAATAATCTACCAGTTATCTTAATTTTCAAACGCTTTAGTGTGTCATAGTTATTTCCCCTTATAACTACCCGCTTTACCTCTTTCATTTACCTGCACG
The DNA here is from genome assembly GCA_964034835.1 of Muscina levida. Lineage (NCBI taxonomy): Eukaryota > Metazoa > Arthropoda > Insecta > Diptera > Muscidae > Muscina > Muscina levida. The sequence goes on along the minus strand of OZ035880.1, from coordinate 181,956,699 downwards.
TGGCAAAATAATCTCAAAATTTTTCTATTTTAATTAAACCTTTACATTGTCACTGCGTTGACTTTCAAATATTTGGCAATTTTCTCGACTCTCACCTTTAAACTTCTCCAACACAACACAACAGCTCTTGAAAATGTACACAAGTTTCCTATGCTACTCGACATTTCCTCCAAGCTGATTGCTGTTTACTTTGAAATCATGCTAATGATCATTGTGCTGTCGCCAGATTGTTGTTGAAGAGATTGAAGAAAATTTGAAAAATGTTGTCATTACAAGATTTGTTGTACAAAGTCACTGAATGAACACTTCGTGCAAGATATTTATTTGCAAGAATGTTTAAGAAAAATATTTTGAATTATCATTAATACTCGATAAGTTTTTAAACTTTTGGTTTGTTATGTAAAAGACGATAAGATGTAATGGTGGCAAAAAAAAAAACAAAAAAATATTGTTTTTATTTATATTGTGAAACTTGGGCATAGTGAGATGTCTGTCAATATAAGAGCAGTATTTGAACTAACAATGGACTTTTATGGCAAATGGGGGTCGAAAACACATCTTTTGGTATCTGTTTTGTACTCGAAGACTTATTTATTATTTTTCGATAAAAATTGTCTTGTCTCTTTTATTGCGGAAAATTTAAATGATGTCTAATGAATTTCCACTGCAGACAGAAAAAAAGGAAACCTTAATTGTGGATGAAATTGTTACGTTCAAAATAAATTGATTAGATATGGATTATGAATTTGCCATCGCAAGAATTAAATTCTGTTGGCGAAGAAATGTTAGAGGAAATTTGGGATCAATCAATAAAAACAGATAAGCTGTATGGAAAAATAAAAGTTTTGTTAAGATGTAAGAGACGAGCACAAAAATTTATTTTGACTGTAGATTCCCTTAATTTTGCAGAACTGCCTTTTAAATGAAATTAAAAAGGCGATATTTAATTTTAATTTTAATTTTAATTTTAATTTTAATTTTAATTTTAATTTTAATTTTAATTTTAATTTTAATTTTAATTTTAATTTTAATTTTAATTTTAATTTTAATTTTAATTTTAATTTTAATTTTAATTTTAATTTTAATTTTAATTTTAATTTTAATTTTAATTTTAATTTTAATTTTAATTTTAATTTTAATTTTAATTTTAATTTTAATTTTAATTTTAATTTTAATTTTAATTTTAATTTTAATTTTAATTTTAATTTTAATTTTAATTTTAATTTTAATTTTAATTTTAATTTTAATTTTAATTTTAATTTTAATTTTAATTTTAATTTTAATTTTAATTTTAATTTTAATTTTAATTTTAATTTTAATTTTAATTTTAATTTTAATTTTAATTTTAATTTTAATTTTAATTTTAATTTTAATTTTAATTTTAATTTTAATTTTAATTTTAATTTTAATTTTAATTTTAATTTTAATTTTAATTTTAATTTTAATTTTAATTTTAATTTTAATTTTAATTTTAATTTTAATTTTAATTTTAATTTTAATTTTAATTTTAATTTTAATTTTAATTTTAATTTTAATTTTAATTTTAATTTTAATTTTAATTTTAATTTTAATTTTAATTTTAATTTTAATTTTAATTTTAATTTTAATTTTAATTTTAATTTTAATTTTAATTTTAATTTTAATTTTAATTTTAATTTTAATTTTAATTTTAATTTTAATTTTAATTTTAATTTTAATTTTAATTTTAATTTTAATTTTAATTTTAATTTTAATTTTAATTTTAATTTTAATTTTAATTTTAATTTTAATTTTAATTTTAATTTTAATTTTAATTTTAATTTTAATTTTAATTTTAATTTTAATTTTAATTTTAATTTTAATTTTAATTTTAATTTTAATTTTAATTTTAATTTTAATTTTAATTTTAATTTTAATTTTAATTTTAATTTTAATTTTAATTTTAATTTTAATTTTAATTTTAATTTTAATTTTAATTTTAATTTTAATTTTAATTTTAATTTTAATTTTAATTTTAATTTTAATTTTAATTTTAATTTTAATTTTAATTTTAATTTTAATTTTAATTTTAATTTTAATTTTAATTTTAATTTTAATTTTAATTTTAATTTTAATTTTAATTTTAATTTTAATTTTAATTTTAATTTTAATTTTAATTTTAATTTTAATTTTAATTTTAATTTTAATTTTAATTTTAATTTTAATTTTAATTTTAATTTTAATTTTAATTTTAATTTTAATTTTAATTTTAATTTTAATTTTAATTTTAATTTTAATTTTAATTTTAATTTTAATTTTAATTTTAATTTTAATTTTAATTTTAATTTTTTTCGTATCAAATGATATATAAATATGTAAAACAAGCATCAAAAACATCAAATGCTGGAAACAATTGTGTTAATAAATCATTGCAAACTATTTTTAAATTTGATCGTTTAGGAGCACAGATAAGAAAATAATATATGGAATCTATCTTTACCGATTGACATGGTCCCAAGTAATCGCTGTTGACATAACCATTAAGGCCAACATTGTAACTAAGTACTTGCCCTTCTTCCACTGAATTTCTCAAAATCTAATCTAACACTAAATTTTGACGTTTTCGAATGCAAGTTAGTCAACGGTCTGTTTACTTCAAAATCCATTATTAAATGTCAAGCATTCTAGGTAATGTGTTTATTTATTTTTGTGATTTTGGGAAACATAGCTCGCTGAGTGTTTTTGTAAATCAATCATAATCAAATGTTGCTTGTCGCAATTGACACTCTTGGGAATACGATTTGTTTCACTTATATCGTAGTGAACAAAATGCCAAGCTGTCTCCAAATATCTATTATCGTTTGTCATTTTGATTCTGTCTGTTTTGTTATGTATTATTTATCTATTCAAGCGCAGTGACATTGAAATATAATTTCTACCTGCGGCGACCGAGTTTATGTAGACAGATTGTGCGAATTTCATTTAATGAATGCTAAGTAGAATTTGTTTAGTAACAGGAAATATGGTTCAAAGTGTTTCCAGATGATGCCAATGAACTAGTTGGCTTTAATTAGTGTTAAACGGCTATTTATAATAATACTAAATTTATTGTTATAATGTCAGTATTGGGAATGGGGAATTTTCTAATTTGAGTCTTTCTGATTGTTATTCATTTGGGAATAACCAGAAGCTCTCTTTGGAGTTTCCCAAGCAGCTCACAGCGTCCGAGAGATCACGTATTCCCCGAGCAATGTCACTGAACATCCGTTCAGTGGTAGCAAATATAAAATGGCGATGTGTCTTAGGAAGTTGGTAACAGAAGTTACTGAAGCTCAACACAGGCTCTCTTAGTGGCTTTGGCAGCCCCAAGAAACTAGCCTTGGTCTAACAAGCCACTCTCCTTAAACAAAATTTATTATGAAAACACGGAGAATAGATAAAACAAGAACCCCCCCAAATGTTGACGACCCCCGCAAACGATATAAGGACCATGATTTAAGGATATGTACCTGGAATGTCCGAACTCTATACAGAGATGGTGCCTCTATCCAACTGGCGGATGTCGTCAACAAATACAAGGCAGACATCACCGCCATACAGGTAATGAGACGGACGGGACAGGGATGCACACGACGAAAAAGTGTGACATCTTTTATAGCTGTCATACAGAAAGACACGAATTTGGATGTGGTTTCATAGTCGGCAAGAGACTTGTAAGTGACCGAGTAGCCACTATTCGCATCCAGCCGAAATATTTTTACATTACGCTGATTTGTGTACACGCCCCGACGCCCCAATGAGGTGATATATAATCGCTGCCTTGTACATGGCATTAAAATTACTCTGGGTGATTTTAATGCTAAAATAGGAAGGGAAGATGCTCTTGGTTCAGCAGTCGGAAAATTCAGTCTACACAACAACACCTCCGATAATGGGTTCAGACTGGTTAGTTTCGCGTCGGCAAGAAACTTGGTTGTGAGTGGAACCGGATTCCCGAATAAAGATATTCACAAGGCAACCTGGATGTCTCCCGATCAAAATACAAGAAATCAGATTGATCACATGGAACGCATGTCTCAAGCGTTGTGGATGTGCGTGTGATGCGCGGATCACCACCTGGTTGCAGCCAAGGTACACACGATTAAGTAGTGGTAAAAATACTCCTAATCAAACGCAAAGGAAGCTAGACAGCACAAAGCTGCATACCACCGAGATAGCCAATGCCGTCTCCAACCAACTCTCTCAATTACTCCAAACAAACCCCCTAGTTCTGATGTTCCCGACACACAGTGGCAGCATATTGCGAATTCTATGACCACTGCCGCGACTACCGTACTGGGTTATGAAAAACTACTCTCAGACATGGTCTGGTACGGTAATGAATGTCGTAAAATGTCTGAGGAAATGGATGCTGCACACAAGACAAAACTGTAGCCAATGGCGACGCGTGCGGTGACGGAGTGTTATAATGAGAAAAGGAGGGTGGGAGATGAAACGCCTGTTTAGGCGTTTAGGTGGAAAAAAAGAGAGAGCCAGGATATTGAAAACTACAGGGATTGAGGTGCGGCCTGGTAGTTCTATCAAAAGGTTAAAAGCGAAGGTTTTAGAACAGGGATCCCTACCTGTAAGGACAGAGATGGTAATCTAGTCACGGGCACTCAGAGTGTGCAGCAAATATGGTAACATGCATGCACCAGCTCATAAATACGATTTGGCTCAGGGAGTGCGTGCCTGATGATTGGAATCTCAGTGTCCTATGTCCCGTGCTTAAGAAAGGTGATCCAAGTGTGTGTACCAACTATGGCGTAATTAGACTATTACCCATCGCATACAAGGTCCTGTCTAGTGTGTTTTGTGAAAAACTAAAGCCCATTCTGGCGAACCTGATTAAACCTTATCAGTGTGGCTTTAGAACTGGTTAATCCACGACTGATCAGATATTCCCACTACGGCAAATCCTGGAGAAGTCCCAAAAAATGAAGATCGACACGTACGATCTGTACATCGAAGTTGCATTCGACAGTCCGATACGACAGATGCTATGGCTGAGTTTGGTATCCCCGCGAAGCTTTTTCGACTTTGCGGGATGACACTGACTGACACGATGTCTTCAGTGAAAATTGGCAAAAATCTGTCAGAGCCATTTTCTACCAAGCTAAGCTTTAGATAAGGCGATAGTCTGTCCTGCGATCTCTTGAACATCGTAATGGAGATGATCATGCGGAATGCTGCAGTAAACAGGAATGGTACTATCTTGAACAAAAGTCACATGTTGCTGGCGTTTGCTGATGATATAGATATCATTGGCCGTGGATTGCGGGATGTTACTGCGGCTTTTTCGAGCATTGAAAAACAGTCAGCGGAAGTGGGTCTGGTGAAAAATGAGGACGAAACCAAGTTATATGTTTCAACGGACAAAGAGTCCACTCGTCTGGACGCTGCGTGAACGTTGATAACTATAACTTTAAAGTGGTAGATGATTTTAAACAAAAATAATAATGTCAGCCTGGAAATCACGAGACGAGTATTGATCGCAAACCGCTGCTACTATGCGCTAAGCAAGCGATTTAATGACAAAGCTCTCTCTCGAAGAACAAAGATCCAATTATACGAGACTCTGATCCTACCTGTCTTGCCGAATCCTGGGTAATGATACAAAATACTACGCAAAGTATTTGGACCCATCATCGTTAACGACGAGTACCGTCGTCGAATGAATCATGAGCTGTACAACGACATCAACGTAGTCAAGCGCGTTCAAATAGACCGAATGCACTGGCTTAGACACGTTGTACGAATGGACGAAAACGCTTCGACTCGAAAAGTCTTCGGCAATAAACTCGATGGGCGACGCAGGAAGGGGCGACCAAAACTCCGTTGGATGAACTAGGTGAAAGAGCTGTTAACTAAGCTTTGTGTGACGAACTATCTACGGAGCACAAAAGATCGAAGCGCTTGGAATAAATTTCTGTTGTTACTGCCATTAAGGAAGAAGAAGAATGTCAGTATTAAAGTTGTTGTTAAACTTTCGTCCCAAATTTAACTTAATTATCATTACAATTTGATTTAATTATTAGTTTATTGCGAAATTTTGTACAGAATATAATTACCACAAACAAATTAATTTTAGCACATTTCCTTCAGATTGATGGTTTAATTATTTTCGGTTATGAACAGCTCCTCCACATTCTCATCTCATAACTAGAGCAATTTTTCCCATATTTGTTTTCTTCAACATTTGTAATATTCCTCTGCTTACCGAGACCTTGACATAATATCACATATACAATTTCTTATGAAAATTGTATCCTTGAGCATAAAATAAGACGACACGACACAGACCTTGTTAATTTTAAATTGTCATAATTATTCCGACACATTTTTTCGCACTTAAGTTAAATTTGTTTAAAATATAAATTACATAGCATTATCTTTTCATGTTAACATTTTGGCAGTCATTTGGCGCCAGACATTACACCTTAATATGAATGCTGCGACCTATGACCCCTCACTCGCAAATGGTTATGCTTTAATTACACATTACTCAGACGTGACATCGACCTTCAAAAATTCGCCTAATATTCAGTTCATTTATACAAATTTCATATTGCGAAGTATGTGCACATACGTTACATTCTACGTGAGCAAACCATTTTGTTGAGAATTCTACTACATACATAATTACACAGTCAGTAGACATGAGCGAAATGGAATTTTGTAATATAATTTATTTTGTTTTAAATAAATCCATTTAACAAATTAAAAACTGTGAAGGTAATAGCTATCACAAAAATAACAAAAACAAAACAAAAAACCAACAACCATCGCCAAATGGCCTTCCGAAAATACTGAAAGCAATAAAAACGTTCCGTGACATTTATGTGCCTAGCGTGTGTTAGACTTGAGGTCACATACATGGGATATGGTTACGGATATGCTAAATGCGCTGTAAAATTTCATATAATCTTAATGGAATCTTATAGACATTTGGCAACACACGCACCTATACACACCAACACACACCCATAATGCGTTAGGCACTTTGTCCCCGTTGTGTCCCCTCATTCGTGTGTGTTTGCAAATGGGCCCGGAACTGCTGTCAAATCTCATTTAAATTCTCCACAAATAAATCAAAATACTAAACCATAACAGTGAGAAAAAGACATTTGTAACGATGGGGCATGGAAATGTATATAGTATTTTTGTTGTTGTTGTTGGCATGAAACGTCAAATTGTGTAAAGTGTCGTCGGCAGAAATCTTATATTTACCCAAAGCTATGCAAAATATTCGAATAAAAAGAATAATAGGGTTTCATAAAAATGTCTACATATACATGATCGAAGGGAGTCCAACCGCCAGACTTGGAGGGTTTAAAGCAATTTATATGAACACATTGACACATGATGGATTCCCAAAGAGACATATCGCTTTTAGACTTGAGCGAAAAAATAAATGACAAATATTGTAACTTTATTACTGTATATTGCTTGAGCATATACATATATATACATTTGTATACTAGGGATATAACTTTTTTTTTGCGAATTGTGGCAAATATCAAAAATCCCAAGCCGTAGCCGTGAAGGGCATGAGAAAGTGTTAAGGAATATGTTGCCACATTTTCACTATCGTGAAAAACTCCGAATTGATTTTGATGTTATTTTTTTTCATTTCAATAGTTACTCTTGTCTCAAATAAGTTATTTTTGTTAAAATCTTTATATTATAATCAATACTTAACCATATTTCAGAAGTCCAATGCCAAAATTTGATCAAATAGCGATGTTTTAAGCAGAAAAAGTAAATTCTTTAACTTGTTTGCATTTTTGCTTATAAAAAAATCTTCAGAAATGTCTTTCGGTACGGAAAGTTTTTTAACCGAATCAACCCAAAACCCAGTATTTTATTATCACAACAATATTCTCCACATGGTACTGGAGTGCTATTTTGAACTCCAAAAAAGTTGTATCCCTATTTTACACATTTGTATATTTGATCGAGCTGTCAAATTGGTGTTTGTGTGCCATGTTTGAGGGAATTTGAGAAACGAAGGCAACAAACATTAATTGTAAGGGACGAAATCTGATATTGTGTCAAGGTCTCGCGGTGAGCTGAGGAATAATATGAAAAAAGTCAAAGCAAACATTAATTGTTATTGCATCTGGCATAAGAGGCAGGGGGAGATATATTGACATGTAAGCTTTTTATCTATTGATACATCGCAACGTTTGTAAATTTTAAGGAACCGAAGAACCGCTAGAAGCTTTAAAGACTTAACAAGTCTTGTTTCCTTATGCATGTCATTAATGAGATGTGGCTGATACTATTTCAAGACTCACACAACGGGGCCTCTCGTTTAACGACGAATCACGACGTCGAATCAATGTAGATTAAAGTGATACAATTATACTAAATTTTTATCACATTTACCACATTTAATTTTCAATCTGTGGGCGGAATGGGCGTGTCAAACGTTAGAGATATAATGTCATTTATTTTTGGTCACATGGACTTCACATAAAAATATGCAGATGGAGTATTCTTTTCGATCGTAGGGAGAAGAGGGCGTGGCAAAAGTGTTTTTTTAGCCCCAGAGAGATACAATTTTATATACAAACTAGCTTTCTCGGCTCGCGTTACTTCACCCGTACTTACAATGAATCTTTTTACGAATTTAAGCAATGCTGGTAAAATGCAAGCGCTTCATAAGACAAACGAACACTTCATTTATGTGATTGTAGCTTAATCCCATTGGTCTGAGTTATAGTACCGCTTTAGTTCCTTTTTATCCCTAAAAGTACGAATTTCAAAACATACATTCGTATCGCACAACTAAAATGGACTGGTACTTCCTCTAATTCTATAGGAAGCATGCCCACATACGATTGCAGCTGTAGCCGTTTGGTCTACGTGATAGTACCAGTTTTATCCCTGTTAGGCCCTTCCACCCTTAAATGATCGAGTTTCTAAAAACCCCATCTGGAGGCATTCTAAATCTAAAATATTTACTTCAATTATTGCGACTATACCTTTTGCCGTTTTTTTTACCCCTAAATTCCATAGGGAGCAAGCCCATAAAAATTATCATGATTATATCATTAGCTTTGTGGTCTGGGCAGTAGTACAACAACTTCAAAATAACCTTCAATCCAATTTGATATTGAGCATCCGATTGGTCTCGGAGATGGTATAACTTGTATCCCTTATTTGTTATTTTTACTACTAAAAATACGTATTTCCAAAAATCCGTTCTTAGCTTATGTTCATTCGAAAAGGAGAATCACTCCCCAATTGTGAATATAAAGATTATGAAAATTTTATTACAAACGTCCATTTGTCTAGTTATGTTTACATGTCATACGGGTAGTGCTACACAGTGAACATTTCATTCCAGGTTATGATAATGATTTTTTCATAAGGGGCGTGGCACCGTCCATTTTCCAGCGATACGTAATCCTATTTGTATCAGTAACATATGTAGAAAATCTCAATTTTATACCTCAGATGGCTCTTGAGTAGAGTTTCTCTTGTTCCCGGACTTTTCATTTCCCGAAAAACAGGGAAAAAATTTTCCCGGGATTCTCGGGAATTTTCGCGCAGTAGAAAAACAAGACAAACTATGTTAATTTGTTTCTAATTACGTTTTCATGTATCTCATGATAAAGGCTATAGATAGTATCAAACAAAGAAAATTCAATTGTAATCGGTAAAAAAAACATTTTTGTTATGCCTTCTCCTATTGACCGCAAATGAAAATTCCGTTTGAAGCTTCATGCCTTTATCCATAAAAACTCCTTTTGTCATGTCTTCTTCTCACACGGATCAAGAATAATCCGGAATACTATTTTTGTATTGAACTCGTATTACCATTTTTTGAGATACATCGGTCACCAACGTTTGGCTTAACAAAGTGATGGTCTCACGCGCTGTATGGCATGTTACACCGTCGTGTTGGAACCATTTCTCCTTTAAATAATGTGCAATGACATGATAAATAAAACAAATCAATTGACCGCCCACTGGCTCTAGTTCTTCTACCAGTTGGATTTTATATGAATGTGGGCCAAGATCTTTCCTCAGCATTTGCAGAGACCGAGTTGCTAAGAAAGACGTCGGTTCGATAAATTCGAGTCCCCTGTCACACTAACGTAAACAGCGTCGATGGCTTCTATTAGCTGCACCTCAACTTCACTTCATTATATGCACCCTCAGGTAGAGATATTTCTTTTAGCAATTATTCAGTTACTTCAGACCAATGGGCCCGGCTCTAATTTTTACCTACCATTCCGATGTTTGGAGACCAAGTCGAAAAGAATAGTATATTTTTGATTTTTTTATGGGGATCCCGCCCAATATTCTGAAAAATGATTTTTAAAAACTTAATTTCTGTATGCCAACTCCATAACTTTTTAACAAATACATAGATTTGCTTCTGTAATACCTTATTTAGTTTGTAGGGAAGTCAGTTTTACGCAGAAGGTCTCAGAAAATATATATCTGAAGTTTTCGGTTTGTGCTCATTTAAAAACAAAAAAAATCTTTATTTGAAATCTTCTTGCTTTCCAACGCGAGCTAGTAATTGATTTTAGACACAAAGTTTTTTGGTGAAATTTTCTTTAAATTCATCGTAGATTCCGATTTTGGTTACGATTTTTGCGAAAAAAAAAATATACTGTGGAATTTTGACAGTTTTAACCGTTTGTTTTAAAATGGGTGTGGAACAACCCATTTCCACATTTACTGTAATTCATACTGCAACAACAACATATGTAACAAATCTCATATTCATACCTCTGATAGTTCATGAGATATAGCCCTTTTAATTTTCAAGTTGAATGGGCGGTGACACGCCCCTTTATCCAACGCCCCACAACCAAATATACCCTGGGACTATCAACAGGTCAACAGTACCACTTGGTAACATTTTCGTATCAATCGATCTATTAGAAAAGCCGTTAGAGCGATTTTTGAAAAGAGGGCATGGCACCGCCCACTTCCTCCCTGGATGTAATTAATACTGCTCCAACAACATATATACCAAATCTCATCTTCATATTGACGCCCTATGCTCCAATGGGAGTTAGAGGAACACATATATATGATAGAAAATTATTAAAATATTTTCTATTTTTCTTTGACAGAAATTATTTTCAGTTTTTATAATTTTTCTTTGTAGTTCTGTACACCACAGAACGAACTTCTTGAATGAGAACTTTTTCAACGCTCACTTCCCTTTCCGCTTTTCCGGTGTACAGATCTACTGTCTCTTTCTTTCACAATAGAAATCAGAGTGACATCAAACACAACGAGTGCTAAAGTACAAACTACAGCGCTGTCGTATAGCACTATGCTCTAACACGGCCATCCTGCAATATCATCGCTCTCGATGAATCAAAAACCTTTTTTGTGCATAACAAGAACATAATTTATTTCAAAACTCATTTCTTGGCATACAAAACAACGCCTCCTTTTTTCAAAGCAGTTAAAAGATCACAAATAAGCTCTAGATATCTAATCACATTAACCAATAACAATATCGAGATCTATAGAAATTAAATTCACAACTCAGAGGCAATAATTAGCTTGTTTGCACATTAACAGTATTCACCAGAATTTTCAAATTAAAGTCATAAGCATGACACCAACAGTCTATTAACCACAGGTTATAGCTCAGAGGCAATCTTAAGCTTGTTCACAACTTCAGTCAAACACTAACTTCACTCGGAACTTTAGTCTCAGAATCAATATTAAGCTTAACAACAAGTACATTTGCCGAACGTAATGGCTCAGAGGCAATCTTAAGCTTGTCCACAACTTCAGTCAAACACTAACTTCATGCGGAACTTTAAGTCTCAGAGGCAATATTAAGCTTGACAACAAGTACATTAAACGAACGTAATGGCTCAGAGGCAATCTTATGCTTGTCCACAACTTCAGTCAAAGACTAACTTCATTCGGAACTTTAAGTCTCAGAGGCAATATTAAGCTTGACAACAAGTACATTAACCGAACGTAATGGCTCAGAGGCAATCTTATGCTTGTCCACAACTTCAGTCAAAGACTAACTTCATTCGGAACTTTAAATCTCAGACGCATTATTAAGCTTGACAACAAGTACATTCACCGAACGTCATGGCTCAGAGGCAATCTTAAGCTTGTCCACAACTTCAGTCAAACATTAACTTCACTCGGAACTTTAGTCTCAGAAGCAATATTAAGCTTGACAACAAGTACATTTACCGAACGTAATGGCTCAGAGGCAATCTTAAGCTTGTCCACTTTCAGTCGTACACTTACTTTATACTTTGTCTCAGAGGTAGTATAAAGCTTGACAACTAGTGTATATATCGATAGTAATGGCTCAGAGGCAATCTTAAGCTTGTCCCTGAATTCGATTTTTTGTCTATTTTAATGATGAAATTAACCAAGTTTTACCTTGATTTATCCTGTAACCTGCTCCTCGTTTGCAGTCTCAGTAACAGGAAATAACCTCCCTTGCAGCAACTACAATAGTACGGAAGCTATCTTTTTTTAGTTTGTAACGATCATAAAGAAGAATGCCGACTATTTCATACGGACCCGATAATATGCTTGCAATTTCGATTTTCGTATCTGGTTACTGCAGTACACCACCTTTTGAAAAATTTTTAATTTCAGTTGGCTTACTTTTATTTAAATCAAATCGTATTTTTATTCGTTTTGCGTTTTCCTCTGTCCGCCTATTAACGAAGATACGTATTGCATCCACATTATCGTACTGTGGCTCAACTTCCAATTCATTAAGAAGATCACCAACATCTGAAGAACGTCCTGTAATTCCTGTCAATATTTTTAGTGGAGGAAACCCGGTCATTATATTGACTGTCGTGTTAAGAGCTAACTGAACACTACTGACATAACGAGTCCAATCATTATTCGCATCCAGGTTCGTTCTCAATAAATTCGCCACAGTATCCATATACCGTTCCACTTGTCCATTCGCTCTACTAGTACATAGTGCTATTAAGTGATGTGTAATACCCATAGACACGCAAAGATTTTTAAAATCTGCACTGGTAAAATTCGTACCTCTATCACTTATAATCTTGCTTGGGCCACCAAACAACATAACGTAATTGTAAAATTCCTTTACAGTTTCTGCAGCTGTCAGCATTTTACACGGGAATATTATAACGTATTTGGTAAATGCTCCTTTCCTTCAAACGGACCCATAAAATCAGCATTTACCACATCAAATGGGATTGGCTTCTTGTCAATTGGATGAAGCTCACACTGTTTTTTTTTCCGAAGTTCTCTTAGCTAAAAGACAAATTTAACAAGATTCAACAAATTTTCTAACGTTTTTAGTCATATGTGGCATCCTAAAGTTTTCTTTCGTTTTCATCAGTGTCTTTGCCCATCCAACATGGCAGTTCTCTTCGAAGAAACGTCTAATTATAGTCAGTCACGTAACTTTTCTTGGTATTTTTCAAATTTTTATATAAAAGCCCCCTTTCCAGCGAATACTGCGCTAAGGTGCTTGTATCCTTATTTTCAATTTCATCAACAATTTCGATTGTAGCCGCATCATTTTGCCGTCCAATATGGAACCACGTCTCGGATAAACTGTTCATTTGACAACAAGTTTCAACTAGTATATTACGACATAAATAATCAGCATGAGACAATTTTCTCCTCTTCCTATAGACAATTTCTAACTCAAAATCTTGTAGAAGAATCCATCAACAAGCTACGCGAGGCAACAAATTTTGCAAACCATACAAGTAATGGTCTAGTAGTTAGTTGCCCAAGTAAGCAACGTTTTGCTGCTCGACACTCTTCACTCCACAAAAATTGAGTATTGTTCCTCGTTAAAGCAGTTATACAGGTGGTCTTAGCCGCAAATTCCGGTACAACCTTTCGAAAATAGTTTAGAAATTCCATAAATTGACGTACCAGTTTAACATTACTCGGCGACGGTGAGTTTACCAATGCGTCAATTTTAAATTTACTGGGTCTAATACCATCTGGAGAAACTTCTCGACCTAAATATTTAATAGTATTTCGAAGAAATTTGCATTTGTCCCTATTCAATGAAAATCCACTACTTGACAATGCTTTGAATACGACATCAAGTTTCTCCAGGCCCTCATTAATAGTTTTTGATGGTATCAAAACATCATCCATATAAACTAAAGCCACGTTACCTTTCAAATTTCCCAATGTCACATTGATCGCACGCTGAAAAACTGCAGGAGCGTTAGCTAGTCCAAACGGCATACACACGTACTGATAATGCCCATCGGGTGTTACAAACGCTGTTTTTTCTATGGAATCCTCAGCAATAGGACCCGAGGCCATATCCAAAAAAGTAAAAAAAAAAAATTATTTCCTGCCAATTCATCAAGCTGTTCCTCGATTCTCGGTAACGGATAACGATCTCTTACTGTGACCTTATTGAGTGCCCTATAATCGACACATAAACGATTCTTTCCATTTTACTTCTTTACAAGAATCATTGGACTTGCATACGGTGAATGACTTTCCCTTATTATGCCATTGCATAACAAATCTGCAATGATCTTCCTTACCACCAGACGTTCACTGGACGACATTCGATATGGCGTTTGAAGTAGGGAATACCGGAACAATGCTTTACGAATACTTTTCCAAAACAGCATTAAATTTTCGTTACCAAACTTTGACCAATTAGCATTTGGCTCATGCCCTTCCTCTCACGCCTTAGATGTTCATTGTCAATTAAATGCAAAGTTACCTCAAGAACAAGGTCTTCAAATCCTAGAAATAGATCAAATTGTTCAGTAAGTAAATCAGGCTCTTTTCCAATACCCTGAATGGACAGAAAATTCGCTGTTCGTTTGCCGGGTATGTAATCAGCAATATCTGTTCTCATCAACGACAGTCAGAACCATTATCATGAAGGCAAAAATACAATTTCCCATTAATAATCACTGGTGCGTGATTATTTGAAAATCAATTAAACTTTGAACTGAAGACGGCATAACAAATGTAAATGAATTTCCTAAATTAGCCTGAGATATACACCTAATAATGATCTTAATAATTTTATCTTTCGGTATTTCAAATGACAAAGTCGAAATACGATGTGAACACATCACTTTCGGATTTAGGAACTAAACGAAGTTGAGCAACAATATCTGTGCCATTCGTAAACGCATGAATCAACGAAGCACATAGATCTACCCAACTGTAATGTAGATGGCTAAATTTTTGACGTACCAAGATTTCGGTCTTCCAAGCAAAGAGCTTTGAACTCTGGGTATGGTATCGAAATTTGTCAACCCATCATGCTCTACCCTCGCATCAATATCAAGGCACCACTTTTGTACATCATTGCGAGAATGATCTGGATCAAAATTTAGAAAACATGTTACCTCTTTGACTGTTTGCTTCCTTTGAACAGCTTCTATAATTTTGTTCATAGCATCCGCCGTAATGACGAAGTTTCCATGGGAAAAGCCAACATCCGCATTAGAACGCAACTCCTTAGAAAAATTCTTAGAATTTTCTTGTTCCGCCATACTGAATTTTCGCTTGCCTCAAGCAAATTCCAAATATAAACCAGCGAAATAGTACTTCCTCTCGTCCAACTCAAAAATGTTAGGCAGAAACGATCCCACTTCTGATGATAGAAAATTATTAAAATATTTTCTATTTTTCTTTGACAGAAATTATTTTCAGTTTTTATAATTTTTCTTTGTAGTTCTGTACACCACAGAACGAACTTCTTGAATGAGAACTTTTTCAACGCTCACTTCCCTTTCCGCTTTTCCGGTGTACAGATCTACTGTCTCTTTCTTTCACAATAGAAATCAGAGTGACATCAAACACAACGAGTGCTAAAGTACAAACTACAGCGCTGTCGTATAGCACTATGCTCTAACATATATATATCATCTTCATACCTCTGATAGTTCATGAGATATAGCCCTTTTAATTTTCAAGTTGTATGGGCGGTGCCACGCCCTTTATCCAATCACAACCAAATATACCCAGGGACTATCAACAGGTCAACAGTACCACTTGGTAAAATTTTCGTATCAATCGGTCTATTAGAAAAGGCGTTTATTTCATAGATCCCCGAAGATGTGATTTACAATAGCTAAGTATATAAATTAAATGAATGGTTTGAGTAAAATGGAATAGCAACGAATTGCCAATTTCTATTCCCTAAATGTGGAAAACTCCAAACAATGTATTGCCTATGTTATCCGCGGGGTTATTCTGAAGATGCTCTCAAAATTTCATCAAAATCGGCACAGCCGTTTTCGAGTCCATACGTTGCAAACATACAAACATATACATATATATAGGAAAGGGGAGTTTTTATCCCTTTTGCTATTTTCACCCCCTAAATGTGGAAAAATTCAAACAATGTTTAGCCTATGTTACTTGCGAGGTTATTCGGAAGATTTCATTCGGAAGATTTCATCAAAATCGGTCCAGCCGTTTTCGAGCCCATACGTTACAACAATACACACATCCCCACACACACACACATACATGTTTCGAAATGAATGCAGTGTTCGCTATAACTCAAGAACCAATGCACATACAAAGACCGTTTATACATAAAAACCTTGGTATTAACGTCACCTTTCATATGAAGTTTGCAGAAACAAAATCGGTTCACGCATTCCAGAGAACATCAATTTCTAACACAATGCAACTTATTTTTATATATATAGATGATCTGTCCTGGATGTTTCTCATACACCCCTGATAAAAAACATGTTATGGTGAAGTGTTATCCGTGTGACAACTTAGATGTATTAATTCCAAAATTGTGGCATGACTATAGTCCCTGTGCCTCCATACTCTCGTGGCGTCTAAACGCATTGCGGTGTTCGCTGCTATCTTCTTCGACTCAATGTCTGGGGGTAACCTAACCTAAGCAACGATCAGTGGTTTGAGCTAGATGGGGCAATATGTCACACCTCTGATGAATCATTGGGTGCGGTTTCTGTTATTTTTGGGGAAAAGTAGTAAACAGTCTTTGGGCCACCTCATTGCCCAAATAATGGACTTTGTCTTCGACGACTTTAACCTTAAAAGTAAAGTTTACTACTGCAAACCAGTGTCTTTTAAGGATTATAAGAAACGTAGTCGCGAGGAAATATGCTGCATATTTTACGAAACACCCATTTTTTCATATATTTGTATATTTTTTCCTTCGATACGCTTTTCTAAAGTTAGATTATCTTTGTGGAACCTTTCACCATATTCATCGGACACGTCGCTGCAGCATTCTTAAAAGAAATCCAAATTAGAGGGGAAAAATGCACATTCAAGGACATGTTGCATCCCAAGTTTACCTAGAATATTAAAAAGAGAACAAGGTGATTATAAAATAGAACAGTGCACAAAAAGTGAGAATAACCCGTTAAAGGAAAATACGAACTTTCCTACAACCTACATATTGAAAACTCTATAAAATGTTTAATATTTGAGCTACAAAGATGTAAGATGCTAAGTTTGTATTTGGCGCTATGTACATCTAAATTTTGTCTTTTAATAACATTAAATAAACGACAACCACTTTACTTTTATCCTTAAATACAGCTGCAGGCATACTCAATTAAAAATGTGGCAACTTATCTAATGTCTAATGTGGCATATCCCACGGTGCGACATAATCCATAATTCAACTTTTAAATTTTGTTCTCTTAACATCAACAAATTATGTAAATTTTAATAAAGTATAACTTTAGAAATAATAACAATAAAATAACAATTTGTTTATTGGAAGGGACTTTTTGTTGGTATTTCAAGGATATTTTTCCCTTTAGAAGACCTTCAAAATGTTGCCGCATAATATATATAAATATCTAAATAAATATAAATATGTGATATATATTTGTCATTTTATGACACTCTTCTGTTTTTGTCACATATGAAGCTTTTATTTTAAATGTTATTACCATTTTCACATTACATAAATTTATCTAAAATATACCCTAATCCAGGTTAGAGTATAATTTTGGACATAATTTGGATTACAGACAAAATCCTACTTGTCAAATTTCACATGATAACGATGTTCACAGTTTGTCCTTAAGCCTCGTCGCAATTTGTGTGTCAAGCCAACGTAAAATATTCCCAGTCGAGAGATGTCATTTGGTAAATCGGCATTAAATCATATCTGCTTATGTAAGATACTGAAATACTAAAACACAATCACATATCGTTATGTACTATAAAAACGTATATGGTTTAAGTGAACACAAACTTCTGTGTCTATATTTTGGTGTGTGCCAAAGCTATAGCTTAGGTTGCCCAAGCGACCGCTCATATTGTCCTTCCTTCTTATCTTATACAGTTGAACCCTAAGCTATTACCGCAATTTGATATAAGTAAAACGTATGAAAAATGGTAATACATTTTCGTCTCTATTAGGGAAATAATTTACCATCATTACTTTTTACCTAAGGCCTGTTTGAGCTCATTCACAACAACACATAGGTATATGAATATGTGTAACCACTCTTACATAGCAGGATATGTTTGAGCGTTGCAGCCTTTTGAAGTGTACGTAGAGAGACCTCTTTGGCGTTGTAAAGTAAGTTAAATTTATGGCTATGTTAGCCAAAATAGCATTTGACTGATTAGATGCTTTTTATGTTATGAATATGAAAAACGTCTAGTATGTTTCTATGATGTAAAAGCAGTGGCTGTTGTCCATCGCACAGTGGGATAAATATCTGTTTTTAAATATAATAATTTAAATTTATATTTATATTGTACTAGCTGACAAATCTTTGTTTTGTGTTAGTTTCTTTTGGTATTCTCATAGAAATTTACCAAAAATTTTTGATTTATATTAAAGGATTAATATATTTTAAATGACATAAATGTATTGCAATGCTTTTGATAATAAAACGTGTAGGAGTGTACATATGTTAATCAGTGGGTCCTTCTACACGTGAACATGCAACATAAAGCTGTTCATGGAAAAAAACATGGATTTTCAAATTCAAGCCGCAAACTTGAATAAGTAGACTGTCCTTCAGCATTACTGATTGTCATCACAAATTCTAACCGAACTGGTAACTGTAATCAGTTAAATCAAACGGCAAATCCGTGGGTATCATTGGGATACATAGTAGCTATACATCAGTTTCCTTATATTTTCTGGTTAAATTCATTAAAAAAGGATAATTTAATCCTGTATTGCTTCTTAACTCCTATAATGTGCCATCAAGGGGTTTCAGCGATTTTTTGTGTGTACATTTTATGATTTGACATGTTTGCAACATTTTTAATCTTGATATCACATGTGCGGTTCTCAGAAACTTGTAATTTATTGCGCCATTCTGCAAAGTCAAAAAGGGTTGCGCAATACAGAAGTTTACTGTAGCCAACGCGATTCGTTTTGTGATCAAACATTTTCCAAAATCAACAATATCAAAACAAATGGGTACATCAAGGAAATAAAATCCTCCTCACTCATTCGTAATTTCTAATATTACACTGTTGTTTAAAGTTCGTCGCTTTAATTGTAAAAGATTCAGATTTGAGAAATATTTCAATTCATGAGTATTCGATTTATTTTCTGCCGAAGATCTCGGTCACATACACCACTGATCCTCAATAATTCCATAGTTGCACGAATGGTGCAACAGTCCTCCAGCTATTGCTATTGGAAAACAGAATTGGGCAGGGCCACCCATTTTCGGCTTGATCACGCATATTGGTATTTTTTCCACACCCTATTTCAAATACCAACCCTTTTCTTTAGAATACGTATATTGATCTCAATTGAATACAGACCAAATTTCATGACAATTCGTAACAGACCAATAGACGGGGTCACACCTAATGATATAGTAGGGCCATTCCTACTAATCTAGTACTTCAGATGCCGCACTTTTACAAATTAGGTTCTGTGGGCGGGCCACGCCTAACAATCTTATCCCGCTAGTATTTGACTTGATGATATTGCATCCACTACTGATTTAAAGTCACTAATTGTAATAGTCGGGCGCCGGGAGTGTGATGCAAGGTAAAGCTTCTGATCGGTTTAACTTGCCAAACCCAGAGTGATTCTTGCCAATTGCACTTCAAGTCTACCCACAGAGCTCCGTATTCGTGGTACTACTGCGGACGAAGTACTTCTACGTGGTGACGCTTGGAAACGTGGCTTTGACACCCGTCAGAGCACGGCTGTGTGGGGCGGAACTTAAAACCCAGGCACGTCGGCTCAGAGTGAGCGGTACCCTGGTCAGCGTCTGACCTAGAACGGGTGGCTGTAATAAAATCCTGGCAGGAGGAGAAAACTGCGACGTGGTGCGCTGGGCTTGCAACCCGCCACTGACGTTTAAACTATTGCAATCAAAAGAATTGTAATAGTACGCCAGATATTGAATTATTGTTAATGGAGTGGAATGGGTTGGCCACACCTCAAGAACTTTGGTTGAAAGCTGCAGCATCCACTAAGCGTCAAACAAAATCAATTTTAATATACCATTTGTCGGTGCCATTTGAAAATTTAAATATTGACAAAATAAACATTGACATACTATGTATGTATTTAAATTTTCACACTTTTAAAATTTTGGATAATTTTTGTATGGAAAAAATCGAAAATCGACTCAATAAATGGACCAAAAGTGTCAAATGCAATCTTTAGGTAGCCTATAACCATCCTCGGAAGATTGCCTTTCTAATGAATCCGGTTTGTTGCACATCGGTTCGGTGGTTTTCAAGTCTATAGAAACCATACGTAGAAACAAGTGTTCACTTTTATATATATATAGATTTAATAGGTATGAAACTTGGCTTTAGCAATTTAAACTAATGTGTAGATTAAGAGAGCAACGAACTTAAATTAATTGTAAGGCTTGCAAGGCTTAAACAGTTATTTGAATTGTATGGCTTTTTCGGATTATTGTTTATACAAAAGAAAAACCCCCAAAGGTTATGGCGTTCTCAGGCCAGACTTTTTTTATGACCGTTTATACTTTTTACATATGTGTGTTCGCTTAGTTTTATAGCTATAACTCAAACTCATTTCTCCCACTGTGCGACTGTTAAACAGTATTGCAATATATCTTTCCTGCCATTTTCCTCTTCTACTGAGTTGTTTTACCTAAAATAAATACCGTTTTTTCATTTGCCATTTATTGAAGAAAACATATGTTTAAATTTTTCGCAAAAAGGGCTCATTTAGCATTTTTTACAATACAGTCGGTCTTGTTGTGTGGAGGTAAGAGTATGTTGTTTATGAAAAAGGACTGTTGATATAGAAGTTGAATACAATTTACGTTTTATACGAATATTAGCTTTTAATGTATTAAGTGGCAAAGCAAACAACATCAGGCAAACAGACAGGAGAGGAAGTAAAAATGCCAACCATCAGTCTGTGTTTATTTCCACTCTCTCTCTCTCCCTCTCTTCATTCATTTTGGGACTAAAGCATAAATTCCACAAAAAACCAACAATGTTCCTGTTGTATGCATAGAGTTTTTCATTATTCGTTTCAGGGTCTACTACTATTCTGGCATTTGACTGTTTATTTTCATTCATTTATATTTACGATTTGCCTGAATGCCATTAATTTCTATGTCTATTATGTTGTCTCCCATAACATCTAGCTAGCCTTTTTTTGTCAGTTCAATTCTTGTTTTTCTTCTTCTTTTTATAACTCACTCTTTGCTGGTGTAAAAACTAAATTTGCTGTTGATATATTTGGCTAAATTTATTGTAATTTATTTTCGTAATACATCGACATAAATCTTAGCTATGTTATTTCCTATCTTTTTTTCTTTTGTATCACATTTACTGTAATTGGTTGAACAGAAATAAATATAACTGTAGGTATTTTTGGATTTTCATTTAAATCATACATATATCTTTTTAGCTCCAAAATATGTAAATATGAGTTGCTGCTTGTATGCGATATTACATTAAGTAAAATTTATGTCTTTAAATTTCCTTCATTCATTAATCTGTGTGAGTGCGAAGGGTAAGAAATACAATGTCGATGCCACAGTTGCCGACAGGCTGGTTTTGAAAATTGCTTAACATATAACGATGTTATTAACAACAATCTTTTTACTTTGTGTTTGTTTGTATGTGTTAACATTGTGATATTATTTATAAGAAGCTTTACGCAATACCTTTAAGAATCGTTGGAGTGGCAGAGCTAAATAAATATCTTATATAATCGCAACTAATTTGTGTATTTTACGTTTTATTCGAGCATTTTCATTATAATTGGATTTCAATGTGTAATATGTATTTTAAAATTGAATTACATATGAGATCAATGGATGAAGTCAAAGCAAGTGTAGATAAATTATGTAAAACATTTTTCAATAAGGGCGGGTCGATGTTGTGATGTCATACAACAAGCTGGTTTCTTATGGTGGCATGGTTGCGAGTAGTGAGAGTTTAAATAGCCGAAAAAATTTGAGTGATATCCTTTATAAAATTGACTTTAATGGCAACGGTCGATTGCAGCTTGAATGAATAGACCTGGGACTTCTGGAAATCCCACAGGATGCATAAAATCTCACTATAGTGGGCAATTCACGTCATCTCTGCGAGAGATAAGCATAACCTCAAATCGTTCAGATTTAATGTTCATCTTGGCTTCCGCTGTATGACACATAGCGCCGTCGTGCTGGAACCACATTGTCGCCTGTAGGCGAAAATAAATAGCTCATGTTAGTAGCGGTAATAGTTTAACCAACAATGTTTTCACAAAAGTACGGCCTTATGACAACGACGGCCTATAACCCGTACCAAACAGTAAATTTTTGTATATGCATTGTTATCTGGTATGAGTTGGCATCATAGCATATATGGAAATTAAGTTTGTTGAGATGGTAATTGATCAAAAATTGGATATCATCCTAAATATTATTTTCAGCTATAATTAAGGTCCTTTCTTTGGGTAAGTAACACAGAACTTCTCGGTCTGGAGAAGGCCCAAGTCACAGTTCGCCAAGTAAAAGTCTGCGAAAGGACAAATTCTTGTGCAAGGCGAGGAACTGATAGCCTTGCGTTTTCCTACACACATTCCGATCTGGCATTTCTCTGACGCGTCGTAACGGTCATTTCAAATATAATAAATCGGATCAGAAAGCGTATGTGATACAGTTTGTTTCATTACAAAAGGGAGGCCCAAAACTGCAGACTACCTTCAAATTATAGCTGCTCATTACAATTTTTTGTTTAATTTTGTACGTCTTTTTATGATTTTTTTCCCTTAAATACTGGCCATGTTAACTTCGGTCTGTTGAATCAGCCTACGGTCTGTTAATTTCAACTTTTGTTGGTTGAACCTAAATATTGGTTTAACTCGACTTTGACCGGTTGAAACGGATCTCGGTGTGTTATGTTGAACTTCTGTTGATTAAACCTGACTATCGGTTTAACTCGATTTCGGTCGGTTGAGTCGGACCTCGGTCTGTTGTATCCAACTTTTGTAGGTTGCTTTAAACTATGGGTTAAACTCGACTTCGGCCGGTTGAATCGGATTTGAATACAATTTTTGTTGGTTAAAACTAACTATTGCTTCGACTTGACTTAGGTCGGTTGAATCGAATTCCGTCTATTTGTTAACCTCGATTTCGGTCGGTTGAATCGGACCCCGGAATGACCACTGTCTGTTTTAATCTAACTTTTGGTGGTTGAATCTAACTATTGGTTTAACTAAACTTTAGTTGGTTGAATAGGACTTCGGTCGGTTGAATCCAATTGTTGTTGGTTGAACCTAATCATTGGTTTAAATCGACTTTTGTCATTGAATATTTAAACCTAATTATTGGTTATACACCACTTCAATCGGTTGAATCCTACTTTTGTTAGTTGAATCTAACTTTTTGTTAACCTCAATTTCGGTCGGTTGAATCGGGCTTCAGTCTGTTGAATCCAACTTTTGTTGGTTAAACCTAACTATCTGTTTAACGCGACTTTGGTCGGCTGAATCTGACTTCGTTCTATTGACTCTAACTTTTGTTAGTTGAATCTAATTATTGGTTTAACTCGATTTCGGTAGGTTAAATCGGGCTCCGTGCCATTGACTCCAACTTTTGTTAGTTAAATTTAACTATTTCTTAACATAGACATCGTCGGTTAAATCGGACCTCGGTCTGTTGAATCCAACTTCTGTTGGTTGAACCTAACCTATTGTTTTAACTCGATTTCGGTCGGTTGAATTGGACTTCGGTCTATTGAAACTTACTTCTGTTGGTTGAACCTAACTATCGGTTAATCGCGATTTCGGTCAGTTGAATCGGATTTAGGTCAGTTAAGTTCAACTATAGTTGGTTGAACCTAATTATTGGCTTAACCCAATTTCGTTCGGTTAAATAGGACTTCGTTCTGTTGAATTAAACTTTTGTTGGTTGAACATAACTATTTGTTCAACTCGGTGTCGGCCGGTTGCCTCGGACTGCGGTCTGTTGAATCCAACTAATTTTGTTTAAATCTAATAATTGATTTGAATCGACTTCGGGCTGTTGAATCCAACTTCTGTTGGTTAAACCTAACTATCGGTTTAACGCGTCTTCGGTCGGTTGAATCGGACTTCGGTCTGTTGAAACTTACTTCTGTTGGTTGAACCTAACTATGAACCTAACAATCGGCTTAACGCGTCTTTGGTCGGTTGAATCAGATCTCGGTCTGTTGATTCCAATTTTTGTTGGTTGACCCTAACTATTGGTTTAACACGACTTCGGTCGGTTTGACTTAGGTGTGGTACACGATCTTTGATCCAGTAGCATTATATCATTAATCACCGTAGCATTGTGATACTAACATTCCGCCGGATACGATAGCGAATTCGGTAGCGAAATTCGAATCCATACGATCCTGAGCACCAGATACGAAGCTTAAGTTGACTAAGCTAAGAGAACCCGAATTACCGACACCATTCCGAGTTGCTGATACGAAGCTGGGTTGCCGAAGAACGGAAGTTACCTACCCTATCCCCAGTATTAGATACGAGTCTTGATACGAGTCCGGCTAATATGAACTTAAACTGCCGACAACATCAAATCATCAATACATTTCCTATTGCTTATATTAACCTGAGTCACTGACAAACCCGAATCATCAATACATTTCCGAACTGCTGATATCAACATGAATCGCCAACAAATCCGAATCAACAATTCACTGGCGCATCAATGGCTGATACGAACCTGAATTACCGAAATTACTCTTAATATTACGTTCCGGAGTCCTGGCCTATTTTACCTCTATTAAAAAACTAATTTCCCTTTACACGCCATGAAGGAGGTATGGGACAGCTTCTAGCCTTGTTGTGAATTAACACGCTTTCCATTTTTAGATTTGCAACTTATGATTGGAAATGAAACAGGTTTTGCAGCATTTGGGTGAGTTAACATATATTTCTATTT
The DNA here is from genome assembly GCA_964034835.1 of Muscina levida. NCBI lineage: Eukaryota > Metazoa > Arthropoda > Insecta > Diptera > Muscidae > Muscina > Muscina levida. Next base: position 181,931,350 of record OZ035880.1, on the reverse strand, counting down.
TAAGGGACCTTCAGTTTAATGTCGGAGCCGAACGTTAGTTTTTTTTTTAGAAACTTTTACAAAACTCGACAACTACGAAGTCGTTGTTGACGACATCATACGCATAATAGTCGCGGTTTCTCTCACAAATTGATATTAAAAACCCTTCTTTAGCGATGTGAAGTGCCTTTGTGGTAATAGTAATTATGAAGTTTGTTTCTATCTCTTATACGACATTGTCTCGCCCCCCTTAATTGACTTGTCAGTTATCGTGTGTCAGCTGTCTTTTTTCATAAATGTGTCTCTTTTAAATTCCCGTTCACTTTCGTAAATGAAATTTAAATTGAACAATTTGTTTTTATGTCACATGTCTTGATTGTGAAGATCTTTCTAATGTGTTGCCGCCGCTTACAATACTTTTTATTTTTTGGAGAACCGCATGTCTTGTCATGTTTGAAAGGCGTGTTATTTAAATTCTACAGCTTTGTTGTTACAGCGCAAACCATGTTTGATAGCGGTAAATATTTGTCACTCACACACGTATAGGGCGACGCACACTCCCACACACTCACCTCTTAGAGTAACAGAGAATCTGATAAATAAACGACAAACATATTAACATATTATGTAAATTTTACCCGTTTATTGTTTTTATTGCCATAAAATTTTATTACACGCTAAAGGAAATCTGGTCGTGTCATGTAATAGCTGAGTTGGCTTCTGTCGACTGTTTTTCTGCTTGGGTTAGCATATATTTTCCCATGTTAGTGTGAATGTGTGCGTTGATAACATATAGATTACTATAATTCCTACTTACTGTCACTGCAGTATCTGCCAGTGTATCGATGTAATAATGTGAATGTATTGTATACGTTAATAGTATGATGGTATTGAATTTTCATTTCTTAAGGCTTTTCGGGCTTCATTAGTGTTGTGCCATTACAAGGATCAAGCGAGCGTATCGCATGACAATGTAGCAACTATTAATTGTCATAAATATTTGACAATGACATTAATGCCAGCCAGTGGCGGCGGCTGGAGGTGGCAATAAGAAATCAATGTTAATGCTGACATAAATACTATAAAAAATCTTAGCAATTACTTAACGAAAGACTATTTTTAGATGGGAGCAAAGACAGGGATAAAGTAAATAGCCAGTTTAAGTTGATGTCTATTAACTCAAAATTAATACTTGGAGAGTTGGTGTGAGATGGTTTTGCTTTTACGTATGAGTTATATTTAAATTAATGCCTGGGGTTTTATACCACTCATACGACACCGTGGCTGCCATTAACAGACACTCGACAGACACTTTTCATTTTTTTTTTTTAGGCTTTATTGTAATGTGACGACATGAACCGACAATAAATATTTGCTGCTTGTTTCGAATCTAGACATATAGCATCATTTAGTTGGGACTTGATTACATTTCGTAGTGTGTGTGGAGTGTGTGCGTGTGTGTTGTAGGGATTTTGTTTTGAGACAATATCCGAAGGTCTTGTGCCTCCGTTTTCTGTCATGTAGCTGAGATATACATCATCTAGGTTTAACATTTGTATGCAATGAGATAAAAATGCTTAGACTCTATGAAATAGATACATTTTGTATGCAAATTATTGCGATAATTTAATGCTATGGTATTTAATGGTATGCTAACAAAGCTGTCTGTGATCTGAATGGAAGATTTATACAGATTTAAAAATAGTTGAGGAATGTCAGTTTCGAATGAAAAGCACTCAGCTAATTGTTTTGTTTTAGTTTGTAGTAGATCATAGTCTTGGCAATCAGCGCGTTGACCCATGTATGTGGCTTATGGTAAAAAATAAACCAAGACACAAATTAATTTTGAAGATAATAAGATGATAATAAAACAGAATCAATCACAATGTGTAGATTTTAATCAAGTTTTGAAGTTTAAAGTTGAGTACTCTAGTAAAAACCTAACTATTGGTTTAAATCGACTTCGGTCGGTTGAATCGGACTTTGGTCTGTTGAATACAACATTTGTTGGTTGAACCTAACTATTGATGTAACCCGACGAAATTCGGTCTGTTGCACGAAGATACTCATCCTTCCAGTAGCTTTATAGAAATAAGCACCGTAGCATTTTTATACTAACACTCTCTCGGGTACCACTGTTAATTCGGTCGCGAAATTTAAATCAAGACGATCCTGAGCTGCACACATGAAGCTGAGTTGCCGAAGAATTCGAATTAACATCACGATCTCGAGTTGCAAATACAAAGCTGAGTTGGCGAAGCCCGCAAGTTACCTACACGATCCCGAGTTTCAGATACGAGTCTTGACTGCCGAATCACCAACACATATCTTGGGAATGGAATGATAATAAAATTTGAGTACAATATTAAAAAAAGTGAATGGATGGAAGTTGTGAATGCACAAGGTAATGGAATGATAATAAAATTTGAGTACAATATTTAGAAAAGAGAATGGATGGAAGTTTTGTAAACAAAAAGATCTTTTTCGACTTTTTTGAATGTTGATTTTTTTTAAAAATTTTTTCTTTTACTTGATATGTCATTTAGATGGGAATGGGGAATTTTCCATTTAAGAAGGTCCCAAAGAAGCTCCCCGGAAAATGCCACATCGTTCTGTAGTAGCAAACGTGAGAAGGCGCAATGTCAAGCAATCTAAATGGAATTCTACCACCAGATGCATCCTAGGGAGCAAATAGCTGAAGTTACTGACGTAACGTTATAAGGATATGTACCTGGACTGTCCAAACTCTATACAGAGATGGTGCCTCTATCCAATTGGTGGAAGTACTCGACAAATATAGGGCTGACGTTACCGCCAGGGATGGGATACACACTACGGGGGATACACACTACGAAAGAAATGTGTCATCTTTGACAGCTGTCATGCAGAAAGATACGAATTTGCATATGGATTCATAGTCGGAAAGTCGATTAATATCAATAGTAAAGCTTGCGGTGAAGAAACAGAATCGAAATGCCTCTTTAAAGGATATCAAAAGTCACAGTGACAGAGGTGAAGTCCGAAAGTTCTTCTAAATAGTAAAACCGAAGGTTTTGGAACAGGAATCCCTACATGTAAGGACAGAGATACAAATCTAGTCACGGACACGCAGAGTGTGCTGCAAATGTAAAAGGAACATTTTTGAACTCTGCTCGTTTCCGAAGGCATCATAAATGACGAAATCACGCTAATTCTTGCCGTAGGAGTAGAATGTGCACCAATGAGCCAAAACGAGATCAAAACGGCATAGGCGGGATCCGATAGAGTGCCGGCTGAGCTTTTTAAGGCCGGCGTCGATGTTCTGTCAACGTGCTTGCACCAGCTCATAAATACAATTTGGCTAAAGGTATGCAAATCCGTGTCCTGTGCTTAAGTTGGGCGATCCAAGTTTTTGTACCAATTGTCGCAGCATTCGTTTTTTACCCACCGCATACAAGGTCCTATCTAGTGTGTTATGTCAAAGACTAAAACCCATTCGCCATTGGATCTTACCAGTGTGGTTTTGGAACTGATTCTACTAGCGACCAGATATTCGCACTACGATAAATTCCTGGAGAAGACCAAAGAAATGCACATAAACAAGCTACCATCTGTTTATCGATTACAAAGCTGCATTCGACAGTTAGATACGACACAAATTGTTAGATGCTATGGCTGAGATTGGTATCTCCGCGGAGCTGATACGAGTTTGCTGGATGACACTGACTGACACGATGTCTTCTGTGTAAATAACCAAAAATCTGGGCTGTAGACAAGGCAATAGTTTGCCATGCGATTGGTATCTCACACATACAGCTAGCCTATCCCAATGATAGGTACCATTGGTCGTGGACTTCGGGATGTTACTGTGGTCTTTTCAATATTTGAGCAGCAGTCGGCAGAAGTCTGGTAAAATTTTGTTTCAAAATAGTCGAAACATTCTTACATTGACAACTGTAAGTTTGAAGTAGTATATGTTCATATTTTCTTTGGCTTCGCAGTTAGTAACTATTGAGGGCGTTTGTAGCAAAGGGATGCAATTGCCAATTGAAAAAAATTGGAATAAGTTTGCAGTTGTGTTGCTAGTAACTATCTCTGTCTACTATCATGAAAGGAGATAAATTTTTATTACTTGTGACAAAACTCTCTCTCGACGAACAAAGATCCAACTCTACCAGACAATGATCCTACCTAATGACACAATCGGGTCAATATATTCAGGGAGTCTTCGAGGGTAAAATACTTTGCAAAATATTTGGACCCACCGTCGTTAACGGCGAGATTTATGAGCTGTACAACGATATCGACGTAGTCAAGCCGTTCAAATTGACTGAATGCGCTTGCTTGGTCACTTTGTGTGAATGGATGAAAATACTCCAGCTCGAAATGTCTTCAGCTATAGGCTCGCTGGGCGGCTAAGATAGGCGCAATCACAAGTTCGTAGGATGTATCAGGTGAAAGAGCTGTTATACAAACTTGGTGTGAGGAGCTATTTACAGTGGGCCATATATCAAAGCCATTGCAATTCTTTTCTACCGGCGGCTACTTATGGGTGAATTTTTTTTGATGCCGCCAGGCCGTCATCCACGACTCGTCATTGTACCCAACATCGCGAGATTATAACAGACTTCTTGTGTCCATAAATTGAGGTTATGAGGATATGTGGTTCCAACAGGATGGTGCCACTTGCCATACAGCGAGAAATTCAATGGCCGTGGTGATTTTAATTGGCCGATACGATCATGTGATTTGACACTGTTGGGCTTCTTTCTTAGGGAATATTTAAAAGAAAAATTATACTTCAATGATCCAACAGTTCAAGAGCTAAAGGATGAGATAATTCGGCACATTAAAGATATTGAACTCCAATTTCATCTCAGTGTCATTGATAATATGGACCGTCGGATGGAGGTATGCAACCGAAGCCATTATGAGCATTTGGCCGATATTTTGTTTCACGAAAAATTTTCAAAATAAAATATTAAAATGATTCTCCGAAAATTCAAAGACAATTCTCTGATAACTTTTTGTTTTATTTACAACTATCATCGTGGTTTTTGGTTGGACCACCCTTTATTTAAAAAGCTGATATGCCTATAAATCTGTATGAGGTTTTAAAACATTAAAGCGGATTCCTGTAAAAATATACAATTTGACACTGGCTAAACAGTTCCTATCATTTCCTTCTCATAACATTAACTCCTACAAGAACCCACAAGAAATGGAATGGAAATTAAAAAATCTAACACTTGAACGAAAAAAAACTCAAGCACACATCTGTATACTTTTAACAAGGACACACACTAAAAATGGTTATATTGACACATAAGCTTACACACACAATTTAGTTTTAACACCAGTCATACTTTTTGCCCAAGCTAACACTCACACACACACACACATACACATTAACATACTATCATAACACTTGTGTGTATTTTAAATTCTCTCCAAGTCATTCCATTATGATAAGACAAAGATGACAACATTTTATTGTGTCAGATGTTGATGCAGTCTTGTCCGTCTAGCTGTCTGTCTTATACCATTTATTAATATGTGTGTTTTTGAGTGTGTGACTATGCCACTGTGCCAGTATGTGTTCTATCAATTTTTGCAATCTGTCACTTGGGCGAGGTTGTCATAAGTGTAAGTTAGTTGTAAATAAATGAGTGTGAGTGGGTGTTGCCATTTGTATCTGTGCCACTGTGTGTGTGTGCTTGTGTGGGTTTGTATATATTACAAAATGTTGAGTCTGTTTTTAGTAGTGTCATAAAGTAGGGGAAGCAGTAAGGAATGGTGTCAAACATGAAATATTTGCTTGATATCTTTACACAGACACACAGTCTCTGCACCCGTTTCGCTTATCCGTCGTCTCCTTAGCTACTGAGAGACCCAAGATAATATCAAATTTAAAATATTTATTAATTTGTGTCACTTTGTTATGCAAAAACCAAAAATGTGTGAAATTGGTTTGGTTAAGCGAGAAGAAAAAAAACATAAGTAAAACAATAAAGAGAAAGGTGTGTTTTTAATAAATTGTGTGGGCTGCATTGACGAAGCAAGTTGAGATAATGTTAAAGGGATAAAAGTGAAAGCAGAATTTTACAATAGTATTGACCAACAAAAAATGGCTATCGGATTATATCGTTTTAGGATTAGATTAACAATTTATTGATAGCCTTAAGGAGATTGAAAGTTACACTGGACAAATCATATGAAAACAAACCATCGCTCAGGCTATTTTAAATTGTGTTTGAACTTTTAAAACATTTGTTAGATGTTGGTAAGACTCTTAAGAGCCAAAAAAAAAACTGTTTTGAGGGTTTTTGTGAAAATGTCAATGTTATTATAGGATTGGTCCCATTTGTCACTGAGATGCCTAAGTTTAGAGATGTAAGTCAACATTACTCTTAATATCAATTGTTATGTTAACATTTATGATGCCCTGTGAACAATATTTCTTAAAAGCTTATATCTTTGATGCGTAATGGTAATAATTGTCTAGGGAAATTTGTTCACCTTATTTAAAATTATTAAATTTTCATGATTAATTCTTATCATGATTCATAATTAATATTTTAAAAATAGTGCTAATATGTAGATGATATTGTAAACGTTACATTTTTCAAAGTATAAAATTTAGTAATAAAAAATTTAAATAACTAAGATTTTATAAAAAAAAACCATAAACCATTGGAAATCTGATATTAATTATTTGATATACCACTTTGATGTACCAACAATTTGTAACAGTATGACATTGTTCATTTCATGACTCGAAAATGTATTTCACGCTGTTCAATTTTTCAAATTTCAATCAATCTCTTCACTCTGTTTCTATTTCTCTCTCTTAAAATTCTCCTTACAGTTTGGCCCCATTTTTTATAGCTTAACGTATAAGCGTTTCTACAACAGCAGGAGAAAGTCGAGTAAAAGAAATATATCCCGAAGAAAAATAGACTAAAAGAAAAACAAAAACATTGAAGTGTGTCTGTAAGACAAGTTGGGTTAAGTTTTTGTCATTTGTATAAATCTGCTTAAGGAGAGACAACACAGACATACAGTTCGTAACAAACAAGTAATATCAATGCTTCACTGGCACATGGTCCGGGAGGAGGGAAGAAGCAGGGTGTGGCAAGTGACAGGAGTCATATTGCAACACATCATTGTGTATGTGTGTGGCTGTAGTTGAAAAAGGAATAACTAACGATCCAATGTGGTGACAACATGTTACCAAAAATATTTTTATTGGGAAATCTAAAACCGATTTTGTCATGAGTGTAGATATAAAAACAAATGGTATATTGACGTTTGATATTTAAAATACACACTCATACATACTCAAACAGATATTAAGTTTTGTGTATTTCACTTAAAGAATATATTTAATTAAAATTTAGTATAAAGGAACAAAATCGTAACAAAAATTTGTAGGGTTATAACTTCTAGTAACAAATTAACGTTTAAAAGGGTTTTTTTATACCCTCAACCATAGGTAGGATATCATTGAGAAAAAGAGTAACTCACTAAAGGAGAAATATTAGACCCCAAGTATCTTAATTCTTTGTAAAGCGTCGAAGCACTGTGCGACATATCCTTGAAGGCCCAGGAAAATTACTCCCCAAAAAAAGTGAAAACTCAAAAAATACTTTTTTTAAATACGGTCTAGCTCAATGGATCTTAATCCTAGACACGAAATTTTGTTTGGGATTCCTTGTTTTATGAGGATGTGCCAAGGAACATTTTTTGGCCCCATTTAAAATGAGTCGCTCTAATAATTATGATGTTTAATCTTCATATGGGGCCCCATTTAACACCCTGGAGCGCATTTTCATTTATGTCATCGTATTGCAGACTTGTTTTGAAAATAAGCCCCAAATAATGTTTACGAAATTGAACCACAAATAAAATTGGGGCTCTGTTTCATTAATACTTTGGGCCTCATGTTCATTTTAAAAAATTGGACCGATTATCAGTATGCCCTTGCCCCAATATCCTGGGGCCCATATACATAGCGCCATCCTTGAAGCTGTAACCACGTCATCAACTAACGCCTATGTACTACTCAAGAGTGTCGGTGTTGATATTAATAACAAAAACCTATACTGCTGCCCTGACTAACTTATGTTCCTAGATCCACAACCAATACATGCCCCCTTCAGGTCTACATTACCCCAGATTCAAAAATCAACTTCATTGGTTCATGGTTTCCCTTTGACAATGAACCTCATCGTCGTTCTTGATTTAACCGTCTACACCTTAACAATTGTATTTTACTTTACTCAGCATAACTCAGCGTGTAACCGCAATGTACATAAAATTCGTCCCAGTCAACCGGCAAACATATTTTCTTTTCACCCAATATAACACAAAGAAAAAAACAATTCATCAGGAAAATTACAAAACAACAAAACATACCAAAAAGATTTTCATATAATCCCAACATAAATATATTTCACAAGTAAGCCCAATGTGAAGTATTTTTGGAAATGCTTTCATATGTTGGTCTTAAGTGTGTGATTTGTGGTTGTCAGTGTAGACAACGAGACTTCATAAAAAAGAAGATTTAAATCAACCTTTAAAAGACTCTGTTGTGGCATTTGAGTTTGATATAACATATATATTTAATCATGTACAGATATGCAAACATACATACATACATGTATTAAGATTTTAGTATATTTTAATTACAAACATTTGCACATAACATATTAAAATAAAAAAACAAAACAGAGAATATACCTAACACTTTCATAATTTGTTTATAACTCTTAACAAGTTTTATTGTGTTCATGTTTATTTTATTTTTTAATTGCATTGTTTAAAAGTTTATCTAGTTTGAATGAAATGTATATGTTTGTGTGAAAAATGTTGGTATTGTAATGGTGTTGTTTATTATCTTGTGTGGCTAATCAGAGGTCTATTATTTTATAAAACAAATTAAGAGTTTAAATGTTATGAATTGTTTTTTTTATTATGATATAAGTATATTTATGTATTATTGATTTTATGAATTTCTAAAACTTAGCAATATCTTATGGTAAAAAGAGCGCATATGATTAACAGCAGTATTCATACAAATTTATCAAAGGTTTATATTATAAATTAAATTTTCATAGTAAAAACGTCCTAAACTGCGATGTTTTCTATATTAGTCTGACTCAAAATTCGAGTGCAACTTTTTAATTAAAACAGTGGTCGGTTGCACGCCTAGAAATGGTTTAAAAAATAAATAAAGATTTACAATTAATTACACAGAAAAACAATTTTTTGCAAACAAGATTTCAAAACACTTTTCCCATAGATTTTGACCTCTTAAACACGAAAAATGATTTTTAAAAACTTTTCTTAGGTGCCGTTTTTTTATAAAAATTTTTGAAATTTTTTTTTTTAAATTTTTGGAGGTGAGCTTAATTTTTTGGTAATATTTTGGGTATCTTTTACCCGATCTTCATATATAACCACTTAGGTTAAAGACAACAAAATTCTCCACAAGTTCTTTCTTGGAAGTTTTTAAATAAGTAATGTGGTTTCGATGCTAGCGATTTAAATAACTTGAAAAACTGAAATTTTTCTGTAAAATTTGGGGTGAACAATTTATTTGTTGTCGTAGGAAAAATAGGAAACGCAATGCAAACCCTAATTTTGAATTTTTTACATATAGTTGACCCTTTTGCAAAGAAAACAACACTACAACCATAAAAATCCATAATCAGTTTTAAGAGTTACGATTTTTTTTTTGCGAAACCCTAAAAATTTTGGGTTTTTAACGATTTTACTTTTTTTTTTTAGATTTAACCCCTAACAACTCGATAGTTGTGCTTTTTTTCGGTTACAAATCACTGTCTCTCGATATATATTAACATATGCTGACGTATTAACATATATTGATCGACATATATTGGCACATACATACATAGTTGCAAAAAATATTAAAAATATAAAAATTTGTATGGGAACCACCTTAAGGGTTAAAGATGAAGGGTAGATATGTTCTGACAAACTGTTGGTTTTGCAAAATATTGGAGGTCGGTCATACATTTGACTCCTCAAGGGGCACCTTTAGTGAAATTGAAGCATTGGGAGCAAATTTAAAATATTGTATGGGTGCACCATTAGGGGGTCAAGATATGGGGTATGTATGTTTGAGTAAAATGTTAGGAGGGAAAAATTAGTGGGGGCTGTCATACATTTTATACCTCTAGGGGCTATTTCGGGGCAGTTGCACGGCTTGTTGTGGATTTTTCACTTTCCCCACCAACTTAGACCGCTAATATTATGAGGTTGAGAAAAAAATTTAAAGAGCCTAAAAATGGTGGAGGTGTGGTGGGGGCAAATGAATGCGCATCGTGGTCTAAGTTAGTGTGAAGGTGAAAAATTCACAACAAGCCCCGCAACTGCCCCGAAGAAGCCCCTAGAGGTATAAAATGTATGACAGACCCCCACAAATTTTTCCCTTCTAACATTTTTCCCAAACATACCTACCCCATATCTTGACCCCCTAATGGTGCACCCATACAATACTTTAAATTTTCTCCCAATGCTGCAATTTCAACAAAGTTGCCTCTTGAGGAGTCAAATGTATGACCGACCTACAGGTCTACCCTTTATCTTTAACCCTTAAGGTGGTTCCCATACAAATTTTTATATTTTTAATATTTTTTGCAACTATGTATGTATGTGCCAATATATGTCGATCAATATATGTTAATACGTCAGCATATGTTAATATATATCGAGAGACAGAAAAAATCATAACTCTTAAAATTGACCATGGATTTTTATGGTTGTAGTGTTGTTTTCTTTGAAAAAGAAAATATAATATGAAAAAGAAAATATATACAAATATATGTAAAAAAAAATGCAAAATTAGGATTTGCATTGCGTTTTCTATTTTTCCTACGACAATAAATAAATTTTTCACCCCAAATTTTTCAGAAAAATTTCAGTTTTTCAAGTTATTTAAATCGCTAGCATCGAAAGCACATTACTTATTTTAAAACATTCAAGCAAGAACTTGTGGAGAATTTTGTTGTCTTTAACTTGAGTGGTCATATATGAAGATCGGGTAAGAGATACCCAAAATATCACTAAAATATTAAGTGCACCTCCAAAAATTTAAATAAAAAAATTTCAAAAATTTTTATAAAAAAACGGCAACTAAGAAAATGTTTTAAAAATCATTTTCGTGTTTAGTACGTCAAAATCTATGGAAATGGTGCTTGAAATCTTGTTTGCACAGAAAAGTTGAAAATTTGTGGGCTGGTGTTAGTTTTATGGATTGGAAATTTTTTACTGCCGAATGTTGTGATAACAACATTTTAAGCTTTTTTTAATACTTTATAAAATATAAAAATGTGATTGTATGCATCTCTGAGGCAAGGGCTATCCAGTGATGTGTTTTTTTACTCGACTAAATTGCACTAATGGTACTTCAAAATTGTAGTTGGCTATTTGATAATAATGCTCAATAGTTACATAGCATTATTTGAATGAGGATTAGCGTTCTTACCATATATTTGCAATTAGGGAGCAACTGAAAATAAAAATAAAATATGTAAATTCTTAGTTAATTACTTAAACAGGTTTTTATTTATATATATTTGGACATTTCCAGTATGTCGAACGTGACCGTCGAACTTATTTGGAGTGAACAAAATTTAAAAATATAACGAAATTTCTATTTAAACACCAAGGCAGTAGCACGGGACTGTAAAATGTTGTGCATCAATTGGTTCAGATATATACCTTAAAAAAGTTTCATATTTTTTCATCATGACTTTTATATTGTTTATTGCTTTTTGTACAATCTCCCATTACTTCCAATATATTTTTTGCTTATCTTCTTCTTTGTGTGTATAAAAAGTTAAGTGAAAATCGATTGATGATTTCTCATTTCATTCTTTAGCTGAATAGAAGCGTAGGTTTATATAAAAAAATTATTTATCGCATTTTTTTTTTATTAATTTCCCGCAATAACACCAAACTGCTGGCCATACATAGGCTGTCGTCTCATCTGTGAATAGCAGATCATGATATTGAATGCCAATCCAGACTCATGTACTCATGCCAAATTTGGTTTAGTACCAACAACAATAATGAAAAATTGAAGTTTTTCCCATTTCAGGATATATGGGAAGTGGGCTTGTCCGTAGACCGATTTTCACAAAACTTTGTTTTTTTTTTCAAATTTATAAAAGCAATGTGTACTAATTTTTCTTCTTTTATGATAACTCCTTTTTATTTTTGGCCTCCGTTTGTATGAAAACACAACACACTGCGGAGTAACTACCGCCATCATAAAAATTAAAAACCTTTTGGTTTTTACTTTCTTTTATTAATTCTAAGAATCATACAAAGTAATCAACATTTTTTCAAAGATGTTTGTACATATCCTCAAACAAATTTTTGCTCCTCCTCTTTTTTGTCAAAATAAGATACCTTTACTTAATTGTGTATAAAAGCGAGACACGTTCATTAATTTTCATGATCTGTGTCTCATTTTGTTCACAGTATTGTTACATTACGTTTTGGATTTTTTATTATTTTTTAAATACAAAAAAAAGTAATTTTTTAGGCAAATTGTTTACTTTTCATAAAATAAAAAAATTATTTATAATCATAAAAATTATTTATAACTACGAAACTGTTGATTATGCATAGAATATATGAACAGGTGAAAGTTACTGAAATGCCTTAGTTTCGGAATTTTGTTTCATCAAAATTGGACTAGTTGTTCTTAAATTATACACCCAAACGTGGTTGAAGGAGCTTAACAATTTTAAGCCCAAATCGGCACGGGTTAACATACTTTAATCGTGATCAAGCTTTGGCTTGGCAAAACCAGGAATGAATTATCTTTTTTGTGGCTTGGCATCGACTGATATCCAACATTGATTTTTACTATCACCGCAATTTGCACACTATTTATAATCTACAACGTATGAGTAACATTAATTTTATGCGGATTTTACATTAATTATACGAACATCTTTGAAATATCGTGAATATATGGTTTAATTGAAGATTTTATTCGATAAAATTAGTCAAACTTGATTTATTACATGTATATATTAATAGGAAATTTAAGTATCATCTACAATTTCGTTGAAAAATTAAAGCTATAGCTAGAAAGCTAAGAGAACAAACATCAAGATAAAAAAATTTTGGCATGGGAACACCAAACATTCTGGAGGTTTTACTATACTGTATTACCTTCACCCTGACTTTTAATTTCTCACTCCTAGATTGGCTGTTGCACTGTGTTGTTATTTGCCTGCTTGTAAAGCGTTAACATTTGGAGATAGGACTCTCGGTAGTAAGACAAAAGGTTTATAGATAAGTAGTGAAACCGTAAAAAGTTTACAGTGTTTAAATTATTAATAATTTTGTCAAAAAATTTAAAAACTTCAATTTGATATTTCTAGGTCTTATACGATATCAACGGAGAATTTTAAACTAAATCATAAATTTAATGGCTAGAGTAAACCAGCCAGTTTATTAAGTTTCACCTATGAATACAAAATATTTATAGTAAACTATTTTCAACATTTTGAGCAGATTGTTTTAAGAAATTATTGAAAAAATATTATTTAAAACTCCTATTGTTGTCCATTTGGAAGTTATGAAAGAAATATTAATTGTCAAAAAATATGTCATTTTGTATGAAGAGTTTCAGAAGAGGTCATAAGTATATATTCATTTCTGTTTCAACTTTGCTTATGTATGTGTAGATGTGTATGTAAAATATGTGATGTGTAGATGTGTATGTAAAACTATGAGGGCAAATTCGGTGTTTTGTCTGGGAGGTACTAGTACGGAAATGGCAAAAGTTTCGTTTTTCTGACTGTTTGTCTACTATTACTTGGTAATTAAACTTGTCAAATGCAAATAGAAGAAGAAAGATAAAAGCTCTTTGAAGTTTGGAAAAAAGTCCATTGCAGATAAAGCTACGATGTGGCTAGTTAATGTCACTTCATTTGAATATAATAATTGCTCAAAAATGTTCTTGCCCCATCTTCCTGTATCACGTTCGTTATTTCGAATCATTGAGTTAGATTAGTGTCAATAAAATTCCAGTAATTTTGTCCGTTTAGGCACTCTCCTAAACGTTGACGACCACCTCGAATACTACGAGGATCATCATTTTAGGATATGTACCAAATAGTTCGCAGGGTAATGGATGGAAGGCTTGTCTTAAGCATTATTGATATTTGTGTGAAGCACAGTGCAAGTTTTGACTCGGATCACTATCTAGTTGCAGCCAAGGCACGTACACGATTAAACTCAAAGTAAGCTAGATATCGATAAACTACATACCACCGAGATAGCCAATGCCTACTCAAACCAACTCTCTCAATTACTCCTCAAAAAACCCCATATTTCTGATGTTTCCGACAGTGGTAGATGATTTTATCTACATTGGCTCCGTCGTAAACAAAAATAATATTGTCAGGCTGGAAATCAAGAGAGAGTATTGATCGCAAATATTATGACAAATACCTCTTTTGACGAACAAAGATCCAAATCTACCATGGGTGTGGCTACTGATGAATGAATTTCAATTGCTGCTGCCTAATATGAAAAACAGGAAGACAGTGTGCCCCATTTAAGAAAAAAATTTTGATATATCTGATAAAGTTAGCCTTTCTTAAGTTGTTCACGTGCAGAATATCTTACATGATCTAAATTTTCGTGATGCCTTTAAGTTCTAGGCTGCTCTTACTTCCACACCAATTTCTCAATCAATTGAATCGATGCAGCTAAATTAGTATGCCGTTTAGTGCTATGAGGGTAACAATTCTTTTGAGCTATAGTTGAAGAATCGTTTTTTCGATAGTACTGGGGAACGCAGAACGTACGTTGTACTTCGCCGAATGACGCCATGTTGCTGAATTTTTTTTGGCTGCTTTTGCATTTTGTAACCTCTACAACCCATACACAGTTGACGATTCAAATGCCAAAGAGATTTTGGTATTTCACTTGATTCCAGTTTTAACAATTTTACTGCTAATTCACAAATACCGCTATAGTATTTGGGCATTCAGGCATATATTTTTTTTGAGTTCAAATTAGCCAATTTGTTCGCAGAAATTTGCGATCATCCAAAACAGTTTACGCTCTCTCAAGTGGAAGTGAATATAGCTGAATAAAGCAAAATTAACACTCAATTGCATACAACAGAAACATACAACGATAGTAATTAAGATTTGAAATACTGCAAAAAGTGTTTGGATTTAAAAAAAATTAAGAATTAACGCAGATTTAATTGGCATACGTAAAAGCTTATGCGTCTGCTGCTGCTAATGATGTCTCGCCTCATTTCATGGCAAATTGATTATGGCACTGGCATTAACAGTCAAAGCAATTATGATATGGATATGTATTTTTGCACTCTCTCTTTCTCTGGATGTATAGTAATCGGCAATTTTGCCGCCTGTTTCAAACAAAATTTATGCAAATGCTCATTATTGTACTAACGCTTAGGTTCCCCTTGTGCGTTTGTGTTTTATTCACTGTGAAATTCTGGTTCACAGTGGCCTCAAAGCCTCACAGCATATTGAAGTATATGGGGCGTGGTAGGTGCTGGGAAGGGAGGGGTGAGGTGGGAGAAGGCGGACAACTTGGTCTGTTTGACTAATGATGGCTTTTCATAAACCACACGCATTTATGCAGTTAACACCATCACATCAACAAGTTGCGTACACTAAATGATGATTAGAACAATTGTATTTATGGGTAATTTGCACATGAATTAAATATGGTCGATTGGCTTAACTAGTTGAGAGTGGTTGAAAGTGGTTCGTGGTGTTTTTAGTTATGATTTAATTCAATTATAGCATTAGTACTTACAAGCAAATTAGGTAGCATTGTAGGTATAATTTGGTGTTGTAATTACATTATGTTTTATAATAAGGTAAGACAATTACTTAAATTTATATTTATGTAAATTTCTTTGTATTAAAGTAGTATTATGACAATTGTAGAGATCAAAATAAATAACGTTGTTTTTGAATTTTTTAAAATACTTTTTATAAAAGTTTCAGATAAATGTTCTTATAAAGTTTACCTTCCTTTTACATAAGTATGTCAATATACATGTGTATCTTTTTCTACACATTGCATTATATAGGTTTTTGTTAATATAAATTGATGATGTTGTTATATGATATAATAATTTCACATGAAATAATATTTGGTAGCGCTTTTATGTGCTGTAGCTATATTTTATTTGCTTCCAATTTTTTCTTTGAACACATGTTTACCACACATCCCCTAACTTCCTTCACATTCGATGTAATAATTTCAACTCATTATTAACCTATTCATAACCAACTGATTTAATTAACATTTCTATACATACTGTTATTTAAATGAATACAAGTAGTATTTTAAGTTTTCACTTCATAATTCTGCATTATGTCATATGTACGAGCACACACACACACACACATTGTATTCCTTGCATCATGATATAATTATGTGCAAATAAAATGAATTTATACATAAATTACATCAAACGAATTTATTTCAATTAAAAATTATCTGCCATTCAATGAATTCATCCAAAACGCTGACAGAAAATATAATACGAGTGCAGCAACTACAACAACAACAACATCGCATCAACAACTGGATAAAGCAATAATTATTAAATTGCAAACGAGAGAGAGAGAGAGAAAACAATCTGGGATTGCAAAATATAAACTGCTTTACAGTTACTCAGTAAATAATTTGATATAGTATGTTGCTGCTGGTAGCAATGATGGTATTTATGTGCAGCTATTGTTACAAGGATATACATTGTACAACAGTGAATGGACTAACGCCTGACAATTAAGCTTAAGTGATAGGATTCAACACGTAATGATTGCATTTAATTGAAAGACACTTAAGTTGATGCTTCAATTTAATTGATTTCATACGGATACCTTTAGGAGCTTGTCCGTGTATTGGTAGGCAATAACGGTAATTATTGTGGAATTCGGCATAATCTTTGCTTACCTATGATTCTGGTATGTGTCGTTCACCAATGCCCAACCGAGAGGCCCAAAGCTTTCGTATGCGAGCGGTTATGGTAAAACAGAATCATTGCATTTTTATATTTATAAGTATTTAAGAAAAGAAGCTATTATCCGTAAACTATTATATCATTCTTATTAATGCAAGCTGCTCTGTTAAATTCTGTTTATTATTGCAATGTGGATGAAGCTACGGCCGTTTGATGACGATAATGGTTACCTTAATAAATAATTCTGATATGAAACAAATGCGTCTTAGGAAGTATGTAACAGAAGTTACTGAAACTCAACTCACAGACTCTCTTAGTGGTTTTGGCAACCCCATGAAACTAGAATCTGGTGCGGTGGCCTGATAAGACACTTTACTAAAATGAAACAACTGTTATGAGTGTGTTGCACGGTAAAGCTACTGATCGGTTTAACTTGGCAAACCTAGAGTGATCCTTGCCAAGTACACTTAAATTCTACTCACACTGCTCCGAATTCGTGGTACTACTGCGGACGGAGTACCTCCATGTGGTGACGCCTGGACACGTGCTTTTGACACCCGTCAGAGCACGGCTAACTGTGAGGGGCGAAATCTAAAACCCAGGCACGTCGGCTCACAGTGAGCGGTAGCCTGGCCAGCGTCTGACCCAAAATGGGCGGCTGTTATAAAATCCTGGCAGGAGGAGAAAACTGCGACGTGGTGCGCTGGACTTGCAACCCGCCACTGACGTTAGAACTATTGCAATGAAAAGAAGTAAGAAAAGAATAATACGGACCCTCCAAATTGTTGACGACCACCGCAAACGAATTAAGGACCATGATTTAAGGATATGCACCTGGAATGTTAGAACACTGTATAGACCAGGTGCCTCCATCCAACTGGCGGAAGTCCTCGAAGAATACAAGGCTGACATAACCGCTTTACAGGAAATCCGGTGGACGGGACACGGATGCTCGCGCATGAAGACGTGCGACACCTTCTATAGTAGCCATGCGGACAAGCACGAGTTTGTATGTGGATTTGTGGTTGGCAAGAGATTGCGATACCTAATCTAACGGTTCAACCCGGTGTGTGAACGAATAGCCAACATAAGAGTCAAAACAAAGTTTTTGCACATAACACTTATATGTGCCCATGCTCCGACAGAAGAGAAAAGCGATGAGGACAAAGACGAGTTCTACGAGAACCTAGAAAATGTATATTACCGTAGCCCGAGCCATGACAGCAGAATTGTACTAAGCGAGTTTAATGCTAAAATAGGCAGGGAGACCGCATTTGAGCCTACCATCGGAATAATTAATCTGCACACGAAACGTCAAACAAGGGCATCAGACTGATTGATTACTCTGCGGCAAGATGTGGTAGTTAGCAACACTAGATTTGAACATACAAATTCTTAAGGCAACATGGTTACCTCCAGATCAATTGACGAGCAATCAGATAGATTACGTGATAGTCGATGGAAGGCACGCATTGAGTGTTCCAGACGTATGAGTGATCAGGGGTGTGAACATTGAGTCCGATCACTATCTTACCGCAATTAAGGTACGCACCACGCACAACGAAACCTGGACATCGGAAAACTGCGGACCACAGAGGTAGCGAACGCCCACTCCAACCACCAACTGCTGCGGAATGCTCCAACTCCTGATAACATTACCTTGCAGTGGCAATATATAGCCGACTCCATAGAACGGAATGCGAGAAGCGTACTTGGGTACTCAAAGCCGTCTCAAAATGATGCCTGGTAGGAAGATGAATGTCGCAATGCCACGAGAGAGACTGGGCTTAACTCCAGCCAATGGCAATGCGAGCTATTCATGAACGGCAAATGGAGAGGAGACGAGAGGCAACTTTTTAAACGGAAAGAGAAGGAACTGAAAAAGAGACATAATGAGTGCACAGAGCTGCTCCGAAGTAAAGGGGAAGCCCGAAAAATCTACCAGAGAGTAAAGGCGATAATGCGTGGAACAGGTTTGTC
Organism: Muscina levida; assembly: GCA_964034835.1. Classification (NCBI taxonomy): domain Eukaryota; kingdom Metazoa; phylum Arthropoda; class Insecta; order Diptera; family Muscidae; genus Muscina; species Muscina levida. Next base: position 181,912,401 of record OZ035880.1, on the reverse strand, counting down.
TTCCTGCAAGGACAGCGATAATCAGCTAGTGAAAGAACCGGATAACGTTCTGAAGATATAGAGGGTTCATTCCAATCCATGGCCTTAAAAACAACAATGGTCTCCCTGCTGAATTGTTTAAGGCAAGCGGGGAAGCTCTGATTAGGAGCATGCATCAGCTCATGAAGAGAACATCTGGTTAGAGGAGAATACGCCCGGGGATTGGAGTCTCAGTCTGTTATGTCCCATATACAAGAAAGGAGATCGTAATGAATGTAAGAACTACAGTGGAATAAGTCTATTACCAATTGCGTACAAGGTCCTTTCGATCATATTGTGTGAACGTCGAAAGCCAATTGTAGAAAAACTAATTGGACCTTATCAGTGCGGCTTTAAAACTGGATCAAATATTCACCTTAAGACAAATCCTAGAAAAAAAAACTCATGAAAAGTAGATCGACACCATCCACCTCTTTATCGACTAAAAAGCTGCTTTCGACTCTCTGAACCATTCAACACAGATAGAGGTCTCAGGCAGGGCGATAGCCTGTCCTGTACACTATTTAATATAGTTATGGAGAAAGTGATGAGCTAATCTGGTGTCAACATGGCTGGCACTATAATCAACAAGAGCCACATGCCACTAGCAAATGCCGATGATATAGACATCATTGGCCGAAATCTGCGAGATGTTGCTGCAGTTTTCTCATCATTTGAAAAGGAGTCAGCAAAAATGGGTTGACCCATCAACGAGGACTAAACAAAAATAATGATTTCGTGAACAGATATAACTTTGAAGTGGTAGATCGTTTTGTCTACCATGACTCCGCCGTAAATAAAAATATTGTCAGCATGGAAATCAAGAGACGGGTATTGATCGCAAACCGTTTCTACTATGCACTTAGCAAGCGTTATAATGACAAAGTTCTCTCTCGACGAACAAAGATCTAACTCTACCAGACTTGGAATCTTAGAGAGCAAATTACTTCACAAAATATTTGGATCCATCATCGGTAACAGCCAGTACTGTCGTCGAATAAACCATTATGACCATATGCTGTATGAGCTTTATAATGTCATTGACGTAGTCAAGCGTTAAATATAATACAATGTTCCAGCTCGAAATGTCTTAGGTAGTAAACCCGATGGATGGCGCAGGACGGAGCAATCAAAACTTCGTTAAATGGACCAGGTGAAAGAGCTTTTATCTAAGCTTGGTGTGATGGAAAATGTTTACATTAAAATGGTAAAATCTTTACGGCAAATTCATGAATAATTTACATCAACAAGATGTAAAATTGTCGTTTAATTAACGTGAACTATTGATGTAACATGAATGGAAGATGAATAAAATGTTCTTGCTCAATTCAAGAAAAAGTGGCGTAGGTTAAATATGGGGAGAAATGGGTGAGATATACATATTCAGGAGGTAATTTAACATACGAATCACCCGTTTTCTCTAGGCGCAACCACCCTCCTTCCTTTAGTTTCAATTACTTACTTCACTTTCTGTTGTCATTTAAGTAGATCAAACAAAAGGGGTGGAGTCTCGAGAAAATGGGAATATTCGCATTCGGGAGATTGTTTTACATTAGAGTCGGCAGGAATAGTGTTGGGGCACACATTTTAATTCTTTTTGCAGAACAGTGTAACCATTTTTCTCAGCATGATCAATTATTCGGTTAGAAATGATATTACAGCAATGTTTTTTGAACATTGCCAAATAAACATGTACATTTTTCCAGGTCTGAGTAAACGATTTTACAAATCAATGTATTTGCTAACGATGCACGTGTATTGGTATATTTAATATTCGTGACAGGTGTAAAACTGTCAGCCACTTATTGTTTATCTTCCACACCATTAGATTGATAACGTTATACGACATCAAAAATCCTCAAATTAAATTAAATTTTTGGCATTGAAGGGCTATTAGTTGCAGTTTTACACACTCTCACACTCACATACACATATATTTAACCATTAAACTTCAACAAGTATTAAATTTATAGATTTTTATTACAAGCACATTATCCAAACATATAAATATTTACATATGGCCGACATAGCAAAAAAAACTTTCAACAACAACAACAGCTGCAACAACAGACAAACATTGATATCAGTTTCTATAGTCAACAATAAAAATCGCTCATCGCATAACACAAACAAATTTTTAACAACAAAATTAAGTGCTCGTTGATTTTGTTTGCCAAAATTCAATTTAAATTTTTGTGACAAAATTTCAAATTAACTTTGATACAATAATGCTTCATGTACAAATATAAGCACCTATGCGACATGTATTCATTTAACGCATAAATGTCTATGTAAATTTGCATACACACACATACACGAACCAATATAAACAGATTATGCATATGTATGTGTGCATGCTTGATAAGATTTGCCTGTTTTGTGTGGGGAATTAAGAGTACGGCGACAGTGGTTAGAATGGGTGTTCTTTAAAATATAAAGCAAGGGGTAAAAATTTAAAAAAAATATATATTTTTTATTACAGATTCAGTAAGATGAAAGCATAAAGATTCAGAAACAATATTTTTGAAATATGTATTTAACTGGTTGCTAAAAATGCTCGAAATGTCTGATTTCCGCAAGTTTGTCTACTTATTTTATTTTGGCAAAAATGTGGATTTTTCGATTCAATAAATATGGAAAATCGTACTGAATGAATTTAAAAAATTATTTGGAAAATACTGTGATGACTTTTTATGAATCTAAGAATTAATAAAAGCTATTATAAATGAAAGAAAATTAGTACACATCGTTTTTATAAAAAGAAAAGAAAAAAACTTTTATCGTTTTGTTTGTGATATATTACTGGCAACTCTGTTGAATTTCATGAAATTATCTCAAAGAACACAACAAATTTGCCTCAATTTGTCTCTGATATTTTACAGACAACTATGTTGGATTATATCAAATTATGTCGAAAGACGTATCCACCTCCCATATATCCTTAATGGGAAAAAAAATATTTTCCAAAATGAGTGAATGTTTGCTTGTTTTATTTTTCATAAGTTTATTTATAACTCCAAAACTGTTAATTATGTAGAGAAATCATTTTCAAACAGATTAAAACAATTTTAATTCTTGAATTTCGGATTTTTGTATCATCAAAAGTGGAATATTAGTTCTTGAGCTATGTCCCCAAACCTGGCTGTAGGTGCCTAAAAACTTCAAGCCCAAATCTGTACGGGTTAACATACTCCAATCGTGCTCAAACTTTGGCTATCCTAAAATCTGAAAAGATTTTCCGGCTCCGAAAAAATTCTGCAATATGTTTTTCCCATATAACTTTCGATCACCCTAATATACATAAAAGAATCCTGGACATGAAATATAAATATTTTAATAGAAAAGGTACCATAAGAAAATTTAGTTTAAATTCTGTTTGCACAATTCTTTCAATTAAATTTACCTCCAAACCACTGTATACTCTATTGGCTTTACGCATCGTGTGGACAAGTTCAGATGCCTGCAGCTGCGGTGGTGAGAGAGAGATGGTTATTTGTCATACATTTAAGTGTTTGTTTATGTAAGTGACAAATCCTATTACTATTAGCCTTGGTAATATGAATACAAAACAACAACAACAATAACAACAGGCATTAACATCAATCATTAAAGCAAAAACAAAACAATTTTACATTTTAACGAGAGATACGAAAACAACGAAACAAAAATTCACATACGACAACAAGTGTTGAGAGTTAAGTGAAATGTTGGAGTTTTTTGCAAGCATACTATGAAGCTCTCATAGGGCTATGTATGAATTTATTAAATATACATTTTTAAAAATTAAAATCTTGCATGATTGATGCATGCATGCTATTTGCCAAAAGACAATTATGTCGAGACTTAAAAATGTCTTAAGAGCTTTTCATAAAATTTTGTGGATATTTTGGTAAATTTATATATTTAAAATCGTTTTCTGTTTTGATGTAGGGTGATCAGTTCGGTTTTCAGAAACCGGCTACTCGGTTTTTTTCACTCATAAAAACCGTCGGTTTTTTTTAAATCCCTGTTTTTCGAATATCGAATAATCCGGTTATTTTTTTGTCGAATCTCGGTTTTTTGGCTTTCGATATTTTTATTTAAATTTATTCATAATTGTGTTAAAAATGTACTCGTACATGATTTTTCCAGTGTTTCGGCCGAACAACCTAATTGTTAGTTTTATAAATCTTCAATGTCTAATAAGTCGGCTGAAAAGCGAAAGAAATTACAAATGTTTGTAAAAGACCATTTTAATAAGGAGCTTAAACTTATCCATGATGTTAAACTCAGCTGGAATTCTATGGCCAATATGGTTTCTCAATTTTTAAAATTGCACAAATGTGTAAATCATACTTTATTGGACTCAGGACTGACACCATTTAGTGAAAATGATATCGAAACTTTGTCTGTGCTTAGTGACATCCTTTAACCTTTGGAAATGTCTATATAGGTGATCTATATTAGGTGATCCTGATCCAACAATTCAAAACCAATTATCACTAAATTTATATGAAATTTTAAAAATACGTATATGAGAACGACGTGTACAAACTCTGAATACTCTCATTTTGTATTTAAGTACGAGTAAACTCCCAATTAGTGACGCATTTCTAAAATATTCAAGTAAAAATGATTTTTGATTTTTTATATATGGATAAGAGCGGCAAAAGGACTGAAAGCCTTGACAGACGCCTTTTACACTATAAGTCCAACTAGTACATTGAGTGAAAGAGAATTTTCAATGTCAAGTTTTATAAAAACCGAAGAAAAAAATAGGTATACAAATAGGTATATAAAAATAGGTCACGCACTTAAATTGTATCTTATTTCTTAAATGTTACTTTAGGGAAAACTAAAGATTAAATTAAATATATTTATATATAATCAAGTATTTACAATTAATTGTTTTGTTTGTCTTTGTTAAAATAACAAACTGATCTCACTAATGTTTTGCATTGCAATTATAATTAAACTAAAAGTTTACTTTTTATAGGTATAATTGAATTGTTTACTTTTATTTTTTAATACAATTTTTTGTCAAAAATTGTGTTTTAATTTGTTATTTGGCATACATTTGAAAACCGGATTATCCGGTTTTTTGTGAATTGCAAAAAAAGCAACCGGTTTTTTTCAAATGTCATTTTTCGAATAATTCGAAAACCGGTTTTCGCAAAAACCCGAATAATTGATCACCCTAGTTTTGATGTAATAGATTATATAATTACATTATGCAATACTAAAACAAGTATTCCTACTACAGTTTTTGAAGTATTATGGTCATGTGTATTGTTCATCCGGTCATTTAATTGTCGGATGCATGAATCAGTACTCTCGAAGACACTCTACACAATACTTAATCTACTACCACCTGATATTATTTGCTAACTCTCTGCTCTTAACTCTGCCATACGCATAAATGAGACTCAATGATTCTCCCGAACCTGACTGCATGCTTAGTGCACAGAAATCAACCATCCCCTTTGCAATCAAAACGCCTTCCAGCAATGGGTGGAGAGAGAACGAAAACGCTTTGTATGAACCTCAAAACATCTTTACTGATGGGTCCAAACTGTATGATAAAATCGGCTATGGTATCTACTCTACTGATCTAAGCCTGATTACAAGATCAAGCCGAAATTAAACGAGGCATCGACGAGATTAACGTGAGAAAATTAACACATGAGAATATTCTCCTGTTCACGGACAGTCTAACGTCGTAAAACTCACTGAAGTCCCACAACACCCAATCGAAAGTGGTCAGAGCCTGTCGCAAGTCTCTTTACGATATACCAAAGAACAACAGAGTTCTGGTCACGTGTATACATGGTCACATCGAATTCAAGAGCAACTGGAGATCTGATGAAGAGGCCCGACAAGGCTTAGCCCTGCAGGAGAACAGCAAAGAACACGAAGCGCTTTGTCCTACGGCTATATTTGATGGGGCAGACCCCAAAAAAGGTTCTGGGAGTAGTTTTTGACCGATCTTGCTCATCTTGAACCAAATTCGATTCATGACTTTTTAAGTCGTTTGAGCCATGTCTGGCTGTCCGGCTGGTACTGACGATAACTTGCGAAAATCGAAACCAAATGTTTTGAAACTTTGCGCGAGTTAATATTTCCCATGACCACGCCCCTTCTGTTACCTCCCATACAAACATGTCATTCCGCCCACTTCAATACAGCTAACGGAATCGTGTCCAAATTCTGTATTTTGTAATACTATATCAGCATAAAGTCTTGGAGGAATAACTAGTAGCCTAGCACCTTCTGGTATCTTCGCACACTTTACAAATCGAGAAATAAAATCGATAGACCTAACGCGATCGAGCCCAAATTCTGTATTTTGTAAAACTATAGCAGGATAAAGTTTTGAAGAAAAAAACTGAAAGTCTTAACACTCCCCTCCGGGTACCTCTCATATCCATCTGACACTGCCCACTTTAGATATCGATTAATATTATGGGACCGGCCGTGGCATAGTGGTTAGAACACGCGACTACCATGCGGGAGATCACAGGTTCAAATCCTGGCTCCAGTCATCATAAGAGAAAAATTTTCTTTCATTGTCGGCTCCCCTCGAATGTTGTCAACAGCAACTTCGCAGTATAAGTGTCGAGTCAATCGGCATGTCTAGCAAGAGCTTCTCAAACAGTGATGTTCGCATTCGTCGATAAACAAGTAGGTGCCGTTAGTTGTGAATCTAAAACTAGAAAGCGTGTTAATTCATAACAACGCGAGAAGCTATCCCATACATCATTCATGGAATGTAATGGGAAATTAAGTTTTTTTTAATATTATGAATAAACCCTATGTGATCGTGCCCATATTCAGTATTTAATAAAGCTAAATCAGGATAAAGTTTTTGAGAATAAATCTGGAAGGTAGCCACGCCCCTTCTGGTACCCCCCATTCAAATATACCAATCCGGCCACTTTAGAAAGCGAGTAGTAATACCAATAGGCTCCATACGATTGTGCCAAAATTCTGTATGTAGTAAGTCTCGAAGTCTGTCCATGCCCGTACTGATACCTCCCATACAAATATTACACTCCACCTACTTTGGAAATCGAGTAATAATATCAATATTTTGGAAAATTTTTGTTTTACTTATTTATGTTCTTACTGGTTTAATATCGTTTTTAATCAAAACGGCTTGACCGATTTTTTTTTTAAATTTGCACAGAGTGCGTGGTCGGTGTTTGAAACAGGGTACTTCCATTTTTGATATATTAAGTGGGCGTGGCCCTGCAAATTGGACCCTATTTTTGAAACCGCAGTATCTGGAGGACTTTTTTTCCAATCGCCTTTAAAATTTGTGTGGATGCATTTAGCAGCAAAGTTCGTGACCCAGCAAACAACGGGTCGGTGTCGGATCAGTGGGCGTGGTATATAACTTGCAACTTGAAAAGGCTGTATCTCATGAACGATAATAGGTATGGTATGTGTTGTTGGTACAGTAAGGGTGGAAGTGGGCTGCGCCACGCCCCCATTCAAAAGAAACCTTTATAACAGCTGTTATAATAGTTTGATGGTCCTGAATATTTCACAGTAGAGTAGAGATATATTCATGCTATTTGGAACAAAAACTGCAGAGGCGCCACCCACGCAAGTCTATATTTGACTAGTAAAAAACATAGGATTTAATAAGAACCCGACCTTTGACCTCTTTGGGGCACCGAAAATAGTTGTCCGATCTTACTCAAATTTGCGTCATGTATTTTTTACATCAAGTGCCACCATATTTCGGTCGGGCAATTATAAATTTCCGCCAAAAAAGTTCCATACATTTCACTGCCGCCCTAATATACATTTACAAAAACTTCTCCAACATACAGGAAAAAAAAACTGTACGGTATCATAAACAGAAACCTCTACGAGTCGATATCCAATTAGAAATGACAAACAATTCTACGCAAGCATTTGCCTCTTCAATTCAGTTTCCATTTGGCTTCTCTTGTAGTTTAAAATATTTAATTAGTTTCTGATTGGATTGTGCAGTAAAATATAAATATACCATAATGGTGCTCCAACATATTTTTTTTATGCTAATTGTTGAATGTTTTTAACTATTTGAACTTTTTTTTTTTAATTTCCATTTGTAGTTGGTGTAGAAACCACTCACAACAACTTCATAAAATAGAAGCACTTGCTGCAGTAGCAAAACTACGTACCAAGTTTGCCAAATTGTAATGCACGAATTGAAATCGAAAAAAAACGTATTTTCCCTTCTCCCAGTCTACCATAGTTATGTTAGGTTATCATCAATATCCTCCCCAGGAGGGGCTAGAGTGATGTCTGGAACTATGAAGTAGATACAAAACAATGTGTTGCTATTACTTTCTCTATAAAAAGTAATTAGTGGTTTGCTGGGGATAGTTACCCTGGGGTTATATGAAAAGTTTTGCGCGCGTTTAGTCATTTGTGTATGAAAGTGTTGTGAACTGTGTCTGCCTACTAAATGTAATGCTCTTAGGTTGTCCATGTATTTTTTTTGTGGTTGGTGTTTTGCGTAAATATTTATTGTGTTCTCAGTTTGACCTCCAGCAACCGGGCAGTAAATTGAAAAGCTGGTTATTGTCATGAATCCAAAAAATGTTGGTTAACCTTGGGGAACATTTTTGTTACAGAAATGTGTTCGATTAGACTATTTGCTATCAGACCACAAATAACTTTAACTTTTGCCGCAAGAAATTCTAAATGGCGACTGTCGGTGAAGTTGCTTTGTGATTAGTTAAACACTACGTCATCCTGTCTGCTGTTGAGGTATAAACATATACATAAGTATCAATAAAAGACCTTGGCGTTGCAGTAGAAGGCAAATATGATGAGTGCGTAGACACTCCACTAAGATTTATGAAAGTTTTAGTAAGTTTAAGGCAAACTATGCTCCATATATATCCAGCAACTCGCGGTGTGCTCATCGGTTATTTACTTACTTACTGACTTACTTAATTCTCTTTACACCCACCCCATGAATGGGGTATGGAATAGCTTCAGGCGTTGTTGCGAGTTAACACGCTTTCTATTTTTGGATTTTCAACTAATGGCACCTACTTGTTTACCAACGATTTCGAACATCACTGTTTGTGAAGCTTTTACTAGACATGCCGATTGACAACATCGATGTCTGTCCGTCCGTCTGTCTGACTGTCCGGCTGGTGCGCACTTTAACTTTCCAAAGATGCAACCAAATGTTTTGAATTTTTGTACGAGTTAATAATTCCCTAAAACTACTTACGGTATTGCAAATGGGCTACATGGCCACGCCCCTTCTGGTACCTCCCATACAAATACATCCTTCCGCCCACTTTAGCAATCGGGTAATAATATCAATACACCTAACAAGATCGTACCCAAATTCTGTATTTAGTAAAGCTATAACAGGATAAAGTTTTGGAAAAAAATTGGAGGTCCAGTCACGCCCCTTCTGGTACCTCCCATATAAATGTACCTTTCCGCCCACTGTAGAGATGGAGGAATAATATCAATAAAACCAACGCGATCGTACGCAAATTCTTTATATAGTAAAGCTATAGCTGGATACAGTTTTTAAGAAAAAAAACTGGAAGTCTAGCAACGCCCTATCTGGTACCTCCCATACCCATCTGGTACGGCCCACTTTAGAAATCGATTAATAGTATTAAAAGACCTAATGCGATAGTGCCCAAATTCTGTATTTAGTAAAGTTCAAGCAGGATAAAGGTTTGGAGAAAAAATCTGGAAGTCTACACACACCCCATCTGGTACATCCCATACAAATGTACCACTCCACCCACTTTAGATATGGAGTTATAATATCAATACACTCGATACGATCGTGCCCAAATTCTGTATTTTGATAAGTTATAACAGGATAAAGTTTTGGAGAACAAATTTGAAGCTTAGACACGCCCCTTCTGGTACCTCCCATACAAATGTACCACTCCGCCCACTTTAGAAATCAAATAATAATGTCAATATAATAGAAAATTTTTTGTGAGGGTATATGTAAGTCGAGTTGCCCGACTTAAACTTTCTTACTGGTTTTTAAATGCAATTGACAAATATAAGTACAGCTTGGTGTACCAGAGGTCCAGGATTTTATATTGAACAAATATCCATTGTTACTAAATGGACTTTGAACGTTTTCAACGTTCTAGAAAATGTTCACATAATTACCTAGGAATGTTTCGATGCGTAACTCACTTAAGTGACAACTTCACCGAGACTTTTAACATTTGGCTGTTTTGGTGACAACATTTTTCAGCTCATTGATTTGGAAATCAATTTTGAGAATTGCACCTGAAAGTTTCACTTTCCATTCATTAAATGATTTTTAACTGGATTTATTTTGTAGCAGTTACAATAAAACTGTTGGACTCCGTGGCGTATGATTAACATGTAATATAACTTAGGATAGTCATACGCCACCATATAGTATTAATGTTATGTCAAACAAACGAGTCTAAAACGTGACAAATTCTCCTATACGATACTTACTAACCTCAAATCGATATTAAATTATTATGGCATGTAACTTGACAAAACGAATGATGCGGAACTTCTTCTTTTTGGGGCTACTTTCACGTGCAGTTCTCAGAATTGAGTCCCAAAATCATGTATTGTACTGAGTTATTAATGCAGGCAACGTGGCAAAATGGATGATGGAGAAGCGCTAATTTTTGTGGCTACTCCCATGTGGAATTCTTAGCATTGAGTCCCAATATGATGTGTTGTACTGTGATATAAAAGTACAGCTTGATGTACCATAGGTCCAGTCAAAAGTGATCTCTTCTGAGATTTTTGAAAACAGTTAAATTTTAACTGTTTTGGTAATCTTACTATTAACCAACCTTCGCTCTTTTCACTCTCCATAAACATTTCTCCTTAATTTGTCCGATACTGCTCCATACAACATCCTTCACACTACAGTAATTGACTTTTATTATAATCACAGGTTTTCTTTTACCCCTTTTTATTTTTGTATCCATTAAAATGTCAACATTGTATACTTTCTGAGTCAATGAATCATTCGATTTTAATCAATGCATCATCCACACACTCTCAGCACAGCAGCTGTTCGTGCTGTTATAATTCTGAGCGTCTTACAAACTTTTTCCCCCCATCATCATCATCTCATGCTGATGCATTTTCAGGTTGACATTCATTAAAATTTTGCGCTTACCTTGAAACAGCTTAAAGCGCACGAAACAATATTCAACGAAATGTGTAAATTACTCTGCAATGTATTGTCCTTTTTGGTCGTTGTTGTTATTGTTGTAGTTCCTAAAGCTCTCACGTAATGAATGAAGAAGAAAGCCAGCATAGTGGCAAAAAGACGTTCGCTCACAAGGTATTAGAGGCAAAGTGAAAATTGCACGTGTAAGAACTCAAGACAAAAAAAAATTATGTGTGTTTATAACTCAATGCGGTGGAGGGGGGGGGGGGGGGGTATAGTGGGAGCTGGTGTGGAAACTCTTAAGAAATTGTACTTCACTGAAGAAAGTGAGCCGAAAATGAAATGAAAGGAAGCAACGGCTTACATTATGAATGAATACCTAACGAGGGAAATGACAACAACACTCTCTTACACTTACTACACACAACTAACAACTGAACTGAACAGAATTGTCAACGTAATAATAAATTCACATCCCAGTAAGCTAAGGAACGGGAAGATTTGAGGGCACACACACACACACACACTTGCACACACTATTCAGGTAAACCTCAAAAGTCTGTTGCTAAATATATACAAATTTTAAGTGCAGAGCAATAAAGTTAACGGTATAATTAATTTGTTACTTGGAACTTCACAGTAGCGTTGAAATATTATTGCTAGTACACAGTGCATATTCTTAACTTATTCATAGAAATGTTGACTAAAATGGCAAGAGGATATGTAACATGGTTGTGTGCAGTTCTTTTGAATTTAATATATGTATCCACATTGCGGTAATTATTTGAAATTGAATATATATATATATATATGTATTTATATTAGTGGAAAAACTGCAAACCCCAAATATTTTGTTCTAAGAATGCATAAAGTTTCGAGCAATAACGTTAACTGTATAATTGATAGGGGAATTGCCAATTTAACGGTTTGTTTAATTGTTTTCGATATTTGGAAATGAAAAACCGTACGTTTGTAGCCTTGAGGAATTGTCGTAAGCAATGGTGGGGAAGAGTGATGATTATTTTATTCTTACTTAAATTTATCTGTACAATAGGGGGCCGGGTAATGCTTCGCTTTTGTATATTAACTTATCATATATTTGACAGAATTTTTTTACTGTTATATGTGCTAAGTAACCTTATTTTAAATAACTCCGTAACATGGAAATTAACCAAGGAAGTTTTATTGTTGTTAATGCTAAATATCCTAGGGTCTATGACGATAATAAAAAGTTCACAGCAAAATCATATCTATAGTGCCGACATGTAGATCAAGTTTTTTCTGCTGGTAGGTCGAAAAACCACTTTTTTCACTAATCAAAAATTAACATTCTACCAAAGATCAAAATTAAAAATTACGTCTTCAAATTTGTATATTGTAAATATTCTTGTCTGTATTTCCCAATAGTATCTTTCTATCATATAACATATCATATTGTATACTCGTATTATAGTTTCTTGAGACAATTCGATTATCAAACGTTTGACTTACCAAAGTGATGCTTCCACGCGCTGTATGGCTTACTACGCCTTCGTGTTGGAACCATTTCTCCTTCAAATGATGTGCAATTATATGAGAAAAAACCAGTAAAAAAGTTTCAGTCGGGAAAACCGACTTACGTATACCCCCACCCTCGGTAAAACATCAAATTTTGGTGCATTTGTATGGGAGGTACCAGAAGGGGCGCGAATAGTCTTCCAGTTTTTTTACTCCAAAGCTTTTTTCTGTAATAGCTTAACAAAATACAGAATTTAAGCACAATCGCGTTGAGTGCATTGATAATATCACTCGATATTTAAAGTGGGCGGAATGGTACATTTATATAGAATATAGCACTATCGCTATGCGTGTATTTATATTATTATTCGATTCCTAAAGTATGCGAAGTGGTACATTTGTATGGGAGGTAACAGAAGGGGCGTGGATAGACTTCTAGGTTTTCTCTCCAAACTTTATCCAACTTTAGCTTTACTAACTACAGAATTTAGGCACGATCACATTGGGTTTCTTAATAATATTAATCAATTTCTAAAGTGGTACTACATGGGTATGGGGGGTACCAGCAAGGGCGTGGCTAGACTTCAAGTATTTCTTTGCAAAACTTTATCCTGCAATACCTTTACTAATTACATTATTACTAGATTGCTGAAGTAACCCATTTGCAATACCGTAAATAGTTTTGGGGAAATATTAAATCGTGCAAAGTTTTAAAATATTTGGTTGCGTCTTTTGAAATTTATCGAGGCGTACCAGCCGGACAGCCAGACAGACAGACGGACATGGTTCATACGACTTACAATGTCTTGAATCGAATTTGGTTATAAGAAACCTAGGGTCTATAGTGAGTCTTTTTATATGTTACACTTTTATGTCGTATCAAATGATATGTACCCACCAACCCCTAGGGTCAGGGTATAAAAACCAATTTATCGTCCTCTGGCATCGTTGGATCTTATATGGATTTAGGCCAAGATCTTTCCTCAAAATTTCCTAAGTAGTAGATGGGCGGAAACCGCATTGCTGAGGACGTGTCGTATCATAAATTCGAGTCATCTATCTCACTCTGGTCTACAGCGGCGATGGGATCTTCTGAACGCAGGTTACGTGTTTGATTTGGATGAATATTATCCAAAACAGTAAATGTGATCGATTTGTTTTGTTTGATACAGTTTAATAGTCAAATATTAAAGTGCGTGGGCAGCGCCCCGGCCCTTTTTAGCAACTTGGTTCCAAACGGCCTGTTCATATCTGAAGGCTAACTGCAACTGCTATGGCAGTACAATTACTTAGAAAAGCCGTCATAGCGATATTTTGCAAAGGAGGCGTGGCACTGCCTACTTCCACCCTGGCTGTAATTCATACTTTACCAAGACCTATATATTTAGTCTCATCTATATATAGCCTTTTTAACTTTTAATTTGTATGGGCGGTACCACGCCCCTTTTTCCAGTCACTAACAAATATAACCAAGAACTATCTACAGGTCAAAAGTACCACTTTACAAAATTTTCGTGTCAATCGAACGATTAGAAAAACCGTCAGAGCGATTTTTGCAAAGGGGGCGTGGCACAGCCCACTTCCACCCAGGCTGTAATACATACTGCATAAATAATATATATATCAAATCTCATCTTCATACCTCTGATGGTATGAATATATAGCCTTTTTAACATTTAAGTAGTATAGGCGGTACCGCGCCCCCTTTTTCCACTTGCAAAATTTTCGTATCAATTGGTATATTAGAAAAGTCGTCAGAGCGATTTTTGAAAAAGGGGGTGGCACCGCCCATTTCCCCCTGGCTGTATTTATTACTGCACCAAAAACAAATATATTTTATATCATCTTCATACCTTTGGTGGTTCATGAGATATTGCCTTTTTAACTTTTAAGTTGTATGGGTGGTGCCCCGCCTCTTTACCCAATCACAACCAAGTATTGCCAGACACTATCTACAGGAAAACAGTACCACCTTGTTAAATTTTCGTATTAATCGGTCTGTTAGAAAAACCGTCACATCGAATTTTTAAAAGGGGGCTTGGCACCGCCCTCTTCTACCCTGGCTGTAAATCTATCCGTATGAACAACATATACATCAAAATTATGTTCATACCTCTGATAGTTCATGAGTTACAGACGTTTAAAGTTTCAAGATGTTAGCCACGCCCACATATCCGATCCCGCCTAGTTTTTGTTGGATCACTGATTTTGGTGCCAAATGCATACACACAAATTTTCAAGGCGATTGGTGAAACATTATTGCGTTTTCAAAAATTGGGTCCAATGGGTGGGCCACGCCCACTCGAAGTATTACAAATTCAATTAGCCTATTTTCACCACAGACCACAAAGCTACATGAAATGTGAAAATTTCATACAGACCGGTCCAGCCGTTCTCGAACGTCGTTCATGTAGCTACCTTGGCTGGCTTCGCAACAGTTTATTCTGTCACTCCAATTTTCCAACACCTTGTTAATGATTTCGGGCTGTACCGCACGGGTTTCTTTTGAAATTGACCTTAAGTGCTTGAATTGTTTCTGCAACTTAGCCCTTTCTGGTTCCCCACAAAAAAAAATCCAAAGGCGTCAAATCGCAAGATAGTCATGATCTGTCAAAAACTACTAGCACTTCCCATACAAAATCACCCCTTTTTGGGGTCAGTCCCTGCGATAACAGCCGTTTTTAAGAGCTATCGAGCTGAAATTGCGTAAGCAAGCTTCTTTACTCTAAGTGGAGCGTTAGTTCTAAGATGAGCCGGTCGAAAACTACTCCCACCTCCTATACAAAATATCTCTTTCCTATTGTCTCTCCCTGCGATTACTGGGACGATATCTTTTAACATTTTGTATTCCATATTACATTCCCTAAGATACAAAAACCTAACACAAAGTTTCGTTTTCTTAATGACTTATGAATTTCATACCGAACTCTTACGAATTTTTGTTACGTTTTACACCAACTAAAGCTGCAATTAATTCTATGCAAGCCGAACACTTTTGGTACAAAAAGGAACCTTAAACTACCCCAAGTTACCGTCTTTCTTTAATCATTAACAATTTCTTTTGCAAAGTTTAATTTCTGTCGTCGCCCCACACTTTAAACATCAGTTAAAAGTTTGTCCTGGGTTATCCACATAATCGTCTCTGTATTTAATGGTGAGAAACACAATACTTACGATAAAAGTGACCCATAGCATAATAAGTTATAATTTCTTACACTATAGTAAATGAAGGGGAAATGCTAAGGAAATTTTAACGCCCACCTTAAGAAAAAAATGGCGGGACCACAAACTGCTTAAGTTAATAAGCTGAACACAAAAAAAACAACAGCCATTGTCTTAACGCTTTTCATTATAAGGGGAAATTGCATTGTGGCCAGGAAACAAAAGATAAACGTTCCGGTAAAAAAAGAAAGAAGATGACACTCGTTAGAATTTCTTAAGATGTTTTTTTGCGGTATCGCCCCCATTTAGTGATTTTACCCAAAAGTGTTATTACGCTGAAGATGTGCAAGAACTTGGTGAGATTCTACGTGGGTAGTTTTTCTTGTAAATTAAATATGATGTTAAACGACTAGGTTATTGTTTGTAAAATACATTGGAATGTTAAATGATTAAAAGGAATAAAAGCTTTAAAGTATTAAATTATCTAAAAAGTGGGCAAAATACATGTTTATATTTTCAGACCGATATTCATTGAACCCGACCCTCTTTAATAAAATATATTTTTTTAAATATTTTTAGATAGGTCTATTTAATATATATAACATATCTAAAAACTAAAATAGGATTTTTCATCTCACGAGCTTATTCATGTGTTCTACAAATTCCTTGACAAAAAACAGTGAGAAAGTTTCAGTCGGGAAGACCGACTTACATATACCCTCACCCTCAGCAAAATATCAATTTGCTAGTATATTGATATTATTACTCGACTTCTAAAGTGGGCGGAGTGGTATATTTGCATGGAAAGCACCAGAGGGGGCGGGGCTAGACTTCCAGTTTTTTTCTCCAAAACTTTATCCTGGCTTAGCTTCACTAAATTCAGGATTTGGGCTCGATCGCGTTGGGTGTATTGATATTATTACTCCACCTCTATAGTGGGCGGAGTGGTACATTTGTATGGGAGGTGCCAGAAGGGGCGTGGCTAGACATCCGGATTTTGCCCCTAAAAATTTATCCAGCTTGAGCTTTGTAAGATACAGAATTTAGGCACGATCGCGTTGAAGCTATTAATAATATTAATCGATTTCCAAAATGGGCTATACCAGATGGGTATGGGAGGTTCCAGATGGGGCGTGGCTAGACCAAAACTTTATCCTGCTATAGCTTTACAAAATACAGAATTTGGGCACGATCGCGTTGGTTGTAGTGATATTATTACTTGATTTCCAAAGTGGGCGTAGTGCTAAATTTGTATTGGAGGTACCAGAAGGGGCGTGGCCATGACCCATTTGTAATACCATAAATAGGTTTGGGAAAATATCAACTCGTAAAATTAACTTGCGTACCAGCCATACAGACAGACGGGCAGACAGAAAGACACAATCTGCCATGGCTCAAACTACTTTGGAAGTAATGAATCGAATTTGGTTCAAAGAAACCTAGGGTCTAAAGTGACTCCTTCTATGTGTTACACTTTTGGGTCGTATCAATTGATATATACCCTTCTACTCGTAGGGTGAGGGTATAACAATTTAAATAGTTGTAATGTTGCAAATCTTTACCAAAAATCTGTTATACTTAAAAAACCGGTAGGTGTCGTAGGTGTTTATCGACGACTGCGAACGTTACTGTTTTAGAACCTTTTACTCGACATGCAGATTGACCAGACACTCTACTGCGATGTTGCTGTCGACAACATCGAGGAAGCCGGCAATGAAAAAATGTAATTGACTGTAGCCAGGAATCGAACCATAGATCTCTAGCATAGTAGTCGCGTGTTCTAACCATCATGCCACGACCGGTCTCTGTGATACTATTACTTACTACTTAGGTAATTTCCTTTAAACCTCATGAATGAGGTATGGGATAGCTTCTCGCGTTGTGAATTAACACGTTTTCTATTTTTTTTAGATTCGCAACTAGCGGCACCTACTTGTTTATCGACTAGAGTTAGGAATCGAACCATAGATCTCCCGCATGGTAGTCGCCTGACCTAACCATCATGTCACGGCCGCTCCTGTGATACTATTACTTTTTTAATTAAAACATCTATTAGTCTTTGTATCTGTTGAGTTGTGGCCCTATTATTATCGATTGGAGTGTTAACTAATTTAATTATTGTGACGTCACATTCACCACATTTTTCCGATATTATGTTTGGACTATTATATGACAATATAATAAATGAGGTTTATTTTAGCGCATTAGTTTAACGCCTTCATGCAATACCTCAATGGAATTAAATGTTATCTAAATTGTGTTTTCTAAAAATAATCCAACTATTTTTCAGGGCCACTAAATTTTAGAATTATAATTTGATGATTATCAACCTATTGTTTGTGTTAATTTTTCATTTGTTTTCCCATTACCTGCTAATGTTCATTAGCTGTTCATTACTGTCAATGTCAGTATTTTATTTTTCCCTTTCTTTGTGCCATTGAGGTCACATGTGGTTTCACATTCTCCAGGCACAACAATTTGTGGCCTCTACCTGAAGTTAGTGCCATAGAATACTTCTGCCATTATTTGATGTCAGAAAAGAAAAAAAAAACCTGTGAATAAATCTGTAGGAGTGATTGTTTCATTTATCAAAATGGTGTATGCTGAAGGGATTGTAATGACAATCAAACCTTTTAGTAATTTTGGTGCTTACCGCAATGATGACTTCTGTGCACGGTATATCAAAATGTCAACTTTAATTATATGTTGTTGGCGACGAGCCTGTGTAGTGTAGGATATAAACCGTTAATGAGGACTGTTTTGAGTTGTTATATTTATGACTTTCTTTCAGATTTCAGAAAAATTATATTATATCGTAAAGGAATTTGAATTGAATAAAGAAAAAAAAAATAAAAACGTTTAACATTAACAGTAAAACCATTTCAATGGCAAGCAGAAAAATATGAACACAATTATTAAGGGTCCTTACTGGATGATCCAAAGTAATTTTACGAAAGCTTAAGGTTAAAGTTTTTACTTGGTGCATTTAACATATGTATAATTATTTTTAGAATTTTATGCAATTAAAAATAAATTTTTTTCTTTCACTTTTTTCTTGTAATGAGTTTTGATATTTATGTTGTTTTTTTTCTAAAATTTTATCCTAACGTGTCAAATTAAACTTGTTCAACATCACAAGGACTTGGTTTATTATTACCATTGTGATTTTCCTCGTTATTGTCAGTAAAATGTGTTTAATTGTTTCTCTAGTAATTGTTATTTATATAGAAATTTGTATTTTGTTGTTAAATACTATTTTGTACTAGTGGGCCCGGCAATGCTTCGCTATTGCATATCCCGTTATATTGGAATACAGAGAGTTATTTAAAGAATTTTTTTAAAGGTTTTCCCATGGACGTACGCAGGTATCTTAAAAGAGTACACAAAGTTGTTTATCATCGATTGATAATATATTATTTTTAACTTCTTGTAAGCGCGGAATACCTTGTGTTATCGAATATTGCCATTTTCACCCCCTAAATGTAGAAAAATCCAAACAATGTGTAGCCTATGTTACTCGCGGGGTTATTCGGAAGATTCCCTGAAAATTTCATCAAAATCGGTCCAGCCGTTTTCGAGTCCATACGTTACATATATACACACATCCTCTTTTATATATATAGATATAAACAAATTTATTGTAACAGTTTCATAATAATGTTTCCATTTAAATGAATTCATAACACAATTACAATGCAATTTTTGATATCAAATTTTCATATGCGGTGATAATGATTTTATGATACATTTAAAATGGTTGGGCAATTTCGTAATTAAATGTATTTAAAACAATATTCAAACAAATACACTGGTGTATTGCTGTGCAAATATTATATTTTTCTATATGTATACATAAGCATTATTATGTGGTATTTAATTGGGGATTAAATATTGAAATTGTTCGTAATGAACCAGGACACCAGCATTATTGAAAACTGGAGCACACGATATGATTATTTACATTTGCATTGGTTAAGTCAAGTGGAAGCACAACAATATATGGTGCGAGATAATATGCGTTATAATACCAGGATGTTCAGTAGCTATTTGAGGATTATTAATTGCATTGGGGTGCAATATTTTTTACAGCAGATTTTGCCAATGTTTTGAATTTTAGGTATGTAAGCGTTTTTGTAACACAATAATAATTAAACAGAAATAAGTATACGTTGATAACATTGCTAGTATGTCCAGATGACACAGAAAAACATCGAGAGACCCCAACATTATATTGGGCCGTTGAACAAAATTGTATCCTCCGTTTTGAAAGATAAGGTCAAAATTAAGAGATAATCCATTTTTAGTTTGTATTGTCTCGCAAGCTATTTTTTTACTGATTTATATAGAAAAAGGCTACACTAACAAAGATACCGTATATTTTTAGGTGGATACAATTCAACTATTTTCAGTTTGTTTCCAACCCAAAAACATTGATTTAATTCGAAATATATTAAAAAAATCACAAAATTGATCAAAATTAGATAAAATAATACCACTCATTAAAAATAAATAAAGTGTGATAGCCGGACTTCAAATATCGTAAGATTTAGATTGAAAAAAAAAACATTAGCTGAATGTGACAGGGAGATCTATGGACAGCGCTCTGCACGAAGTGGTTGGGGATGTCGAGAACAGTTTAGGAAATAGTTTATACACATTTGCGGCATTCCTGGACATCGAAGGGGCCTTCAATCATGTAACTTCCACAGCCATAATGGAAGCGTTAAGGACGACTGGAACACCGCTTTTCTTTAAGTAACTGGATTGGTTCTATGCTATCAAGTCGTACAATCAACTCCACGCTTGACACGAGTTCCGCAGTGAAGCTGGCGACTATGTGTTCACCTCAAGGTGGATTGCTATCCCCATTGCTGTGGATATTAGTGGATAAAGGCGTTATCAAGTCGACGTCCTTATCCTAGATACAGGTAAATGTGCTCCTAATTGAGGATTAACTACGATCTTTATCAGTATGGACCACAAGCCATGGTCTGAATGTCAATCTACAAAATTCTGAGGTAGTACTATTCACGCGCAAATATCTCATTGAAACTTCAGATTGCCGGTAATTGATGGTGTCGAACAAAAACTCTCGAAGGGTGCAATTTCTTAGGCGAAATTTCTAAGCGTCATTTAGGATAGGAAACTAAACTGGATACGCAATACAGAGGAAAGAACGAAGAAAGGATTAAATGTCCTATACACTTGCCGGGATTCTGTAGGAAAAAGCTGGAGACTACAGCCTGCAATGTTTTATCGGATATATAAAGTGGTAGTGATTCCCATCGTAACTTACGGATGCCTCGTTTGTTTTGGGCTTTAGATACGGAAAGCAAACTAATGCTGATAAGTAATGTACAGCGAACGGCATCACTGTGTATAACAGGTGCTAGACGAACCACACCACAAGCGGTACTTGACGTGATATTAAACCTAAAGAACCTGCGGTACCATGCACTAGCTGTAGCGGCTAAAAGTGGAATAAGGTTACGAGAAGCAGGTCCTTGGCGGCAATCGGAGTCGCGTTACTCTTCAATACTGTTATGGTTCAGCAGACATGGATGCAACGGAGGACTACACAAAGGAACGGACGATATGAAGATTGACCTTCAGGGTTGTCCATCTTCACTGATGGTGTTCTAAAATGGAAATTGGAACAGTATCCGGTATCTTTAGAGAGGATTTAAAAAAAAAAATTGTGGGGGAAATACTGGTAAGAAATTTGATGGAGATCGCCACGATCTAAGTGTACAGTCAATCGGCCTTAAAGGCTTTGGTATCAAAGGTGATAAAAATGGAAAATCTGCTGAAGTACACTGATGGTTTGTGCTGGATTAAGGGCAGAGGACCGCAGTGTCCCCACATAATCTCACTACTTGTACAACTTGTGTAAAAAGTTAAATTTCCTATTTCTAGACACTTAGTCATTTTGTATGGAGCTACTGAAAGGGTCTTATGCGGTAAAGTGGAAGAAAATAGCAAAAGAAATCATAATTTGAAAAATACATTTTGTCCTGATAGGAAACTTAATGACAGCGCAACACAAAAAATAGTTATTGTTAATGTAGTATAATTAATGTGACCAACAGCTTGATCCTCCATAACTTTTATGTGTGTTTGATGGTTTGGAGAGGTCTTCACGAACATTTTATGGACATATGTAATGAAATATCGAAAGTCATTAGTCAAAATTGACTTCGAAGTCAAAAGTGATAAATGCATAATAGGAGACGTGGTAGAATCTAAGTATCTTAAGACCAAATTCTATTAAGGTTTTTTTTTAAAGACGAGTGAGCTATATCTGTATTTCACTTCAGCTGGTATGAAAATTAACCAGTATTAATAATTTTCATGACGAAGTAATAATATTGTAACTGTAATTACGTACTTTTGGACAATTAATATTTCTTCCACAACTTCCGCACGAACAACTGGAGGATATTTGAATTTGATCAGTTTAATTATGTTGTCATAGTAGACAAACCCTCCCATACAAATGACCGAAATAATCCTCATAGTTTTATATACATATCCTTTTTGTAAATACCTTGAATTCAGCCATATATTGCGATAGATGTACGCTTATTAAAATTCGACTCCGGGACGTATATTGTCTATATAGGATGACTCTTTCTGATGCTTCCCATACAATATGACGTAGTTTTGTAAAAAAAATTTTTTCTTCCATATCTTCCAAACTGAGAATTGGAGGATGTTTAAATTTTCTAAGTTGAATTAAGTTGTAATAGTTGACAAAACCTCAGAAAATCGAACCTTTTGACACACCCCTTTTGGTATCGCCAATACAAATGAAAGAAAGTGGTACATAATCCATATCATTTTTTTTTATGTACACTGAATATAGTAAAATTTTGCAAAAGGTAAGCGTTTATTGAACGGTGATTTACAAAACAATCAAAAAAACTGTGCTGCCCGTACTGGTGCCTTCTATACAAATTAGCTAATTTCCAGAAATATTATACCATTAATTTCCGAGATAAATATTTTGCATTTATAGGTGAAACATAAGAAATCGGGAGGTTTACCCCAACCATAAGAATTGATGATTTCTTTTGAGATTTTTGTGCAAATTTATTAGAGATTTTTTCCTAAGTCCTCAATTGGAACCGTAAAAGATACCGAGAGGGTCTACAACTATCATCAAAAGCTCGATTGCAACTACATATTCCCCCATAAAACTTGACCATATGCCCAGATATAGTGAATTTAACAATTCACGTTTGTAAGGCTTAACTTTTTCTACAGTTTTACTATATGTCTCGTCTGGTCATGCGAAGAAAAGTCGTCTGTGTGAGTTTACCTGAATGAAATTTCTGTGCGACTTTTTTACGTTTATTGATTACACTACACACTTGGTATGAACTGTCATTGCGTATGATTGATATTTAAGTCTGCATTTGGTATTACTCTTACGTCACTGCACCATGATTTGTTTCTAATACTGCCACTGCAGAGTGTGGCGGAGGGAGAGGTTTCGAAATCCAAAGGAATTCAATGCTATGGCGTCATTTTGCAGAGCACAATGAGCGTTCTGCGTGCGCGAATTCTATCAATACAACGATTCTTTGACTATTGCGCAAAGAAAATTTTGACCTCATTACAACTTTTGGTAACAAAATTTAGGTCTATCGACTAAATTTTTTAGGAACAGGATGCGACGGGTACAACTATGAATGAATTACGATCCGAACGATCTAGAATTGTAGATACATTATTAATTTAATTCTATAATAATTTGCCTCCGATTTAACAATGGTTTTTTAACACAATGGAAGTTTTTTTTTAACAAATAATCCAGTATTTCGTCCAGTAAGATCCTGACCAATAATGACTCAGCAATTGTTACAAACGACTTGCACAAATTTGCAAGACCTTCCCAATCGTAGTGGCTCAGATATAAAACAATTAGTATTTGCATCTGCATAGATATTGCAACATAAACCGCCGTTACGATCCTGTCTATTTGGGTCAGACACTAGTAACAAAGGCACTTGTGACAAGTAAGAAGACTACTGCTATTTTAGTACTGATTCAGACTCACGTGTTTATTCTACTGCAGTAATATGCTGACAAATATTTACCTGACACATGGACCGCGCACGACCTTTACAAGGTCTCCTGACCTGCGCTGTCTTCATATTTTCTGTGTAAGATACCATATTTTAGGCCAGCTAATCTAGTTATCCAAAAAATTAACTCCACAAAGTTTGCGATTTTTCGTTTTGATGCAACATTTTTGACTTGTTGGAAAAAATTTAAGAAAAATAGTCAGCAAATTTTAAGAAAAAACTGACATAGTTTTAAGTTTTAAATACTGCCAATATTGCCACTGTAGTGCAATTGTTACCATCGTCTTTAAGAAAATGTCAACAAATTATTATATGAAATAGATCAGCAGTAAGTTTTATTTATCTTGCTGTTTCTCCCCGTTTTACAATCTCACAATTTATATACAACATATATTTAAACAACTTAAAATGTATAACATGTTTTTCCCAGCACCTCCATTAGCCACATGTTGCTGACAAATGTATTCTCTCCCTGAAATCGAACAATTCCCTGTATACCAATTACGTTTTTATCTCACAACATGCCGTAATTAACATAATAAATCATATTTGTTTTTAGCCTAAAAATGTTTGTCCCTAAAGTCATAATGGCATCATATGATTTATATACGAAATCTTAACCAAAATGTGGTAAAAAGTAATGTAAAATATAAACAACATCGACAAATTGCCAGTACTTATCTTCAGATATACGAGTAAAAGCCTAAAATAAAATGACAGAAATAAATTCATGAACAATTTTTTTTTGGTATTCATGCTTATTTTGTACTTAGTACCAACAAGATACACCCTTCTTCTCCGCATTAAAAAAAGGGACTAAAATAAATAAATATATAATAAAATTTTATTAAGTTCTAAAGTACAAAACACGTTGGACACCATCTGTTGTCGTAATTTCGAGAAAGGCGAGAAATACGCCAACGTCAACATAAATGTTGATGCCGACGACAGCGGCAGTAATCAGAACCTTTTTAAAAAAAAAACTACAAAAGATATCTGTTCTGCAATTATTGGTCCACCCCCGCTCCACAAGGACACCATGATGTCCATGTTGGATTAGGGGACGGTCATAAAAATGAAAATATTATGATAACAGCTTAACTTCAGTATTAGCAACTAAACGTTGTCATAATCAGTGAAATTTATAGGGGAGCTATTATTTACTGATACCATAATGTTAACAAAAGTAATTCTCCGAGAAGTAATGGTATGACCGCAAATGCGAAATGTAAGCAGATGCGTGTGAGTAAACGATGAATAGCCGACATTAATGTTTATTATTAATTATTTTAATGCACAATATTGTAAAAATATAAGAGATAGCACTGAATGGCGAATAAAAGCAAAGGGGGAAGATATGACTGGTAAGTTTTTATAAGACTAGAGGGCACGGCAATGTTATGCTATTGTATAGTTGGAAAATATAAAAAATTAAATCAATATAACTCAGGGAATCTCTCTACTGTCTATTACAATATTTGATAACACAGTACAACATTTTTCAGCTCATTGATTTGGGACTCCGTTCTGAGAATTGCACATGAAAGTAGCCCCAAAAAGAAGAAGTTCTGCATCATTCGTTTTGTCAAGTTACATGCTATTATAATTTAATATCG
This sequence comes from Muscina levida, assembly GCA_964034835.1. Classification (NCBI taxonomy): domain Eukaryota; kingdom Metazoa; phylum Arthropoda; class Insecta; order Diptera; family Muscidae; genus Muscina; species Muscina levida. The sequence continues at coordinate 181,886,878 of OZ035880.1, read as the reverse complement.
ATTTGAAGTTAGTAAGTATCGTATAGGGGAATTTGTCACGTTTTAGGCTCTTTTGTTTGACATAATTCCAGAGCCACTAGGCCGATTGAGCTAAAACAGATTTAAAAAATTAAGAATTACAATTCCTTTAATCTGTTCATATAAAGTTTCCCTACATAAACAGCAGTTTCACTTTTCCATTCATCAAATGATTTTGAATTGCGTTTATAATCCGCGGCGTATGATTTATGTGGAATATTACTTATGATAATCATACGCCACTATACTTTTCTGAACCATACAATACAGGTAAAATCTAACACTTTCAACTTTACTTAGCTGACAATAGTGCCAACAACTTTTTTTTTGTTTGTTCTTAAACATTTTGGTATAAATATGCAGGCATATTGTCAGTCTTCCCCTATTCGTGGAAAATTAAAAATATAAACGCTTTCATTGTAAAAGTCAAATGAAAAATTTCTACCATTTTTCATCCAAGTAGATAATGAAGAATTTCCAAGTAAATCTTATAATACTTTCAAAAGCAAACAAGTACCATTGTGTCTGTAGTTCTGAGAACTCAAAGGCGTGTACGTCAGCTGTATAAATATGAAAGAAATTACATAGTTAAGCTATAAAGGATGTTATCAGTTCAATCACATCAGTTCAATCAACGAATACCCTGAATGTGTCAGACAAAGAAAAAGACGAATGAAATATTTAAATTGTTGTTAAAATTTAAATGTAATTAATTCTCAAGAGCTAAATTTGTTATATTAGTTAAGGTTAAAAGGAATATCAATAAGAATACTAGGTAGGATGTCAAATGATCGATATTCGTCGCATCTTGGTTGAAAAGCTCGATTGTTATGCGAAATCATTTTGCTGATTGTATCAATAAACGTACCAAAAGATTCTTAATTTAACTACTTGCACTGATAAATAAGTAGTATGGTAGTTATCTAAAAAGTTGTACCGATAAATATGTTTTCTGCCAAAATTATTTATCAGTGTGTTTAGTAGACTTATATTTCCGTAATGGTTTAGTCGCACATATGTATTAGCGTTTATTGATTTCACTACGCATTCGGTATGAGCTATGATTTCGTATGATTGATATTTAACTTATCATTTGATATTACTCATACGTCACTGTACCATGATTTGTTTCTAATACTACTGCAACTACAGACTGAGGCGGAAAGGTTACGAAATCCAAGTGCAGCTAATGGGAATTCAATGCCATGGAGTCATTTTGCGGAGCACAATATGCGTTTTGCGTACGCGAATACTATCGAAACAATGATTCTTTGACATTTATCTATCGACATTTTATAGAAACTAGATGCGACAGGTATAACAATCCGGTCAATCTAGCATCGTATGTACTTTAGCAATTTAATTCTATATTAATTTACCTTCGTCATAGCAATGATATCTAACACAATTGCACTTTTTTATTAGAAGATAATCATCCAGTATTTGCTCCAGTATGATCCTGACCAATATTCCCTCAGCAATAATTTACAAGACCCTCCTAATCATAGTAGCTCAGTACATCAAGGAATACCCTGACTGTGTCAAACAAAGAAAAATATTATACTATAAATAAGTTTTTAAAATTTAAATGTAATTAATTGTCAAGAGCATTATTTGTCATATTAGTTAAGGTGAAAATGCAGTTTATGTAAATATTTTATTGTCACTACGATACAAGTAAGAATTCTTATAATCGAAGTAGTTTGGGAGTTATTTAAAAAATTTCACCGAAAAATATGTTTTTATGGCCAAAATTTCGTAATTTGCATACACCTCACCACACACATGCATGTTCTCCCATATTTAAGCCCATAAGGAGTCGTGGTAGGTGTGACAATCTATATATTTCAAAAAGAGTTTGTATTTGTTTGATTTTTTTATGTGCCATATAGACTAGAGAACGGCTGGACCGATCATTCTGAAATTTTCACAGAATATACGTATCTGGTGAAAATTTTTGATATATTAAGCGGTCGTGGGCCCACCCCATGAACTAAATTTTTGAAAACGTAATATCTGGAGGACCGCTTCACCAATCGCCCTCAAAATTTGTGTGGATGCATTTGGCAACCAAAATTCATGATTCAATAAAAAATGGACAGGAATGGATCAGTGGGCGTGGCTTTTATTTTGAAACTTTAAACGCCTGTATCTCATGAACTATCAGAGGTATGAAGATGAGATTTGGTATATATGTTGTTGGTGCAGTATAAATTACAGTCAGGCTGAAAGGGGGGGAGCCCAACCCCCTTTTCAAAATCGGTCTAACGGCTTTTCTAATAGGCTGATTGATACGAAATGTTACAAAGTGATACTGATGACCTGTTCATAGTTCATGGCTGTATTTGGTTGTGATTAAATAGGAGGGCGTGGCACGCCTATACAACTTGAAAATAAAAATGGATATATCTCATGAACTATTAGAGGTATGATGAACTTCAAGAGGTATGCAGTTGAGATTTGTTATATATGTTGTTTGTGCACTATGGTGGAAGTGGGTTGTACTACGCCTGATTGACCGATTGATACGAAAATTCTACAAAGTGGTACTGCTGATCTGTTGATAGTCCTTGGCTATACTTGGTTATGATTTGAAAAAGGGATGTGGTATAATATAAAATGGATATATCTCATGAACTATCAGAGGTATGAAGATCAGATTTGTTATATATGTTGTTGGTACAGTATTGCAGACAGAGTGAGAGTGGGCTGTGCGACTCTCCTTTTAAAATAAACCTTTATAACTGCCATAGTATTAGTTTGATCGTCCTCAAAATTTCAAAGTTTGCTGCATTTTCCCTAGAAATATGGACAGGTTATTTGGAAAAAGTACCGAGGCGCTGCCCACGCACATCGATATTTGACTATTAATCGAAATCAAACAATTGTCCGTACACGAGGCAGTTGAGGAAATGTTGTAACTGCGCGACTACAACAATGATATGGTTTTCATTTATGTGTTGTTCATTACTTTTCAGGAGAACGAATCGGTAAATTCTACAAATAGAAAATTAAAGCAATCTTCAATGGACAGCTTTTGTTTGATTGGGGGCACAATGTGAATTTTCATAGTAGGTCAGAGGAAGCATTGCCGAACATTTGGAAATAATCTATTTACGGGACCGGCCATAGCATAGTGGTTAGAACGCGCGACTACTATGCGGGAGATCAGTGGATCGATTCCCGACTCCGGTCATCTACATTTTTCTTTCATTGCCAGCCCCCTCGATGTTGTCGACAGCAACTTTGCAGTATATGTGTCGAGTCTATCGGCATGTCTAGTAAAAGCTTCTCAACTAGTGACGTTCGCATTAGTCGAATAACAAGTAGGTGCCGTTTGTTGTGAATCTAAAATAGGAAGCATGTTAATTCGCAACAACTCGTGAAGCATCCCATTCCTCATTCATGAGGTGTAAAGGGAAATTAAGTTTAAGTTAAGGGTTTTTTTTGACTTAGAGAACTGCTAATATGTATAGGTGTAAATCTAGCTGTCATACTAATGTAAAGATGTATTTATTGTATGCTTATAGCAATTCCCTAAAAAATACCTCTATTCCTAAAAACAAGTTATCCAATTCCCGAATACATATGTAGTTAAGTCATTTGTTTGCTCAACCAAATGTCACTTACTTTCGTCAAAATAATGACATTAGAAAATGTCCAACTTCCGTAAAAGAAAACTTTCTTTTAGGTCTATTCGTTTTCACCTTTCTTATTGGTAAGACCAGATTGAATTTACTCAAATAAAATCCTAAGAAATCTCTAAAATTCGTGTTTTGTTATTCTTATTTTTACGTTGCATGGAACTACAACCGCATCACCATTATTGTGACGCGACAATATCAAAGGCATTATCTCTTTATTATTGCTCAGAAAAATAAATTCTTATTTTTCTTCCCTGCCGCTTGAAAGCATAGCTCCGCTTCCTATCTTCCACTGGATCTAGCTCTTCACTCCATCAGTGCACATCAGCATCTATCTGATCAGCTTATACTCAATACTATTGATCGACCACATAACATTCATCCAGATCAAGCGTGTACCGTGCGTACAGAAAAACCCATCGCCGCTGTATACGACAATGTAATAGGGGACTCGAATTTATCGAATCAACGCCGTTCGTAGCAACTCGGTCTCGGCAAATATTGAGGAAAGATCTTGGCCTACATCCGTATAAGATTCAACTGGTGGAAGAATTACAGCCAGCGGACGATCAATTGATTGTTTTATTTCTCATTCGGAGGAGAAATGATTGCAATATGACGGTGTAACATGCACTTTGTTAAGCCAAACGTTTGGTGGCCGAATTACGAGTATACGAAACAAAGATTGTACTCGGCAATACAGACAAGACTTAAACTTTGTTACACATTTGGTACTCGACACTCATCAAAAGCATTTTATATTTGCGATCAGTGGGCGGGGAAGGCATACCAAAACTGTTTTGTACGTTCAAAGAGATATAGCTAGTTTACAGAGGGTTCCCGCTGCTTAAAATTATTTACTACAGTGATTAAATTAAAATCTGAATTGTAAATTGTGTCGGAAGCACAATCAAACCCACATCATATCGCTCGTTTTCTGCAAAATCATCAAAAAACATGATTTTTGAGCTAATGATGTAGAATTGTTCATCATACTCCATGTTGTGTAAAAAATGCATGTTAATATCTTTTATACACTCCGCATGAGAGCTATTTGAATTCCTCCATTTCGTACAAGTTGGGTGTAAATTAAAAACTTTAAACGCGTTTATCTCGGAATCGATTTTTTTGAGATATGACGGTCTTGCAGAAAACGAGCGATATATTATCTATAACTATTTTAGCTCTTCGTAATCTTAATTATTATAGTTTTTTTCATCTTTTAAGCGAAAAGTTTAAAAAAAAGAACAAAAAATGTGTTATACCATATTCTTTTATCTAAGTAGTTGACGTTGAAAAAACCTATACAAATTTCAGAATAACTATTGAAATGCCTTTTAATGACATATTATGCGACACTTAAAAAGTTGACAATCTTCGGTTTGTGCAAGTGCAAGTGGATATTTTTACTGCCATCAAGTAGCAATTTCGTCACTACACTTTGCTATACCTGATTATAAGCAACATAGTATGCAGAAAGTAGAAAATGTATACAAGTACAATTTGGCTTGCAACTTCCTATGTTGAAATGCAGACAGTGGCAGCTCAATGAATGTAACTGAGAGAAATTAACTGGCTGTTCCAAAATCAAAAATTGTAAGATATGATTACAAAAATGTTAACACAATTTTTGAAAAAAAAAAAACAAGAACTTGACAGTATAGGTTTGATTCCACTATCGAAGGGTAATAAAACCATTTACTCAGTTTGGCGAGACTTAAAATATTAATATTTTTATCGCAGTATCTTTTTTCCAAACCCGCTGAGAAACTTAAAATTGGTTGATGTTCAACAACATTACTGACTTATAAGTAGGTAAAGGTACTACAACCCGGTCTCATAGTGGTCTTTATGATCTATTTAGGGTGCCTAGACATTTTCAGATTGTATTGATATGACACGGTAAAATTGTCAAACAATAGAGACTAAAACGTGACCAATTTCCCTATACAATACTTACTAACTTCAAATCGATATTAAATTATTTTGGCATGTAACTTGACAAAACGAATGATGCAGAACTTCTTCTCTTTGGGGCTACTTTCACGTGCAGTTTTCATAATTGAGTCCCAAAATCATGTGTTGTAATGTGTTATAAAATAAATTTTCCAGGTTTCTGATGTTAACCCAACATGTTTTATTAGGTTTTGCGTTCGAATATATAGAAATTACCGTCAAATTAACGTCTATATTCTCTAGTTTTATGTAAATCTTTAAAAAGCAATAACATAGCATCAAGCGGCCGTTGCCCTCATCAAAACGTTATATTTTTTAATGTCGTCTTTAATCGAGGCCACACTGTCCCTACTTCTATACATTCGCATAATTTAATAACAGCTCCTTTGGTATTATACACAAATTCAGCCAACATTGATGTGCACTGACTGGAAATTTTAGGAAATTACAATTCAACTCCCTTAAGAGGCATCACAGCGAATATACAAATCACCATAAGAGCTGCTGCATCCACTAGAAAATTAACGCCATAACCAAACACGTGACGTTTGGTATTTTGTTTCTTTTCAGTTTGGTCTTTTAATTCTCCCTCCCTCTCGCTTTAATGACGTTTCATTGTTGATTTGCAGAATAATTTCTATGACTCTTTAAAATGTTATATGCCCACAATTAAAGAGCAAAGATAAAGAGATGTTACTGATGTTGTTTTAATTCCTTTTTTCTGATCAAGTTGAATGTTCAGTTTGTCGTTTACGCGCCAGCACCAGCATCACATTGCCATCATCAACATTATTGTGTTTGCCTTCATTATTATAGTCATCATCCGCAGATATTGCCCCTACCACCACCACCACCACCGCTTACCATCATCATTGTCATCCATGACGCGTCGTCATCTATTCCCCTAAATGTCCCTGTCGGCATTCGTTGTTGCTTTGTATTATACGCTTCTTTTGCTTTGCCTTTTTAATTTATTGCAACACATAATTATGCTACAAAATAAATAAAAGAAGAATAGCGTAAAAATATGCGTGCCAAGTAAATAGAGAAAACAAAGAGAACGTGATGGAATGCGTATAATTTTTATGACATCTCACAGTGGTTTTGGATTTGAGAATTTTTTTTGTGCATAATAGTAGGAAAGCAGTATATTAAAATTTCGGGAGGACAGATCCGCCTTAGGTCACATTTTTTCTATGACCCGGTGAATTGAGTTTAACCTTAAATTGGGTTTAAAAAAAACACTTTGTCTCTTATAATATAAAGAGCATTTTTTTGGGGATCAATTTAACTCCCGTTCTCGATTTCTCGCGTGTCCTTTTTGTGCTTATATTAAAAGGAAATTACAAAAGGATCCTAAAATGGGACTTTACAAAATTCAAATGTTCTACAAAAATTTTGAACAGAAAATTTTACTTGGGGTGCTCTAAGACCACAAAGCAATAATTCCAATTTTTACTAATCTTTTATCTCTTTTAAAAGCACATGTGTTAATACATTCCGCATCAATTAAATCCTAGGTGCCTTACTAATATTTCCATGTCAGTGTCTTATGCCAATCAGGGAATTGAATTCGTAATATGAAATATTTTAAATTTAAATCACATGATGACTCCTACTTAATCACTGTGTTCGCTGTGTTTTTTGTTCTTCCTCACATTGTACCAAATAAGTGACTATCATCCGCCGACGACCCAAACACAACACAACAACTTTTACTCGAGCAGAAGTCAACAACCGCTCTAGCGCGAGAAGTTGCTCTTCCTTGTTAGTTGTGTCCAGTCTACTATTTGTGCGTACACACACAAATGTTTAACGTTCCTTCTCATTGTAGTTTAATTATATTGTTATATCCGGGATAGTTTGTAACCAGGGCAACGCAATGGGGGAACATTAGATTTGTGTGGGAATGTTTTAACTTGGAATTGTTAACAGAGCTATGTGCCATTCCTAAGGGTGTACTATATAAGGAATGCACATACTTATATATATTTCAATCTTATTTAAGTAGACAGTTTTGAATTTAACTTTTTATGTCAGTTTATTATTATGAATGTCAATGATGCTGCATTATTGTTATGGTTTAATTTCAGATCGTATTCTTTAAACATAAAACTAATAGTCATTACAGCTAACGAGTGGCAGGGGAGTGATTTCGTACAATTAATGAAATGATTGTGTGAGTAAAAGATTTTAAGTAGGCTGAAGCTACTTTTATATGGAACTTTAATATAGGAAAGTCAATTATTAAAGGTCTCAATAAAATTAATTTATATATGCACTGCGTTTTGATGGTATTGATAATTTTCTATTTCTTACAACCTGGCAAAACAGATTATTATGAAAACACAAAGAAGAAAATGTAACAAACGGAACCTTTCAAATGTTAAGGACCCCCAAACGATATAAGGATCATGATTTAAGGTTTTGGACCTGGAACGTCCGGACACATTATAAAGCAGGTGATACTACTCGTCTGTCGGATGTCCACAAAGAATACTAAGCTGATATCAACGTTATCCAGGAGATGAGATAGACAGGACATGGGTGCTGATGTCGTTAAAATTGCGGTATTAATTACAACTGTCATGCGAAAAAAGATGAAATTTAAATGTCAATTTGTAATTTTGTTTCTCGGTTCAATTCTGTTAGTCATCGAATAGCCACAATTCTCAACTTGGTGAAATATTTCTACATCGCGGTGTTTTGTGCACATGTCCCGACGGAAGATAAGGACGATAAAAGATGCATTCAATGAGCGTCTAGAAAGAATATGTAATTTTCCTTGGAGATTTTGATGTCAAAAACAGATTTCAGCATAAAATTGAGCATAAGACGACTTGGCTGTCACTCGATTAGAACCCCATAACTCAAATTGATCATGTGGTAATCGATGGAAGGAATGCAGCTAGTGTTATGGATTGCGTAATTGACTCGGATGATTACCTGGTTGAAACTAAGATGCTCATAAGATCCAACAAAACAAAAAACGCATGTTACCAATCACAACGAAAGTTGGGCATCTCAAAGCCGCACACCAAGAACATAGCCACTGCCTACTCAAACCAGCTGTCATCACCACGACACAACACCTCTATTTCTGGTGTTCCCGGTATACAGTGGTGGCACATAGTGCACTCCATGGCAACAAATTTTGTGTGAGGAACAGTATCCTACTTATAAGGCAACTTCACAGTCAATTGTATTCCGGACTGTTACGGAACGGCACAAGGAGACAGTAACACTGGCGAGGCCGCTATTTAAGCGAAAATAGCGTCAGATGAAGGAAGGGAAAACGAGGATATAGATTGGTACAGGGATAGAGGTAATGCACAAAAATTCTTACCGATGGTAAAAGTAAAATGTTACGGTACCCTCCTGTAAGGACAATAATGTTGCTGGTCTCGGAAGGCAGTGTACGTGCATGTACTACGCCAATTGTCGACGACGACGGCTTAAATTGCCCGCCATCAAGTCAAACCGAGGTAAGAAGAGCGATATCGCGGCTAAAAATTATAAAGCAGCCCTTGCCGATGAACTTGCGGCGGCAGTTCGACTGCTGTTCGACTGATTGGCTTAACGATGATGGGATATTCTAGCTTTGTAGTGAATTAACACGCTTTCTATTTTTAGATTCACAACTAACGGCACCTACTTGTTTATCGACGAATGCTAACGTCACTGTTTGAGAAGATTTTTACTAGACAGGCCGATTCACTCAACACTTATACTGCGAAGTTAGTCAACGCATATAAGTAAGGCAGCTTACGTGAAAGTATCACGCCAATTGTCGATGAGGGCTTAGATTGCCCGCCATCAAGCCAGAAATAATAAAATTGCCGGAGCCGATGAACTTCCGGTATAACTCTTTTAATCCGGCGGTTGTGAGCTGATAACGACCATGCACCAGCTCCTATTTACGGTTCGACTAAACGTTGGTTGCGTATTATGTTCTGTTCTAAAAAAGAATTAATACACGAGTGTGTTCCAGCTACCGCAGGATTAGAATTTTACCTATAGCATATAATGTCCTGTCGTGACAAAAGTGTAAAGTATTGATGGAGTCACTTTAGACCCTAGGATTCTTGTGAACCAAATTTGTTTGAGCCATGCCCGTATGTCTGTCTTTCCGGCTGGTACGCACGATAACTTTCGAAAGACGCTACCAAATTTTTCTGAAACTTAGCACGAATAATTATTTCCCCAAAACTGCTAACGGTATTGCTAATGCAAATATATCATTCCGCCCACTTTAGAAATCGAGTAATAATATCAATACATCCAACGTGATCGTGCCCAAACTCTATATTTAGTAAAGCTATGGTAGAATAAAGTTTTAGGAAAAAAAGCTGGGAGTCTAGCCACGACCCATCATGTACCTTCCATACCCACCCGGTGTTGCCCTCTTTAGAAATCGAATAATATACAATATATGTCAATAAGCTATATAGCCACGTTTAGGATGACGAGAAACAGTGTTGGAAATTGAGACTTTCCGAATAGGACACATATGAAGTAGGCGCGGACAATATTATAATGAAATTATTTTTAAAAACTAAATGTCAGAGACTGTTATTTCCGGATCGTTATAGATTTTCCGACGTGCCATACAATTTTTAATGTTGTAATTAAATTACAAATAAACCTCTCAATGAATCACCCATTATGTGCATCTAACATACATAAATAACGTATTATGTTATAATAATGAATATTATATGTCAATAAGCTATATAGCCACGTTTAGAATGACGAGAAGCAGTGTTGGAAATTGAGACCTTCCGAATAGGACACCTATGGGCCTACATAAATAACGTATTATATTATAATAATGATTATTAAATAGCCCTTTTTCTCACTACAACAACTAACAAAACTTTTTTTACTTTTTGATAACTTTTGTTTATACAAAAAAGCTGCTCTTGTTACTCATCGGTAATAGGCTAACAATATAATTATATAGACAGCTGCCATCTGGTGTGCTCTACTTGTTACTTATATTTGTGGCATTGCTTTTTATTTTTTCTCTCTCTTGATTGACACTAATTAAAAGTGTATTTGATTGTAATTTGGTACGGACATTACCGACTCAGCTCTATTGCCAACTATAGACCCATAGACACATAGACAAACTAACTAGACTTGATGTGTTTAGTTAGCTGTGCTTGAGTGTGAGTCATTGTGTGTGTGTGTGGGTTTCTGCTTTAACATCATTTACTATATAATCATTATGACATAATGAGCTATGTGAATTACCAAATACCTTTGAGGGCACAAAACGGCAGAGCAAAGAATCAACATGAAAAGGATCTGTAAGACAAAAACAGAGAGAGAGAGAGAGAGTTAGTAAATGGGCGATTATGTAACGTATTCCATTTAATTAATAATCAAGTAGATGACCAAGAAAATAGCAATGACCTTAAACTTTATTTAATTTGTTTGTGAAATACGTTATTTGTTTAACTTTGGTATACATGTTGAGTAAACATATAAGGAAGGATACGTTATGATTCTATATATTTGATTTATTTGCTTACATTAATGTCCATGCAATAAGTTTAGTCAAAGCGTATATTGTCAATTTAGTAGATTGATTTGAGTTATTGACCAGATGTAGTAAATAAATCGAAAATTGCTAAAACTTTGGTCAACAGTCTGAGATTTTGGATTTGTGTTAATAACTTGTCTTTGTAGAATAAGGCTGACTAAATTACTTAAAATTTGTAATTAGTTACTATTTATTGGTGCTGTGCAATATTCATAGATTACCACGGAGTCCACGAGAGTTTTACATAAGTTTCGGCGTAAAGGCCTTATCCATGATGTTCTGATCACACTGGGCATAATACAATGCGTTTGGAAGCGCCTCTTGGGATAACTCAAGCAAGCTTCAGCTACCTAGGAATAGGAGTCGACAATTGTCGGCTCTTCCATCCATCCAGAGGATACCAAATTGGGTGTGACAATATGGGCCATATCCCCTTCTGGTCATGGCAAGGTCTATCTTACCACCTCTGCTACTTTATGGGTCTGTAGCACCCGATTGTAATGCAAAATCACATCTAGCACGAAGACTCTACCAGCGATTTCGGTTTAAACCACCCACCCACTAGGGGGCCAACAGCCAACCGATCAGGCGGGAACAAGTCCCGGGGCTTATGATCCCCACGCTACCGGATACAGTCACCGGTGAGAAGCTACTACCAATTTTTTTTTCAACCATACTTTCTAGAATTGGTCACCTTACGCAGAAAAGAAAGTTCAGACTGAAACTTTTACATACTCGCAAGTACCAATGCCTACACCTTAGCACCCCAAGAAGATGAAACGGTGGATACCACATTGCAAAGATGCAGTACCCTAACCGGTGGAGGCGGGTGAAGTTTCAACCCCCTTCCGCTCGACTATAGTGAACGGCAACCATGTATTTCGGAACCCCCGTGAGATCCATAAGACACAGATAAACAAGGGCACATACAGGAGACCCTGCACGTGTGAATCCCTAGGATGTCACACACGGTACCAGAAAAAGGTCTCTGGTGGGACCTAGTAGAAACAACTACCAGCTTCAACTCCTTGCAGTTCAGCGACTGGTGCCCCCGCAACAAACAGTGGCAGCCGTCATTAGGCAGAACAAGATTGTGGGATCGGCTCGATCCAACAGCCTTGCGACCCCGGAAAGACTAATCAAGGTCAGCAGACCCGCTTCAACAACTATCTCGAAATAGCTCTACGTCGTGCATACAGTCTGGAAGCAAACTTCATTGCTCTAGCCAAAGCTTTTGGAGTAGAGAGCATCTCACTCACATTCAACTCACTTCCTACTCTAGTAATCGTTAATCCCTGGAGATCCCTTATATCATAAGAGACAATCACATAATGTGTCTAACCAGTCCTTAGGCGGTTCTTCGCAGATGCACGAAGAGCGATCGGACAAGGTTCTTATATGCAAACAGGCATTTAGCGACCCATATCCCGTTAATAGAAACCCAAGACAAACCAAATTTTAGGGTTCTTTCCAACATACCTAACACTAGACAAAAACATATAAGTAGCACGCCCAGCAAGACACGCTCATCAAAAAGCTCGTTACGCTCAGCCCTACTCATACCACTCTCTACTCCCTCAACCAGCTTGTCCAAACCCATTAGTGGATAACCTTTCCTGGACGTGACGGGTAATAACAAGATCCACCGACGGATAATAACAAGATCCGGCGGGGCAGCGACCATCGAAACCTTCAGGGCCTTCGTCGATACCGTACGGCAAACTGGCAAATAAGCCAATAACAGAAGACCCATATGCTGCCATGGCAACAAAGAGTCCCTGAAAACAGTACGGACAGCTCACCAACTAAGACGCCAGTCGTTCCTAACCACTCGTCTCAGCTGTCCGACACCGCCTACCAGCTTGGCTTTCAACCTATTTAAATTCGGCAAATATTTCATCCGTTCTCCCATGGCGACAACCAAATACGTCACTTGCGTGACACATCTGAATACAGCCTGACTAACTGCCTACATGACAATTTGTCACGTAAATCATCATGTTAGTCTTTTCGGCTAGACGTCAACACCGACTAGTTCCGACCATTGCCCGACAATGCTCATCATGGTCAAAACCTGCTGCTACAACACAGAGCGAGACCGACCCTCAACCATAATAAGTAAATCATTGGCATATGCGCAAACTTTGCACTGATCACCTAGCTGCCATAACAAAAGATCCATCATGAGGTTCCATACAAATAAAAATAAATGAAATAAATCCATTATGACATTATTTGACCTTTAAAATTTTTTTCAATAAAATGTATCTAGTGTATATGTTTCGCGCGCCCCTGTCTTGTAGCATAGCCAGCCTCGCTACTCTTTCATTATTTCCGTTAATAAGTCAATAAACAATGTGGTATACTAGATAACATATTGCGGCGCGAGACGAATGCCGTGGGTTTAGTCCTGGTTAGTCTCGTTGCGTACTTAGTCTCGCTACTCTCTCTCTCTCTGTAGCTTATGAAGACCACACAACCATAGTTATCTACGGTACCCGTTGCTGTTACTTTACTGGCTGCACTAATTCTATAGTCAGCCATTGTGACGATATTAAGTAAGTACTGACGATCACTTACATCGGTGTAGAATAGTTTCAACGTTGTCATATTAACTTTTGGAAGAATGGTATAGATGTATGGATCATTACTTGAGTAATTTTAAAGATATAATAAGAGTTATTAGAACTCCTTTAAATATTGCTCTAAGCCATTCAAATTTACCAGCAATGTCATCAATATAACATCGGAAATATTTCCTTAAATTAACTAACACCAAGATTTAAATACTCTACTAAATTTCTTTTAATACATTAAGCAGAATATACAAAATGTGAATTTGTATGGTATACGCAATTTGTATAGCAATTTCTATGCAATTCATATTGCAAAGTTATAATGAATGGAATATTGTAATGTGTATGTTTGTCTGTGTGTGTTGATTTCAGCATCTTGTTACACGCACAATACACCCCGCCCCCAATTTGCTGTTGCCTTAACAACTGCCTTTGTTATTCTAACAACGTCCAACCTGGCATGAATAAATTTGCCGTGCTTGTCCTCAGGCTTGTATCTCATTAACCGCCTAATGTTGATAAAATTAACTAAATTGAGTGCCATTTAAAAACAGTTTAGCTAAATTGCGTTTTAGGACCTCGAATAATGTCACAACAATATTGCTGTGGACGTTGTCATAACTATGATGATAGAACAAGTCATATTCAAAAAGAAAGAAACTTTAATGCGTATGCAAAACAACAACAACAACAAAAAAGTAACAAAGTTTGTATGGATTCTGACAGAATATGATGTTGCGACTTTACAGAATATGATGTTGCGACATTTACCACACCACAAAGGCCACAAAATGTTGCATAAAGTTTTACCCTCAAATCATGACACTGATGGACTGACGGACTGACTGACTGTTGAAATGTTGAGCTTCAGTTTTTTTTGTTGGACAATATGGTTTTTTTTTCGTTAGCGAGAAATATTTTCTCAAACCAATATTGAAACCGTCAAAAACAGTTTGTGTTTGTGTTTAATGAAGTGGTTTTACAGTTTTTTAAGATGAAAAATCTCTGTGGGGTTTTTTTAATCATTGTAAATACAATTGCCGGAGAGGGTATGTATTGGAGCGAGGTGATTCAATTGGTTTTTTCATTTCATCAGAAATGTTTAGAAATTTTAAATTTAATATACGAAAACGTCTGTGCTGCAGTGTTATAAAACAAGTGGTTTTTTGGGCACGTTGCTTTATGCTCTCTACAACACCCTGGTATGCCCCAAAGTACTTATTACATATTTTGGGTTAATTTTACTAGAAAAGTATGTCTGGATTCAAATTAACTTATGATAATCGCACGGCAGGCCGTGCGAGATATTCATTGAAGTTTATAGTGATACCAGGTTTTTCGTTTAGTTAGGTTGGGAAATAAGGTAGTTTTTTTGCGGCTATGCCGAAACTCAGATAACTTTCACTATTTGTAAAAATGGTGATAAAACTGGTTCTTTGCACAACAACTATGTATATTTTATTTAACTTTGTACCATAACAAAGGGGAGTTGGTGAAACGTGGATGTTACTTTTAGCCTCTCACATCCATTTTTTATCAATAATTTTTTACTGAAATGTCTAATAATGAGCTTGAATTGTTTATATGAGCTAAGAATATTATTATATTATGAATTTTTTTACCCCAATAGTGCACATTTTGAAACTTAACTTCCGCATATTAAATTTCAAATTTCAACTCAACATTTAATAAACTACGGCTGTAATCGTGGTGACAGACAGAAGGAAACCTCCATAAAGGGGAGTTTGGTTGGTAGGTGGTTGTTTGATCTTGTTCATCTTAGTTCTTAACCTCCGCTTAGAGAATAGAAGCTTGCACACCAAATTTTAGCTCAATAACTCTTTAACTACTGCTGTAATCGCGGGGACAGAATCCCTAAATTAGACAGTTTGTATGGGAGGTGCGATAAATGTTTGACCGATATTGCTCATCTAGAAATTAACCACGGCTTTGAGAATAAAAGTTTACATTCCATACTACTGCTGTAACCGCGTGGACAGACAGACGGATGCCTCAAAAAAGAGCGATTTTGAATGGGAAGTATTAGTAGTATTTGGCCGTTCGGGCTCATCGTAGAACTTAATCTCCGCGTGAAGCTCGCATACAGTTTTCTCTCCTAATATTTTCGCCAAACATTCCTACCCCCTGTATTCACTTCCATACAAAAATCAAATTCTTATAAGTTTTACCCCCAACGCACCAACTGCCTCAAATGTACCCCTAAAGGAGTCAAATACGGTACCACATACAATAAGGGATTCATAAGTAATGTCTCATGCGTCAAAGAAGTGCGTGTGATGGGTGGCAGAAATATATACTGTTCTGTTCACTGTTAACCAAAAAGAAAGGATATTAGGAATCGCAAGGTTACATTCCACCGGTATAGCCAATGCCTACTTCAGCCAACTCTCTCAATTACTGCAAACAAACCCCTAACTCAAGCCAAGGACATTATATTGTCTACCACGTAGTCAGTAAGACTATTACGCGGCTAAGGAACAATAATGCTTTGAATGCGGGTGGGCACTAGCACATAAGCACGATATTGCTGCTATAGGAATGCATACCCAAAGATTGGAATCGGATTGTTCTATGTTCTGTACTTAAAAAAAAACTGTATTTTAGCCCTAGAGAGATATATTTTGAAACCTAGATAGTACTGGGCGACATGAATATTTATATAAAAACGATATTTAAATTTTGGATCAATGGGCGGAGGGGGTGTGGCAAAACGGTAGCCCTAGAGAGATACAATTTGGTACACAGTAGTACTTGAGACATCGATTCAAATTTGCAAAAGAAATTGTTATTCTCAATCAGTGGGCGAATGGGTCGTGGAAAAACTGTATTTGAACCCGATAATAATATTTGACACACATATAGTACCCGGTACCAAAAAGTACATTTATTGTACGAAAAAAGTACATTTATTGTCCCAAAATGTCCCAAAATCTAAAATTTATTGCACCAAAATGTACTAAAATTGTACAAAAAAGTACATTTATTGAACCAAAAAGTACATTTAAGGTATCAAAGAGTTCTTTATTGGTACCAAAAAAGAAAATGTATTGTATTGAAAAGTACTTTTATTGTACACAAGAAACAATTAATTGTACCACAGAGTACCTTTATTGTGCCAGAAAGTACTTTAAATATACTTATAATTACTTTTATTATACACAATTAAAGAACTTTTATTGTATAAAAACTTTCTTTAATAGTGCCAAAATTTATTTTTAGTGTATCCAAAAGTACTTTTATTTTAACAAAAAGTACTTTTGTTGAAGCAAAATCAAGGACTAAAATGGTTTTTTCTTAGCTTTATAATATTTTTAAATTTTATTTGCTTACACTTTTCAAAATATCATTGGCCGTGAACTGCGAGATGTTACTGCGGCCATTTTAAGTATTGAAAAGCAGTTCGCAGAAGTGGGTGTGGTGATAAATATGGACAAAGGCAAGTTATTTGCGTACTGCTAATACTTTTTTAAACCATACTAATATTGAGTTTAATTTGTAAAAGTTTTTTGGTCTGCCTTAAAGTCATTCATATACTTAAAAAACCCTAATTTCCCTTTACACCCCATGAGCTTTCTATTTTTAGATTCACAACTAACCGCACTAACTTGTTTATCGACGAATGCGAATATAACTGTTTGAGAAGCTTTTACTAGACATGCCGATAGACTCAACACTATACTGCGAAGTTGTAGATGACAACAGCGAGGGTGCCGGCAATGAAAAAAAAATTGCTAACCATCATACCACGGCCTCTCCCAAAAAAAAGCCATTCATATAATTGACTAAAATTACACAGTACAGCATATGATTTTCGGACTTAATTTGAGTATTTCATGTGAAAGTAATCCCAAAAATAAGAACTTCTGCATCATTCGTTTTGTCAATTTGGCTGCATTGATAATGTAATGGATATACGAAGTTTTTTTCTCAATACAGATTTTTACCACTTTTCGGCCTAGTAATTGTGGGTTATACGTTATTGTGTCGCAATAAGCTATTTATTAAGGTCATAGTATATCATGTGACGATATGACGTTTACACATGCCAGAGCGTATGAGTTATGTGGAATTTTATTTATTTCTCATACGTTAGTCAGTATATACGAAAGTAAGTGTAGACACAAGGAATCGGTCAAAAATTTGTCTGTCAGGAGTGTTACCGATAACGAATTGGTATGACATTCTAGTTGTGGACAACCAAAATTAAATATGTTAGAGAGGAAAACCTAAGCTCATGTCCTTAAAAATATAGGTTAAGGGTAAAAAATGGGATTTTCTGCGGATAAGTTAATTCCGAATTATTTTCTTCTATTCAATATATACAAAACGAATGATGCAGAACTTCTAATTTTTGGGGCTACCTTCACGTGCAATTCTAAGTATTAAGTCCCGAATCAATGAGCTGAACATTTGTGTACTGTGTTATCAAATAAAACGATAACTTACTTACTTACTTAAGTGGCCAATTACAATTTACGAAACGTAGTTCATAAATTTGGGGCCTGAAGTAATAAAGAATTCCACACGCTTCGGTCTTCTGCGTGTGTTCTCCAGTTAGTCCTACCAGATGATGGCACATCGCCTGCCACTTCAGGTTCGCCTTCAAACACGTTTCTCGCTGGAGCATTTACATCCATCCTGGCAACATGTCCCAGCCATCGAAGTCGTTGGATTCTGACTCGTTTAGCTACGTCGATGTCGTGGTAAAGCTCATACAGCTCACGGTTCATCTGATGGCGAAACTCGCCTTCGACACAGATAGGTCCATATATTTTTCGGAGTACTTTTCTCTCGAATACTCCCAGGTTTTGTATGTCCGTTGTAGTAAGCACCCATGAAACGATAACCATTCGAGTTTAATGTAATGCAAATAAATAGTTGAAATGCGTATATTGTATTTCTGCAAAGTCTTCTATAGTTTATATGTAAAATCTAAAAATACAAATAAGTATGAACTCATCGAGCATTTGTAACTCTCTCTTTAAAAATCCAAATGACACCTATACGTAATTGCTTCCGATCTGCTAACACGCCAACAAGGCACTTACATTTGTACCAAATGAGTATGATGCCAATCGCCTGAAATTGTACTTAATGTTATATATTTAGAAATACACAGTACTAATTATTTAATTGTCAAAGATAGCCGTGTGCGTGTTAAAACTCATTTATGATTAATGCTATTTTTCCTTTTTATTTTTACTACCAATTAAAGTAAAAGTTTTAACTGTTGGTCTCCAACATTAAATTGCATGGCAACTTTTTAAATAGAATTTGAAATAATAAAACCAAACAAATTTTAACTTATTTCATAGTCGTAATTGTGTGCGCTTTTTTTGTGTGTTATTATTGTCAACTTGTAATGTTACTACAAAAACAAAAATATCATTGTCAATGTCACACACACACACACAGCGCTTTTCTACTTTTGTGACCCAGAAAATCGATTGTAAAAAGACAAACAAAACAAAACACAAATGAACCATGGGGTAAGGATAGAAGTACAACAAAAAACAGACGACAATAATCATGTGAACCAGAGAAGAGCAAAGGAAGCAAAATTGTTACAATATTTCAGGCTCAAGGCTTTTTGATGTCGTTCTTTTTTTGTGGATGTCGTTGCTGTCGTTGTTGGCGTTGTTGCCGTTGTTGCCTTTTTGTTCCTCTTGTTACTGTTGTAACACAAACAGACACTGGAAACAAGCTCAAGGTAATAAACCAACACTCGCTGGCAACACTTATACAACAAGTACGACACACACGCCTACATGCGAGCTTTGGCAATGTATTATAAGCACAGTTTCCACCCCCTGTCGGGGCATTGCAGAAGGACAATGGCGTTGACTATGACAATGACAGTCAAAATGTTACACGATTGTCCATGGGAATGAAAGAGCTCATGAGTGTGTGTGTGTATTAGTGTGTTTCTCATTTATTAAGTATAAGCTTGAACACAAATGTAAAACAACAATAGAGCACGATGGCTAACAATCAAGCTAACAAAAAAATCACCAATTCAATTTATTCATTATTGATATATTTATGGCGGTGGAAGAGTTTTATTATGTAGACGAATTAACTGACTTTTGTTGGGTGATAGTTAGTTAGGAAAATAAAAAAGTTCTTAAGGCAAAGTTTTATGAAAGGCGAGTTTTTACAATATACCATAAGAAATGAAAATAAAAGTGTGTTCGAAAGGGGAATTGTATTTCAAGTTTAGGTAATAATGTTTTAACAACATTAAGGTCAATAATGTTAGACCAAGTTTTTCATATATACAAGACAATTCTTGTTGGGTTAATTTATGCATGGATTGATGCATCTCGCGATCGACGATGGCATAATGGTTAGAACACGTGACTATTATGTGGGTTATCTGGGTTCAAATCCTGTCACAGTCAGCTTAAGTATGCAGTATCGTCGGACGAAATGTGTTTCAAGGCCTTTTAGATCGATTGAGCTAACTGTAGTAAATATTTTAGAACATCTGAATACTTTGCTCGGCTTAAAACTTTTACAAGTCGTTGTCGGAGATTTCAGAAATGCTATATTGGGCCTTCTGGTATGTCACAAATTTCTATATTTTTAGGCAATGAGTATTTTTGCCATGTCGAAAAGCTGCAAGATATTAACATTCTACCAGTTCTTTTATTACTTTGTAACAATTGTTTCAACAAATAAATCTAAACGAAGAAACATCTATGCTTATGCAAATGTAGGTGATTGTATTTGGACTCGAAATCATATTCATTTGCATAATAGTCCAATAAGTGTCCTTATTGAACACATTGCATAATTTATGAATCCTAAATTTCATTGTCGTGAAAATACTTTAATTCGATTTCATTCTTAAAGAAAATATCATTTATGCCGTATATGCTCCAAACAGCTTTACGCGTTCCAGTAAAAGGCATTAATTATACTTGGCTCATGAACGACAATTGCTAAGAGGGTGCCACAACAAGAGCCCAACGCTACAGCCATTGAAATAAAATCCGTGTAGGCGTTTGAAGAAATCGGTTAACAATGTCACTTACATAGTATATCCTCTGACTGCCCTCTGCAAACAATGAAAATACACCAAGACAGTAGGGCCACAACAATATAGAATAAATAAAAATTGACTAAACTGAGTAGAATTAGTGGCGACAGTGACGCCATTATTGGCGACCCTCAGATTGATTTCATTCCATTTCCTCTTTGAAAAGCTATCTAAACCAATATATTTTTCATCAAGCTTATTAAATATGACATGATATTCTCAGTTGTCCTTGTGGCTTAGCGGCAACCCCTGCTAACATGAATTTAAAATTGGTTGCAACTCAGGCGAACACACACGCACACGTACACATAAATGTCATGTCTTGCAGCCCTTTGGAAAAAATTATTTCAAGTTCGTTCGTTCGTTGTATTGTCATAATCGCTCATCATACTCGTACTTATCACGATTGTGTGTGTGTGTGTATATGTGCGGTGAAATACTTAAATTTAGCCAAGAACATTAATAGCCTTTGGCCGGCACTGCGGTCCAAGTGAGTGACAGTCAGGCTGATAGGCTATGAGTTGGTTGGTGGGCGTTTTCCGTGCAGGCTGCTACGAGGGAGATATGATAATAGAGAGTGAGAAAAGTGCAGTGCAGGCTGCTACGAGGGAGATATGATAATAGAGAGAAAAGTTTCGTTGTAAGGAGTGGATGTGATAGGAATGACTCACGGAATTGTCCAGATTTTTGTAAGTCATTTGAGACCGGCCGTGGCATAGTGGTGAGAACACGCGACTACCATGCGGGAGATCACAGGTTCAACTTCTGGCTCCAGTCATCTTAAAAGAAAAATTTTCTTTCATTGTCGGCTCCCCTCGAATGTTGTCGACAGCAACTTCGCAGTATTGGTGTCGAGTCAATCGGCATGTCTAGCAAGAGCTTCTCAAACAGTGACGTTCGCTCTCGTCGATAAACAAGTAGGAGCCGTTTGTTGTGAATCTAAAAATAGAAAGCGTGTTAATTGACAACACCGCGAGAAGCTATCCCATACCTCATTCACGGGGTGTGAAGGGAGTTTAAGTTTAAGTATATGGATGATACCGACTGTGACATTATGGTTAGAAAACGGAATTGTCATACGGGAGATCCAGGGTTCGATCCCTGTATCAGCCATCTACATTGATCAGCGGTGAAAAGAAATATTTCTGAAAGAAATATTTTGTGTTTATTGGTGAAACCTAAGAGACCGTTATGTTTACCACATTTGTTATGAGTAATGATTTCATAACATATGCCCCACAATCCCACGGCAGTCGGGTCTATGTTCCGGATTGACCCCATTTTTTCGGTACTATGTGTCCTTTTATGTTCGTCCATTTTTCTCCTTGGGAGAGGCATATCCTGGAGTGTCTGCTCTTTTGGTCAGTGCTAGGACCGAACAAAATACCGGACCAACACAATATTTCTGCTCCGTCTGCAGAAACCTCATCCATCCCCGTTCAACATTGGAAAGGTGTAACCGATGTATGGGGTGGGTGCACTTCAGAGGTTTCTCTGGCCTCATACACCTATGGGAGTATCGCCCGGAATATCTTGCATCCTCCTGTGCCTCCGTATCCCGCAGTATATCCCAAGAGTCGCAGTCGTCTTCGTAGTCGCCCTCGTCGTATACGTCGTCAACGTCAGGAAACAAAGCTGTCTGACACCTGCAGCTTGCACAGTTGTTAGGGTTACAATGTGCTACGTAAGAATCGCAACAGGGTGGCAGACTTGCTTTCCTTTTGCAACATTCTGTGCAGTACAGACCTATTTTGCCTGAGCTCTAGAGAACCATACATCGAATGTATAGGGTTAGCAGTTGAGTCCGCGACGGCCGAGATAGAGCTGTACAACGAATATATACCGCCGATTGGTAGCTGTTCCCCGCGTTGTATGCCGGACATTAGTCTGATACTTCAGGGCAATAACCACGTGGTCGTTTGAATTCTCTTTTCTTGCCAATGACCAGAGAGGCACGGCTTGAACCGAGTACATAGATGGCTCTACGTTTAGCACTGCGTACGAAGACGCCCTCACACGGATTATGGGTGACTGTAGCAGCTCGCCAGATACAACCATCATATCGCCAGGTCTGATTAATTACGTTAGCTGGTAGCCCGTCATTTCACTTGGGTCAGACCACCTCCCCATAATCCTCTTCATTGGTAGGCCAGCTGATTTGATCATCTCTGAACGCCGTACTTTCCTGAACCAGAGAAAATCAGACTGCACAGGGTTCAGAAAATTCACCGACTGCAGCTTCTATGCACTACCCATACCCTCAGATGTTCGGGTGGCTGAGAAGAAATTCCTAGATATCATACACTCAGCGGCCGCCCGTTTTATCCCTGCTGGTCGAATACCCGACACACGACCTAACTTCCCAGCAGAGGTAGCGGAACTCGCAGACGAGCGTGAACCTAGCGGAACCTAGAATCGGAGAACTGAATCTAGAAATCAGTAAGATTGTCGACGAATTTAAGCGGAATTTATGGCTAGAACATTTGAATGCAACTTATGTTCCGGTATCGGTAAATTATGGGCAACGGTTAAATTACTTTAGAATCCTGGCAGGAGAGAAGACCAGAATGCAATCACATTTGGTGCTACCACTGTGAATGACCCAAAGAGGTGCGCGTGTTATTTTAACCGACAATTGTCGAAGTCTCTACCAGCAAGCCCAATGACAGGGCGATCCTTGTGACGCTTTTATTATCGATGGCTTTCCATACTGTCAACCACACCACGCTTTTTGAGGACATCGCCAACACGTCCCTCCCGAACCGTTTGAAACGGCCATATGGCCTTATTGCCTATGGCTTTATTGCACGGCGCAATTTCAGTTCAAAAGGGACAGTTCGCCACAATCCTCGGCAACTACATGTTAATTGGGACAGTTGTTTGTATAGAAGGTGAACTAGTTCATCGTCCTATGGAGAACTAGTACTGAACTTGTTCCGAAATAGTATTTTTCCTAATTGGGAAGATTCTCATTCGTATATTAAATCTCCCATTTATCTTGTGCAAGTATGAAACACATATAAGTGTTCCACTAACAAATAACTATTTATGGATATATGTATTACATAACGCATCAACGAGGCAATAAACCAACAATTCTGTAACTAAGAAAGATGTCCTTACTCAATATATTTTGGTCAGTTATCCTTCTTCTTATCATTCATTGTTTCTCCTATTCTGCGTTCAAGGTCAGAAATTAATGGCTATTTAATACTACCTTCCGTTTGCACTCTCCTTTGATATACGCCTTTTCGAATATGTATGTACGTCCTTCATTGCCTTGCTTCCGTCTGCCACTTGCTCCTGTTTTCTTCGTTTTATAGGCCAAACAAGTGTTATTTCCGCTTGGCTTCATTTTCTCTCTGTTCATATTACTCCCAAATGTTGCTAAATCCGATGCTTTGTCCTGTCTGCAGAAAAGTGCGTAAGTCTGTGTGATAACTGTAATATCCGTATGCCCAAGACAATGCTTCCGCCAGTCCACAGATCATAAGATTGGTGTTGTAATGTACGTCGCTGTATGTGTTAGCCCTTGCCGGCCAAGCTAGTTTGATTATTAATTCATACTTGTTAGCCAGGCCGACAAGAGCTTGAAGAGCTGACAGCAAAAGAGTTTTTGGGTGTGTGCGTGCGTGTGTATATTGCAGGAATTGTGCTGGCTCTAGCTCGTTGGTCATATGCTTAATTACTGGCAATTTCTACTTAACAATAAATTATTGCCGGCACTTAGACAAGAGAGAGAGCTGTAAAATTATTTACTAAAGTGAAATAATACCATTAGAGAATTGTGATGTCTAGTAGTTGCCGGATTCATAGGTGCTCTTGACCCTGTCCATCTCTTGACAGCCATTGAAATGGTGTATAAATGGCATGTGCTCCGTGTGCTTTGTGCTCCGTACGTACAAAACCTTTGGGTGTGGCTAAGCAGCAAATGTCGGTGACTTTGTTTTGATTTGCTGGCTTTTGTAGCATAAAGGCAATTTAATTGTTAGCGAAGGCAGTGTTACTGTAAGTGACATTGGACAGATTTGTAAACAATTTTAAGTGAAAGATAAACGCAAGGGCAATTTATATAATTGCAATGAAGCATTTCATATTAATAGAACAAGAAGAGCAATAGTTGACGTTAGAGTTCAGGTGCCAACGAGAATTACAAGTAAAATGGACATATGGTCTTATCGTTTGCAAGGCTTAGATAAGTGGTATAGTTAAAGGTAATTTATAGTGATGATAGTTAATGGAAATAGATTGCAAAGTTACTGTGGTAATGGGTTCTAAAACTAACTAACTCACATCAATATAGTGGAAATAAATAGTTAAGTCGGTCAGATGAAATAAATACTTTGGTAGAAAAAATTGCGAATTTCAAATTCATTTCCTAAATACTGTTTTGAATTTTAGTTTGTCAATATTTAAAAAATCTTTCTTCTACTCTTTTATAATGAACATCAGTATTATAGACTTTTCCTATGCTAACATTTTACAAAAATTAGCCAAATATCTTTGCCAAAACTTTGATTGCCAATTAAGCCACAAAATGCGTTATATTCAAAAAATTTTAACTAAATATTCCCTTATTCAAATTTGTAAAGTATGAATATCTTTCGTTGCTATAGTATAATAAAAGAAAAACTTTCAGTTCAAGCAGCATATTTAGAGCAAAGTAATTCGTTGCTTGGCATGTTGTTAAAAATGCTTAAAACTTTGATAGCATTATGCTAAAATATTTCAGCAAAAATGTTATTCTTTTTTTAGGTAAGTGTATTACACAAAATAGAATTTTTTTGTATGCAACAAAGGCAAATTAACATAATAATCAATGTAGATACAATGTATATAGTTTTGTGGGTATACCACAGATTTTCTTTATCATTTTCGATAATAACAAATGTAGAATAAAGATGTGAATGGTGGCTATTGCTTCTTAACCGAGTATTGTAGAATTTGTTTGTTTGTTATAAAATAAAATAATTATCTGTTTTTGTTTCTTGAATGCAGGTAAATTTGCGGTTTAAGGTAAGTAAGGAAATAATAACATTTATATGTTAATAATATAAGTGTTTGCGGTTATGACTGCGGTCTGCTTACAACAATAATATGTTAAATGATATGTAGTTAAGTTTTTGCATATATAGAGCACAAATTGATACATGTTATAAAAATAACGTAGAAACGGCTTATCTCTATATTAAAGCATTTTATGATAGCTTGATAGCACAGATAAAAATTAAATTGCACCAGACACTAGTTCTGTATTTCTTCCCTTTATAGAGAAGCATACATTGAACAGAGATTTGAAGCTTCAAACGACAGTGATGTGATGGTTAGAATATGTAACTATCATGCGGGAGATCAGGGATGGGGTCGAGCCGGGCAATGCAATGAGACATGGGTCATGAAAATCGATGCGTGATTTCAGCCTTTATTCACACTTAGTGAAGTAATTTAATGATAATTGAAATTTACAAAAAAAACTTAACTTTTAATAGCTTTTTTTTTTCAAATTTATATATTTTGCCAATTACATTCTAAGTCTAATCACAGAGCTCCGTATTCGTGGTACTACTCCGGACGGAGTAGTGGTTGGCAAGAGACTGCGACACCTAGTCTAACTGTTCAATCCAGTGTGTGAACGAATAGCCACTACAAGGGTCAAAACATGCTCCGATAGAAGAGAAAAGCGATGAGAAAAAAGACGAGTTCTACAAGAGCCTAGAAAATGTATATGACTGTAGCCCGAGGCATAACATCAGAATTGCACAAGGCGATTTTAATGCTAAAATAGGCAGGGAGACCGAAATTGAGCCTACTATCGGAAAATTCAGTCTGCACACCAAAACTTCGAACAATGGCATTAGACTGAATGATTTATCTGCAGCAAGAAATATGGTAGTTAGCAGTACTAGATTTGACCATAAAAATCTTCATAAGGCAACATGGTTATCTCCAGATCAATTGACAAGTAATCAGATTGATCACGTGGTAGATGATAGAAGGCACGCATCGAGTGTTCTGGACGTACGAGTGATCAGGGGTGCGAATATTGACTCCGATCACTTCCTTACCGCAGTTAAGGTACGTACAAGGCTAAGCATGGATATCGGTAAACTGTGGACCACAGAGGTAGCGCACGCCTACTTCAACCACCTAACTCAACTGCTACGGAATGGTCCAACCCCTAATAATATTACCTTGCAGTGGCAATATATAGCCGACTCCATAACACAGACTGCGAGAAGCATACTTGGTTACTCAAAACCGTCTTAAAAAGATGCCTGGTATGACGATGAGCAGTGTCGCATTGCCACGAGAGGGATGGATGCTGAATACAGGGTGAAACTACAGCCAATGACAACGCGAGCTGTTAGTGAACAGCACAGGGGTAAGAGTAGAGAGGCAACTCAAAAATCTACAGCATACGGACACCACTCCAGAGGACCACGCTCCAATCCATGACGATGGTATTAACCTCCGAGCCTGAGCGAGATACATGTGGCCATATCCCGACTTAAAAATAACAAAGCGTCTGGAGCCATGGTCTACCAGGTGGACAGTTAGTACCATGACGATGGTACCTCAGGCAATATCCTGCATTAAAAATAACAAAGCGATTGGAGCCAATGGTCTCCCTGCTGAATTGTTTAAGCCAGGTGGGGAGGAGCGGATTAGGAGTATGCATCAGATCATACAGAACATCTGGCTAGAGGAGAGCATGCTCGCAGATTGGAGTCTCAGTCTGTTATGAAAGAAGATCGTAGTTAATGGAATAAGCTTATTACCAGTTACGTACAAGGACCTTTCGAGCATACTGTGTGAACGTCTAAAGCCAATAGTAGAAAAACTAGTTTGACCTTATAAGTGCGGCAATTATTCACGTTACGACAAATCCTGGAAAAAAAAAACTTATGAAAAGCAAATCGACACCTACCACCTCTTTGCCGACTACAAAGCTGCCTTCTACTCCTTTAAGGAATAAGTTATTTGAAGCCATGTCTAAGTTTAGTATTCTTGCAAATCTAAATTGACTTTGCAGGTGTACCTTGGAAAACATTAAATCTTCGGTTAAGAATGGTAGAGATCACTCTGAACCATTCAACACGGGAAGAGGTCTTAGACAGGATGATAGCGTATCATATACACTATTTAATATAGTTATGGAAAAGGTAGTGTCAACATATCTTGCACCATATTCCACAAGAGCCACATGCCACTAGCCGACCGTGGCATGATGGTTAGAACACGCGACTACCATACGGGAGATCACAGGTTCAAATCCAGGCTGCAGTCATCTTAAAAAAAAAAATTAAAAAAAAAATCTTTCATTGTCGGCTTTCCTCGAGTGTTGTCGATAGCAACTTCGCAGTATCAGTGTCGAGTCAATCGGCATGTCTAGTAAGAGCTTCTCAAACAGCGACGTTCGTATTAGTCGGTAAACAAGTAGGTAAAGGGAAATTGAGTTTTAGTAAGTACATGTCACTAGCCTATGCGAGAAGGCGCAGAGCAGGGAGACCCAAACTTCGTTGGAAGGACCAAATGGTTTGCCGACGTGCCACCATCTGGTAGGACTAACTGGAGAACGCACGCTAAAGACCGAAGCGTGTGAAATTCTTTAATACTTCAGGCCTCTAATTTATGAAGCACTTTCGTAAGTTGTAATGTGCCTCTTAAGTAAGTATCATTTCGCAGTACCCGGCCAATGATGATACTTATGTCATCAGCATAGACGAGCAGCATGTGGCTTTTTTTGATACCGGTCGTTTTATTGCAGCCTTCCGCATGATCATCTCTATTATGATGTTAATGAGATCGAATGACGAAATATCGGCCTTGTATAAAGCCTCGCTTGGTAGAAAATTGTACTGTAAAATGCTTGTCTATTTTTACTGACGACTTTGTGGCGTGCAGTGTTATCTCGCAAAATCGTTTAATTTTCGCGGCGATACCAAACTAAAACATAACATCTAATAGTTCGTGTCGTATCGGACTATCGGATGCAGCTTTATAATCGATAGGTAGATGGTAGGTGTTGATTTGTTGTAGTGCAGACATCTGGTTACACTCGGTTGAACTCGAGATATTCGGTACATTCGTTAAGCTAAAACGTGCTTATGAGCTGATACTTCCATCCTCAACTTTATTGTTTTGAGTCCGTGCAAATGCCATGCTGATCTCGCTTTCGCTCGGTAGTGAATCTACTCCGTCGTCAATATTTACGTGATATCGTCCACGAGCCATCGGAAACAAGCAGAGTACGTAAGTGTTCCATCCATATAAGCGGCACATTCTGCGTGTCCTTGATCAGGTGGTGATCTCTGATCTGTGCTTACAGATAGTGATCCCTGTTTCAAAACCTCTGCTTTTTGGTAACACTTTCTGGCTTCACCTCTATTCCAGTACTTGTCTATATCCTTGCTCTATCTTGTCTTCCATAGATGATTTATCCGTCTGAAATTCTAAATTCTTATTTTAATATTAAAATCTATATATTTCCTAATATTGCGCTCTATAAATGCTGTTAATAGTGCGGACATTGGCTCAAAAATATATTTTAATCAACAAAAAAATGTATTCATATCCAAACGCCTATGTACGCCACAGCAGTTGCCAAATTGATTGCTTGTTACGGCTAACAATCAATTTATTTTAAACCCTGATTTCATTGCATGCCAGCAATACTTTGCATATGAGTTTTTCGATTTTTGTATTTTTATTGAAAATACTATTACTTTTTATAGCTTTAATTGTTTTTCACTGAAATACAATTAAATATGCCTTTGAAATTGTCGATAATACCTTAAGCATAAAGTTAATCACATTCATAAGAATTTAATTATAAAAATATATTTTACAGTATACCTAACGAATGCAGGATATAAGTCATAATTCTTATGAAGTAATTGAAAATCTTTAATAATCTTTAACACTCCATAATATTTACCATGCCTGAATATTTTGCAATGTGTATAGAATTGAATTTTTTTACATTTGTTATTTGTTTGCAATTTTATATTTAATTTAAAATTGCATTTAAAAAAAAAAAAACGGAAATGTTGGCAATGATCCTATTGATTTTTCTTTTGCCCTTGCCAGAATATAACTGAGAACGAGCCGATGATATGGAATTTGCAAATTGAAAATGCCTCTTGCCATGATTTCAATTACAGTTTCTATCAGACGCCGCACTTGATTTTATGTGTACATCCTCACCTACAAAGGATGTGCAGCTGGGTGCAGATGTTATATTGTTGCAGTTTCACAAATCAGCTATTGCTTCACATTTCGTTATTTTTGTTGTTGTTGCATTTGTTATGAATGTGTGTTGCGTGTGTCTGTCGTTGTTAATAAAAACTGTAAGGCTTTAAGGAAAACATGTGTGTGTATGTATGTTAGTGTAAGGATGTGCTTGGTAGAGAAGGTAATTCCTCTTTTCCATGGAGCCACACACAAAACCTTACACACCCATACAAGGCTTGTTGGTGTGCGTATAGTGCTCCTGAATGCTTGACAGTATTGTCACAGCATTGTCATGTGTGTATGCACATTGATATATTAATATATAGCGAAGTTACGTATGTATATGAAAATATATTCTTTTGAGAATCTCTTCGACCTATACATAGACATTTAAAAACATTTATACAACTGCAATCTGCATTATGTTTGCCATGTTGCCCACATTTAGCGTGTTTTCCGTACTTTTTTTTGTTATTATTGTTAGCTCTTCACATTTTTGGCATTGTGCCAAAGTTCAGTAGATAGAGAAGAGAGCAAGCGCATGCAGCATACAGCGAAAGACCGCCATTGAGTGTAGCGTAGTGTCCTATGTGGATAAATCGAACGGAAACAGGTGAGTGTATGAGAACACATTGCACATTGGGGGATACATTTGAAAGCAATTGTTATGGTATTATTAATGGGATGCCGTCACTGTTACCAAACGCTTAATACAATATAATGGTAGGTCTGACACACCCGAATTTACTTTCTCCATCATAGAGTTGGACGTTAGCATTTTGATCTTTAAAAAACTATTCAAAATCATTTACAAAATTTCCCACTGTTTGTTAACAATGCACAATGTCATCGGAGACCGCATCACAAAATTGTTTTTATAATGAATCTATCTCTCTGTTTGTCCCCAAACATTCAACAACAGCAGCCGGTTAGGTTGATTTGGTCGGGTTGGCATTTTTGTTTAGTTGTGGCTTTTTATACGCTTTTGTTCGCTTTTGCCTTCATTAGGTATGAGTTATTCACAAAATGTTAGTAGTAGACACTTTAGTAGTACAACGACAACAACACCAACATTATACCTGAAATGCTCAGTGAATCTTGTAAACTGCAACGCCGCCACCTCCTCTTTATGTATTTGGGTAAAAGTATTTTTGTTTGGATGAAAAAACTTTCATTTTCTCTATCGTTAGCATTATTCTGAGCTTTTTGTTTTTGGCAGCCGACATTGAAATTCGATTTTTTCGTAGGAGTTGCACATATAAAACTAAAAGTTGTAGTGTTTGTGCAATGCAAGCGTAGATAGGGTAAAAATGGTATGTTACGCTCGAGCATTAAGGACTCCGAAAAACCCAGCCATAACTCTGACTAAAAAATGGGAGTGTGACAATGTTGTGTTATATACGTAGACTTTTGATATACTAAAAATTTCCATTCAGATATCTCAAGGATTACACAGTGCAATATTTTTCAGCTCATTGATTTGGGACTTAATTCTGAGAAATGCACGTGAAAGTAGCCCCAAAAAGAAGAAGTTCTGCATCATTCGTTTTGTCAAGTTACATACCATAATAATTTAATATCGATTTGAAGTTAGTAAGTATCGTATAGGGGAATTTGTCACGTTTTTGGCTCTTTTGTTTGACATAACTCGAGAACCACTAGTCCGATTAAGATGAAACAAATTTAAAAAAATTAAGAATTACAATTCCTTTAATCTGTTCATATAATGTTTCCCTACATAAGCAACAGTTTTACTTTTCCATTCATCAAATAGTTTTGAACTGGGTTTATTTTGTAGCAGTTACATTAAATACGCCACCATATAGTATTTATGTTATGTCAAACAAAAGAGCCTAAATCCTGACAAATTCCCCTATACAATACTAACTAACTTCAAATCGACGTCAAATTATTATGGCATGTAACTTGACAAAACGAATGATGCAGAACTATTTTTGGGGCTACTTTCACTTGCAGTTCTCAGTAGTGAGTCTCAAAATAATGTGTTGCACTGTGTTTATTTACATTTTATTACTTTGTTGATCATTCTCAGTTGCAGACTACCACCGATGCGTCTTAGGGGGTAGGTAGCAAAAGTTACTGAAGCTCAACACAATAGTTCTCTTAGTGAATCTTGGTACGGTATCCTTTAGGATATGACGCGGTGGCAATCCACCCTGTATAATGTTCAAAGATGCTTATGGTATAACCTTCAATCTTAATATTACATCTGCATGTAGCTATTCTTTAAACTCCTCACTTGATCTACGTACACGTAATTGCATGTTATATAAACCCACATGTCGCACTCCCCCACACCGCAAGCAGTTGTATAGGCGTTCGGTTTGGTGTTTGTGTGGGTGTGTTAAATACACGCCTATATAACAACTCACACACAGTGTGCTCTACATCTAGTATACGATCCTTCAACTAACATAACATATCTGCACAGCTATAGCCTTGAAATCTTTAACAAACTGCTGCTTTATTGTTGTAGAGAATGTAATAGTTTTAGTAGTTACGGTTTCTATTATTACGAGTATTCAACGTCGTTGGAAGAGGGTACTATATTATTTTTTATTGTAAGTAACAAAATAAAAGGGTGTTAGGAGGGACCAAAAAAAATTAAAATTGAAATAAAATCTCCAATTAAAATTTTTTCAAGAGTCAAACATAACATTACAATAGGATGGATTAGGTAACAGCTTGTTTGAATTTGATAACCTATGACCTCTTGATTAATCTAGTGTGACCGTGTATGCTACCACTATGTTGATTGTACCCACTAAGCTGATTGGAATTCATTTGCACAAAAATGAGAGAAACAAAAAAGTAGCGAATTGTAAAAAATAGTTTTAACACGTGTCACAGGAAATGTAAACAAATTGAACGAGTGAAATACCAAAGCTTTCATCCAATGAATTCTAGCATTCGTTGTGTACTTAGCGAATTGCAATCGAAGGTAAATATTTGTTATTGAGTTTTAATGTTGTCGTACATATGAGTTACCATATAGAAAATATCTGTTTTTTTCAGTTTTCTTCTAAAGTTTTGTGGTGCCGACTTCCATCATGTAACTCTATTTGAAAAACAGCAAAGAACAGGATATTGATTAAGAAAATTTAAAAAAGTTAAACAATAAGCTTACAAATTTAATTTTGGAAATGTCTGTCATAGAACTCTTACAACACCAAAAAGAAACTTATTTTTCTATACACCCCATGAATGAGGTATGTGATCGCTTCTCGTCTTGTTGTGAATTAACACGCTTTCTATTTTTAGTCTCAAAACTAAAGGCACCTACTTGTTTATCGAAGAATGCGAACGCCACTGTTTAATAATCTATTACTAGATTTGCCGATCCAGGAAAAAACCGAACGCAATTACACACAAATATTACGTGTTTATGTATATGATTGTGGAGCAAGCGTGCAATACGATAATTGCAGGCGTCGTAAGGCTATGGAATGCCTGGCACTGATGTACATAGAAAACGTATGTAGAAGTGACTTACACAGTACAACACATGATTTATGAAATTGTGTTTAAGTCATGCAATTGCCGTGATGAACTCGTTTTGGCTCGGTAGTGGACAATCTACTCCGTCGTCGATAATTGGGTGATTTCGTCACTTATGTTGTCTTCGGGATCGAGCAGAGTACACAAGTATATTATGCATAGTGACAGCACACTCTGCGTTTCCGAGATCAGATTTCCATCTGCGTTCTTACAGGTGGGGATTCCCGTTTCAAAACCTCTGATTTTTAACTCTTTAACTTTTCGGCTTCACCTTTATTTTTTGTACCTTCTCGCGTACACGCTACCGTTGGCTGCAGTTTTGCTTTCATTTCAGCATCCTTTTTCTCAGACAACGCGCAACATTCCTCATCACACCACGGCTTGTCTGAACGTGGTTTTTCGTAACCCAGTACGGTCTGTGGTCATAGATTTCTTAATAGGCAACAGAAGACTAAGGGGGGTTTGTTGGAAGCAATTGAGGGAGTAGGTGGGAGTAGGCATTGGCTATCTCGGTGGTATACAGCTTTGTGATGTCTAGTTTCCTTTGCATTTTGTTAGAACGTTTTAATACTACTTAATCGTGGGCGTACCTTGGCTGCAACAAGGTGACGAGCTGAGTCAATATTTGCATCGTCCATCACACTCACGCCCATAACGCTTGTCTTTCATCTATTACCATGTGAACAATGTGGTTTCTTGTTTTTGGATCAGGGGATATCAAGGTTGCCATGTGGATGCGGAAGTCCGGTATACGGGACTCTTGTTCCTCTCGCTACCATGTTTCTTGCCGACGCGAAGCTAACCAGTCTGAATTCGTTAGCGGAGGTGTTGCTATATAGATTGCATTATTCGAGTGCTGAACCAAGTGCATCTTAGCCGATGTGACGTCATCCTTGTATTTGTCGAATACATGTGCTGCCTAATGAGTAGATGCACCACCTCTGTAAAGAGTTCAGGCATTTCCTGTGCATATCCTTAAATCATGGTCCTATAAAGTTTGAGGGGGTCGTTAACAAATGGAGGGTTTTTTCAGCAACAAACATTGCCTGGGGTATAATTTTGTCAGAAATTCTGCTGATAAAGTCGATAGTGAATCAAAACGTTTTGTCATCGACAAATTTAGCTGTAAGATAATATGCATGCAAAACTATTTGGTAGAATTCGGTCATTTGTATATGTGAAACCGGAAGGGGTGTGGAATATCCTTCGTTTCTTCTGAATTTACCTATTACACTGTGCAACTGTGCAACTGAGGTCATTGTCTGGGGGAGGAGAATTATTCCTCTACAGAATGAAAGCCATAGGTGGATATATTAAAGTACCACGGGGACAGATCGGCCCTAGGTCTAACTTTTGTATGTGGTCTGAAGAAGCTTTAGTTTGAACTAAAATGTAGTTTCAAATAAAACAGTATCGCTGTCGTTGTTATAGAGGATTTGCAAAGGCAGATGTCTTCAATGACATTTATAGAGGATTTTTTTTTTGATCCTTAACGTCCTTATTTGGAAAAAATTGAAAAAAGTGCCTTAAAATGGGAGTTTTTCGCTAGGGATGTTCTAAGATAAAAAAATCGATATCTTCTAATTTTAATTGAGCTTTTGGTCCTTTTTTTATGTAGTATGTGCAATGCACATTGTGCATATCGGAATTGAGTATTGACTGAACATTTAAATATTTTTTTATAAATGATTTTTTTAAATAAAATTTTAATTTTGTTTTTGTGTATCACATTTTCTGAGTCAAGCGACATCACTTGGCACTAACAGTAATTACTAAACTAAAACTGCACATTTCTTTATATTTACTAATAGAATATTGATCTCTATTTTCTATTAAATTTATGGGATATTGAAATTTCTAAAATTTGTGAAGCTACTCATTAAACGACTAGATAATTAGAACATGCTAATTCTTTTTAACTTATTAAAATTTTATTTAACATTGCCAGGCTTTCATAACACTAAAGTAAGAAAAATGTATAAGGCAATTGAATTTAATATTTTTTTTCATTTCACTTTATCCTTCAAAGGGGGAAATGAATAACCATGTATGTATATGAAAATGTATACAATGCTGACTGTGTAGTTTTGTACTTTCTAAAATCTATTCGCCTTAAGTTCACTCGCTTTCACTCATATTAGTGTGAGTGTGTGTACATATGCACTTTTGGCATAGGTTCCTTGCAGTTAACTCACAGCTACGTGTTTTCTTCTCGTCACCCTCTTGCTTATGAAATACGTATATGTTTTTTCTTGCTATGTGAAACAAATTTTTATATCTGTATTTGTTGCATCTAAGGGATCATTGTGTATAACTCTCTGGGTACTAGTTTTTGTTCAACGTTATTTTTCCGTTCTCTCTCTCTGGCTATTTCATTCTTCTTTTCATATTCAATTCTTGTCTCTTACACTGACAGTGGCAGCGACAATGACAGTGGCACTGTCACTCGTACTGTGTGCACTTTGTAGCAGTTCTAAGGACATCATGACTATCATGTGCATTCAGTTGTCTCTTTAGGTCTCTTTTGGGATAATGTTTTCAGTTTGTATCAGTATAAATATTACTATTATTTTATTTATTCAATAACTTGAGTTTGTTTTGTGAGAAAAAAAAAAACATTGTAACCTCAGATAAAATGTATTATCACAAGGATGATGTGAGTGAGAATGGGTGGTTGGATGTGTGTGTGTGTGATTGTGTGTGATTGTTATAGATTACTGCTGTCGTCTAATGATATTTTGGAATTATACTTTAACTGTGAATGATAAGTGTTATGTGTGTCTGAATAGATTTTTTAGGGTCGAATTTAAAGTAAATGCAATTATATTGCTATGGGAGAATTTGTAACGCCTATAAGGAGGCGTGGTCGGTATGACAATATATATCTCAGTGCAACATTTTTCAGCTCATTTATTTGGGACACAATTCTGAGAAATGCACGTGAAAGTAGCCCCAAAAAAAGAAGTTCTGCATCATCCGTTTTGTCAAGTTACATGCCATAATAATATAATATGCAAGCTTATATCCTCTAAGGAGAGGTTAAGTTCCAAAATGAGCAAGATCGGACTAGAACTACTACCACCTCCCGTACAAACTCCCCTTTGTTGTGAGTGTTCAGATACAAATTTCCTTCTTTGTGGGTGTGTCCGAAAGCTGAATTTTGATGTGCAAGCTTATATCTTTTTAAGGGATGGTTAAGTTCTAAGATGAGCAAAATCGTACAAAAATCACTTAAAACTTCTCATACAAACACTATCACTAAAGAGTCATCGATATAAAATTTGGTATGCAAGCTTCTATCCTTAAAGCGGAGATTAAGTTCTAAGATGAGCAAAATCGGGCAATAACTACTCTCACCTCCCATGAAAAACTTTCCCTTTTTGGGAATTAGAACATGCAGAACAATATTCTAGGTCATATAACAAATACATGCTCAATATTTGACATTTCAATATAAAATTATTAACAGAAATGAATGTGAGAGGCTAAAACTAACGTTCAACTCTCATACAAAATGTCCTTTTTTTTGAAGAAAAAAATTTTATAAAATATATTTGTAGTTTCGGCATAGCCGATGATGAAAATCTCCCTTCTTTTTAAGTAATTTACTTTAACGTTTAGAGAACTCCTCCCAAACTCCTTCTAAGTAGCTCTTAATAACTTCTGATTGCTCGACGATCATTCTAATACTTATTAGTATAATGGCTATAACGTGATATATAGCGCATGTTGTAAATTTTTGCCGCTACAATATATCCGGTGTCGCGTTACAATTCTGTCCTCTCACCCAAATTCATACCACCACCCCCTGAAAATACAAATACCTTTTGCCGCAAGGGCAAATGCAAAGAGGAATTCAAATCAATCTGCGAATAACGGTTTACCACATCTTGAAGTTCAGCAATTTGCAAACCAACCTCCTGTATGGTCTGCGGCACACGAAGCATATAAAAATTAGCATACATATTTTATCTTTCACTCACATGCACAGACACAGATGTGAATGTGGTCACATGGAATAGTTTGCCAAAAATGTTATTTACGTACACAGGTATGTTTACACTCAAACACACCCACACATACATACAGCTATGCATATGTATGGATTTGTGGTAAAACATGATACAGGAGCCAAATGAAATGACTGAGGAAAAGGATTGCTTGCAGTCGATGTTCACAAAACAAATGCCAACGAGAACACACACATACACATGCGTACAACTGCACAATTAAACATATACACAAAGAGATTCATGCCCCTTGAATATACATACGTACGCACACACACGGACGCAGTCAGTCCAACAGACAGACAGAGAGACATACATCGGTGTATATACGTAGCTCATAGCATTTAGGTAAACCAACAATATATGTATGAGAAATAAATTGTTTGTTATTTACCACAAGTATCTCAATGTAGTTCATACGCACGTGTATAGGTGTCACATACATATAAACTATATACAATACTCATTTCTGTGTTTGCAGGAAAGTTACATTTTCAATTGTGCCACAGCCAGTAGATGTGTGTGTAGCAAATGAATATGGAAGATTAGAAATTGCCTTGGTAAGTGTGTTATATTTCTTGGAGCATTTCTGTTAAAGTATTCAGGATTAGTTTGCATTGCCAACGACTTCTCTGTACTGAGTTTTATGTTTAGCCAATAGAAGAGAAAAGTATGCAATTGATTGGTAGTCGATAATGACCACAAAGGACATTTTTCTATTTCGGTTATGATGATGATTTCTGTTTGGGAACTGATAAGAACAGCATTGAAATAATCGTCTGCTAACGATGCTATTTTATGATTTTTATTTAATCAGTCATAATGAAATTGAATCCAGAGTAAATGAATACATGATTTCTTTAATTCGTAAACATTTTTCTGTAACTGAGGCTAACAATATCTGGACCGATAGTAGTATGATGGGTGAACCAGCAACGTTTTTGCGGGAGACCAATGTTTGACCCCTGACACATTCATTACATTTCTCCCAAAAATGGAGAGTTTTGTATGTGAGGTGGGAGTAGTTTTAGTAAGATTTTGCTCATCTTATAATAGGATGAGCGCTTATAGGATAGAAGCTTGTATACAAAATTCAGTTAGATAGGGGTGGGATGGTGGGAGTAGTTTTTGTTAGAGAATAGAAGCTTCTATACTAAATTTCAGTTCGAAAAGCTATCAAATTTTAGCCCCCAAAGCTATCAAACTACGGCTGTAATCGGGGGATAGACAGACGGACTTTCTAAAAAGTAGGTGTTTGTATGGGAGGTGGGAGTAGTTTTTGTTCGATCTTGCTTTGCATAGAACTAAAACTCCGCTTAGAGAATGGAAGCCTCTTATTTAAATGCAATTCGATATCTCTTAAACTACGGCTGTAATTGGGGGACAGACAGACGGACACCCCCAAAGCGGAAAAGTTTGTATGGGTTTTTGTACGACCTTGGTCATCTTATAACTAAACCTCCACTTAGAGGATATAAGCTTGCATATCAAAGTTCAGCTCAATATTTTGTAAACTACTACTGTAATCGAGGGGGCAGACAAAATTTCAGCTCGATATCCCTTAAACTATGGCAGGAAAAAACAAAAAAGGGGTATTTTGTATGGTAAGGGGGAGTTGCTTTGAACGATCTTGGTCATCATAGAGATTAACTTTCACTGACAGCTGAGTGGATAGCTTAGTGGAGGCGACGTAGACTAGCAATCCGAAGGTGCCGGGTTCGATTCCCGGCCGGGCCACTGGCCAAAACAATATCGATGAAAAATTACTTTTCAAATACTTTCGAGTTCTCCAGCCAACAAAACTCATCCTAGATGCTTCCACTACAAAAAAAATCCAGATTGCGCAAGAATAAAGGAAAAAAGGAAACTGATTTATTAGCATCGCATATAACCTTGTTATCTACAAAGGAACGAAACAGAGTTTCCAACAATGATCGTGTGATAATCGGATTATATGCCCGATCAAGTGCCGAAAAATTGAAAAATCGGTATAAAGAATTATCAACCCAGCTACCACCAGCTGTTACAACAAAAACAATAAACTCCACTGAGAGAAAAGACGCTTGCATAGGAAATTTCAGCTCGGTAGATCTTAAAATACTGCTGTTATCGTGGGGACATATAAACGGAAACCCCCAAAAAATAGAAATTTGTGTGGGAGGTGGGAGTAGAACCTAACCTTTAGTTAGAGAATTAAAGCTTGCATTTCAAATTTTAAGTGGATATTTAGTATACTGTGGTTGAAAAGACAGACGGACAGGCAGACGAACACCTTCATATCGACTCAGAATTCGACGCTGATCATGATTATATGTTTATATATTTGACCGGGTCACGAAAAAAAATTTGCCCTCGACTTAGGAGAAAAAAAATTGTATGGGGACCGACCCGGTCTAATATATATATGTATATCTTGTCATACCTTCCACGCCTCTTATGGGCGTTACAAATGGAAGAACAAAATTAATGTATCCTTCATTCCGTTCGTACACGTGGTGAAGTGCATAATAAAGGTATAAAAAAATATATAAGCTCATATTAAAAATCGTAACTGAAATCTTTTCCTTTCGTATCCCAACGACAACTGCGATTGGAGATATATTACAAAGTATGTGCATAATTATATTGACTATTGACATATTCGGACCAGACGCGGCTTGATAGTAATAACACGTGACTACCATGCGGGAGATCCATGGTTCGATTTCTGGCTCTAGTCATCTACATTTTTCTTTCTTTACCGGCCCCTTTGATGTTGTCGACAGTAACTTCGTGTATCGTGTCAATCGGCATGTCTAGTAAAATCTTCTCAAACAGTGATGTTCGCTTTCATCGATAAACAAGTAGGTCCCACTTGTGGTTAATCTAAAATAAAAAGCGTATTAATTTACAACAACCCGAGATACTATCTCATATCTCATTCATGTGATGTAAAGGGAAATTAAGTTTTTTTTTAAAAACATATTCCGATGCATATATTGATCCTTTCGGGAAAGGCGAATGTATGCCTCCTACATCACGCTATAACTATATTGGAGCATACCAATCCCATATTTAGAACCTTTCCTAAATCTTATCCATATTGGAGATATATCACAATATATCACATCAGCAGATCAGTCCTATGCGCAGGACACATCACAAAGTAAGATAGGTATATTTCATATCAAAATAGATGCGACATTACTGATATTGAGTATTAGCATAATCGAGCACTCCCATAAGTAGAGTATACCCCGGTTCTTTTTCATATCGGGTATATTATCACAAAGTAAATTGGGTATATTTGATAATAAGTATTAGTATATTCGGGTGGCCACTGCGGGCAATGGTGAATAAAAGTCCTTTACATCACCACATAGCCCCATGGGAACAGATCACTTCCATATGTAGAATATATCTTAAATCTGTCTCATATCTGAGATATATCACAAACTAAATGCGGTATAAATGATATTAAGTAGTAGAATATTCAAGTGCATAGGTTAGCCAACGCGGGAGTATGGATTATGAATATCCCTTACATCATGCCGTAGCCCCATTGGATCAGATCAGTTCTATACATATGATATGTATGCCACATAGTATTGTATTAATAGTATTGAGTAATAGTATTGAGTATTAGCATGATGGTTAGATGGATAGAACACGCAACTACCATGCGGGAGATCACAGGCCCAACTCCTGTCATTTAAAAAAAATGCCTTTTATTGCCGGCCCCTTCACTTATATAAGTACACTTTAAGTGTCGAGTCAATCGACATGACTAGTAAAAGCTTCTCAAGCAGTGACGTTTGCATTCGTCGATGAAAAAGGAAGTGCCGTTAGTTGTGAATCTAAAAATAGATTTGCTACTCTAAGTGATGGTTAAGGAAACTCGTTTGCATCACTCCATAGTATATATACCGATTCAGTTTCAGATCGGAGATATATATCACAGAGTATATGCGGTATAAACAATTTTGAGTATTAGCATATCAGGTGGCCTAGAGTGGCAACTCTGGGCGATGGTTAATGAAAAGGAACCAAAAGGACTAGTTGTAGTTTAAGGTACATAGATTTTGTATACACCCCTACTAAAATTTTCTAAGCAAGGTTTCTGTAGAGGATTTGAATATTCAAAAGTTTCTTATTTAAGGTACTTTTTCACATTTCTCGTAACAAGGACGAAAAGAATACATATGAATTCGAGATGTTTGGAAACACTATATGTAGTCATTTATTTAAAATGTAAATAATAATAAAAATAATATTATCAAACACAATAACTAATGTTCTTTACAACCCACTAACCTTGCTAATAAAAATCCGTTTGCCCGACATACAGAGTTCCCCTCATGCGATTTGATGTAGTGAAGCATCACGTATTATATGGAAATATTTAAAACCTTGCCATCCTTACTAAAAACATTTATTTATGCAGCATTTGCCAC
The DNA here is from genome assembly GCA_964034835.1 of Muscina levida. Lineage (NCBI taxonomy): Eukaryota > Metazoa > Arthropoda > Insecta > Diptera > Muscidae > Muscina > Muscina levida. Next base: position 181,844,877 of record OZ035880.1, on the reverse strand, counting down.
AATCACAAATTGATTTTTAAATTCAAGTGTTGGCATTGCTCTTACATGAAAACTCATTGTTCATATATTTTATGCTTTGATTGAAACATCACTTTGGACTCTAAAATTCATGAAATCTTGCTACCCAAAAGCTATACGACTTTTGGGGAGCTAAAATCCACTTGGGATTGTTACAAAAATCCTTTAACCCAAATCAGGAAGGGTAAACTGTGGCCTCTCCAACACAAACGTCACTCCTCTTTCTCTTTCCCTATCCTACTCCTGCCAGATGAGAAAACCAAACAGTTACCACATACAAAAACGTCCATAAACACATTTTGTTTATGTTTCAGCTTAATTTGCATATTTATATATATACATATACACATACGTATCTGTACATAAATGTATATATTTTTGTATGCATATGGTGTACAATAATTTTTATCTGTTATCTTTTGATAGCTTTACGAACTGTCTATAGTTTTATGTTGTTGTGTTTTCAAATTCAGATTCGTTTGTATTCGTACTTTGTGTAAATGTTCATTCTAAGCCCGTGTATAAGCATGAGTGTGGAATGAGTTGCCTTATCTTCAGACTTTATTAACATACAAATGTTAATGCATGTGTTCGTGGTAATGTTGTAGTTGTTTTGTAACTGTTTTTCAATAATGTTTTTACCACCACATGTGTATGTAGATCAGTTTCAGTTTGTTTTTTAATTTATTGTACGGCATGTTGCCTGACAAAGCATTGCAAAGTTGTCTAATGAACATAGCTTGTTGTTGGAATATCATTACTAAATCTACTGCGAATTACAAAATCGTGCGACGACGACGAAGTGACAGTGTAACTTTTGGAATACATTTTACTCATTCATCTGAATTACAATTTCGTTGCATTCATTAAATTTATACAATATGCATTTTTGCAAAATAGGATTGAAAAAATACATGCATGTATTATGCAGATGATTCCACTGAAACGTCATAAAAGTTTTGAGTAGGGCTTTTACTCCATGACCTTATTGAAAATAAAATTTTGCATGCGGCTGCTGTGAATGCTAAAATGTCTTTCTGTGAATTTTAATTACAATAAGCTATTAATTGCCATGAAAAGGAATGGGAAATGCAATTAGAAATATCGCACGAAATTTGAGAAACACAGTTTGGCATTACTAGAGGGCAACTAACACCTTTGTTTTATATACTGTTTTATATTTTATCAAATTTTTTTTTTATTATTTCTTTTGCTCTATAGCTAAATAATAACTAATTTTTCTTTATTCAAATAAATTCTCTAGACACATTAGTGAGTCATGTCTTATGTTTTTCATCCGAAAACACAAGAAGTCTCCCAAACGCAAAACAAACATTCTTATACTTATATGTAACACAAGACACAAGTAAAACTTTGCTTTGGTAAATAACAATTAAGTATTTTCTTTTTCAATTTCGTCTACATACACACACATGCTCGTAGATATTTCTATACCATTAAAAGTACTATATAACATAGATTTCTATTACATTGAAGTGTTTCAGTTTTATTCATGTGATGTTATCATGTCATTCATTGTGATTATTCTCTTATGGTTTATATACTTTAGTGACGAACTTCGTAAACAATGTGAGTCAATAAATAACTAAAGTTGTGGTGAAACTGTGGTAGACGCAGGTACGTTGTACAAATACCATTAAACGGAGGAAATTTTTCAAACTAATGTTGTGTATGGTTTCATGTGATAAGATGATTCTGTGATGGCTGAGAAAATGGATGGTTTTTGGTCTGTTTATTTTGTTTGAGCAATGGTATGCACGTACACCAGATTATATCATTTTGAAATAATATTTTTTAAAAAGGTTGTTTGATGAAGTATATATTAACTTAGCTCAAAAAGCAATTTGAACGCATGAAAATGACATAAGGGCAATTGTAAATTTTGAAACAGTAACTTACTTATACACAAAAGTAACATATAGCGCAGAATTTTTTCACTGTCATTAGTGCTATATATATGCCAATTTACACATATATCTGTAGGTCTATAAATTTTTTCAAAAAAATTCATCCCCAGTTACTCTTTAACTTGGCCAAACGAATGAAGTTTATTGATGTTTTTAGATGTTATATTAAACGTTATGGACAAGAACGACATGCATTTTGAGCAGAATGGCGCTAAGTGTCACACAGTAAACGTCACGATAGACATTCTGCATGTATATTTGAAATTATGGTTATCTCTGGCAGAATTGGCGGGAAAGGGCTACCAAGATCTTGCGATTTAAATCTTTTTCTTGTAGTATTTTAAGAATTAGTAGATCCTTTCTATTAAACCGTAGTCTACTGATTGTTCTATAAGATAACTTGCTGTATGTAACCGGACGTTTAAACGGTGTTATGTTTCACCCATAATGGCATATATGAGTCTTTCAAATAAAATTAGAACTTATTTAATATCTAGCACTCAGCTCAGCTTGTTTTATGATAGTGCAACTTCAACCCTCCCTTTTTGAAAAACCGTTAAATATGTTTAAGAAAAAAAACCACAAAGGTATAGCAACGTATGATTAATATTAAATTCTGAATTAAATATCAATCATACGTAATGATATTGTATGAAAAATGTGTAGTGATAAGAACCAGAAAATATGCATCTGCTAGGTCTGCTCACTTAAAAGACTGAGCTTAACACATGAATCAGTCTCTTACTAACCGCTCGATACGAACAAAACCGTTCGTCGCTTATCTACTGAGAGTCAGTTAGTGAGCAAAGCAGCAATGTGTCCTCAAAAAAGGTATTTATTTTTATTGTCTTATGTTGTTGGCTTAGATATTTCGTCACAGGCAAAGCATTAAAAAGGTGCATATGAGTAAGCGTATGTTTGCCTATCCATGCATACATGCTCAGAAAACCGTTTGCCAAGTTTTAACGAAGTAAAGAGTCTCGAATAAACATATGAGCCGAGCGAGCAAACAAAGACGCTCGACGGTTGAGCGAAGTGCAAGGCAAAGAAAATCAAAGTTTGAAGGTTTTTTCGCGACTGTTTTACATCGTGTCAGTGGATGAGTGGTGTCTGTCTGACAACAAGCTCGAGAGAGACAAATAGAACACATACAATGATAAGAATGATAAGAAAACAAACAAATATGGAACTAAACAAATCAACCTTTTGTTTGTTTGTATGATGCAAATTTTAAAATAAAATTGTTGTTGGTATGACATTTCTGTAGGAATATTAGGTTGATTGTATTAGTAAACATATATTTGGTATACTGCGTAAACTGACCAACTCCACAAAACTATTTCAAAAAGACGTGATATTTGTTTACAGGGCATGTTTACAGACATTTGCAAGAAAGTTATTATGTACATATTTTATGTTTTTAACTTATTGATGATTTAAAGCTTATGACCGCCTATGTTTTGATAGAATAGACTACAGACATAGACTACGACTATTGGAACACTTTTGCATCATTAAGTCCATTTTCATGTAGTTGGTTAGTATACGCAGTATTCCGACGATATGTTGGATCGGCGATTTTCGGTACCGACGGATAATGTTATAAATGAATTGATTGTCTGACTCTTATTAAAATCTTTATACAGTTTCAATATCAAGTAACGACATATCAATTAAAGACCAGAATTCAGCAGAATATTATACATTTTGAATGTTTTTGTATACTTTTGTGAATTTTTTTTTTACTACAATAGATTTTTCTATAAAAACATATACATAAATGTTAGACCGTTTCTGGAGTTAATCGAGTAATGTTGTACACTCTAAGTGGTGGTTACTTTTTAAGATGAGCAATATCGGAACCCTGTAGCGGAAATGCCGAGGCATTGTAAAAAAGGCCTGCACACATACCTTCAAAGGAAGTTTGTTGACATTCACGTACGCCTTCTTTTGGCAGCCATATATACAGTAGGGTGTCCCATTAAAAAAAAAAATTTTGGGGATCATTCTTAAAAAGGCTAAGAATTTTTGAGAATTTTTTCAGATTTTTCGGAGGTGGTTTAGAGGTCGCGCAAATTGATTTTTTACCAAAAATCGACCTTTTTGGGCTTTTTGAATTTTGCTTCAAAATTGGTAAAAAAATAGATATTTCTTCAGCTTCTGAGTCAATATTCTTAAAGAAAATTTTCCGATCTTTAATTTTATGTGCATAAATAATTAGTTTCGGCAATGATTGTGCACATTTTGACAATTTAATAACGGTTTTTCGTAAATTTTCAACAAATATGGAAAATAATGCTTTGTAACTTTTAAAATTTGTATAAAGATTAAAAAACTAATGATGCAGTTTAAAAGATTATGAAGTTTTAAATTAATTAGCAGAAAAAAATTAATTTTCTCTCACCGTTCTCGAGTTACGGCAACTAATCCCGGTTCTGTCAAGGCTTGCACAAAGCTCAAAGTCAAAATTTTATTTTCAACAATTTTTTTTGATGGTTCATAGACCGAAACGTCAGAATCATCGCTATCAACGCTGCTGATATCCTCCTTTTCAAACGGTTTTGATTTGGTCTTCCGAACTTTATTTGTGGGCTGAGATTTTCTCAAAGGTTGACCTATATTGCAGAACGCGCTTTTCAAGTCGTTCACGAAGTCCTTTTTTTTCTTAATTTCGAGTTTGGTTTTTCTAGACTTACCCTTTCATAACTTTGCCCACTTCGAGCGCAATATTATTATTTTGCGAGAAATATTGCACAGTTCCTGATTTGGATTCCACAAATCTCTGAAAGTCTTTGCCATTATTCTGGCGCTTTTGGAAACAGTGCACTTTTCCACTAAATGCAATTTAAAAAATCTTTGCAGTATTTGCATTTTTGTCGGCGGTTTGGCAGTATCAAGGTCATCAATCATTTTGCCGACACACCACACATTCCTTGTATACGACAAAGGCTCATCTATTTTAAAAAAATATTACCCAATATTTTTTGGACTACTTTATGATAATTTTAACTTACCGGAGCAATAAAACTTCAGATTAACAAAATATTTTTATTAAAAAGACGGGACTTCTTGTAATAATTACAAATGTTTTGAAAGAAAACAACTGGTTTTTCACAAAAGGTTTTTTTTCTATTTCTCTGCCAGCTGATCACAAAAACTTATCAGCTGATTTAACAGCGGATGCAAACCACCCGTATTGTGCTTTGTGAAGTAGCTTTGATTGCTAGAGCTAGAGATTGATAATTACCGCAAGAGGGATCTAGCATAAAAGCTTTTATCTGAAGCCATAAAATGTATCTCAATCTCGAGCAAGCGTCTTCCACTTATCAGTTTAGAAAAATTTTAATTGTATACTTGTTATCTCTAAACCTGCCAAAAATAGGGTTGCAGTTCCCCCAAATCCAATAAATCATGAATTTTAGTTCGAGCTATATCAGTGTCACCTATTGATAACGGCTTTTTGGCTACTTTTTTTGCTGTCCACAACTTGACAACACTTAAAACTAAGCTTTGACATACAATAAATAAATTTTCAAATCTCATAATCTAAAGTTTACAACAAATCGGATGCCGAAATCTTATAGTACTAAAAATTTCATACAATGGGTGCAAAGCTTTAAAAGGGTATAACTGGAGAACGGCAAATGAAAATTATATTGTTTTTTTGCCAACTTATTTAAAACTTCATAATCTTTTAAACTGCATCATTAGTTTTTTTAGTCTTCATACAAATTTTAAAAGTTATAAAGCATTTTTTTTCATATTTGCTGAAAATTTAAGAAAAACTGTTATATAATGTAACAAAATGTGCAAAATCCCTGACGAAACTTTTTACTTATGCACATAAAATTAAAGATCGGAAAATTTTCTTTAAGAATATTTACTCAGAAGCCGAAAAAATACCGATTTTTTAGCAATTTTCAAGAACAATTCAATAAAAGTCAAAAAAGCTCGATTTTTGGTACAAAATCGGTTTGCGCGACCTTTAAACCACTTCCGAAAAATCTCATAAAATTCTCAAAAATACTTTACCTTATGAGTATCCATATTAGGAAAGATCTTCCGAGAAAATCCAAATTTTTATTTTTTTTGGGACAACCTAATATACAGGCCATAGTTAGTCCTTATCTAAGACAAACAACAAATTCGATAGACATATACATGTCACTTCTAAATTGAAACCATCACGAAGGCTTTTTACTAGGGTAATAAAAGATCCGGCATAAATGCTTTTTTCCCTTCTTAAAACAGATCTGTGAGCCATCCTTCTGTGTAACTTGCAAAAAAAAATTTAAAAGACATGCACATGTCGCTTCTAAAATGAGACCTTGAATGAGGACTCTCACTTATGTAACTTGCAAAAAATTCTGATAGACATGTACATCGCTCTTTTAACCTTAGGCCTGCAATGAGCCCTCATACTATGCTTAGAAAAGATCAGGCAGACATGCCCCTTCCCTTTCTTAAAACTGGCCTGTTTGGAGCCCTTTCAAAAATAATATTGACGCGTACAAAGGGCCTGCAATCTTACCTGCCCTTAACAGGCCTAGTAGCAGAAGGAAAGATTGGTTCATATAGCCGTGCACGCTTTACTTCTCCAATGAGGGACGGTAAGGCGAATGCTGTTAGTAAGATAATATGACCAACTATGAATACTGTGGTCGCGAGTCCCACTGTCCCACCAGAAGGCCTGTGATGAGAAATGGAAAGTGCTGGCCTTGTCCGCCTAAAGCGCCCTATGTTAATTTGAAATGAAGGTTGTATTTGTATGGTAGGGCTTCTGGGACTTTGTATGGAAGGGCTTCTAACTACTTCTAACAGGCCTGCAAGTGGGCATGCAAAGCCCCATTTTTTGCTGATGGAACCTCCTATTATAACCTTATGTTCCAGGATACCTTCAGCTATTCCGGAAAGAAAAAAATATTATTTTAAAATTTTCTATTTTTTTTTTACACAGAACCATTACACAAGCCAGTTGTTACGATTGTAAGATCCGCTGATGACTGGTGGCTAAGCCATTACAACGCCTGTGAACTATGGCTGTAAAAAGCAGTAGTACTCCCTTTGCACTACCACAGCTGTGCCTAGGAGCTATGGCCATTCTTCAGTTATGTACTGATCCTATGTATTAATAGATTCTGTTGCTTGTTGTTGTTCCACACAATCAACAAATATTGAGTATTCACCCATGTTGTTGTTGTAATGTGAGTAGAAAGTGTGTACCTACTTTACTCGATCGTTCCGGGAATGTTTAAATAGATAGAAAAAGGGACCAACGCTTGTGTACACATTACAACAACATCAGGTAATAAATATTGTATGTATTTTGTTTACTTTAGGTTATATTAGAATGTAGAATGTTTAGTTGTAAGAAACCACTGAAACCATTCCCTAAGAACCATTGAAACGAACACACGTGTTGTGTTTCTTCCCGCACTCTTCTAGTGCGTAACAGCCATTTTTACTAATAGTCTCCCTCTCCAAGACTACTAACATACCTGTAACCTATGGCTGTAAGCAGACCACTAAATCCCTATGTAGGTATAGTTGATCTTGTATGCTAATCGTTGGCTGCTACCAAAGCTATTTCATACTTATAGTAGCCTCACTCCACTCTATTCAACAGTATAAGACTAACTGATTTGTAGTGATAATCACCATGGTATGCAGCCTCCGTCAGTTTGACTCGACACACCATACAAACTTCCCCTTTTTGAGGGTGTCTGTTTGTCTATCCCGCGATTTCATCTGTAATTTCCTCCTTTTAGGGGATTTCCGTCTGTCTGTCCCCTCTATAACTACCGAAGTTTAAGAGCTATCGACGTAAAATTTGGTATGCAAGCTACTATCTATACGGAGGTTCAAATCCAAGATGAGAAAGATCGGACAAAAACTGCTCCCATTTCCCATACAATACTATGTGGGTTAAAAAATACAAAATTCTCAGCTTATCAAAAACAAAATTGGCGAACAAATTAATATTTATTACTTGTGATGTATTGATATGATATATCTATCAAAACGATAAAATAATTGTATTATTTCTACCTTATTTATCGACGTATATTTCCTATAAAAGTCTCAACCCCAAGTAGAGTACAAAAGTCATTAATGTACAATATTGTATATAGTTTATGATCTGTTTCAATATCATAAAGGGAAAAGTTAGTACTGGAGCATTAGTTAATAAAATATCTACATATAATAACGTCATTGCCAATTTCCTTACCTACTCTATTAGTAATTATTATGTCCATTATAATGGATAGGCTAAGATGATGACTATATGTAACAATGATAGATGGTAGGTGCCACTTTACAACAGCCTCTTATCTATAAATATTCAGATAATATAATATAATATTAAAAAAAATGACGCCAGACAAGTTATAATGACCTTAACAATGTCATAAAGTGGATGTTTATAATTACACTGTGACACAAAAATATGATTATTCTCTGGTCGAATTTTTTTTTAGTTTTACCTAAAGTAGAGTTCGAAATAGGTCTTTAAAAACTATGCTTCTTATTGATTTATTGCATTTTCGTTGTCAGATTTCTTCAATAAAATTTAACAAGAATATTTCTTGGGAGCACTTTAACACTCTATCTCGACTTCTCACCGGTCCCTTTCTTCTTTATTTCGAGAAAAGTCAGAAAGGAACATAAAATGGTACTTAATAAATTATAGTTAAAGTTAACTGAGTAGTTATAGCAAAAAATATTTATTTAAAGTTAAATACATACCAGCAGACTGCACTTTTTGATGACGTGGAAAAGTCTGTAAATAAAAGGAATAAATAAATTTTTATTGAATATTAAAGGAAGTCTAAATATGTATAAACATATTAAGTGTCTAAAATCTGTAGTTTTATTTTAAATAGCCCTGGTCATTAATTCTCAAGGGCATAAAGTAGTTTGATTTGTTAAATTACACAGTGAGACAAAATAACGTGAAATCGATATACCTGTAACGTGATACTATTTTTCTGTTAGGCGTTGCTGAGTACAACAAAAATCTGTTTTTGTAATATCCTTAACACGGGTAAAAACCCGGTTTCTTGTAACTTTACGCACTTATAAGCCTGTATCGTGGTTGAATATCAACCGAATTTAGGTTTATTAGCGGGTTTGGAAAGAAGTGTCTGCGGCTTTTCCAATTTTCAAAAACAGATTATGTTGTAATCAGCAAAGCCTACCAGAAAAAAATTATCACGTCCCAGGTATATTTTCTTGTCACACTGTGTTATTAGACCTACTGGGGCAAAAACCCACAAAACAAGTCCTTAGACTGGTCCTTTTTTGGTAGGAACGCATTTCTTTGTCCTGGTTCTAACTAAAGAAGACACGTCATCTTAACATGGCTTTGTGATTAGAGCTGTGAACTAAAACCCTGCGCCATGACTTGAAGTCCCTGCGTCTGTTCTAAGGTACCTGTATTAGGGCCAAAGTCGATAAACATGACTCGAACCATCACTTAAAGAAATTTCCTAATGGACTCATCTTAGGACCAATCTCGAAATACTTGATTTAGTTTATTTACGTTTATTAATTTGTGTACTTAATTTGGTATTTTTCAAGGGATGTATGAAGGATCTCGATTATTCTAAATCTTGTAAAAGATTTTTAAGTAAAAGTGTTTTTTATATTTTTACAGACCTATGCTCCTCTCTAGAACTAAAAGAAAAAATATATATATTAGTGTTGGTCAATTTTTTCTCGACCAAGCGGTTATCAAAATCGTAATCTACGATTATTTTTAAGAAAATTTACCTCACAAAAAAGCAAAACCGGTTTATACAGAGAAACTTTTCGTTTTGGGGAAAAATCCTCAACAAAGCCCAAAATTACCCTGGAATCGCCTCTAGAGGGTTCAAATGTATGACCGACCCTCAGTAATTTTTTCTTCCTAACATTTTTCCCAAACATACCTACTACCCATCATCGACCCCTAAGGGGGTCCCATACACATTTTTTTTATAAAATTTCCTCCCACCTCTCTTACTGCCCGGGACGCCCCTAGAGGATACAAATTTATGACCAGTCCCCAATATTTTTTCTACCCCAACAGTTCTCAGATAATATCTATCAATTTTTGAATACATTTGTGTGTAATTTTTGAAAAAATACAATGAAGCACGTTGTATTGTAGTATTTTGTATGCCAACGTTTATCCTTTAAGCGGAGGTTAAGTTCTGAGATGGCCAAATCGGACAAAAACTACCCCCACCTCCCTTACCAACTCCTTATTTTTGGAGGTTAAACATGAATTTAAAGAAAATTAACGATCTTAAATATCTAGAGTATTTGTAGTAAAAATTTTAGGAATATTGTTATTTTTTTAAATTGCCATAACCAAAGTAAGTACTTAAGAATTTCTGTACTCTATTTTGTGTGTATCAAAGTGTTACTAATGCCTTACCTTACTTTACTGTAATTAACACAATGACTAAGTTAAATACCTCAATCTTTATCTTATCCCTTAATCTGTTACTTAAATTGAGACTAAAAGAAGTACGCTACCTTCATACTAAACAAATAATAAATAATTGCGCTATTACCATAATCCAAGCACCTATGAATATTCAATTTGAAAATCTGCAAATTATTACTCAGAATTTAAAATACATTCCCCTCATTAGCATGTCAATGACATTGAAAAGGAATTGTTCGATTAAATGGAAGTAAAACACCACAACACCAGCACCCCACCACCTCATCATTCTCTACCCAATATACTAATTATTTCTTATAAGCAGGAGACGTCATTTGTGTTCACTGACTCAATATGACTATCTCATTAAACTCTTATGACCCTAAATCAATCAAACAATGCGAAAGAGAAAGGTAAGTTTATGAATAGCAACATGCTATATTGTTGCCATGGATTACTGTTGTGAAATGTACAAACGTTTAATATTTAACGATTACCACGTTAGTAACTTTATAGCTTGATTGTTTTTTTTTTTAATATTTTATTGGATTTATGGCATAGGTTAAAGGTCATATCTAAACCGAAATAGACAAACCTGTAATTTTCTTTCCATACCAAACGGCAGCAATGACCTTTAGCTATTTGATAGAAATTCTTAGTATAAATATTTTTCTTCGATTTCATTACATGAAATTCTTATGCAGTAAAGGATTTGTTGATATCCTTTCAGCATTGGGATGTAAAAATAGAGATAAAAAGGATAGCAGCATAATGACCTTGAAGATATATCTAATGCGACCCAATGTCGGTAACACAGCTAAATAAAAGTCTGTGTGTTGGTTAAAACTTATTTGTTCGTGAGCGTTAAATATTTTTAATATTTTTAATATTTTTAATGTTTTTAATATTTTTAATATTTTTAATATTTTTAATATTTTTAATATTTTTAATATTTTTAATATTTTTAATATTTTTAATATTTTTAATATTTTTAATATTTTTAATATTTTTAATATTTTTAATATTTTTAATATTTTTAATATTTTTAATATTTTTAATATTTTTAATATTTTTAATATTTTTAATATTTTTAATATTTTTAATATTTTTAATATTTTTAATATTTTTAATATTTTTAATATTTTTAATATTTTTAATATTTTTAATATTTTTAATATTTTTAATATTTTTAATATTTTTAATATTTTCAATATTTTTGATATTTTTAATATTTTTAATATTTTTAATATAAATATTTTTAATATTTTTAATATTTTTAATATTTTTAATATTAAATTTACGTTAAGTGTATCAAATGATACATCAAATTCGGCTTACGATCAGAAATTGTTTTTTATTGTTTGATATTTTTGGTCAAATTCAGTGTGTCACGTACTAGGATGACGCGTTTCGAACTCCATGACGAGTTCATCTTCAGACCCCTTTGTGACGAACTGATGCACAATGGTACATCATCAGCTGTATATATATCTACAATTATGTCAAACATGTACATGCGAAGTAGATATCAGCCGAAAATGTCCAGCACCAATTATAGTTTGAATTTGACCGTTAATATTCAAACATGAGAAATGGAGGAAATTCTTTCCCCACGATTCCCCTTTTCGACTCAAAGCTTAAGCTTCTTTACAAGGTTTTTTGTTGGTAAACTAAGATTACTTTAAATTTTTCTATGTCAAAGTAGGACATTTAGTTTTAGGCCGTGCCGTGCCAGTGTATTTTTAAACTGTTTTTTTGTTAGTTTAAGTCGATCGTGTTTTATATATTAAATTTACGTTAAGTGTATCAAATGATACATCAAATTCGGCTTACGATCAGAAATCTTAATCTTAGTTTACCAACAAAAAACCTTGTAAAGAAGCTTAAGCTTTGTGGTAAAAAGGGGAATCGTGGGGAAAGAATTTCCTCCATTTCTCATGTTTGAATATTAACGGTCAAATTCAAACTATAATTGGTGCTGGACATTTTCGGCTGATATCTACTTCGCATGTTCATGTTTGATGATGTACCATTGTGCATCAGTTCGTCACAAAGGGGTCTGAAGATGAACTCGTCATGGAGTTCGAAACGCGTCATCCTAGTGCGTGACACACTGAATTTGACCAAAAATATCAAACAATAAAAAACAATTTCTGATCGTAAGCCGAATTTGATGTATCATTTGATACACTTAACGTAAATTTAATATAAAAAACAAGATTTAGTTTTATTTTTATTTTTTAGTTTAATATTTTTAATATTCCCTTGTTCGTCATTGTCCATCTGTGCAGAAATATGAATATGTTTTTCATTGTTCGGTTTGAGATCTATTTTCTATTATTGCTAATAGAATTTCTTGAAGCTTTTAACACTTAAGGTTGTGATAATGAGTGGCGAAGTCATAGCAAACGGGTACTGATGATGATGGTTAGGCAACCATCGTTATGGCTATCTGCCCTGCCAGCTGTCAACATAATCCGTTCACACATCTCTTGTAAAACAAATTCTGTTAGCAATAATAGAAAATAGATCTCAAACCGAACAATGAAAAACATATTCATATTTTTAATATTTTTGTGTATATTTAATAATTTCAATATGTTTTTATTTTTCATTCTTTGTTTACGATTAATTAATTAATTATTATTTAATAATTATTTCTTATTTGCCCGCATTCTGTTAAATTTTGGTATTAGGTTTCGAAGTATATGTTTTTCTTTTGTATTCCTGTCCTCCTGTAACTTTTCACAATCTAATAAATATTTCCACAAAACTTGTCGTTCAGTATCACACAAATACGAATATCTGTGGCAAGTGCATGTCAGTTGACCCCGACACAAATTATGTTGTGGTCTAATTATGGTTCTTAACTAAGCTGCGCCACATCACTGCTGCAATAAACTTTAGATGGTCGACATCTCTCTTTTATATTATGCAGAATTTATTCAACAAATTATATCAAAATGTACAGACTATTTGCATTTTTTGCCTTCTATTGCTGCCTGGCCATATATTACTGTACTAAGTCACTCAATCGTATTCATAGTCGTCGTTAGTCAGTTTGTCACTGCATTCACTTTTTCAGCCGTTCTCTCAGCGAGCTCTATTATATTTATTTAGTGTACCAGAGCGACTGCAACTAGCTCTAATGTTCAAATGACAAAAAAGTTTATTTGCATTCGCCGCATTTTAGACCGAATCAGCCAGGCAAAGAGGATCAACTCAAACATTTCCCTTTACCACTTTGACAGCTTTTATGTGGGGCATTTTTCTTTATTAATGTTGAAGTGACGTCAGAGGCGGTGGTTATGGTTTTCAGTAAATCAGCTTGTTGTTGAAAATGATGGGAGTGGAGGGGAATGTGCTGTCAGATGTTGGGGTTTTGAACGCTGGAGTGTTTCTGTGTAAGGTCGTGAACATTTTGTTTGTATTTTGTATGTGTTATCCATGATTTGTATAGTTTTATGCTGCCACAAACTTTCTCACTTTTTCTGTGAGTTTTGTTCGAAAACGGAGGTTTTTTACGCCACATAAAATGTGTGTGTGTGCGGAGGTGTATTGTTTTGTCCTTTGTGTGGTTTGTGGGCGTGTGTATGTTTTCCTGTTTCCACGAGTCTGGGGTTTGTTTTTTTTTTTTTGGTTAGCCCCCACCCGTCTGTGTTTGTCGCTCGCTGTAATGTTTTTTTTGCTTCCTTGCTTTATTTATTGTTTATGGTGTTTTGTCATAGAAGCTTTTCTTTCACATTCAATCGTTTGGGAAATGAGAGCGTTTATGCGAGGATCATGGTAAAAGTTGTGTATGTATATTAAAAAATTCAAATTTTGAAAAATTTGCTTTTTTGTTGCTTACGGCCATAGATGTTTAGTTGTCATTTAATACGATTAAAACGAAATATTGACTCTTTACTTAGTTGCCGAAGACATTGGAAGTAAGAGCATCCATTAAACAAGACGCTGGGATTTCTTGAGATTTCGAGTGCAACAAAAACGTTTACTGACCATTGAAGTTCAATATTTAACAGAAGAAGAATTCATAATTGTTGTTCTCAACAAATTGTGTTGCCAAATTCTAAAAATATTCTTCTTTCTCAAATATTGAAAACTTACGTCAGGGGTCCCGGAGGTCCAAGTGCGAGTAAGACTAATGTATATAATACATCAATACCAAATTTTACATAGTATGCATTTGGTCATTTTGTATGGGGTTACAGAAATTGTCGTATGTGGTACCTACTAAGAATTAAGGAAAAATTATCTTATGAAATAGAATAAAATCTTAAAAGAAATCATAATTTCAAATGAGTGAAGTAAACCTCTCGGATTTCCTTCTGGTAAATCCACCACCGACCAGATATTCACGCTACGACAAATCCTGGAGAAGACCAAAGAAATGCAGATCGATACCTACCATCTGTTCATCGATTACAAAGCTGCATTTGACAGTCCGATACGACAGAAATTGTTGGATGCTATGGCTGAGTTTGGCTTTCCCGCTAAGTTTATTCGACTCTGCGGGATGACACTGACTGACACGAAGTCTTCAGTGAAAATTGGCAAAAATCTGTCAGAGCCATTTTCTACCAAGCGAGGCTTTAGACAAGGCGGTAGTCTGTTCTGCGATCTCTTTAACATCGTAATGGAGATGATCATGCGGAAAGCAGCAGTAAACAGGAATGGCACCATATTTAACAAAAGCCACATGTTGCTCGCGTATGCTGATGATATAGATATTATTGGACGTGGATTGCGAGATGTTGCTGTGGCTTTTTCGAGCATTGAACAGCAGTCGGCTGAAGTGGGTCTGGTGATAAACGAGGACAAAACCAAGTTATTTATTTACGTTGCGTGAACTTTGACAACTATAACTTTGAAGTGGTAGATGATTTTTCCGCCATAAACAAAAAAAATAATGTCAGCCTCGAAATCAAAAGACGAGTATTGATCGCAAACCGCTGCTACTATGCGATAAGCAAGCGATTTAATGACAAAGCGCTCTCTCGAAGAACAAAGAACCAGCTCTACCAGACTCTGATCCTACCTGTCTTGCTCTACAGCGCAGAATCCTGGGTAATGACTAGGGCGACCAATTTTCAGCATATGCTGAATATTGCTGATGCTGCTTAATTTAACGATTTCAAGCGATCTTGCTTATTTAAAAGGTTTGTGCTTTTTTATGCTGTTTTTGCCCTTATTTAAATTTTGGATACATTTTTATAAAATATGTTTCTATCATTTGAAAATTTTTACATATCACAAGCCCTTGCGGTTCATAAAAATATGACAGGTAGTAATAAATTTGCAAACCATGAATGAGGTATGGGATAGCTTCTCGCGTTGTTGTGAATTAACACGCTTTCTATTTTTAGATTCACAACTAACGGCACCTACTTGTTTATCGACGAATGCGAACGTCACTGTTTGAGAAGCTCTTACTAGACACGACGGTTGAATCGACGCTTAATACTGCGAAGTTGCTGTCACCAACATTCGAGGGGAGCCGACAATGAAAGAAAAATTTTCTTTATTTTTTTTCTTTTTAAGATGACTGGAGCCAGGTTTGAACCTGCGATCTCCCGCATGGTAGTCGCGTGTTCTAACCACTATGCCTCTTATTTTGCACACAGCCTGTGGTCAAGATTTTGTAATAGCCCTGTTTTTATCAATAGCTTAGATCGTTCGATTCGTTATATTCCTATAGTTTTCAGGCGCCTTATCGAAAACAAAAATTTAATCTAATGAAACCTAACTTAAACCAATATCGACACGATGGGGAACGTGGTTGGAAGCAGCGGAGTATTATACTAATTATTTGGAAGACATGCGGGAAGTGGCTCCACGAAAAGCCCCCCAATGAAATAACGCCCAAACGAAAAATGAAATATTCCCCAAATTTTGTTCATACATTTTTGGGTGTTATTTCATATGAAAAAACTCCCAATTTTTTTGGGCCGTTTTTCATTTTTCTTTGGGATTTATTCATTCCTCATTTGGGGTTTTCAATTTATGAAATAATCTCCAATGAAATAACATCCAAGCCATTTCTTAAATTCGGGGCTTGTTTCATATCGTGTATAATTTGGGTGTTAATTCATTTTTTATTCGGGGGTTATTTCATTTTTTAAACTGTTGGTTTTTAGGGGTTATAGTAATATAATTATATAAAAATAGGCCTTTTACAAAAAAACTTTTAGCCTGTGAATATATTACAATATCTTTTGAATGTTTACAGATTGTGTTCATATTGACGGATAGAAAATCAACAAAATGCACCAAGCATTTTTTAAGAATGAATTTTTTTAAAATTTGTAAGAGTTCTTCAAAAGGAAGCATTCAATAAATGCAGAGAGTTTAATTTGCTTGTGAACACTGGAGGTGGTTGAGTAAAGGCCAAATGTAAAAGGCATATTGTCTTCCGAACTGCAAAAATAGAGCAGGGTTAATTTCAATAATTTTACGACTTTGATGTTGGCCCATATTGACTTTATAAAATCCTTGGTGAAACTGACTCTTTTATGAATTTTGGGCATAATTTCATTTTTGTTGCTGATGGGGTTTATTTCATTGGGGGTTACTTCATTTTCATCATTGGGTGTTATTTCATATGAAATAACTCCCAAATATTGGGGGTTGTTTCGTTTTCGCTTTGGGGTTTATTTAATTTATTTTTCGATGTTATTTCATTCACTGTTTTTGGGTGTTATTTCTAATTTTTTGGGGTTTATTTCATTGGGGGTTATTTCCTGGGCGTTATTTCATTGGGGGGCTTTTCGTGGAGCCACGGGAAGTCTTTCAAGAGTTTAACGAAAATGATTCTGAAGCATTGCGATAACCATTCTGACCATTCTGATCATTTAAATAACATATATATTGTCATACCTATCACACCTCCTTATGGGCGTTACTTTTGTTTGGAAAGGATAGATTTTATGAATTTTTAAACAAAAATTTATGAAGCGTTCCCACTGTCCAACTGATTCCATTCTCTTCGTGAATCAATTTACGCTTACTTTGTGCAAAATATGACCAAATTTCGAATACTAAAAAAAATCAATTAGAACTTTTGGGGCATTTCTTTGTGAGGTACCAGAAGGAGTGTGGCAAATGCTTCCGTTGTCTGTCTACTATTACAATATAATACAACTGACCAAATACAAATGTCTTCCAGCTTAGAATTAGTACTAATTTTCACTATGCGTCGTTAGATTTTCGAATTTGCGTTGTTTTGGGTTCAGACTGATTAATTTTTATTTTGTTTTTTATAAATTAATTGAATATTTAATTTTCTAATAATTGAATTTGTTTTGTTTTTTGTATGTATGTTGTTTTATAAATTTATTGCATTTTAATTTTGTTTTAATTGATTTTTTTTGTATGAATGTAATAAAATTATATTATATATTAATTTTGCTTTGTTCAATTTTCTTTTTAAAAAGTATTGTTTTCGTAACCCTGGAACCTTTCTTCGATCTTTACATGGTTTGCTATAGATAATCATAGTTCACTTTGCGTCGTTTCAATTTGCGTCGTGTTTTTTTGGGACGTAACCACGGTGTATATGATTTCAGGTAAATTTCAGTTAAAGATAAAATTTACTCGAGTTAACCTGTCCACCAGCCAGCCAGACAGACAGACATGGCTCAATCTTCTTAAAAGGTCCTGAAACGGATTTGGTCTTGGGATATTTGGAGTCTAATACGCCTTCCTTAATGTGTTACACTTTTTCTCGTCTCATGTGATTCAGAAATCTATAAAAGTCTTAAACAAAAGGAGAATTATGAAAAATAATTTGTTGTCTTGTATTTTATAACAAAAGTTAGTTAAAATCAAAAAATCTGGCGAGCTTTCATTTCTATGGAATGTCTTGTCGCAATTTAATAAATATTTCCCTTTTATGTTTTCTTTTGCCTAAATAAAGGAAAGAAGTATAGATACATTTTGTTCGCATACAATTTTAAATAAAACCAATGTCCATAATTGCAATTTTTTACCAGACCCTACGCATCTGTTTTTTTGTTGTTTAAATATAATATGTAGAGTCACGCTTTTTCCGTTCACTATTGCCATCGTGTGTCGTTTACTGGTGTCCACTGTGTTTGTATGCGATTGTTTACGTATCAAACGCCTCTACAAAAATGATGATGATGATGAGTATGTCGTTGACAATGTAGATAGGTAGGTATACATCCTGCCTACTGCAGCCTATTTTCCCAGGACTTGTTCGCGCTTGTACAGTTATAACATTGTGCGTCCATTCACATGTTGAACTGGTTTGGCCCTGCCTTGACATTTCTGACCGGTTTTTTGTTGTTGTTGCTGCTGTAGTGATTTATATTTATGTTTGGTGCCGAGGCTGTCGTTTGTGTTGCTACTACTCGACATACGCGCAATGTTTTATATTGAATTTAGTTCGATCTTGTTTTTTTGCTGTGAATTTATCTTTTTTTTTTAAGCAGCACAAAATAAAACGAACTTAGAGTCAAACGTTGTTAGGCAATTGAGGTCAAATTGAAATAGATTCAGAGGGAAAAGTAGATTAGTGGAGTTGCAGTAAGCTTTTTTTTTGTCAATTTACTGGAAATTTTTTGAATACTGCAAGTTTTTAATTTATATGTATATAGAGGGTAACTGAAAAATCATAAAATTAATAATGTTTTACAAAAATTAATCCCTAAGAAGTAATTTCCATAAGTGAAAGTTCACAGTTTTTATCTATCATTTTCACACTTTTATAATATCCCAAAATTTTTAAAAAAGTTACAACTTATTTTCTTTATTCTTTAATTTTAAAGTGAAAAATTTTCAGCAACTTTGTAAAGGGTTAAAGTCTCGTTCTAATATACAACTGATAAATTTGTCTTATTTTTGATAAATTTAGTAAAAATTTGTTCTTTTATATTGACAATTTGATATTTTTGGGAAAATGTCAAGGATATGTATCAAGTTTCTTCAAATTGTGGAACTTTGAAAAGGGGAAAAGTCCTTAAAATAGCAAACAAATACAGGTGGCATTAAAATAAAAAAACCTCTTAGAACGTGAGCTGCTTCCAGTACTGAAACCATGACATTTTTATTCTTAGTCGTTATTTTGTTTTCACTCCTCCTCGTCCTCCTAGCTTAACCCTTTATTGTATTTCCATTACTTCTCCCAATGCCAACTATGTGCATTACTGTCTCCATGACCCTTTGACGAGGCATTCTGCTTACAATGGTGAACTTGTATTATTTTTAATAAAATTAAAAATTCAAATGGTACGTTACGGCAGGGTACAACAATCTGATGAAAATTTAATACATTCAAGTTTAACAAAATATATTATGCGAACACAATCAATGCCCCAGAAAATTGTCATACATTTTATTGATTTCTAGGGAAATCTTGAATGAAATATTTTTCTTCTTTTTGCGTTCAACCAACAATGTTCTCTGTTAGATATATTTTTTTGCAGAAATACTGTAGCACTCTCAATCATATTGGGCAACAACAAAAATGTACTTGATGGTGGTAACATTTCCTTTAAGTTCATCATCTAGCCAAACCCACCGCACTCTCCTAATGTATAATGCTATAAAATACTTATTCTAAGTTTATTAGTGTATGTATGTGTGTGTGTATTCTGCAGTTGTATGTGTTTCTATTAGGGGCCAAATATTCGTACATTTCATGTCTAGGGCTTTGGGTGAGTATCTCTGTAAGTGTTGTATTATTGATTTTGGTATTATGCCAACAAATTTCCAGCGTTCCAAACAAAACTTCATTCACAAAAGAGAAAAGTAAAACAAAACCTGATGAAAGCGTAGCAACCGTATGCACAGTGGTGTGGGAATCGTGATGGAAAGAATTATTTTCTCTAAAGCGATTTGCAGACAGTTACTATTTTTGTGCAGCTTTATATAGTCAAATTGGAAGTTTTCGTGATTGATATTTTAACGAAAATTAGCAGAACTTCATAGCCATTGCGCAAAGATGATAAGCGGCTAGTTGTTAGCACTTAATGAAAATAAGAAATTTGCAACTTATGAAAATGTTCAAAAATCTAAAGCATTTGCACAAAATTTTTTTGAACATCTCTTACTCGTAACGTCAATATGTGGTCAACATGGCTAACACAGAATCATCAAAACAGTTTAAGGACGAAGGTAGCTCAGCATAGCCTAAGTGCACTAATAAATTTGTGCTACAATTCTGTCAAATTGTGGAAAACATCTTCGCGACATAAAATGTACATTCCCAACCCAAACCCTTTCAGTTTATCATATAGTAATTCCATGTGAAGTGATCATATACATCCTGCGTCTTCTTTCTGTATTTGATGAAATCTTTGATACTTTGATACATACACTTTGTGATTAATGATCGTTTTCAATGGCATTACTCTACATAAAATTTTAGTATACTTGAGTTCAACTGCTTATTACATATGGATGTCTAGTTTAGTAGACTAGTCTTAATAAGGCCAATATCCTGAAGATGATCAGCAAAGTTTAGAGCAAACATGTATGAGGATCAGGGAAGCAAGATCAAATTTACCATAGGTGGTTTATTTAATTAAAGCCTGTTGAATAATTTGTTAGAACTATTAAAGCCTGTGCAGCTATAAGACTTTAAGAAGCTGACTACGGACATTTATATATAGCTGTCGAACTGTATCTAATTAATACGTTGATGATATATCATGTCGTTCTCGCCGTTTTCGATGTTGGGGCCACATATTTTGCGAAGTATTTTTCCCTCGTAGACTCCCAGCATAGTTTGATTTGGGTGAGTCTTTATATATGATTCTGCGCTGTAGATCAAGGCAGGAAGGATCAGCGTCTGGCTGGAGTTGGATATTTGTTCCTCGAGAGAGGGATTTGCCATAAAACGCTTGCTTAGCGCATAATAGCAGCGGTTTGTGATTTCCTGCCTTCTATTATTATTATACCCTTCATTACGCGCAAAAACAATGTGAAGGGCATATTAATTTTGGTCTTCCATTTGTAACGCCCATAAGTAGGCGTGCTAGGTATGACAATATAAATATATAAATGATCAGCATCGACATGAGTCGATATAAAGGTGACGTCTGTCCGTCCCCGCGATTATAGTCGCAGTTTAAGAGATATCGAGCTGTAATTTGGAACGCAAGCATCTATCCTCAAAGCGAAGGTTAAGTTCTAAGATGAGCCCAAAACTACTCCCACCTCTCATACAAACTCCCCCTTTTTGGGGTCTGTCCCTGCGATTACAGCCGTAGTTTAAGGGCAATCAAGTTGAAATGTTTTACGCAAGCTTTCCTACAATAAGCGGAGGTTGAGTAGTAAGATGAGACGATCGTATGTCAGTCCCCGCAGTAATTTAAGCTGAAATTTTGTGTGCAAGCTTCCTTACTCTAATCGGAAGTTGAGTATTAAGATGAAACCGATGGGTCAAAACTACTCTCACCTCCCATAAAAACCCTCCCTTTTTGGGGTCTGCAGCCATATTTTAAGAGGTATATAGCTGATATTTTGTACGCAAGATTCTATCCCCTAAGCGGAGTCTACTTTCGAAGATGAGCAAGGTCAGTCAATAACTACTCCCAACTCCCATACAAACTCTGCCTTTTTGAGGTGTCCGCCTAACTGCCCCCGAGATTACAGCCGCATGTTAAGAAATAGCGAGCTGAAATTTGATATGCAGACTTTTATCCTGTAATTAAGCTTCCATTTTGTCTCTCACTTGTTCTCATTTCTCACCACGTCCACTTCTGCGGACTGGTTCTCAATGCTTGGAAAAACCGCAGTAACATCCTGCATTCCTCGGCTAATGATACATATATGATCGGCATACGGCTTGTTTAAAGACGCAGCCTTCCGCATGA
The DNA here is from genome assembly GCA_964034835.1 of Muscina levida. Lineage (NCBI taxonomy): Eukaryota > Metazoa > Arthropoda > Insecta > Diptera > Muscidae > Muscina > Muscina levida. The sequence goes on along the minus strand of OZ035880.1, from coordinate 181,822,657 downwards.
TCATCTTCATTATGACGATAAAAAGAGATCGCATGACAGATTATCCTATTGTATAAAGTCTCGCATGGTAGAAAATGGACAGTAAGTGTCATCCCGCAAAGTCGTATCAACTTCGCGGGTATCCCAAACTCAGCAACAACATCTTATAGTTTCTGTCGAATCAGATTTGTATTTGGTCAACAGATGGAAAGGTCGATCTTCATATTTTGGGTCTTCCCCAGGATTTTTCGTAGTGTCAATATTTGTTCGGTCGAGGATTAAGCAGGTCTAAAGTCACTCTGAAAGGGTCTAATAATGTTCGCTAGAATGGAATCTTAGTCTGTCACATAACACACAAGAAACGCTAATCAATTCCGTCGTCGATTATTGGCGGGACTTCGTCACTTATGCTGCCTTCGAGATCGAGCAGAGTATTTTCAGCACACTCTGAGTGTTCATGACCAGATATCCGTCTCTGTCCATTCAGGTGGGGTTTTTGTTACTTTTTTCTTTGGTATAACTATCGGGCTTTACCATTATCTCTGTAATTTTCGATATCGTGGCTCCCTCGTTTCTTCCTTAGACGCTTTTTCCGCCTGAAGAGGCGTTTCATCTCCCTCTTCTTTTCATTAAGTGTGGATTGCTTGCAGTAGCAGATATAGTTCGTCGGAAAAGGCATTGGCTATCTCGGTGGTATTCAACCTAACAATAATTACTTTACCATAATCCTATTGATCAGGGTTTTGGCGTTACTTCTGACATCTTAGAAAAAACTTAATTTCCCTTTACACCCAATGAATAAGGTACGGGATAGATTCTCTCGTTGTTGTCAATTTCTATTTTTGGATTCACAGATACACGTCGCCTACTTGTTCATCGACGAATGTGAATTGTTCATTGTTTAAGAAGTTTTTACTATACTTGCCGATTGACTCGACGCCCTTCTGCTGTTGACAACATCAAGGCGGCCAGCAATGAAAAACAATGTAGATGACTAGAGACAGGAATCGAAACATGGATCTCCCGAATGGTAGATGCGTGTTTAAACCATGCCGGCAGGCTGCTGCAACCTACATTGCTTTAATGGGCGACCCCTTTGATGTTGAGTAATAGAGTTAGTCGGCACTTAAATATGTAGTAAATGCTTTAGATATCGTTCTAAATCTAAAAAATGGATTATGTTAACTCACATACCTGCGGGACGTTTTCTTATACGTTATTTCTAGGAAACAAAGGGTAAATACTTGTTTTGAATTTGGCATTAAGAATGTATTTGCAATGGAACGTTTGAACGTCCAGCTGTGGTTTGTAGGTGTCAGGTATACTTAGGACATATACTTTTACACTAACACTTACTTAGGACAACATTTTAAGTCTCTCTCCTCAATCCGAGTAAGTGATTTAATGGGGTTCATGCGGTACATATCATGGTTGACGTGGTCAAGATAGTTATGCCACTGATGAAAGGAATGTTGATGACTGAGATAAAAATCGACCGAAGGATCTCCTACAAGATAGCCGCGTGTTCTTTCCATCATGACACGGCCGGCGGGAATTTACTGATCTTGATAGATTGTAGCGCATAATATGAACTGTGCTATTAAGTCAGTTTGCCCCTCACATTTTGCTTACTATAGTTACCTTTAAAAAATAATGTAATGTCACCACGCGAATGAATGAAATGGATCTTATATCCTCTAAGGAGAGGTCAAGTTCCAAAATGATTAAAATTGGACAAAAACTACTTACACCTTCCATACAAACTCCCCGTTTTTGGGGGTGTCCGTCTGTCTCTTCCCCCGATTTAAGCCGTAGTTTAAGAGCTATCGAGCTGATATTTAGCGCACAAGCTTCTACTCTCAAAGCGAAGGTTAAGTTCAAAGATGAGCAAGATCAGACAAAAGTCACTCCCACTTCCCCTTTTTGGTTTAAATTTGGTATGTAAGCTTCTATCCCTTTAGCGAAGATTAAGTTCTTAGATAAGAATTATCGAAAAAAAACTAAACCCACCTCCCATACCAACTCCCTCTCTTTAGGGTTATCAGTTATGCATATAAAATAGCTTTAGATCAACAGATGCCTAAATTCCCAATCGGGGATAATATGTTCCAAAATCTCAGATTTCTTTTACAAAGATGTTATGTTATGTTATCAATTCATTTCATTTCATGTAAAATAAATAAATATTCTACGATAAGATACAAGTTAATTTAAGAATAAATATAAATATTTTTTGTGTATGGGACTGTGTACTATTGGAGGTAAAAGAATCAAAGCAGATGAGACCGATTCTTTATTGCAGACGACTGTATGGTCCTAATAAAGGATTGAGGTTTCAGTGTCACAAAACTAACCATGCCTGGTGACAAGCATCAAGATGTGCTCGTCGCTGATATCATCAGCAGACCATAATATATCAGTAAGTTGGCTAAATGAAAGTCGAGCATTGCATTCCGCGATTTCGTTGCTGAAACCACAGTACCTTAAGAGAAACCACATAAGGAAATTGCTTAGTTTTTTTGTTTTAAGTAAATACAAATTCCATTTCTTTCGTGTTTCTTTTGCTACATGTTTGCCAAGAGATGTAAATATTTTGAATTTTATTTCTCTGGCGGCAACATCGAACCAAAACTTTTTCTCACACACAAAAGCAATTACTCAAATATTTCGTTGCTATTTTTCCTATACATTATTTGTGCATTTGTTGTTGTTGTTGTTTGTTAAGAGGGAAAACTTACGTTATGTCTCAAGTACTTCATTCGAGGCTTTAATTAAGTTCTAAAGTACAGTTTTTATAACCTCTCGTAAAAAAAGTGCCTGAACTTTAACACCCCCCTCCCTTCCACGACGTTACTATGCCAAAGTTCGTTAGTTGAATTAACAGGGAGGACACTTTAATTTTTGTGGTTTCTCTTTTCGACGTTGGGTCCCAGAGTGCGGCCAAATGTTGAAAACTCATCAATTTTCAATTTGTGTCTACGAATTTTTTTCATGCTCTACGTTTTCTTTATTGGTTTCGTTTTCTTTCCATTGTGCCCATTGAAATTTTTTCATCTTGAGATTTGCTTTTTGTTGTTGTTGCTATTTGTTACATATTTACTTATTAGAAATAATGTCATTTTTATGCTTTTGTCATCATGGCTTGGCCCGAGCATGGTCTGGCTAGATTGTGGTTTAGTGGTCAGAAAAATCTCCTTAAATGGATTTTATTAAAACTGTTTTCTAATACTTGAGCGCACAAGTTTAATGCATGGCGTTGATTGTATTTGTGGTTTTTTGTCGAAAGTGTAAGGGACGATAGAATCCTCCACATGATCCTTTTCTGCTCATGATATGAAATTAGGGTATTGCCATTGAGTGCTAGATTAAAGTTATTTCAAATGTTCACTTTATGTTGGTAATAACATTTGAATGTGTGTGAATGAAGTAGTAAAATTTAAATGTAAACATTCAGAAGAATAAAGGGTCTTATGGGAGGTTAATTTCCAGACAACGGGTAGATATCAAAATTGATAGTAAACGGCAGATAGCGATTGTGCAGATGTGCAAATATTTTTTATACAGTGACGAGCTAGAAATGGATAAAAAACCGATTTGATTTCTGGAGGCTAAAGTTAAGGCGTGGCTAATATTGCTCTGCACCATTCTTATTTTTTGGTTACCCTGTTTTAATAATTTTATCATAACCTGCCGTACAACCAAAATAGAAAATCCCTCAAGATCGCTTAAACTTCTCTGTCAAAAGTGTCTGAAACTCGTCTTATTGTGTATTTAGCTTTCAACTTAGTGCAACAATAATATAAACAATAAGCTAGTATTCCCAAAAACTGACACAAACTTTTCCAATTTTATATACTCACACACACACATACAACATTTAATGAAATGCCTAGTCAATTGAAGCAAAACCTTTAGTCAATTTTCTTATATATTGAAATTTGACTTAATGAACCAAACTGTTGTGAAAGTGAGCTTTCTTTTCTTTTCATTTATTTTTTTTTTGAAATCTGCAAAAACTTTTGCCATAAATGTTAACTAACGAAGCATGACGGCCATCAGTTTCAATCCATATCCCAATGACTTTTGCTGCCATGTTGGCAGTCACTCAGTCAGTCAGCCACGAAACATATTTCGTGTTTGGTAGTACGTATGTACGTACTCTTTATCCATAGTAGTGGTAGTAACATTTTTCCCACGAAAAAATTAAAAGGGTTTCTTTCTTTCATTTATATACACAGATGCCTTAAAGTTCATAAAAAGTTAAGTAAGTTTTACCTCGTACTACCAATATTCTATGAACCAACACCATCAGCATCATCTAGTGGCTGTATGAACATACAATGGCAATGAATAACGAGTCAAAGAATTATAACAATAAAGGCTAAAACGTAGGGCATCGCAGACTGGCCTATTGTTGTTGTGCATTCGGGTTTGTTGTGTGCATAGGTTGAAGTCACGTCACATGCCATTTTTGACCTATCCCCAGAGGGAGGAGGCAGGGGATAATAAATGTCTGTCATGCGATTGAAATTAGATTTTATACCAAAGAGCAGCACAAAAAGTTAACGTGTCCGGTGGGAGATTTTATATGTTGAAGACATACCTGATATGATGGATAAGTTTTAAATTTTCTTTATTAACAATTCTTCGTAGTAGTTTATTGTTAGTTTTGCATATGCCATCATATAGTGTAAGCTAGCTTAGCTCTTAGGAAAAGGACTCAAGTTTTTGAAAATATACTGTAAAAAAAGCAGAGCCACTCTGGATTCCTTCTAATGATTCAGTGACGTTTTAGGCTCTTTTGATTAATATAACTCGAGAACATCTTGTCCGATTTAGCTGAAACGAAATTCAAAAAAAAAAGTAAGAATTACAATTCCTTTAATCAGTTCATACAACGTTTCCGTATATAAGCAACAGTTTCACTTTTCCATTTTGACGGCTCTTTCAATAGAGCGATTGATGCGAAAATGTTACAAAGTGGGTGTGGCACCGCCAATACAACTTGAAAATTAAAAAGGCTATATCTCATGAAATATCAGAGGTATGAAGATGATATCTTATATATAAAAATGAATTGCTGTGCAGTTGTCTCGCTAAAACTCAAAAACGGCTGGACCGATTTCCAAAATTTTTTTTTTGTTTTGTTCGCTATAGCTTCCGGATGGTTTAAAAGGTTTTATTTTTTCAAAAAGTGGGCGGCGCCACGCCCCTTTTTTCAAATATCGCTCAGACGGCCTTTCTAATAGACCGATTGATACAAAAATTTTACCATGAAGTACTGTTGACCTGAAGATAGTTCCTGACTACATTTGGTTGTAATTGGATAAAGGGGCGTGGCACCGCCCATACAACTTGAAAATTAAAAAGGCTATATTTCATGAACTATCAGAGGTATGAAGATGAGATTTGGTATATATGTTGTTGGAGCAGTATAAATTACAGCCAGGATGGAAGTGGGCGGTGCCACGCCCCCTTTTCAAAAATCGCTCTAACGGCTTTTCTAATAGATCGATTGATACAAAAATTTTACCATGAGGTACTGTTGACCTGTAGATAGTTCCTGACTACATTTAGTTGTAATCGGATAAAGGGGCGTGGCACCGCCCATACAACTTGAAAATTAAAAGGGCTATATTTCGTGAACTATCAGAGGTATGAAGTAGAGATTTGGTATATATGCTGTTTGAGCAGTATTAATTACAGCCAGGATGCAAGTGGGCGGTGCCACGGCCCCTTTTCAAAAATCGCTCTAACGGCTTTTCTAATAGATCGATTGATACAAAAATTTTACCATGAGATACTGTTGACCTGTAGATAGTCTCAGGCTATATTTGGTTGTGATTGGATAAAGGGCGTGGTACCGCCCATACAACTTTACAACTTTGGGCGGTGCCACTTCCTCTTTTCAAAAATCGCTCTAACGGCTTTTCTAATAGATCGATTCATTAGAAAAATTTACCAAGTGGTACTGTTGACCTGTTGATAGTCAGTGGCTATATTTGGTTGTGATTGGATAAAGGGGCGTGGCACCGCCCATTCAACTTGGAAATTATCTCATAAACTATCAGAGGTATGAAGATGAGATTTGTTACATATGTTGTTGTTGCAGTATGAATTACAGTAAGGGTGGAAATGGGCTGTTCCACGCCCTTTTTAAAACAAACGGTTAAAACTGTAAAAATTCCACAGTATATTGCTGTTCGCCTAGAGATATGAACAGTAGGGTGGGAAAATTTTTTTATTCGCAAAAATCGTAACCAAAATCGGAATCTACGATGAATTTTAAGAAAATTTCACTAAAAAACTTTTTGTCTAAAATCAATTCCTAGCTCGCATTGGAAAGCATGAAGATTTCAAATAAAGATTCTTTTTTGTTTTTAAATGAGCACAAACCGAAAACTTCAGATATATATTTTTTGAGACCTTCTGCGTAAAACTGACTTCCCAACAAACTAAATGAGGTATTACAGAAGCAAATCTATGTATTGGTTAAAAAGTTATGGCCTCTGAGAGTGGGCATACAGAAATTAAATTTTTAAAAATCATTTTTCAGAACATAGGGCGGGATCCCAATAAAAAAATCAAAAATATACTATTCTTTTCGTCTTGGTCTCCAAACATTGGAATGTTAGGTAAAACTTAGAGCCGGGGCCCATAGGTCTGAAGTAACTGAATAATTGTTAAAAAAAATATCTCTACCTGAAATCTTTATGCTTCTCAGCGCGAACTAGGAATTGATTTTAGACATATAGTTTCTTAGTGAAATTTTCTAAGAATTCTTCGTACATTCCAATACTGATATACGATTAACACGTTTTTTTTGACGCAAACTAATTGATTCGCCCTAATGATCAGGCTATTTCGAACTAAATAAGTTAAAAGTGCCGAGGCGCTGCCCACGCACATCAATAGTTAACTTCTTAACTGTATCAAATAATGCTCCGTACACCAGGCAGTTGAGGATGCGCAGACTAAAATAGTGATTTTTTTTTAATCTACTTTACAGGTATGTATTTTTCAATTACTTTTCAGGATAGCGAATCGGTAATAAATCATATAGATAGAAAAATTAAGCAATATTTATTGTAGTTGTACTACAATGGTTAAATTTTTATAGTATATCAGAGGTAACATTATCAAACAATTGTAGGTAACCTAAGCATGGGGTATTTTTTTGACATATTGAACTTCTGATAGGTATAAGTGTAAATCTAGCTGTCATACTAATGAAGTGTGATAGACTTTCTTTTAGTTTACTTTGCAAAATCACCATGTAAAAACTAAACAAGAACAACGTACATACCTAAGTTGAGGTTGCATATAATGATCCATCTGAGTAGCTAATAGAAGCCATCGTCGCTGTAGACGTTAGTGTGGCATGGGACTCGAATTTATCGAAGCGACGTCTTTCTCAGCAACTCGGTCTCTGCAAATGCTGATAAAAGATCTTGGACAACATACAGCGCGTGAGACCATCACTTTGTTAAGCCAAACGTTGGTGACAGAATTATCCCAAAAAATCGTAATACGAGTTCAATACAAAGATAGTATTCGGGAATATTATTGATCCGTGTGAGAAGAAGACATGACAAAAGAAGTTCTTATGGCCAAAGGCATGAAGCTTCAAACGGAATTTTTATTTGCGGTCAATAGGAGAAGGCATAGCAAAAATGTTTTTTTATGACCAAAGAGATAGTTAGTATACAAATGGTTCACGCTACTACGGATCAAAATAAATAATTTTGATCTTTAGAGGAATGTCTGTTTCCGATTTGTGGAAGAAGTGGTTTTTCGCCCTACATACAGAAATAACTTAATCTACATGTCGGCACTATAGATATGACTTTGCTGATGAACTTTTTATTAGCATTTACGACAATATATCTTAATTGGTTAAATTTAATGTTAAGGAGTTACTTTAAATAAGTTACATAAGTAAATAAACTCAACACATTATTGTCGAGCTTCAGTACGGTTTTCAAAGTACTTTGTAGACCTTAATGTGAAATATATTACAAGTTAATATGCAATAGCGAAGCATTGCCGGGCCCACTAGTTTGGTATATATGTTGTTGGTGGAGAATGAATAATAGGCAGGGAGGAAGCAGGCGATGCCACGCCCCTTTTAAAAAATTGCTCTGACGGCCTTTCTAATAACACTGTGAGGCAAATGGTAGGAGTCAGTGATCGGGAAGGGTTCAAACTACCGGGGAAAGTTATATCGGTAAACAAGAAGTTATACGTGTCCCGGCGTTTCGCTGGGTCACGTCTAAGAATCGAGATATATATCGAGATTGTCACCTGTGGTGGTCTTTTTTTGACATAACTCGAGAACCACTAGTCCAATTTTGCTCAAACAAATTTAACCTTTTGAACCCCACATTTTTTTCTGTGTATCGAAAATTTTGTTTTTGGTTTTTATCTTCATATATCTGTCTCAGAAGTGTTCATACAAAATTTGGTGACATTTCGACCTCCCGTTTTGGAGCTAGAGAAAGTTGCTTGTAGGCAACTTTGGCCCATTTTGGTATACAAAAAATGGACAACTAAGATATTTGATGTATGAAAAGTTTGATATTTTTATTATTTTATGTTTTTATAATAAAAAAACTAGTAATTACTATTGGAATTTATTTAATTATGATTTAGAACAAAACACTCCTTTTTAACACTTCAATTCCGAATAACTAAATTATGCTGATCGCTCTGCACAAAAAATAGAATCAAATCAAATGGTAACGGTAAATTTGTATTATTTGTTTTACACTCTCTTCTTTACACATTAACCCAGTGATGCCTGCAAAAATTTAAAAGATAATGCAATCGTGGTCTTTGTGGTTTAATGACAAACACGTGAAGTTGCTCTCAGGCAACATTGGGGCTGAAGGGGTTAAAAAAATTAGAAATTACAATTCCTTTAGTCTGTTCATATTACGTTTCCCTACATAAGCAACAGTTTCAATTTTCCATTCATCAAATGATTTTGAACTGGGTTAATTTTGTAGCAGCAACAATAACTCTGTTGTACTGCGTGGCGTATGATTTACGTGGAATATTACTTATGATAATCATACGCCACCATATAACAATATAAAACGTAATAAATTCCCCTATACGATACTTACTAACTTGAAATCGATATATCTCGATTCCTAGACGTGACCCAGCGAAACGCCGGCCACGGAAAACTTGTTATTGACCGATATAACATTTCCCATTGGTTTCATCCCATCCCGATTTTGACTGTCGCATAGTGTAATTGATACGAAATTTTTAGAAAGTGTTACTGATGGTAGACCCTGGCTATACTTGGTAGTAATTGGATAATCGGGCGTGGCAATGTCCATACAACTTGATAGTTAAAAAGGCTATATCTCATGAACCATCAGAGGTATGAAGATGAAATTTGGTATATATGTTGTTGGTGTAGTATGAATTACAGCCTGGGTGGAAGTGGGCAGTGCCTCGCCCCCTGTGCTAAAATCGCTCAGACTAGACTAATTTATACGAACATTTTACAAAGTGATACTGATGACCTTTTGATAGTCCTTGGCTATACTTGGCTGTGATTGAAAAAAAGGCGTGGTACCGCCCATACAATTTAAATTTATAATGGATATATCTCATGAACTACCAGAGGTAGGAGGATGATATTTGTTATATATTTTTTTGGTACAAAATGAATTGCAGCTAGGATGGAAGTGCCATAGTAATAGTACTGCCATAGCAGTATGTTGCATTTCGACTAGAGATATGTAAAGGGTGTTGGGAACATAGTTGCCGAGGCGCTGCCTACAATATTATTTGGCTATTAAACTGTATCAAACAATTGTGCGTACACCAGGCAGTTGAGGACATATCGCAGCTGCGTCAACTAAAACAGTGATGTGTTTTTCATTTACTATATAGGTATGGGTTTTTAATTATTTTCCATGAGAGCGAATCGGTATTAAAAAAATTCAAGCAATGTTTATTGGAGTTGGCAAGCTTTTATCCTTTAAGCAGAGGTTAAGTTGTAAGATGATCAAAATTTGGGCACAAACTACTCCCACCCTCATACAAAACTCCCCATTTTTGGGGGTGTCCGTCTATCTGCCCCCGCAATTACAGCCGCAGTTTAAGAGCTATCGAGCTGAAATTTGATGCTCACATTTTCATGCTCTAAGTGGAGGTTAAGATCCAAGATGAGCATGATCGGACAAAAACTACTTACACCTTCCAAACAAATTACCTCTTTTTTGTGGTGCCCGTCTGTGTTTACTTACGATTACATCCATAGTAATAAAGCTATCAAGCTGAAATTTGGTAAATTTGGTAAATACGCTAACATCTTCTAAGCGGAGGTTAAGTTCTAAGATGTGCAAGATCAGACAAAAACCACTTCCACCTCACATACAAACAGCAATAGATGTGAGAGGCTTAAAGTAACATCCAACTCTCATACGAGCTCCCATTTTTTTAGGCACAAAGTTTAATAAAATACAGTTGTAGTGATAATACCCGGTTTTATAACCATTTACGTTTACATAGTGTTGATTTACGAAAAAAAAAACATTTTGGTTAATCCAATTATTTTTGTGCGTTTTATTTAAAAAAATAGTTCTATGCCTTCTTTAAGTTTCAAAGTACTCTTAAAGTTTGCTAGCTATCCATACGCATAAACAGACTGTCATAACAGTGGCATTGTTTATTATTCTCATTCTATACTTTTTTCTTAATTAAACGACTTCTTTCCTCCGTCATCTTCCAACTTATAATTTCAGCTAGATTTTAACCTAGTTTGCTCTTTGTTTCTTGACATATTCATTAACTTAAAGTAAATACAATTAAAAGACCAAAGTTAAATACAAGATTTTACCTAACGCACGCACATACTCACACAGCCAAACATCCGTAATGTACAACCACACATTCACCCTTAGAAAAAAAAGAGAGCCAAGTGTTTAGTACTTTAAAAAAGGACTTTGCCTTTTTGACCACACAAAGTGTTGTCTTTTGTTCAAGTTTTGTTCTTTGTCTCATACCTTTGTTTCGCTGCCTGTTATTATTGTGGCTACACCCACCTTTTCTGTGAATTTCATCTTGTTTTAAATTGAAATTCCCCTCGACCATAAAGTAAATCTCTGACTGTTAGCAAAACATCATCGTTTTGATTTAATACTTATGTTTTACCCCCTGGCTGACTCGAGCCTTCATCAACATTATTATTCAAATTTATGCCGCGAATTGTTACAAATTTGTCGTAATTTCTTATATCTCTGGGTTAACATTATTTTCTAATTTGCCAGCGTTTCTTTGGCTTTAACGAATATTTAAATACTTAGTAGAATGGTTTGTTGTTGTTGTTGCTCCGCCGATGGGACATCTGCTGGTATCATTTTTAGACTGTGACTGTGTTGGTGATTTATTGAAATGGGACGGACTACTCATTGGAATTTTAAATAAATTATTGTTTGACATTTAAGAGTCATTAAACATTAAATGTTAAAATTGTGATTGCAAGGTCATAGTCGTAGTAAGGACACCTATGTATGTGTGTGTATATTAATGAATCCACATAGCTTAACGGCCGTTGCTGGCCACATCGAAGGTCAGTGGAATTAATTAATTAAGGTTGAAAAACAATTAGTCGGGTTAATGGACATCATGAAATGGTCACTTTTGCTAAAAACCACAGATGGTTTCTATAGTTTGTTCGAGCATGAGTGTGAAATTGTATTGGGCATAGCACCTTTAGGTGTTAGACCATAGTTGATTGGGGCGGTCAAGGTTTTAAAGTGGAAACTTCGAAAATAATAAATTTTAAAAGGTTTTGAGCTAAATACTATTCATCACTTTGATGGATTTTAAAATCCAATGAGAGCATTAGGAACTTTTAGTGGAAGTCACATGGTTTGGAAATTAATGTTTTGCTTCACAAGAGTTCGTCGAGAAAAAAACTTTTATATACACAACTGTATTAATTTTAGCAGCACATGAATTTCTTAAGCATAAAAACTTAAACTTAAATTCCCTTTATACCCCATGATTGAGGTATGGGATAGCTTCTCGCGTTGTTGTGAATTAACACGCTTTCTATTTTTAGATTCACAACTAACGGCATCTACTTGTTTATCGATTTCTTAAGCATAAATTTTTAAAAATTCTAAAGATAGTCTCATGGGAGATGCCACTTCGTTGTCGTTTTGAGGTTTATTATGAGTTGTAATTAAAAAAACGTGGCTTGGGTTAGGCTTGTCCATTGTTTTTTGAATACATATTAAATATCTACCCTAGGTTTGGTTACGTGCTATAGGTAGTCCATAATCGACTCAGCTAGATTTTGCTTATTGTGATACCACAAGCTAACGAAATTAAGACCTAACCCTGACATGAAGCCAATGTTTGCCTCGCCGACAAAGGTTTTTGTTCAAAGTTCACCATTCGGTCTACTTTTAGCCTAAAGGTTTGTTATTAGGACAAGACACCTACTAACGTTCAACGCTTTGTTCACATTTCCTATGCACCTTACCTTTAATAATAGTTCCGACTGCAACACTCGTTCGTACAACTTTTTTGTATGGAGACTAATGTGTTCTCCTCTCATTAAGAGATCATATTTAGACTGCACCGCATTCTATTCTAAATTGAATCCGATGTACCTTTGATGACAAAAAGAATCGTCGCTAATGACAGTCCTTTCTATGATCATACGGTACTAACACTTTGCTCGTTACAAGAGTGTCATCTAACACCTCTTGAAAGGATTTAGTAAATATGTATGTTCATTTACAGGCATTCCACAAGTTGTTCTCTACTTTCTGTGATATTGGTGCTATCCCAATGACTATGTTGTGCATTTTCATCCGCAACCACTGTTGATAGGGGACCTATATTTTCCGGCTTCTCTATAAGGTGTCTAAAGGTTACTAATGGTAAAGGCTCCTTGCCCAGCTTTCGTGGTGCTTTTTCCTCAGAAGCATATATGATGTAAGTGTCCAAATTTTGTATTCGTTCAGCTCCAGGCTGTTTACATCGTTGTCCCCGTCACTGTAATCTTACAGTACTTGTAGATCATTTCGGATTACAGTGCAATATCTTGGGCCATTTACACCTGGCACAAATATTGTTTTGTATCCACGAGTGTAATTTAATGGCGAACAAATTACTCTAGCCCATTAACCCTTTTTACTGGTGTTATGACTACAGTGACCATATGGTAACAGCTTAAAAACAGGTTAATAAAACAAACCATGTATATAATAATTCACGCAATACGTTTTTATGATATCTGATTATCTTCTCCAAAAATAAAAACTAAATGTCTTTAATATATCAGTCCCTAAATACCGAAAAAATATTTTAAATATGGAGAGATATGAAAGTTCTCTGCTATGTTTTAAAAAATATTCCTAATATAGAGAGAACTTTCATATCTCTCCATATTGCGGTTTTGCGCACATATAAAAAAAACTTGCTACTGGCGTCAAATCGCATAGCGATAAATTATCAATGAAAGATCAAAGCTTGCTTTGGTGAAACCAAAAATAAGTTGTTGACATTAATTCTTATTTTATTGCGTGTAATATGTAACGCTTTTAACGTTACCATATGGTAACAGTCATCACTATTGGGTTAAGAGACGCTAAGTTACCGTTGAAAACTTTGCTTTTATGGTATCTCCAAAAATATACTCACTTTATATGTATCATCTCTTTTTATATTCTTCACCATGCGCACGAACGCAGCCAAGGGTATATTCATTTTGTTCTTCGATTTGCAACAGCAATAAGAAGACGTGGTAGGTATGACAATATATATATTAGGGTGGCTACAAAATGTATTTAAAACAATTTAAATTTTAAAATTTAATAATATCCGATGGGAATAATATCCGAATAATATCCGAAACTATTGACTTGTAGGCGCCACCTCGGCTCTACTCTGCCACCTTGCTCCAAAACAACCTGGTTATATATCTACTTTTCTGAGACATTTTCAGGACGATTAACTATTATAATGGCTGTTATAACGGTTTTTTTTAAAGAGGCGTGGCACAGACCACTTCCTTTCTGGCTGTTATTCTTACTAAACCAACAACACATACCAAATATCATATTTATACCTCTTATAGTTGATGAGGTACAGCCGTTAAAAGTTTAAAGTTTTATAGCACGTCCACTGTTCTGATTCCGCCCATTTTTTGTTGGATCACGAACTTTGCTACCAAGAGCATCCACACAAATTTTCAAGGCGACTGGAGAAACAGTCCTGCAGATATAACGGTTTCAAAAATATGATCCTTTGGGCGGGGCGTGGCTTTTGATATATTTAAAATGCACCAAGCACTTATCAAAATCGTAATCAACGATGAATTTTAAGAAAATTTGCCAAGCAACCATAGGTCAAAAATCAAACTCAAGCCCCCCGGATTTTAACGATATACTTTTCGCATTGGGGAAAAATCCACAACAAGGCCCCCAACTGCCCCGGAATCGTTCTTAGAGGGTTCAGTAATTTTATTCTCGTAATATTTTTCCCAAACTTACCTACTCCCAATCTTCAACCTATAAGTGGGTCCCATACGGACATTTTTATACCATCACCCTTAGGGATGAGGGTATATATCATTTGATACGACCCAAAAGTGTAACACATAGAAGGAGTCACTTCAGACCCTAGGTTTCTTAGAACCAAATTCGATTCATGACTTTTTAAGTCATTTCAGCCATGTCCGTCTGTCTGTCTGTCTGTCTGGTGGCTGTCCGGCTGGTTCGCACGATAACTTTCGAAAGACGCAACCAAATGTCCTGAAACTACATGCTACATGGCTCCGCCCCTTCTGGTACCTCCCATACAAATACATCATTCCGCCCACTTTAGAAATCGAGTTATAATATCAATACACCCAACGGGATCGTACCCAAATTCTGTACTTAGTAAAGCTATTACAGGATAAAGTTTTGGAAAAAATTGGAAGTCTAGCCACGCCCCTTCTGGTACCTCCCATACAAATTCACCTTTCTGCCCACTTTAGATATGGAGTAATAATATCAATAAATCCATCGCTCTCGTACCCTAATTCTTAATTTAGTAAAGCTATAGCAGGATACAGTTTTTGAGAAAAAAAACTGAAGTATACCAACGCCCCATCTGGTGCCTCCCACACACATCTGGTACCGCCCACTTTAGAAATCGATTAATATTATTATTAGAACTACCGCGATCGTGACCAAATTCTGTATTTAGTAAAGTTCAAGCAGGATAAAGTTTTGGAGAAAAAATCTGGAAGTCTAGACACGCCCATTCTGGTACCTCCCATACAAATGTACCTTTCCGCCCACTTTAGAGATGGAATAATAATATCAATACACTTGACACGATCGTGCCCAAATTCTGTATTTTATTAAGCTATAACAGGATAAAGCTTTGGAGAAAAAATTGGAAGTCTAGCGGCGCCCCTTATGGGACCTCCCATACAAATGTACCTTTCCGCCCACTTCAGAGATGGAGTAATAATATCAATACATCCAACGCTATCGTACCCAAACTCTGTATTTAGTAAAGCTATAACAGGATAAAGTTTTGGAGGATAAACCTAGAAGTCTAGACACGCCCCTTCTAGTACCTCCCATACAAATTTACCACTCCACCCACTTTAGAAATCGAGTAATAATATCAATATAATAGCAATTTTTTTATTTTACTGAGGGTGGTGGTATATGTAAGTCGGGTCGCCCGACTGAAACTTTCTTACTGGTTTTTATAAAACTTGCTCCCACCCTCAAATTACCCCGGACCCACTCTTGGAGCAGTCAATTGTATGACCAGCCCTCAAAGTTCTTTAAATACAAATTTCTGTATGGGAGCCTCCTTAGGGGGTGAAGATGGGAAGTAGGTACGTTTGGGAAAAATGATTGGGTGTCGGCCATACATTTGAACCCTTTAGGGGCGATTTCGGGGAATTTGTGTTGAAGTTAATTTTTCCCCAATAAGAAAATTTTATCGGTAAAAACCGGGGGCTCGATTTTTATTTTTGACTCATGGCTCCTTTAGCAAATGTTCTTAGAATTCATCGTAGATACTTATACATATAACTGATCAACGTTGAATTCTGAGTCGATTTAAAGATATCCGTCCGTCTGTTTGTCCCCGCGATTAAAGCCGTAGTTAAAGAGCTATCGAGCTGAAATTTGGTACAAAATATTCTATGCTCTTAGAGGAAGTTAAGTTCTAAAATGATCAGGATCAAAAATGTCTTTCTCCTCTCTTTAAAACTTCCTCTTGTCCGTATAACTGTAACCGCGATTACAGCCGTAGTTTACGTTATGCTTAATTTCCCTTTACACGCCCATGAATGGGATATGGGATAGCTTCTTGCGTTGTTGTTAATTAACACGCTTTCTATTTAGATTTACAACTAACGGCACCTACTTGTTTATCGACGAATGCGAACGTCCCAGTTTGAGGAGCTATTTATCGACATGCTATTACTATACTGCGAAGTTGCTGTCTACAACGTCGAGTGGGCCGGCTATGAAAGAAAGATGTAGATGACTGGAGGCGGGAATCGAACCACGGACCTCCCGCATGGTAGTCGCGTGCTTTGACTACTATGCCACGGCTGGTCCCATTTACGTTATGTCGAGCTGTATAGAGTAATGTATCCTCTAAGCAGAGGTTAAGATTTAAGATGAGCAAGATCGAACAAAAACTTTTCCATCCTCCCATACAAACGTTCCCTTTTTGGAGTATTTGTCCCCGCGATTACAGCCGTAGTTTAAGAGCTATCAAGCTGAAATTTCCAAGCGGAGGTTAAGTTCCACGATGATTAAGATCAGGCAATAACTGCTTCCATCTTCCATAAAAACTCCCCTTTTTGGGCTTACAGGGATTGGGATTACAGCCACAATCAAGGTATATCAAGCTGAAATTTGATATGTAAGCTTCTATCCTCAAAGCGAAGGTTAAGTTCTAAGATGAGCCAAATCGGACAAAAGCTTCTTCCACCTCCCATACAAAACTTCTTCTTTTTATAACATCACATCTAGGGATGAGGGTATATATCAGTGGATACGAGAAAAAGTGTAACGCATTAAAGGAGATGAATTAGCTCCCAAGTATCTTAACACCAAATTCGTTTTAGGACTTTTTAAGACCATTGACCTATGTCCGTCTGTCTAGCCGGATGGCTGGTCAGCAGGATAATTCGAGTAAACCTCAACTGATGCGAATGAAAATTTACCAGTAATAATATTTTCCAAAACGAAGTAATGGTATTGTAAATGGGCAGAATATCCCCACCTCTTCTGGAACCTCTCATACAATGTTACCTAGTTTAGGAAAATTAAAAATTATAAAACATTGACTCAGAAATGAATATGGACTATATCTGTTGACCCCTTCTGGTGCCTGCAATACAAAATGACCTATTTGTAAGCAATAGTGATATTTGGTCATATTATTTATTTTGTAGCAGGAGGCAAAACCCCCGACATCATTACTTTTTGATACACCCTTTCTGGTACCTCCTGGTATCTCTGGTACATAAATAAATGACAGAAAGCCCGATCTACAAACTTTTACGCTCCACAAGCAAACATATAATAATACATAAGGAATTTTAATTAAAAATCGGTTAATTTCAATAACCCAAGACATCAACAATATTTTATATTGGGTGATGATATTTATCAGTCAGTCTATCTGACTGAAATTTCAGTACTGGTTGCAGTTAGAAAAAGGCAGCTCATAAAAACAATTCAAGCTCAATATATGACATATCAGTAAAAATTGTTGACAGTTCGTGAGAGGTTGAAAGGAAATTTCACCTCTCATACTAATTCTCCTGTTTTGGAATACAAAGTTTAATAAAATATAGTTGTAGTGAAAATAGCCAGTTCCATCAGCATCTTTAGAAACAGTGAAAGATATCTGAGATTCGGCATAGCCGAAGATTGTTGCCTTCTAATTGATATTTATTTTGCTTAAACAATTTGTGAACTGCACCTAATGAGTTGTTGGAGATGTAATATGTTGCCCCATCTTGCTGAATCCACGATCGTTGATTACCACCATTAAAATGCTGCACCGCCATTGAAATTTTTAGCAGCAAGGCAATATACCGCTCAGTATTAACTTTAACATTATGTCCTCCCTAATCTTCATACTAGTATGGAACAATAATGCCCCATGTTCTGTTCGGCCATACCATTGTTTATTTATGGTTGAACCTGTGTTCTCTAACCTTTAAACATTTGATTTGATGGAGCATTATTTCCATGCCGTTTGTTGTCGAATAATTGTTCTATTGATAATACTCGCATACGCAGAACAAACATTGTGTTCCGCTAAATGACGCCATGGCACTGAATTCCTATTTGCGGCTCTTGTTTTTTTAATACTTCTCTACTCAGAGTCCGATTCGAATGGAATCGGAGTTTTGGTCCACTCTGCACATTCCTACACACTTTGAAATACACAATGGTAAAAAACTGGAATTTCTTAGTTTATTTCTACATTGAATATTGAATTTGGCTGGTATCAAGGAAGCTTTATTAAAAACAACTTTTTTTGTTGTTAAAAATAGTATTAAGCAACATACATATATAATGATGTTATTATTGCAGCTATTTTTAATTTATTTATGATATTTCTATATTTAAATATGTTAGACGATAGAAAATACGCTTTACACGAAAAAGAAGCTTTAATAAGTCTTTAAGACAGGGACTGAAAATAATTGTTATTATTTTTGTTTAGGAAGAAAAGGTTACGATAAAATGAGCTATATTTGTTTTAGGGTATATTTAACCATTATAGTAAGATATATATTATTTTAGACACCGTAACCATTATAAATGAGAAATATTTTTTTTTGGTTATGAATAACCATTATAGCAACCAAAAAATTTTTTTGGTTACTAATAACCATTATCGAAAAAAATATTTTTTTTTTGGTTATCAGTCACCAATTTGATATATAATTTGAAATGAAAAAAGTGTAACGCATTCAAGGAGACGAGTTAAACCCCTAGTATGCTAAGACCAAATGTGTTTCAGGACTTTTTAAGACGATTGAGCTATATCCGTCTGTCTGGATGGCTTGTGGGCACGATAACTCAAGTAAACATAATTTGGGCACGATCGGTTTGGGCGTATTGATATTGATTACGCGAAATAACCGATATTTGACGTACGCACTTAAGCTACGCACAATAAAACGCATCTCATTTCAGCGCATAACTGTCCGGTAAAGAGCTTTCACTCTAGCGTTCTAGCAGTGCTAAACTCAAGGAGTTACCTACCTCTAACTGCAGACGAAAGATCGAAAGAGTTAGTTCAAATTTTTCCTGCCACCCGTGAAGAACGTTTAAAACATACCACGAATAAACTTTTTTTCCCTACATTTTTTAACGGTTTTCTAATAACATACCCCCTTCCAGTGACGTATAAAGTGTTACATTCAGATCAATTGTGAAGCAAGGTAATTTTGTAACTTAATAAATGAAGTTTTATAACGAATTTTAAATCCCCGTGTTTTTCTCGCATTCTTCTGAAATTTAAAACATGTAGCCCATCATATCCAATCCCGTAAGTAGTTTTAGAAAAATACTAGCTGACCCGGCAAACGTTGTTCTGCCATACAACCTCGGACCCGGCGAACTTCGTGTCGCTCTTAAGCTAATCACCCTTATCGTGAACTTTATTTCCCTCGTAATTTTTTCCCTTTTCCCTAAATTTCAATCGTGAATAATTTTTCCCATGAAATGTTTTCCCTTTTTCTATTCATTCACTGTAAAATGATAACAAAAAAAAAAACGTTGGGAGTTAAACAAAATTCCCCTAATCGTGAACAGCTTTTTCACTCGAATTTTATTCGCTTTTCCCTTGAATTTGTTCACTTCAGTTTTGCTGGCGAAACACATGTAAGTATTTATTTGTTTTAATGAGAATATTAAAATTTAACCAAATTATTTTAGGTCTCGAAGTGTAAACAAAACGCAACACAAAATATTACTTAACAAAATGGATAGTAACAGAACAATTGCTTGCGGCTTCATTAAAATTTCAAAAGAGGTTGTAGCAGATTTTTGGAAATCACTCAAAGAAGAGTTGAATTGTGCTGGCCCTCCAATCAAAAATGTTTCTAAGAGGATAAAGGTAATAATTTTCATAATTTGTCCAATAACTTGTTCGTATTGATATTTATTTCTGTATACACAATTTGCCCAACAGGTTTGGATAGATCAAAAGCAGCCGCCAACTTAAAAAGCCAACGAGCGACGGGAGGAGGACCGAATCAAACTAAATACCTCTCACCAGACGAGCAGTGTGTGTATGACCTTGTAGAAACGAAGAAGTCAGAAGGTTTGCAAAACTCCTTTACATTTGGTTTGCTGGAGCCTGCCAATGAAGGAACTGCAAAATTGGGAGTGAGTGAAGCGGAAACAACAGCCATCATCTATGAGGAAGGGGTTAGGCGCATCTCGCAAACGTCTGCGACTAATTCTAAGCTGATTCTGCATCAAAATAAGGGCGCCAATTCTAAACATTTTCTTTTTGGTCCGTACACAATCAAAATTTCATTTGAAAAATAAAAATCTTCTTCTAAATTACATTCACTACGCATTGATAGCTGACTTTAATTTGAACAGCTGTTTAAAAAAGGGAACAAAAACTTCACGGGAATATCACGATAGCAAATTCCACTTCGAGGGAAATGAAAATTTCATGGGAACAGAAATTCCCCAACTTATTCACGATAAGGGTGAATGTCTTCGTATAAGGACAGTAGTAAACACAGATAGTTCAAATTTTAATGTGATTTATATGAATTTGATCTGATAAACAATGTTTCTCGATTTGTTTTCCGGCACAAAAACAAACAATGAAGACGGCGGAGTTCCTGGCACATCTAGAAAGTTCAAAAATTCTGACGGTTGGTTGGTCGCTTTATTCTCGTCGGTCACGCTGTCAACTGATTTTAATTTGGATGTGGTGATGAGTTCCTCCTTCGACGATATAAGCTCGCAAAAATTTGCCGGGAACGTCATCAATTCAGTTGAAACATCAACTGGAACTCGGCAAGTAGCTGTCTTAAAATGCAGTAATTCAATATCCGTTTTGCAACGTGCTTCTCATGATCGTTGTCAATTTCAACTTCATGACATGCCGCCACAAAGACGACGATTTCAGGCATGCATTAATTTCATCAGTAGCAGTAGATTTTGGGATGACGGAAAGCGTTTGGAAAAAATCGCATAGCCCCACCAAATCGTCAACTGCCTCCAAAGCTCGTTTATGCGTAATCGTGCATGTGGCAGCTATACCAGAGGATGCCACAGCTAACGCAATTTGCGATCTTGACCGAATTTATGCCAGAATCGAATCGTACATGTTTGTTTGCTCAGCATTCAACAGCGGCACATTTGTGCGCACTCAGCTCATCTTGATCAGAGCCTTGCTCTCGTTGCAATTCGCGATTGAATGCATCGTGCATCGAACGATTTAGCGCTGGTATTCCCAATTTCGACAATAGATTGCCGCACATGAGCACGCACATGTGTTCGTTCAGAAGTTAATTTAAGATCGTGTGTTGTTGTCGTGTGAACTCTGTGCAAAACATCGTGAGCCATCTCGTCCTTGTATTTGATGATCGCAAACAATGTACGAATTTGAGTCGGTGGAGCAGAAACAGTTGCCTCGGAGAGCGTTGAATCCCAATGCGTATCGTTTTCGAGCAAATGCAAACGTTGGCAAGCTTCTAGAAATGTGGCGACTGATTGAAACGAATAAAATTGAGACGCTCCGTTTCGACCGACGATATCTTAACAGATGATTGTCAACATCTTGCCGAGTCATCAATCGATACGCATAAAAATTCATTGAGCTAACCATTTTACTCGTTTCTTCTTCTGAAATATCGAGAATGAAAAATTTGGTTAACAAACCTTTGGCTCTACTGACCGTCTTTAAATTGAGGTGATAGCCATCCTCTCCACTACAGAACATCAATCACTGCGACTTCATTTATAGTGGGAGCATTGAATTGTCTTGCATGGCCCCCAGAGGGTCTTTTGTCTGCTCTGATAATGATCTTGTGGTCTTCAGAATGCATTGTATCCAGTGCGGGTTTGAACAATGCTAATGCCGATAATTTTTCAATTGTTCGCTCTTTTCGCGTTTAATCTTTAAACATAATAATTTTTACAATAATCCGAAATTTCTCAAGCATCATAACGAATTTTCCACCTTTACGTCGACTGAAATCATTAAATCAAGCGATACAATGCAAAATTTCGTCGGAAAATCCAAATTTTTCCACCAAGAATTTTTCTATTTTTCCACTCAAAAAGTCATTTCGAAATAATTATGCGAAAGTTTTCAATTAACATCGTCTAAAATTATTAAATCTTACAACAAATGCAAAATTTCGTCGAAAAAAAATTTAATTTGTTTTAATTTTCCCGAAATTTTCCGAATTTTTTAACAAAAATCTTCTATTTTTTTATTCTAAAAGGCATTCCATAACAATTGCAGACTTAATTCCGTACAAAAGTTTAATTTTTGATTTTTGCAATTTTCCGACTTCTCCGGAAAATTTGCCTAAAATTTTCATTCACATAAACCTTCTCCTGCGAACCACCCGGACAGCCAGACAGACGGACAGACAGACAGCCAGACGGACTGACGGACATGGATCAAACGACTTAAAAATCCATGACTCGAATTTGTTTCAAAGAAACCTTGGTTCTAAAGTGACTCTTTCTACGTGTTCAAGTTTTGGGTCGTACCAAATGATATATACCCACCTATCCGTAGGGTGAGGGTATAAAAACAAACATAACATCAAAAATACGATATATTATTGGGTCGAGATAACCAAAAAAATAAATTACTTTCGATAATGGTTATTGGTAACCAAAAAATTTTTTCGGTTGCTATAATGGTTATTCAAAACCAAAAACAAATTTTTCTCACTTTTATTGGTTACGATAACCAAAATTAAATATTTCTCTTCGATAATGGTTTTTTATAATTATTATTTTAATTAGTCAATATTAATGGTTATAAAAGACTTTTTCGTCATATCTCTTATAACTGTTACGTCCCTGCTTTAAGATGTTTTTATTTTTTCGGTCAATTCCCACCTACAAGTTTTTCTCTCTTTTTTACAGCATTCAATCTCATATTTCATTTTGTACACTAAATTAAGAAGTCCTTAGCCATCCGTCATTCTTGGAATCGCCTTATATCCACAAATATATAGTACTTAACTGTTTAGCCGGATGAAAAGTTCTGTTTCGCAAATCCGTTTAAAAAAACTCTCATTACATCCTTATATATATATGTATAGCAGAGGGTGGAGTAAAGAGACCCAGCAAATGTTGTTCACTTTTTGAATTTGCACCAATTTATATGCCTAAATTTATCCCCCTAAAGCCGTTTAGGCCGGTTAGTCTATGTTTCCGTTTGTTTCAATGCTTGCTTAGACCATTTCTACCTTTATACCCCTAGCCTTGTTTGCTAATCACCACCATAACAACAATCTAAACACTTTTGGCTGCATTTCACCAAACGGCCTTAGTTGGGAGACATGATGGCGTAGATTTTTTTTTGCAAATATCCTCGCATATATATATATTGTTTTATACTTTTAGGTAGCCCATTTTAAATTGGGTTTCACCAGCCTTTTGTGCCAAGTTGTGGTGTTGCCGGCTACAGTTTTATTTATGGGTTTCATTGATGCTTTCGTCATTTTTGTATGATTTTTATTGTGCTTTTTTTCACACACTCTTTCTTTCGTTGTATGCTTTTTCCTTTTTCTTTGTTGGCTATGCCTGAACCTGCCGTTGTTGGGGCAGGCGGGAGAGTAGGACGCACAGAGTCACGTACACACACACACACACACAATGTTTTTTCACAAAGAAAGGCCATACTGACCTTATGACACGTATCCCTTTTTCATCGGACTCACGTCCACCAAACGTTGATTACAAATACTTTTATTACTTTTTTTCTCTGTTAAGGTTTTTGTTATTTTTTCCTCGGACCCACACCCCTTAACAACCAAAAGATTGAATATTTATTTCTACTTTGATTTTTGTGTTGAGTTTGATTTGAGCACCGGATTTAAAGTGCTGTTACAAAGCTACCAACCAACTTAAATGTGAACACACAAACTGTATTACATTTTATTAAATTTCTGACGAGTTGAGCTTTTGTAATAGGGTCGTTAGTGCTATTTTTAAGCTGTGTGTAGGCTGCCCTGGCTGCTCAAGGGCAGGAAATTGAAATGAGGAATATGAAGGAAATTTAATATATTTGAATTATATGTATCGTTGGATTTAAACGTAGCTGTTGTTGTTGTTGCTGTTGTTGCATGAAATGGCATTTTTTGGAATGTTACTTAAAGTTTATTCGTGTACAAAAGTTGTGATACAAAAATATTGCAAATATAAGTATGCCAATTAATTAAGAAGCTGGAGTGTTCCCTTATTAACCCATAGGGTTGGCAGTTAGGTACTATACAAATTTTAAAAGATCGGGTATGTGGTATGACCCCCTATTAACGACAAATAAACAAACACAGTTCCATGGGTATATACTTATTTGGATAGTATACATCTAATTCTATCTATCTATATATATAAAAATTAGTTTGTTGTTATTTGCAATTTATATATACCGTATAGGATCGAGAACGGCTGGACCTATCTTTTTCAAATTTTCACAGAATGTTGGTCGGTGGTGAAAATAGTCTACCTGAATTTTTTTTATATCAAGTAGGCGTGGCCCAACCCATTAGACTCTAATTTTAAAAACGCAATATCTGGAGGAAAATTTGAGAGGATGGATTTGGCAGAAAAATTCGTGATCCAACAAAAAATGGGCGGGATCGGATCAGTGGGAGTGGCATATAATTTGAAACATAATTAGCTGTATTTCATGAACTATCTGAGGTATGAAGAAAACAATTGGTACTTATATATGCTGTTCGTACAGCTTGAATTACTAACAGGAAGGAAGAGGACGTCGCCACGCCCCTTTTCAAAAATCTCTCCGACGGCATTTCTAATACAACAGTTGATGCAAAAATTTTACAAAGTGGTACTGTTGACCTGTAGATAGTCCCTAGTTATACTTGGTTGTGTTTGGATGAATGACGTGACACCGCTCATGCAATTTGAAATTAAAATAGCTATATCTCATGAACTATCATGAGATCTATGAAGATGAGATTTCGTTAATATTGTTGTTGGTGCAGTATAAAATACAGCCAGGGTGCAACGCCCTCTTTTCAAAAATCGCTCTAAACCTTTTCTAATAGACCGATTGATACTTAAATGTTACACCGTGGTACTGTTGATCTGTGGAGAGTCTCTGGCAATACTTGGTAGTGATTGGATAAAGGGGCGTGGCACCGCACATGCAACTTGAAAGTTAAAAAGGCTATATGTCATGAACTATCACAGCTATGAAGATGATATTTGGTACACACGTTGGTCGCACAGTTCGAATTACAGACAGAGTTGCAGTGGTCGATTCCACGCCCTCTTTTCAAAAATCGCTCTGACGGGGTTCTAATATACAATATGTTATGAAAATTTCACTATGTGGTACTGATGAATAGTCAATTGGCGATACTTAGTTGTGATTGGATAAAGGGGCGTGGCACCGCCCATGCAACTTGAATTTAAAATGGTTATATTTCATGAACTATCACAGGTATGAAGATGAGATTTGGTATATTTGGTGTTGGTGCAGTATTAAATACAGCGAGGGCGGAATTAGGCAGTGCCACGCCCCCTTTTCCAAAATCACTCTGACGCCTTTTCTAATAGATCAATGAATTGATGACCGGATGATAGTTGTGATTGGATAAAGGGGCGTGGCACGCCCATACTACTTGAAATTTAAAAAGGCTAAATGTCATTAACTATCACAGGTATGAAGATGATATTTGGTATATATGTTGCTCGTACAGAATGAAGGGTTGATGTGTACGGTGACACGGCCCCTTTTTCAAAAATCGCTCTGACGGGGTTCTAATAGACAAATTGTTATGAAAATTTGACTATGTGGTACTGATGAATAGACCCATGGTTGTGATTGGATAAAGGGCACGCTTCTGCACATACAACTCGAGTTTTAAAGTGGTAAAGAGGTATGAAGATCAGATTAGGTATATATATTGTTGGTGCAGTATGAATTACAGCCAGGGTGGAAATGGGCGTAGCCACGCCCTCTTTAAAAGAAACCGTTATAAGAGCCATAATAATAGTTTGATCGTCCTGAACATACTTAATATTACAGATATTAGACATGAAGAAGCTGTGTGCAACCTAGTTGGCAAAAGAGGCCGAGACGCTGACCACACACGTCAATATTTAACTATTACGTATACACTGCATCATAAATTTGTCTCTACACCAGCAGTTGAAAACATATTTCAATATATGTTAAAATAAGTAAGCAATTTTCAGTCGGGTAAACCGACTTGCATACCCTTATCCTCACTAAAAACCCAAAGGAGAACTGGAAAAAGTTTAAATAGTTCTCTAATACTTCTTAAGGTGCAGTAACATTATTTCACGAATTATAAAGTGGCCTCGATAAAACCTTCGTATGGAAGGCACAGAAAGGTAGTAGCTAGACTTCCAAGTTTTTCTCTAAAACTTTATCAAGTTATATATTTACTGAATATAGAATTTGGGCAAAATTGCGTTAGGCTGCATTCATAATATTACTTGATTTATAAAGGCGCGATGAAACCTTTGTATGAGAGGTACCAGAAGGGGAGTGGTTAGGCTACCAGTTTTTTCTCCAAAACTTTATCCTTTTATAGCTTAAAGGAACGATCGCTTTAGGTGTATTGATATTATTACTCGATTTCTAAAGTAGGCGGAATGGTACATTTGTATCGGGGGTACCAGAAGTAGTGTGGATAGACTTTCAATATTTGTTCCGAAATTTTATACTGCTAAAACTTTACTATATACAGAATTTTGGCATGATCGCGTTGGATGTATTGATATTATTACTTGCTGAATGTTCATTAGCATGAGAGGTACCAGATCAGGCGTGTTGTATGTAGCCCATATTCAATCACTTAAGTAGTTTTGAGACCCGTGCAAAGTTTTAAAATAATTGGTTACGTCTTTTGAAAGACAGGCCGACAGACATGGATCAAACGACTTAAAAAGTCATGAATATAATTTGGTTTGTAACTATTACTCTTCTGAAAAGCATGTAAAAGTCAGGATGCAAGTTTGCTATTGGGTTCATGGATACAATTTGCCGATATTACATTACTTACAAATAAAAAACGAAGCCCTAGGAACGTATTGTGCAAATGGAAAAGTGGTATTGTCTGAATTGCTTCCACTACCCAAACTATTCCCAACTTTATTACCTTTTACATATTTTTCTTCTGTTATAACAATTTTTCATTATATTATAGGACTTAGTACAGATAAATAAATATAATTCTGTTTCATTTAATTTAAAATTTAGTAGTAGCGAAGAGTACGGTCTAGCTAGTACTAGAATAATATTCTATGACATCTTGAAATAATTAATTATGTTTGTGCTTTTATTATCTACTCATGCTGGCCCAATGTTGAGACATATATCATGTATTCAATTATCCGTTTGAAATTTAGTTACATCACAGATACGGTTGCTTTCTCAAGTAATTCTTTAACTTGTCCTTAAGGTCCTTTGTACGCACATACAAAAAGACATCTTTAATGTCCATTATCTATGTTTTACGCCAATTTATTAGATCACATTGTCACGCACTGTCTACACATACGAAAAACATCTTCAAATTATGTGTTCATTTTGTTTGACTACATAAATATGTAGACGGTATGTATGTATGTGTATACACTTGCTAAGGCTTTCCTTGAGAATTATTGCTTGTATACATATGAAGCAAGGACTGGAGTTACAACCAAAAAATAAAATCGACTTTAATTAAAAAACAAGTGTACATGTTTGGTGGATGTACATACATATATAGAAATAGATGCAGTGAGTACTACATAAAATGTATAAACAGCGTTAGAATAACATATATTTATGTATATTAGTGTTGGTATTGAATTACAAGGACTCACAATTATTGCATGCCCTTAAAGA
Organism: Muscina levida; assembly: GCA_964034835.1. Lineage (NCBI taxonomy): Eukaryota > Metazoa > Arthropoda > Insecta > Diptera > Muscidae > Muscina > Muscina levida. The sequence continues at coordinate 181,794,547 of OZ035880.1, read as the reverse complement.
CACTTACGTTTAAGGTAAAGAAATGTTGTAAAATTTCAAAATAAACAACTAATATGGTGTAATGTTGTCTATTTGTCACCTTGATTTTATTCAGCATTATTTGACAATTTTCATTACTGCAACAATATCTTCTTCTCTGTAGACATCACTTTATTGGATCACACGCTATCGAAAAGACTACATCCAGCATAATAATATATAATCAACGTTCTGATAAACAAATAGAAAAAAAATACAAAACAAAACAATATTTTTTATCCTAACACAGTACAACACATGATTTTGGGACCCAATTCTGAGAGCTCCACGTGAAAGTAGCCCCAAAAAGAAGAAGTTTTGCATCATTCGTTTTGTCAAGTTACATACCATAATAATTTAATATCGATTTGAAGTTAGTAAATCATACGCCACGGAGTACAAATGTTTTATTGTAACTGCTACAAAATAACCCCAGTTCAAAATCATTTCATGAATGGAAAAGTAAAACTGTTGCTTGGGTAAAGAACCGTGATATGAAAAGATTAAAGGAATTGCAATTCTTATTTTTTTAAATTTGCTTCAGCTAAATCGGACTAGTGGTTCTCGAGTTATGTCCAACAAAAGAGCATAAAAAGTGACAAATTCCCCTATACAGTACTTACTTATTTCAAATCGATATGCAATTATTATGGAATGTAACTTGACAAAATGAATGATCCAGATCTTCTTCTTTTTGTGGCTACTTTCACGTGCAGTTCTCAGAATTGAGTCCCAAATCAATGAGCTTGAAAATGTTGTACTGTGTAATTAACCACAAATATTTCTCATTTTCAATTTCTAAACTATAATAGTCTTATTTTATGTAACATTTTGTAATTTGATAAAATCAATCCACGTGCTTTAAATTACAAAAATTAAATGATGAAATAAAATTCAACTGCTGCTTTAATTTAAACCTTCCACTGATTTAAAATACACATTTTCAATTTCCCTTCGGGTATACTAATTTAAAATAACTACATATGTATGTATGTACACATAAACACCAGAGGTCAGCAAACTTAAATTTTGACAAATATTTTAAATGATAGAACATTTATATTTAAATTTAGTCAAAAATTATTTAAATAGAACAAAAATGCTAAATAATCTTTAAAATTATAGATCAAAAGGATACTGGCGCGGCGTTTTAAAATTAATGAGACTTTTCTCACACCTAGTAGACGAATCATGCAATGTCATAAAGTTTTTTTTGTCCTGAAAATCACGTGTTTGTAATTGATACTCCTATAATAGAACAAGCTACAGTGATGTTCAAAAATTGGCATATACTTTGCTGCTTCACTTTATTTAAAACACATATCCAAAGACATATTCACAATTTAGATTTAAAGAGCAGACTTACATTGTTTTACTCTGTGGTTCGACGTTTGCTTACTATAGGGTCATTCCGGAAAGTACCCATGTTGAGGAAGGAGGGATAGGTAGTTCAAGCATGGTCAATCGATACCTCCAGAACTGCAGGAAAATGACAGATATTTCCCCACAATACACATGGTTTTTAGGTGAAAATGCCTATATTTTGACACTCCATATACAAATTTATCATAGCGCTTTGCTTATGACCCACATTCAAAATGACTACAGATAATATAGATAATTTCATTATTACATAATTTTTTTTTACATATATACTTAGAATTTTGGCACAAACATTCATAGGAACAGCTCGGCGCTACTTTCATCCATTTGCCCTGTTTTCATACGCCAAGTTATTTGCCAAATTGCGGCTTTGCTTTAGTGTGTGTGTGTATACACACACTGTACATTTTCCCGCCACCTAAAATCTACAACGTCTATACTAATTTTGGGATTCGTTTATTATTTATATACACACACATTCATACGCGTGTGTATAGAAACGTGTATGTGTTTGTTTTATAAATTTCTAAGGGTATTTGTGAAAGTTGTTATTCATAACTTTACAACCCCTCTCCTGGCAATTTCGCTAATGTATATGTATAGTCGTTTTTTTACGAGGTTGGATGAGCATCGCAAAGGCAATACTCTGAAAGTGAAAACAATGAACTGCTCCGTGCAATGTTGGGGTGTTTGCCGAGTTTAAATAAAAAAATAATACATTTTATAAGGTAATTTCTTTAAGTAACACTGAGGGCATTGGAAGTCTATTGTGACAGAATTCCCATATTGCCCGTAACTTCGGCATTGTATTTCTAATGCATTGATAAGTGTTTAAAGAATTGTGTGTGTGTTTGTTGATACGGAATGTATCAAACGTATGCCGATGTACGATTTTTATGATAACAACACAACTGTAAGTAACATGTGTTATATACGCTATGCAGCATCAGTAACGTTACGGTCACATGTTTTTTTTCTGCGATAAATTTTTTTTCATATTTTTTTAGTAAATATTTTCATTTAAAAAATCTAGTTTCACAGATTTTAGCATAATTAAAGAACCATTTATCCATAGACATCAGTAAACATATCAAAAAAGGTGTAATCCTTATCCGTATCCACGGATCTTTACGAAAATTTACCAGCGTTAAAAGTTTCCAAAAAAAAGCAAAGGGATTGTAAATTGGTAGAATAACCCCACCCTTTCTTGTACTTCCAATACTGAAATCAGTATTTTTTAAAAAGGTATATTTTTTCTTGAACGGAAAACTGTTGGATATTTTATATGTAAAATTTAAATCCTTTGTAAAGCGAAACATTTGCCAAAACATGCCGATTGGTCCGACACTTTAAATGCAAAGTTGCTGTCGACAACATCGAGGGGGCCGGCAATGATCGAAAATGTATTTTTTAGATGACGAGCCAGGAGTTGATCTTGGGATCTCCCACATGGTAGTCGCGTATTCTAACCATCAGGCCGGTTCTTGTTTTATAAATAAGAAAGAAAAAAACTAAGTTTTGTGAAAATCGACCCAATGACTGGCCCAGATGCCATATATCCTAAAATGAAAAAAATAAAAATTTCAAAATTGTTATTAGTATTAAATCAAATTTGGCTCAATTTGTCTATGATATATTTCTGACAACAGACTTAAATTATATGAAATTATCTCGAAGGACACGCTCACCTCTCATATATCCTAAAATGGAAAGAGCTTATATTTTCCAAAATTGTTGTTAGTATTAAATCAAATTTAGCTCCATTTGTCTGTATATATTACTGACAACTGTGTTGAATTATATCAAATTATCTTAAAGGACACGCCAACCTTCCATATATCCTGAAATGGAAAAAAACTTGTATTTTCCAAAATTGTTGTTGGTATTAAACCAAATTTGCCTCAATTTGTCTCTGATATACTACTGTGTTAAATTATATCAAATTATCATGAAGGACATTCCCACCTCCTATATATCCTAAATGGAAAAAACTTGTATCTTCCAAAATGAGATACATTCACTTAAGTGAATAAAAGCGAAACACGATAATCGATTTTCATGATCTATATCTCATTTTGTTCATAGGTTATGTGGCATAAATAAATTTATTTATAACTGCAAAACTGTGGGTTATGCAGAGGAACCATATAACGGGTTCGCCATCTAACGTTTTTTTTCAACTAGTTTCTATTTCGTGAATGGTAACACTTAGCAACACTAATTAATATTACTCCAACAATTTCTTAAATTAAACTTCTGAAAACGTTGAAATAGTTAACTTTTCATATTTTTTATTCAATTTTAAAACAAATTAAGAATCAGAATTCTTTTAATCTGTTCATATAACGTTTCCCTACATAAGCAACATTTTCATTTTTCCATTCATCAAATGATTTTGAACAGGGGTTATTTTGTAGCAGTTACAATAAAACTGTTGTACTCCGTGGCGTATGATTTACGTCATATGCCTCAATATAACAATACGACGAGAGAGCCTAAAACGTGACAAATTCCCCTATACGATACTTACTAACTTCAAATCGGTATTAAATCATTATGGCATGTTATGTGACAAAATTAATGAGAATTAGAATTAGTGATAGAAAATGACTCATAAGTGCCGGTAGATGAAACTTTACGGAAATTAAGAGACCATTTTTCGGCAGTAAGATCAAAAGTAGTGTACCACAATGTCGATAAACATTTCATACCCAAACTTCTTTCTGACTGTGACTATGTTTACGTAAGAGCTCACAATATTTCGAGTTTAAATGCTCCATATGAAGGACATTTTCGGGTCATTAAAAATTTTCTTCATTGAATACACATACTCTGTACTTAAAACATGTATTCTGAATTGTGAATAAAAACCTATATACATATAAACTGATTGATATTGTCAGAAGTTCTGTGTCTTCTTCTTTTTGGGGCTACTTTCACGTGCAGTTCTCAGATTTGAGTCCCAAAATCATGTGTTGTACTGTGTAATGATTTCCTTAAGATTGTCTTGAAAGTCTGACATCCAACCATTTACAATCCAATACAAATATTAATTTCAATTACAAGTCGTTTAATTTTAATATATCAAAACCAGAGCTCGCAATAATTGGTCTCTCTCGTTCTTGTTGTCAGAAAAAAACCACTCATCCACTGACACGATGCGAAACTGTCGCGAAAAAACCCTTAAATAGTAGGATCGTGATCCCCCTTTCCCCTTTTATTCTTCCCTTCTCATTAAACCATATGACGAAATTTTTAAGGCAACAACGTAATGCAAAGCAACAATAAAAATAAAGACCTTTTGTACGGACACTTTGCGTGCTTTGCTCACTTACTGATTCTCAGTAGCTGAGCGACGGATTGTTTTGAGACCGATGCATGTCTTTCATTCAACCCGAAACCTGAGAGCAAGAAGACGAACAAAACGAAAAAATGGTTGCTGTTCAGACACTGAGCGATTCCGTCTCATTTGCTTCGGTCTTTTAAGTGAGCAGACCGCGTAGTAAAATTTGGTTGAGCACATTTTGCGAGCTCTGATCAAAACTTAAACAATATTTTACATTGGGTGATCGTATCAATCAGTCAGTTTACCTGAGTGAAATTTTTGTACTGGTTTTCATTTTGGCTTAAAGAAAATGTGTCGTGGCTTCTTAAATGCTTAAAATCTCATTGCTGGTTATAATAGTAGGATCGTGTCCTGATGACACGGAGTTAAGCACACAAGACTATCAGCCGAATGACCTAGAATTGATACCCGTCTCGTTCATCTACCTTTATTCAAAGGGTCAACCCGATATTGTCAAATCTGTATCTAAATATGTTATGCCATAAATATTATATCTTATAATTTAATTAAACCAATTTTAACACAAAAGAACCGATTATCACTTTTACATCTCCGTTTTTATTAGTATATACATATTCGTATCTCCAATTTATAATCACGCCTCGTATTTGAGCTTAGCAGCGTATGCAAATTTAATTACCAACTCCCCTTGCTTGAGCTTATTAAAGGTTTCATTACAGCAAAGCAGATTTTTAGGCGTTTATATTTTATAAGAATAAAACACAAATATTACGCACACATAAGTGTGGTTGAGAGTTGTAGTAGGCAGTCAGCGGTGGAATGTGGGCGATGTATGACGTATACCTTTGTTATATCAGGAAGAAGGCCATATAAAGTAGTGGGAATATTATGTTTATAATAAACTAGTAGATACTAAGGAATAAATATAGTTCCAGTGGAAAAGAGTCAAATTTGCTTAAATGAAATAAATCAGTATTTTTGATGATTGTATTACTGTACTTCTTGGCGGGTTTCCGTTTTCAGTCTTTTTTAAATTTGACGTAAAAAATGCCGAAAAGTAAAAAAAAACAACACAAATGCCGCAAAAAAAAACTCAATTCAATTATACAAAAATGTGCTAAACATATAAAAAAAATAAGATGAAAAAAAGTACCATATATATTTTTACGCATCCAAGTATGCCAATCAGCTTTTTTATGACTCTTGAAATTGCAGCATGAATAAAAATACAATTTTGCAGAAATAAAAACTTGCTATAATAAAAAAAAAGTTTAAAATTCATGTTTATTACATCACCTTTAAATATGATTTTATATTTTATGGCTACTTATTACAGGGATGAAGTAAACCTGAGTGGGATCATTTGGTGTGCACAAACTGTGGGAATTATTTGCTACGCTACTTTTTTTCTCAACAACATTATTTGTGCGCTCTTTTTAATTGCTGTCTATATGGCTTAATATGAATAAAATAGTATGTGACTGATAAAATTACGTCTGCTGTTAAACAAATGTTGTTGTTGTCTACCATGTCTGTCCATGTAACTGGAAGATGTGAAAAACTTTGACCTTATATGCTTTATGCTGTGTAGTATTAAATATAGCAAATTTTGTGGACTAAAGTTATAATTACATAATATGGGATGTTAGTTGGTTGGTCTTAGGAAGCAGGTCCGATAAAAAAATGATGATGAGCCTTAAAATACAATAACCCAGAACATATAAATTAATCGTTCATTTACCTTGATTAAGCAACTTGTCATAATAGTTTCTATTGTATTTTTTCCTTTGGTCATATGGAAATTCTTTTGTAGAATGTTAAAATATTATTATATTTCCTTCATATTTTGGAAAACACTACCCATTACCTTTTTATGCCATATCTATCCTTACTATCGTTTACTTTAAATGTCAGTCGATACCTTGAACCATAAGACCTTAGATAACGTGAGAAAAACAATAATGTTAGTCATGATTTTTTTTATAACGTCGAAATGTTCATACACCATAATTGAGATGTGGAGGCCAAGGACGAGCACTGCCACTGTGTTAGGTTCAATAAATCTTGTCATAAAATGAGAAGATATGTGTAAGGGAATCATTTGTTTTCTTTTTACGATGGTGTTCGTGTATCAATAATAACAGCTTGATAACTATGTGTGTTCATTAATATGAGTGTTATGTTAGATGTTTTATTATTAAGAACGTGTGTACGCGTAATCGTTATACATAGAAATGTATGTTAAATTAACTTTAAGGAAATATTTTTTATAGGTAAAACAAGGATTAAGGTTTGTATGGTTGGCCGAACTATGTTTGCTAGACATCTAACTGTACAGTATATAGCAATACAACTTTGCTTAATGAAATTCAATGATATAGAAAAAAACGCGTGTTAGACATTTAGGTAAAATCTTAAACATACACAGTAAAACACATGATTTTGGGACTCAATTCTGAGAAGTGCACGTGAAAGTAGCCCCAAAAGGAAGAAGTTCTGCATCATTCGTTTTGTCAAGATACATGCCATAATAATTTAATATCGATTTGAAGTAGGTATGTATTGTATAGGGGAATTTCTCACGTTTTAGGCTCTTTTGTTTGACATAACATAAATAGTATAGGGTGGCGTATGATTATCATAAATAATATTGAATGTAAATCATACGCCACCGAGTACAAAGTTGTATTGTAACTTCTACAAAATAAACCCAGCTCAAAATCATTTGATTCATGGAAAAATGAAAGTGTTGCTTATGTAGGGAAACGTTGTATCAACAGATTAAAGGAATTGTAATTCTTAATTTTTTTAAATTGGTTTTAGCTAAATCGGACAAGTGGTTCTCGAGTTATGTCAAACAAAAGAGCCTAAAATGTGACAAATTCCCCTATACGATACTTACTAACTTCAAATAGATATTTAATTATTATGGAATGTAACTTAACAAAATGAATGATGCAGAACTTCTACTTTTAGGGTCTGCTTTCACGTTTAGTTCGTAGAATTGCGTCCCAAATCAATCAGCTGAAAAATGTTATACTCTGTTATCTTATCTAATCTTAAATTAATTCTGAAAGTTTGAAATATTAGTTGATTTTAACCACTTTTCTTTTGACCCTTCTATACGCAATTTATCATTTATTCTTCAAGTTAATTTGACATATAAAATTTTTAAACATTTTTCCAAAAATTCATTGGTTCTACAGTAAAAATATTGCCCTTCCCCTCATAACCACTACCAACGGCATTTCCATTGGCACTCCATGTAATTGCCACGATTTTACCACCATATAGGAAAGATATTTACATTTCCTCGCATATTTACTTAAACTGTCTGCTTTTCCTGACTCACTGTCTAACCGAAATCGCCTTGAAGATGTTCATAAGTCAACTGCTTTTCAGATTTATTTTGTGGAATAATAAATTATTAAAGAAAATTTGTGGGTGGGGCGAAACGTCTGCATACAGTTTTAAAGATGATATTTCATTTTATGCCAGAAGCTCTCTGAAATATTAATCACATTTTGTAAAGACATTAAGTTATGTGTTATTTTGTGAATATTACCTTAAAATTTGGCATATCATTTTCTAGAATAAATTTATTCGTCTCACTGAACAATTCACAGAAAATTCGTAATAATTTCATGCATTTCCAATTTCTGACACTACTTAACTGTATGACGACAATACTACGTAGTTAAATTCAAATTTTAAAAAGTGTATGTGCATATTTTAATGCGATTATGGAGAAAGCTAAATCTTCTGCTGGAATATTATTACAATAACACTTACGTAACATACTGCTACGAGAGAAAAACACAGTGGCCCATAAAGTGTAAACAAATTGCACCTGCATGTCAATATGTTTACACTTGAGCAATATTCTTGAAAATGTAGACGATTTAAAAAGATCCTTAACATGATTTCATGTACTCTTTTACAGAGAATTACTATTTAAATAATAATTTGAAGTGCATCTATCAAACAAACTCACAGTGACAAAGTGCATTAACTTTTGTAATTAAAACTTTAAGACTGTTGTTAAAGTCATCCTTGTCGTCGTCGTTATCTCTTAGGTGAGTAAAAACTAATTAAACACAAATTCTGCAAAGTAAATCTTAAGAGTTCTCTAGAAGAGTATAATCTTCAGGTTGTACAGTGGCACAGTAGAGGACACTGACCGGGCTTGTACAAACAACAAAGATGAATATGTGCGATTATGTGATAGTTATGATAATGGCTGTATAGAGGAACGATTTATCTAAGCATCTTTTTTATTATATCCAAAGCTTGAACTTGATTTAATACACAACAAAAATGTGTTTTAGTAACTTTGTAACAAATACACAAAAGTATTATTTTACGTATATTCCATTTTGCCCTATTACCGCCGTTTTTTCGGCACGTCCTATCTTTTTGCTTAACATGAATGATAACAAAGACTGATGAAAGTAACTGAAACCGCAACCCCATTTTCCCATCAATCGCCGTCTTTTCGGAACCCCTCGCGCTTTTTATACCTTTTTATACCTACGGGTAGGAGAGTATATATCATTTGATATGACCCAAAAGTGTAACACACAAAAGGAGTCACTTTAGACCTTAGGTTTCTTTGAATCAAATTCGATTCATGACTATTTAAGTCATTTGAGCCATCTGCATTTGTCTGTCTGGCTGTCCGGCTGGTAAACACGATAACTTTCGAAAGACGCAACCAAATGTTTTGAAATTTTATACGAGTTAATAATTCCCCAAAACTACTTACGGTATTGCAAACGGGCTACATGGCCACGCCCCTTCTGGTACCTCCCATACAAATTCATCATTCCGCCTACTTTAGAATAAGAGTAATAATATCAATACACCCAACGCAATCGTGCCCAAATTCTGTATTTAGTAAAGCTATATTAATATAAAGTTTTTTGGAAAAAACTGGAAGTCTAGCTATGCCCCTTCCGGCACCTCCAATACTCATCTGGTACAGCCCACTTTAGAAATCGGTGAATAGTATTAATAGCCCTAACAAATTCCGTATTTAGTAAAGCTCAAGCCGGATAAAGTTTTTGAGAAAAAAAATCTGGAAGTCCGCCCGTTCTGGTACCTCCGATACAAATGTACCACTCCGCCCATTTTAGAGATGGAGTACTAATATCAATACACTCGACACGATCGTGCCTAAATTCTGTATTTTGTTAAGCTATAACAGGATTAAGTTTTGGAGAAAAAAATTTAAAGTCTAGCGACCCCCCTAACCTACCATACAAATGTCCGGCTATAAATATAATAGAAAATTTGATGTTTTACTGAGGGTTAGGGTATATGTAAGTCGGGTTACCCGACTGAAACTTTCTTACTGGTTTATCCTTCACTAGGCGTACGATAGTAGTTAGAACACGCGACTACCATGCGGGAGATCACAGGTTCAACTCCTGGCTCCAGTCATCTTAAAAGAAAAATTTTCTTTCATTGTCGGCTCCCCTCGAATGTTGTCGACAGCAACTTCGCAGTATTAGTTTCGAGTCAATCGGCATGGCTAGTAAGAGCTTCTCAAACAGTGACGTTCGCATTCGTCGATAAACAAGTAGGTGCCGTTAGTTGTGAATCTAAAAATAGAAAGCGTGTTAATTCACAATAACGCGAGAAGCTATCCCATACCTCATTCATGGGGTGTAAAGGGAATTTAAATTTAAGGCGTACGAACGGAGTGAATGGTATGCTAATTTTGTTCCTCCATTTGTAACGCCAATAAGGAGTCGCAGATACAGACGTAGTTTCAGAGATATCGAGCTCAAATTTGGAATGCAATATTCTATCCTCGGAGGTTAGGTTTAAGTTTAAGAGTTATTGAGCTGAAATTTTGTATGCAACCTTCGATCCTCTAACTCAATTAGAATCGTAGTTTAAGTAATATAGAGCTGAAATTTGCAATGCAATCCGCAATCCCCAAAGCAGTGATTAAGTTCTATGGTGAGCAACATTGGTCGAAAACTGCTACCACCTCCCACTTTACTCCCACCTGTTTGAGAGTCTGTCCCCGCGTTTACAGCAGTCATTTTGGAGCTATCAAACTGAAATTTGGTACGCAAGCTTCTAATCTAATCTCTTAGCGGAGGTTAAATCCTAAGATAAACAATAACGGCCATAAACTTCTGTCACCTTTCATACAAGCTCACCTTTTTTTTTCGTTTGTCTGTCCCCTCTATTAAATCCGTAGTTTGAGAGAAATTGAGCCTAAATGTAATATTCAAGCTTCTATACATCAAGCCGAGGTTAAGTTGGAAGGTGAGCACTATCGAACAAAAACTACTTCCACCTCCCATACAAACTGTCCATTCTTGGGGGAGTCATCGAGCTACCGTGCTTTTATTATCTAATATAAGATAATTACGAATTTAATTACTTTACTAGTTTTGCTTTATTTGATTGATAAAAAAAGTAATGTAAGTAACTCAAAGTGAAGTTCAGCATGATACTTGGATTCACGATCTTCCGTTTTCTCAGATACAGTTACATACTTCACGCTTTGTTATCATTTAGGTAACAAAAAAAAAAAACCGATGGATGATGGGGTAAAAGGGGGTGATGTTCAGAATGAGGAGGTCATTTTACATAAAATTCACCAAGAATAGTGTTGAGGCTCAAACATTTTTAGGTTTTTTTCAAAGTAGTATTATTTTTTGAATGGCGGGACCGTGTTGTAGCAGTTGATTGGTTTGGGGTGGTAAATTCAGTGCAAATGACGGATTTATGCCAATCATCGACGAGGGAGTACATTGTTAAGCTTAAGAATAACAAAACCTCGGGTGCCGATAGATTACCATTCCAGCTTTACAAAGCCAGCAGAGATTTGCTTGTAAAATGCGTGCCCCAGCTTATAGACAAGATTTGATACGAATGATTGCTTTCATAGTGGTTTTAGTCTTGTGCTTAAGAAATGCTTTTTTGATGTCTGTCCAACGGTATGTCCCATGTGTTATGTGAATGACTAAAGCCCCTCCTAAAGAATCTGACAAGACTTTATCAGTGAGGTTTCAGTCCTGTTATTCCAAATTACAATGATAGACACAACTTAATTTTTTTCGTTCAACTTGTCATAAGAGGCTCAGTGTATTTTCTGTAGTATATTTTAACTACAAAAAAGAGAACGACTCTTTTGTTTAAGTAGTAAGTAAAAGATTACGTTTTATTTGAATCTGGAAGAAAGTTAAACCAAAAAAATCGGCCACTTGAAAAACTTTATACAGCTCTCCTGAAAATACTGACAATCAGACTAAGGCTGTTATGACTTATAACTACAGAAATTTCAGATAATTACTACAATTTCATTCATAATTAAACCGATAGAAATTATAATTTGAAAATAATTTCGAACTCATTGTAAAGCTTACCTGTCACTTTTTCTGCTGTCGTTACTTCATATAACGTTCATGACATTTAATATGAAAACTGTCATATCACTGACGACGTTACACAATAATGATGATAGCTTTTGTCGTGTTGTTGTGTGTGTGTTTTTTTTTTTGAAATATTTTTATAACATCATACTTATTTCCGTTTCCCGTTAACAATCAATAGGCGGATTCAGTAATAGCACAAAGCCGACGTTACAATTACACTATTTTACACACACACACTCACGTTCACTGGCACTGTCATGTGCCTTATTCTTCAAAAAAAAGTAATACCAAAATGTTGTCGTTGAGAACGAAAACGTATACAACGAAACTTACGAAAATACTGCCTGTGCGTGTTAGACACGTTTATTTTTACTTCACGAAAACTTATTTGTATCTTCTCCTTTCTCCTCTCTTTTCGTACACAATTTTATTTCATTCGATTTTCGCCGTTCGTATTTATATTTACTTAAGTATTCATACGAGTTAAGGAATGTGGCAAAGTTTGTTGTATCCACTTATTGGTTTCGTTTCGATACTATTCTCCTCAACTAATTGTACTTTGTATTGTTGTTTAGCGCGACTAGGGGGGGAAAAGGAACAAGAATCGAAAACAATTAAATTTGTTATTAACACTGAACTTCATTTGCCACACTCACACATGCTTGGACACACACACACACACTACCTTCGGTAAAATCATTTATGCATTTGCTCACATGCTCACACTGGCACATGTGCGAGAGTGTTCATATACAAAATCGCAAGTACAACACAAACACAAAACAATACAACACGACTGGAGGACTCAAGTTGATGGTAATGGCCGCAACAAATCTATGGTTGTTGCCGCTGTATGTGTTTGTACGAGTGTGCACTCATATACATACATACAAATTAATAAGCATACTGCCGCTTACTGAGTAAATTCCGTGCACTCATACACACGCAAAATCTCAGGTCGTTGTTTAAATTAAGGTTGTCTATAATCAGGGATGATACTTTCTATGTATTTGTAGCGATTGTGCTTTTTTGGACGACTTTGGTACTCAAAATGGTTAGTTATAAAAACGCTGGTCATAAAAACGCTACTGAAAAAATTTACAAAGTTAATTGAAGTTGCCATAATATTCATACTGATATGTAATAAAATAACTAATGTTTTAAGGAAGCGCTGTGTGGTTGTGGGAACAAACTAAGCTGGTTTACGAAATATATCTCAGGAATACAAAAAGTGGACTTAGGAACTGTTTAACAAAAGTGTTCCAAAAGTCATATTATATGCCCTCTTAAAAATATTTCATGTTTTAAATTTTTCATCAGTTTTAAATTTTTTTTCAATAACTCAAAAACACAAAAAGTGGAATAGAGACCTTTTTGCAGGATACCGATTTATAAAACCAATATAGAAATTTCAGTCAGGTAAACTGACTGATAAATACCATCACCCAATATAAGATATTGTTGATGTCTTGAGTTATTGTAATGAATAGATTTTTAATTAAAATAAAATTACTTATGTATAATTATCCCCTGCTTGTGGTGCAAAATCGTCCAAAACTTTACTTATTTGTGCAGGAGGTATAGGTGCCGGTTTGGTATTTATCTGAGAAATATTAATTTCTCAAAAAAGGTAATTTTGATAGGAGGTACCAACAGAGGTGAACCGATACAGTCCTTATTCATTCCTGACTCAAATTTTCATACGTACAACTTACAAAAAATTTGACTGAATTCAATGTACTTACAAAAAAAGATATGTATGTAAGACTATGGGGGTGAGTTCGGTCCTTTGTATGGGAGGTACCAGAAGGGGTATGTCAAATAGTTAGGTTTTTCTGAGGTTTCGCCTCTTATAACAATGTAAATTAACCGACTAAATTTCATTACCCCTCAAATGTCCGTTTGGAAGTTATGGGAGAAATATTAATTTTCCAAAAAAAGGTCTGTTTGCATAGGAGGTACCAGAAGGGGTGACCCGATATAGTCCATATTCACTCCTGATTCATATTTTTATAAGCGTACGAATTACGCATTATTTGACTGAATTCAGTGTACTTACAAAAAACATATGTTTGTAAGACTATGGGGGTGAGTTCGGTCATTTGTATGGGAGGTACCAGAAGGGGTGTGTCAAATAGTTAGGTTTTCTGGAGTTTTGCATCCTATAAAAACATAAATTAATCGACCAATTTGTCATTACCCCCCAAGAGTCCGTTTGGAAGTTATAGGAAAAATATTAATTTTTCAATAATAGGTAATTTTGTATTGGAGGTACCAGAAGGCGTGAACCGATATAGTCCATATTCATTCCTGAGTCCCATTTTCATAAGCGAACATCATACTCAAAATTTGAGTAAATTCAGTTTACTAACAAAAAAGATGTGTGTTTAAAACTATAAGGGGTCAATTAGGTCATTTGTATGGGAGGTACCAGAAGGGGTATGGAAAATGTTTCGGTTTTCTTAGGGTTTGTCTACTTTTGGAAGATAAATAAAATGACCAAATTTAAATATCCTACGATCGTCCGTTCTGAAGTTATGAAAGAAATATAAATTATCCAAAAATAGGTAATTTTGTATGGGAGGTACCAGAATAGGTGGGGCTATTTTGCCCATTTACAATCCCAACAGTTCGTTTTGATAAATATTAATACTGGCAAATTTTCATACCGATCCGTTAAGGTTTACTCGAGTTATCCTGCTGACCAGCCAGCCAGCCAGCCAGACAGACGGACATAGTTCAATCGTCTTCAAAAATCCTGAAACGAATTTGGTCTTAAGATACTTGGGGTCTAGCTCGTCTCCTTAAATGCGTTACACTTCGTTTCGTTTCAGATGATATATACCCTCATCCCTAAGGGTGATGATATAAAAATTTGTTCACACTTTTTCGACCTAACACCCTCACCCTTAGGGTTGATATATCTTTTGACGCTCTCAGAAAACCTAAACCTTTGCCACACCCCTTCTGCCATCTCCTGTACAAATGGCTTAATTCACCAACATAGTTTTAAATTCTTCTTATTTGGCACCAGTAGCAGAAATTCACCCATCAGGAGCCGCTCATAGAAAAGAGTTCCAAGTCCTTCGGACTTTTGCGCTCCGTAGATAGTTCGTCACACCATGCTTAGATAACAACTGTTTCACGTGATCCATCCAAAAAAGTTTTGTTTGCCAACTGATGCGCCGCCCATTGATTTTATTGCCGAAGTGTTTTCGAGCTGGAGCATATTTATCAATCCGTACTACATGTCCAAGCCAGCGGGTGAGGTCTTCAAGCGCATGACTACGTCATGACATCGACAACTCATACAGCTCATGGTTCATTCGCCGACAATTTTGAGAAATATTTTCTACGCTGGAGAGCAAAACAGCTAGGATATGTGTTTGATATAGTGGGATCTTTGTTCATTGAGAGAGGGGTTTGCCATTAAATTACTAGCTTAGCTCATAGCAGCAAAGGTTTGATTTCCAGGCTGACATTTTTATTTTTGTTTAAGGCGAAGCAAGGGTAGGTAAAACCATATACCGCTTCAAATTTATAGTTGTCAACGCTCACGCTGCATCCCAAACGAGTAAACCCTTTGTTCGTTGAAACAAATAACTTGGTTTTGTCTTCATTAATCACCAGACCCACTTCTGCCGATTGCTTCTCAATGCTTAATCTTCGGCTAGTGATATTTATATCATCGGCATACACGAGAAGCTTCTTTGCCATCCGCATGGGCATCTCCATTATGATGTTAAAGAGATCGCATGACAGAATATCGCCTTGTCTGAAGCCTCAATTGGCAGAAAATAACTCTGTTAGCTTTTTCTTATTTTTACTAAACACTTGTCAGTAAGTGTCATCCCGCTAAGTCGTATCAGCTTCGCGGGAATACCAAACTCAACTATAGCAGCTAATAGCTTCTGTCGTATCGTACTGTCGAATGCAGCTTCGTAGTAGCATCTAATAACTTCTGTCGTATCGAACTGTCGAATGCAGCTTGGTAGTAGTTAAACAGTTGGTAGGTGTAGATCTGCATTTCTTGGTTCTTCTCTAGGATTTGTCGCAGCGTTAATATCTGGTCGATCGCGGATTTGCCAGGTCTAAAGTCACACTGATAAGGTTTAATCAGGTTCGCTAAAATGGGCTTTATTCTTTCACATAACACACTAGAAAGGACCTTGTATGCGGTAGGTAAATGACTGATCCCGCGATAATTGTTGCACATACTTTGATCACCCTTCTTAAGCACAAGACATAAAACACTCAGATTCCAATCATTGGGCATGCATTCATTGCATTCATTATCGCCGCCGGCTTTAAAAAGCTCTGCCGGCAGTCCATCGGCTCCCGCAGCTTTGTTGTTTTTAAGCAGTGCAATTGCCATGCTGATCTCGTTTTGATTCGGTGGTGGACAGTCTACTCCATCGTCGATGATTGGCGCGATTCCATCTCCGTACTTTCAGGTGGGGACCACTGGTCCAAAACCATTTTTTTACCTTTTGGTAGAATTTTCGGGCTTCACTTCTATCCCTGTAACTTTCAATATCCTGGCTCTCCCTTTTTTTCATAGGCGCTTCTTCCGCCTCCTCTTCACATTACAACGCTTCGCCACTGCACGCGTTGCCATTGGCTGCAGAATTGCCATGTATGCAGCATCGTTATCTACATATATTTCTTGATATTCCTCATCGTATCAGGGATTCTCTGAGCGTGGTACGGTCACTGCGTCAGTGGTCATAGAATTCTCAATATGCTGCCATTGGGCATCGGGAACCTCAGAATTAAGGGGTTGGCCTCGAAGTAATTGAGAGAGTTGATTGAAGTAGGCATTGGCTATCTCGGTGGTATGCTGCTTTGTTATGTCTAGCTTCCTTTGCATTTGGTTTCGGGCGACTTTAGCACGTGCCTACCTTGGCTGAGTCTAGGTGGTGCACCGCGCATCACTCGCACGTCCATGACTCTCGAGACATGTCTTTCAACAATTACCACGTGATCAATCTGGTTTCATGAATTTTGATCAGGGAATATCAAGGTTGCCTTGTGGATATCTTTATGCGGGAATCTGGCTCCACTCATTATAATGTTTCATGCCGACGCGAAGCCGTTGGAGGTGTTGTTGTGCCGACTGAACCTACCGACTGCTGCAAACTATTGAAAACTATTTCTCTGACTCTCTCAGTAAACGTACCAAAAATTTCGATATTTGCGGAGTTATCTAAAAATTATGTTAAAAAAAAAACCAGCTTTAAATTCGAAAGCGGTAGAAAGTGTTTATCTGTTCGGAAATTTCTTACAAAGTTTCATTACATCTTAATTTATTGCTCTTTATTTCGACGTACGCTTTTTGAGGACATCAAACTTGAAACGATAATTTAGAATTAAAGTTTTCAACATAGAGACATAATTTCAAGAAGATTTGTTTAAAGCCCTCGGCATGGCATTTTAACTGTAGACAGTTGAATGATGTCTTTATTTTCATATTATGTCCATGGTAATTCACCACTGAAACTAATACTAACCATTGACCACGACACCAAATTATATGTGCAGTCCCAAATTGTGTACCACAACCGAGCAACTTTGTCCACTCTGTTGTGAATAAAAAGAATAGGCTCGCCGTTGTTGTTGCTGTTGTTGGTGTTGATTTGGTTTAGACTGCTTTTCCGTTGTTTTCGTTACGGCAATGGAAATGGATGTGAGTGTGTGCGTGTGAGAACGTGTGAGCCGTATTTGTTGTTGGTATACGCGTTAGTAGCGTAAAATGTAGCACATTCTTTAAATTATACAATAATATCTCATATGCGATAATATTTATTTTTAACATCAATCACATGCTGCAATAAATAAACTTCATTTTTTATTTGCACTCACTTTCAGTGGAAATTATATTATTGTGGCTTAAACTTTTTTTAATATTTTTTTAGATTTTGCAACATACAGGATTCTTTAAAAACACTATATTTGCCCACTTTTATTTGTTTTATTTAATTTTTATATATTTCGTATATGTTTCAAGAATTACTTTGGTTAGACAATGAATGATTCACTTATGATTTCACGTTTTTAATTTGGGCTAGGTTTGGGTTTTCACAGCTTTATGATTTTAGTTTATTTTGTATGTTTCACCATGTACAAGAATTGTTATGTGTGTTTTTTTTGCCAACCGTTTGGTTTCCGTTAAACAACCTATTTCGCCGTTGTCCTTTTGGTAACTAAATTCATGCAAAGAATCGACGCTTTTCTTACCAGGCCGCCGTTGTGTTCGCTCGCATACCAGTGTCAATGTGATTGTTGTCGCCAACCCCCTCTCGCTGTGATACCCCGGCTAGGTGCCGTGGTTGTAAGTTTTGTTGAACTTTTGTAACTTTACTACACACTTACCCGCATAGCGGTCCCTTAATCCTTGTTGTATTGTTGTTTATTCTGTGTATTTGTTATTGTTTGTTCTGCGGCGAATTCGCTCTGGAGGAGTTTCAAAGCGTGGACATGCGCATTTGATGTAATTTAGTGATTTTGTTAAATATTTGAAAAGACGTTACATGTAGTATTGAAAGCAGTGTTGCATGAGTTTGGAGCATAGAAGGACATTTTCGTATCAGGGTTTCATGTTAAAAGTAGTTAGCTGTCCGTTAAATTTGAATGAAATTGAAGGGATGGGTAAGTAACAAAATGTGGGAAACTTAATAAATGATTCTTGCAACACGCCACTGACATTTGAACTATTGGAATAATAAGAAGTAAGAAAAGAATAAAATTGACTCCCCAAAATATTGACGACCACAGCAAACGAATTAAGGACCACGATTTGAGGATATACATCTGGATTGTTAGAACACTGTATAGATCAGGTGCCTCTATCCAATTGGCGGAAATTATCGAAGGATACAAGGCTGACATAACTGCCTTACAGGAAAACCGGTGGACGGGATACGGGTGCTCGCGCATGTAGACGTGCGACATCTATTACAGTGGCCATGCGGACAAGCACGAGTTTAGATGTGGATTTGTGGTTGGCAAGAGATTGCGATACCTAATCTCACGGTTCAACCTTTGTGCCACCATAGGAGTCAAGACAATGTTTTTCCACATAACACTCATATGTGCCCCTCATATGGATATCGGTAAACTGCGGAGCTCAGAGGTAGCGATGCCTGGTACAATGATGAATGTCGCTACGAGAGAGACGGATGCTGCATACAGGGTGAAACTGCAGTCAATGGCAACGCGAGCTTTTCATGAACGGCACAGGGAGAAGAGACGAGAGGCAACTTGTCTTTTTAGACGGAAAAAAGAGCTGAAGAAGAGACGACATGAGTGCAGAGAGTTGCTCCGAAGTAGAGGGGAAGCTCGAAAATTCTACCAGAGAGTTAAGGCGAGAATGCGTAAAACAGGGTTGCCCTCCTGCATATACAAGATAGGAGATCGTTGTGAGTGTAAGAGCAACCGTGGAATAATCCTATTACCAATTGCGTACAAGGTCCTTACGAGCATATAGTGTGAACGTCTAAAGCCAATTGTGGAAAAACTAATTGGACCTTATCAGTGCGGCTTTAGACCTGGTAAATCCACGACGGATCAAATATTGACAAATATCGACTCTCAGGTGAGGAATACGCTATATTAGGCCATGTCTGAGTTTGGTTTTAATGCAAATCTTACCGCTTTGGGCTTAACATTTTTAAGCTCCTATTGCCATGGGAGGCATTACTCGAGAATGACTAGCCGAATTTTGATGAAATAAAAATACGAAATTTACGAATTAATCTTTTCATATGTAATTTCTCTGCATAATTAACAGTTCCGCAGTTGTAAAAAAATTTATACAAAATTTAAATTTCAATTTTTACATAAATTTATTTGTAATCAGGAGTGGGAGTGGCATACAACTTGAAATTTTAAACGGCTGTATCTCATCAGCTATCGGAGGTATGATAGTTTGGTATATATGTTGTTTGTACAGTTTGAATTACTGCCTGGGTGTATTTCGGCGCTTCTTATGACCTGCTGATAGTCCTTGGCTATACTTGGTTGTGATTAGATAAAGTGGCGTGGCGCCGCCCATACAACCTGAAATTTAGAATGGTTGTATCTCAAAAACTATCAGACGTATTAAGATGAGATTTGGTAGACATTCTGGATAAAGTATGAATTAAAGCTGCGAGGGAAGTGGGCGGTGCCACACCCTATTTAAAAGAATCCACAATAGTAGCCAACGGTGGAACCGGCCATGCCATGATGGCTAGAATACCGTACGGGAGAACTCTGGTTCGATTCCCGCCGCCAGTCATCTACATTTTTCTTTCATCGATGTTGTAGACAGCAACTTTGAAATTTAGTAAGTATATAGTAGTAATGTGTGAAATAGTATTTAAAGTAAAAATGTTCTCGTCATTCCTATATTGGCTCATTCGCAGTGAGTTTACATATAATGTACAATGATGATTCGGCAAGTCAGCTGAACACTATTTTAATTAGACTTATGGATTGGTCAGGCAAAAGAGGCTGTCGCTCAAAAAAGGTGGATGCTTGTATCGAGTTTTAAAACGACTCTCTTGTATTTGTTAACAATCAAAGTTATAGTGCTTTTAAGATACTGACCATACCTTTTTACCCATTTCCCTTAAAGTATTTGTGTATGCTGTAAAGTTTTTCAGTTTTAAATACACATTTCAAAATCTAACGCCTGTAATGAAATAAATTTCCCCTTAACATCTCTGTGTGCACTAGAAGTTTGTCTCAAAAAATCCCTTTTGTAAAACAGATGTGCGTTAATGCATAGCCACCCTCTTACATTTGTTAATCTCTTTTGGCAGTTACAGGATATTCTCTCTCGGAATTCCAGTGGCTTCAACATCAACCCCCTTTTATAGTATCAATTGAATATAAATAAACAATTCTCACGTGCTACCATTGGTACACAACCAATTTTGACATTTCTAGACCTACATACAAAAATATGACTATGACAAACACGAAAACAGTTTTTTAATAAAAAAGAAATTTTGTAATTCTGTAACCGAAACAGATGTGACTTGCAAAATAAAACACTTTTCAATATCGCAGTTGCCGATTGATAATTTAACACCATGCCGTCTTACCTATTGACATTTAAATGTCATCAAGGAAAGCATAAAAATCAACATATGAGGCTACAGAATTGTTTAGGTGTCACAACAAATCATTGTTGTTGCCGAGAAGGTGTCAACGTATGTGAATGACAAGAATTTTTTGTTATATGTGTGTATATTGATAATGGAATTTTAAGCAAATGTAATACACTGAAAGAAATTATTCTTAAACTTTCATAAAGAAATTATATCTAAAATGCAGTGTGTATGTAACTAATATTAAAAATATGGTATTTGATTTGACTTGGAAGAATTTTTTCGATTTGGAAGGATTGAAAATAAGCACTTGGGGAAGAAAATTAAAAATATTTGACTTTTTTATGGACATTTGTTTTAAACTCAGTTACTCATCACTGGATAAAACATTATAATGGTAACTACTACCATGGTTACGGATATAATAAAAAATATATTTTACGACTGATGCAGAACTTCTTCTTTTTGGGGTACTTTCACGCGCAGTTCTTAGAATTGAGTCCCAAAACCATGTGTTATTAATTAAACCCTATGAATAGGAGGGGGACCGGCCGTGGCATAGTGGTTAGAACACACGACTACCATGCGGGAGATCGCAGGTTCAAACCAAGCTACAGTCATCTTAAACCTAGACGGGTAATCTTCGTCGATTCGACGAACACTGTTGCTTTTTGTTTCAAATATCTCTCTTATTTTTCACAATATTCTATTGCCTTTTGCAATAGCGTAAGTTTGTGATGTTTTTTTCAAGCTATGCTGGCATATGACAGCATTAGTTAAGCGTAATTGTTATTTTTTTTGCAATAAACAAAAACTCGCGTCGTCGAAATGACGAAGCTTTCCTTTTGTGGGACTTTTTGTAATTGAAAAAAGTTACAAAATCAAAATATATTTTTTAATTTTTTTATTTAAAATGTCTGAATTAGATTTAATTAAAAATTGTGTAAATGCTTCTGATGACTCCAATTGCGACACGAGTTTTTAAAACAAATAAGTTCGGGCCTTGTAGAGCCTCTTTAATCAACAATAGAAGATGAGAATATCAACTGTTTGTCGTGTAAAAGCCGTGCGAACGTCAACATTTGAGATAGTGGCTTAGGCTGTTAGTTATTGAATTGTCGAATGTTAAAAGTGAAAAAGAAGAAAAAACAACGCTAAGCTTGCAAATATTGTTCTTACGAAAAAGAAAAAATGCAAAAGTTTTTTTATAATACCTTTATGTGAGAAGGACATATTTTAACTTGTGCCTACTGTACAAAGAAATAACTTTTCGATGTTTTTTTGTTTGAATTGATAAAATGAAGTATATAATAAATTTTTTCGTAATAATTTAGAAGCCATGACTATTTTTTTATACTAATGTAATCTTTAAAAACTGGTACCTACTAGAGGTAAAAAAATGGGCAGAAAAGAGATATTATGGAAAACAAACCAAATAGCATTAAAAATATACAGTTTTTGAGTTTTCTTCCTCGCAAAAGTCTATAATTGATTAAATGTGATGTTCCGGACTGAAAGAGTTAGAAGGCGAAACGTTGAGTAACCTAATCGGCATGCTACCACCGATGCGTCTTAGGAAGTAGGTAACAGAAGTTACTGAAGCTCAACACAGGCTCTTCTAGTGGCTTTGGCAGCCCCAAGAAACTAATATCGGGAGCGGTGGCCTAATAAGCCAGTCTCCTTAAACAAATTTACTATGAAAACACGGAGAATAAATATAACAAGAACCCCCCCAAATGTTGACGACCCCCGCAAACGATATAAAGACCATGATTTAAGGATATGCTCCTGGAATGTCCGAACTCTTTACAGAGATGGTGCCTCTATCCAACTGGTGGATGTCCTCGACAAATACAAGGCTGACATCACCGCCATACAGGTAATGAGATGGATGTGACACACGACGAAAGAACTGTGAAAGACTCGAATTTGGATATGGTTTCATAGTCGGCAAGAGACTTCGATACCTGGTCTCGCGGTTTAACCCTGTAAGTGACCGAATAGCCACCATTCGCATCCGGGCTAAATATTTTTACATCACGCTGATTTGTGTACACGCTCCGACGGAAGATAAAGACGATGAGATTAAAGATGCATTTTACGAGCGCCTAAAAGAAACATACGACCGCTGCCCTGGCCACGACATTAAAATTGTTCTGGGAGACTTTAATGCAAAAATAGGAAGGGAAGATGTTCTTAGTCCATCGATCGGTAAATTCAGCCTGCATACCGACACGTCAGACAATGGGTTTAGGCTGGTTAGCTTCGCAGCGGGAAGGAACATGGTAGTGAGTGGAACCAGATTCCAGCACAAAGATATCCACAAGGCAACTTGGCTATCCCCCTATCAAAACACCAAAAATCAAATTGATCATGTGGTAATTGATGGCAGACATGCATCTAGTGTCATGGATGTGCGTGTGATCCGTGGTGCTAATATTGGCTCGGATCATTACCTGGTTGCAGCCAAGGTGCGCACAAGATTGAGCAGAGCGAAAAACGCACGTAACCAAACACAAGGAAAGCTGGACATCGCGAAGCTGCAAACCCCAGAGATAGCTACTGCCTACTCCAACCAGCTCTCCCAACTTTTACGGCACAACGCCTCTACTTCTGACGTTCCCGATACACAGTGGCAGCATATTGCGCATTCCATGGCAACCGCCGCAACAATCGTGCTAGGATATGAAAAGCGGCGCTCAGACAAATCCTGGTCCGATGAAGAATGTCGCATAGCGTCTGAGGAACCGGATGCTGCTTATAGGGCAACGCTACAGCCAATTGTAACCCGTGCTGTTAGGGAACGGCATAAGGAGAAAGCAAAACGGGCGAGACAGCTATGTAGGCGGAAAAAACGTCAGATGAAGGAACGGGAGAACGAGGTTATAGAGCGATACGGGGATAGAGGTGAGGCCCGAAAATTTTACTAGAAAGTAAGAGCAAATGGATACGGTAATGGCCTTCCCACCTGTAAGGACAGTGATGGAAATCTGGTCACGAAAACGCAGAGTGTGCTGCACATATGGAGAGAACTCTTCCAGCAACTGTTGGTTCCAGAAGGCAGCGCACGTGAAGTTATCACGCCAATTGTCGACGTCGGCTTAGATTGCCCACCACTAAGTCAAGCCGAGGTAAGAAGAGCAATATCGCGGCTGAAAAACAACAAAGCAGCCGGTGCCGACGGTCTGCCCGCAGAGCTCTTCAAGTCCGGTGGCGAGGAGCTGGTAACGAGCATGCACCAGATCCTGCGCACGGTTTGGCTTAAAGAGTGCATGCCCGCCGATTGGAATGTAAGCGTATTATGTCCTGTGCTGAAAAAAGGTGATCCAAGTTTGTGCTCCAACTACCGCGGGATCAGCCTTTTACCCATCGCATATAAGGTCCTGTCGAGTGTGCTATGTGAAGGACTAAAGCCAGTGTTATCCAACCTGATCGGGAAAATCAACTGATGGAAAATCAACAACTGACCAGATTTTCACACTTCGGCAAATCCTGGAAAAGACCCAAGAGAAACAGATCGACACGTACCATCTTTTTGTCGACTATAAAGCTGCCTTCGACAGCCCGATACGGCAGAAATTACTTGAAGCCATGGCTGAGTTTGGTATTCCAGCGAAGCTGATACGTCTTTGCGGATTGACGCTGACTGACACGAAGTCTTCAGTGAAGATTGGAAAGGACCTTATGGTGCCATTCTATACCAGACGAGGCCTAAAACAAGGCGACGGCCTATCGTGCGATCTCTTCAACATTGTGATGTAGATGATAATGAGAAACGCTGCAGAAAAAACGCGAGTGGCACTATATTCAACAAAAGCCACATGCTACTCGCGTTCGCTGATGATGTAGACTTCATCGGTCGAAAACTACGGGATGTGACTACAGCCTCCTCAGGTATACAGAAGGAATCAGCGAAAATGGGCCTAACGGTGAACGGTGAAATACGGACTAAGCAAGCGATTCAATGACAGAGCCCTCTCTCGACGAACAAAACTCCAGCTATACCAGATACTGGAACTACCTGTCTTAATGTATGGCTCAGAATCCTGGGTTATGACACAAGCGGATAAATCGGTTCTGGCGGTATTCGAGAGAAAAATACTCCGTAAAATATATAGGCCCATCATCGTAAACGGAGAGTATCGGCGTCGTATGAATCATGAGCTGTACGGGCTGTACACTGACATTGACGTGGTCAAACGCATTAAGGTGCAACGGTTGCGTTGGCTAGGTCATGTTGTACGCATGGACGAAAATGCTCCAGCTCGAAAAGTCTTCGACAATGAACTCGATGGACGGCGCAGAAGAGGGCGACCAAAACTCCGATGAAAAGACCTGGTTACTGAGAACCTTACAGAACTCGGTGTGACTAACTGGAGAAGAAGCGCAGAAGATCGAGGCGCTTATAATATTTTTCTACGTGCGGTATATAATCCACTGGGATTGCATAGAAGTACCAGCTAAGTAAGTAAGTAAGTAAGGGTATATGTATATCATTTGATGCGATCCGAAAGATTATCACATAGAGGTAGTCAATTTAAATACTAGGTTTTTTTTTGCTAAGTGTTAATATTTTCCCAAAACTACTTACCGAATTGTCGAAAGGCTACATGGACACGTCCCTCTGGTATGTACCATACAAATGTTACATTCAGCTCTGTTAAGAAATAGAGTAATAATATTAATACGCCCAACGCGACAGTGCCTTAATTCTGTATTAGTTAACACTATAAAAGGATAAAGTTATGGAGACAAAATTGAAAGTCTAGAAATCTATAGAAATCGAGTAAAGATAATACGATCATGCACAAATTGTGTATTTAGTAAAACTATAACAGGATAAAGTTATGGAGCCAAATTTGAAAGTATAGCCACGCCTCTTCTGGTACCTTTCATACAAACGTACCATTCCCCTCATTATTGAAACGATTAAAAATATCAATATATAACTGGATAAAGCTTTACAGAAAAAATTGGATGTCTAGCACTACCCTTCTGCCACCATTCAAACAAAGCTTTGAAGTTCTTTTCTGCATTTCATTGACATTTCTCAATTTCAGTCTTATTCAATTTGAACCACAACCGAGCAACACGTTAAAGTTATTCAGGCTTATTATGAAAATGGGCGTTCAAATCAAAATGCATATCGTGCACTTAGTGATTTTTTCGGTAAATTTAATCATCCAAATTTGCGTACAATCGGAAAAGTCGTGCAAAAATTTGATCAAACCGGGTCTGTAGGAGATGTGGAACCACCAGTGTATGTGCGTTTAGCTCGTACTGCAGAAAATATTGCTGCTGTTCGCGATAGTGTGGCTGAAAAGCCGTCCACCTCAACTCGTCGTTGTGCCCAACAATAGCACCTCTCACGCTCGTCGTTGATGAACATTATGCTTAAAGACTTGCGTTTATACGCTAACAAGGTGCAATTGACTAAAGCCTCTTGACCATTCCAAACGTCGTCAATGGTCAGAATGGTGACAAGAAATGGCTACAGTGGATGATCTATTTTCAAAGAAAATCATCTTTAGTGATGAGGCACATTTTTACCTCAGTGGATTCGTCAATAAGTAGAATTGCAGCAGTTGGGCGAATGATAATCTAAGGCTGATTATCGAGAAACAGGTTTATGGGTTGGCGGCATCATCGGGCCGTATTTTTTTCAAAATGGGGCCGGTCAGGCAGTTACTGTGAATGGTGTTCGATATCGTGAGGTGATACGAACTTTTCATTTTAATAAGAATTTTGACGTGTTTTACAGTCAAAATACTAAGGCAAACAATTCGATGCGAGTTAAAACTGATAAATACTTTATTTAAAAGTAAATCTTTTACAATTTTATTTCTTTTGTAACAAATTAATTATCTGCAAAATTTAAAATGTTAAAGTGAAATTGATCCAAATTGTCTTAGTAGTCATTTTATCGCATTCAAACATTTCTTTATTGCTGCACTTAATATTTCTTTAGTATTACATACATATGTAACACAATCTCCCATCTCATTGTATTCAATATTTTTGCTACATCAAAAATACTTGTACAACACTGTGACTCTTATTTTTTCCGCCGACATGAATTCAATACATTAGTAATTGATTTATATGACTTGTTATGGCATATCTTTGTGTGCTACTAAATGTCTCATCGTTTCAAAGATGTCACTGAAAAATACAACGGTTTTTTTCTACTTCATCTTCTAAATGATTTCCTTTTCATTGGGTTCATGGACATTCAAATGCTTTTGCTCCGTTCGCGTTTTGCCACACTAATTCTCAGCCATCGTTGTAATTGTATGATGAATTATTCCCTTGTGGCATTTGTGTCACTGAGTACGTGTGTGTGTGTATGTTTGAGCACATTTTGTGGGTCGGAAGGATTTCCTTTCTCGAATGCATCCTTCGAGACTTTTGAGATAGCATCATTCAATCATTTGATTTATTTGTTTCTTTCATGTAGATCGATATATATGTATTTTTTTGCCTTCTTGTTGGATTTTCAATTTGCTTTCATTTCTTATGGGAATTTGATTTGATTCTCCCGCAAGTGTAAGTATTTCAATCATCGCAGTATCAACCGGCTATAGATGGGGTAAGTGGGGGGGAGTGTTTAAATTGAAAATGCAATTAATGTTTATAGTGTTTCAGAATTTGTGAAGTAAATTTAGTGTGATTTTTGTGTTATGGCTGAACAAAGATGTGTTTAACTTATTTCTGTTGAAACAATGGCCAAAGTAAAATCTGTTAAGTTTACTGTGGCGTATTTACAGTAAGTTTTAATTATGAAATAAAGCTAATAATCAATTTATAATGGAGTGGATTTTAATATTATTGTTACAAAGCAATACATTTGTAAGATATTTCAATAAGATTTTCTGAGATGTTGTTGTTGTTGTACTCTGTGCTATATGTGAACTGTATTGTGGTTGTTGTAAAATGCCAATTACACCTGATAGCGATAGAGGTTGGATGTTGGAGACACAAATTAGATACAAAAAGAAATTGAATGTCCAGACAGGAAAGCGAATCAAGTTATATCGTTATAATATATATAAAATACGCCAACATGTTATTGTCAAATTCTTTCATAAGTTAATACATAGTCTTTAGAATTTTAGAAAATTGTTTTGTTTTGTTTTGTTGATCTGTGAGTATGTGAATGTGTTTTCATCGATTGGTTTATGATCATTTCTATTATTGCGAATAGTTATTTTTACAAGACTTGTGTGAAATAGGTTATGGGACAGAGGGCAGTTAAACTTTCTCATCGGTACCCAATTATAGCTTTACAAAATACAGAATTTTGGCACCATCGCGTTGGCGGAATGTTACTTTTGTATAGGAGATACACAAGGGAAGGTACCAAACTTTAAATTTTTCCTTTAAAACTTTATCCAATTATAGTTTTACAAAATACTGAATTTTGGCAAGATCATGTTGGGTTTTGATATTATTACTCGATTTAAAAAGAGTGCTGAATGTTACATTTGTATGGGAGGTACCAGAATGGGAGTGGCTAGATTTCAAGTTTTTCTCCAAAACTGTATACTGCTGTAGCTTTACTAATTAAAAATAGCTTAACTAACAGACAGACAGACAGACGGACATGGCTTAAACGACTCAAAAAGTCATAAATCGAATTTGGTTCAAAGAAACCTAGGGTCTAAAGTGACTTCTTCTATGTGTTACACTTTTGGGTCTTTTCAAATGAGGAGGTCTGAAGCAATGGGCGTAACAAAAAGTTAATATCGAGATATTCTTGAAGGCGAATGCAATCATTATATGAACTGTTTTTCGGCTAGATATGACCACTGGTAATACAAAGTTATCTTATATCTGCTAGTAGACAAAGACGGTGATAAGGAACACAACTGCACTCTTATCTTAAGTACGTATATTTGTCACCCCTTTGCCACTGGACCTCTCTAATGATATACAACCTTCTACCCGCAATGTGAGTATACATCTATCAAGGGCAAAACAAACACGGGATTTACACAGAGAATAGGGTGGCCCACAAAAAAAATTAGATATAAAAAAAGAATTTTCGTGCTGGTATTATAGTTTCAATCTTCATTTAACCTTTACGTCAACAGCAGATCTGCTTTACGCACGCCAACAGCAACATACGTGGGTATGTTTATACGTTTTGTAATAATTTTTTAATCTTCGTTAATTTTAATAGCTTTTCTCGGAAAATGTATCTTATCCGTCATACTTAAAATCCATCTAAATCTGTCTTCAT
Source organism: Muscina levida (assembly GCA_964034835.1). Taxonomy (NCBI): domain Eukaryota; kingdom Metazoa; phylum Arthropoda; class Insecta; order Diptera; family Muscidae; genus Muscina; species Muscina levida. The sequence goes on along the minus strand of OZ035880.1, from coordinate 181,765,105 downwards.
AGTGAGCGGTAATTGGTCTGCATCTATTTCCAGAGGAGCGGCAGGTTTTCTCGCCTGGCAGTAAGGCGTAAAATGTAACCTTAGTTTTCGTCCTGCGTATCCGGTCAAGGACTTCATAATCTCCAGTGACCCGACTACTACAGCATCGGTTTTTGGCACAGTCAAAAAGGGCAGTCATAATCCAAGCCTGATACATATGGTTCTTTAAAACAGGTACCTCAAAGACTACTAAGGTCCTGATAGGATGTAATACTGTCGAAACCCCTGCTTCAGGTGCTAGTGACGCAAAAAGGTTTCAGTTGGCCTCCAATTCAGCTATCTTAGAGTCTACAGCTGAGCAAGGAGAAAAGGCGAATAATTAATCGATTCTCTCCGAAGCATCTGTTGGACTTCGACTACTATTCCCCTAGGAACAAAACACCTTCTAGGACGGGCTTCATTACAAGGCGTTCCGCCTAACTATAAAATTATTAGTCGGCTCGGTGAAAAACCGGTCGACTAGCTCAAGGAGCAGGAAAAGAGTTCTGTATGGTGGACACGACCCCACAAAACGCAACGGAAGTCATTTTATGTAGTGCCTAAACGGAAGCGGTCTGAGTACACTACCCTTCCGGTTTACAAAATATCCAAATTTAATGCACGGACACTACAAAGATCGTATAAGGATGTCGTCATGATGTGGACTGGTTTCAAGGACACATCAAACTTGTTGCTTTTGCAGATGAGCGCTCAGCCTAACTGTAAAAGGCAGCTATAGAATCGCTCGTGGAGGTTTGGCCTGGTGCGAGATTTGATGCAAAACATCTTGCTGATATTCCACAGAGGCCACGATCTATTGCCAAGATTCCTGGCGAACTCTCCGACCCTATAGAAATCCTGATAATTCTTCAATACTGTAATCCTTAACTACCCACACATGACTTGTAAGTAGGTAAGGTTTCTGAAACGGTGGAAGACTCCAGGAAGGCCACCATAATACCTTAAAATGACTCACGTTTGCCATTTAGGGTGACACAAAGGAGGGTGTTCTATGGAATTTACTCCATCTTCCTACGTGTATACAAAGGTGATGATCGAAGTAGCCTTCAGCTCAAAGGGGTTCCAATATTGGCGACGATAAAACGGCGTGTCCATCAGTCAACAAAGACTCTAACTCGGTAACTTGGTAGCAGCAATAAAATATTGTTTTTAATAATATTATCACATTTGCAAGCATTTTACTATACATACCCAGGTATGTATGGTATGTATGTAAGTGGGCTTTATTTTCCAAACGGGTGATCCAATCCTAACCAAGCTTGGAACTATTGGGTAAGTTTTGTCATGTCGATTCGATTATCCAGTTAAGAACTTAAGCATTTTGAAAATGCACAACATACCAAGGTATCTTGTCGTTGACATGAATGTTAAACAATACTATCATTGGCCTTATATACAAGGAAACAGGAGAGATAATGGCATATTTTATCGGTTATACACAAAATACCATGAAACGAAATAATGATGAATTTCCACTAAAGGAAAAACAAAAATTTCTCTTTCCTTAATTGACAATGTTGTAGTCGAGCTTAACAACTTTTCTGAACACCACTTTACGATATTTGGACATTTATATGGCCAAGACAACGGGATACGTATAATTTTTCGACCGATATAACGATTTGGGCTGTCGTATAGTGTTATGAAACTTTGTGGAGCGACAGAGAAAACTGAAAGTTTGTTGTGATTTGATATAGCTAGCGTTATCTTGCGAATTCCAAATCTTGAATCATAGCTGGCTTTAACATTGGCGAAGACTCCACGGATCCCCAAAGGTGTCGTTTGATCTTAGCTGAGAATTGATGGATTTGAAACTCGAACTTACGTGTTGCACTGTTGCTCAGTGCAATCTTTAAATGATTCTGTCAATTAAATTATTTCACATAACCTGTAAAGTTTATTTGTCAACCTCAAATAATTACCTTCCACACTGTGGCCATAAAATTAAAACTCATTGCACATTTCAATTGAATTTTAACACTGTTTGTTTTATTTATAGAGATTCTTTTTTCTTTTGTTTGTTTAATTTATATGTATTTCATTTGTTGTCAGTATAATTAAGTATATATTATTTGTTCGTACATTTAATAATAAATTATCGTAGTTATTGTAGTTTAATTAATTTTTTTTCTTTCTTTATTTTATGTTTATAGACTATTTAAATCTTTGTCATAAATTACATATAGAATTTAGTTAATTTCTCTATTAAATTTTAATGTTACTCATAAAAATAGTACTTAGGTTTTGTTATAGTCACTAGTGAACTTATTTTAATTTAAGTTGTTATTTATTTATTTATTAGTATAATTTTCTATTGCAACCCTATTTAGGGGGGAGGAGAGATGGTTTAATGGTTTTTTTGTTTTATTATAATTTTAAATTTTGACGCTTCTAGTTGTTGTTTGGTTTTATTATATTCTATTAATGCTTAATTATACAACGACTTTGGTTTACAATTTACAGCTACAAAAGACATAACAATAATTTTTGATAATTTTTTTTCTCACATGTTTTTCTTATTGCTAAAAAATATAATCCAAAATTTTTTGTAAAAATAAGGAAATAACAATGTTGCTTGCTTTTTGCAATTTAACAAATGTCTTAGATCTAATAGAAAAAAAGAAAAATTTTATAATTTCTTAAACATATTTTACTTAATTGCTATTAATGAAGACTAGAATCAGCAAACAAATTGTTTTGAAAAAAAAAAAACATTATTACCAGAAATGTGATTCTTTTATTTTGTTAAACAAAACTTTGGTTTCAAATTTCACGTTATCTTACAAAAATACAGTTTGATTTTACACTTAACATAAAGATGAGTAGTATTTTTTTTTTAATTTTGTTAAACAAAACTTTGGTTTCGAATTGCATAATATCATAGAAAAAGTATGAAATTTTCTCTCTATTTTTTTAATAGTTTGTGTTTTATTTTCGTAAAATATACATTTATAAAAATAAATTCTTATAGAAAATATTTTTATGTTTACTGTTGTGTTTTGTTATTTGTTAGCTGTTTGAAAAATTGTTAATATTTTTTTTGTTTTATTTTATAGCATAGTTTTTTTTCTTGTTGTGTATTTAAAATTTTTATTTTGGTTTTATTATATTTTTGTAAAAAAGTTTAATTTTTTTTGTCTACTATTTTGTTTAGGAAGTTTATGGTTTTGTTTTTTTTTTTGCTATTTTGTCCTTTTTATAATTTTTGTATGTTAGTTGCTTAATGTTAGATTTTCATTTGGTTTTATGGTTTAGCAATTGAAACAAAACAAACGCACACTCTCGTTGTGCAGCGAAAGAGAAAAGTAATCAAGATGTTACTTGGTATGAAATGTAATCGAAATTTAGGCAGCAGAGTTGTCGTTAAGGTTGTTGGCATCGATAGCACACACTGGAGGTAAAAGAGCAGTATTAAATTTTCCTTCTTGTTTGGTACCTGTATATAACCTTATGAATTACACAGTGCAACACATTTTTTCGGGAGTGAACCATACGAATATCAAACTACAGCATTTAACCTCAGTGACAAAACCCTTAACTCCAATTTGCTCCACTATGCAACAAATTTTTTTAAAGTGGTATAAGTTTGATTTTTTTTTGGTCAAAAGTCAAATAAAAAAATTGAAAAATCATGTGTAAACATAAATTTGCAACTTTTTACTTTAAGAGATTTCGTCGTTGATATTTGTAGGCAGACTGAAAGAGCGTCTCAAAAACTATCCGAACCAAAAAAAAGAGTCATAAACTTTTTCATAGACCGCGTCACATATTATATCAAACACAAGAATATCTCTCTATTTTAAAAAATGTCGTAAGGAAACGTAAGTACTATCAACATTTTTCTTATAGAAGGTACAGCAGTGTTTGTGGCGTTTTTAAATTAGACAACACTGTACACAATTTAAAGATCATTTTCATTTTATATATTCAAAATTTTCAAATTACTCGACCCCTTTAAAAATGTTAGTAGTTCAATTTTTATACTTGCCATATAAATTTCACTTTGTACCCAATTGGTGAGGAATGTGATAATTTCTCGCGTTATTGTGAACATATATGCTTTCTGTTTTTAGACTCACAACGATACCTCCAGCTTATAAAGGAATGCGAATGTCAGCTGTCTGAGAAACTTTTATAAGATATGCTGATTGACTCAAAACTGTACTGTAACGAAGGGCCGCCGATAAAAGAAAATGTAGATGACTTAGACAGGAATCGATCATTGGATCTCCCACATGAAAGTCAGGTGTTCAACCATCATGCGACGACCGGCCCCTTAGTAACAATAAAAAAACCTTTTTCTCAATCTACGGGTGGGAGGGTATACATCATTTGATACGACCCAAAAGTGTAACTCATAGAAGGAGACACTTTACATCCTAAATTCGATTCATGACTTTTCATGACGTTTGAGTCTGTCCGTCTGTCTGTCTGGTTCGGACGATAACTTTCGAAAGAGGCAACCCATTTTTTTGAAACTTAGCATGAGTTAATATTACCCCAAAACAACTTACTTGGTTGCATAAGGGCTAAGTGGCCACGTCCCTTTTGGCAGCTCCTATACAAATGCACCATTCCGCCCACATCAAAAATCGAGTAATAATATCAATACAACCAACGATATCGTGCCTAAATTTTGTATTTAGTGAAGATACAGTAGTATAAAGTTTTGATGACAAACTAGCCACGCCCTTTCTGGTACATTCCATACAAATGTAAAATTCCGCCACTTATAAAATAAAGTAATAATATCAATATACCGGTGCCCGGACATAACCCCGACGGACACAATCCCCAAAACGGTTTTGGGGCTTATGTTCGCCACGCTCTGCGGACATTACCCCCAATTTGCATTTGGGATTATGTACGCGGGGCATAGCGGACATAAGCCACAAAAAATATAACGGACATAACACCCAAACTAATTTTGCGGCTAAAAGTAATGAAAAAGCTTGATGAAGTGGGGGTGGGCGGTCAGCTCATAAGTGAGGAAAGACCCGAAAACTCTGTTTTTGAATCGTAACTCAAGATTTTGAGCGCGTTAGGAAAGTTTGGTATACAGATTCATGTCTTACTCGATCATACCCACAACATGTTCTAGGTCACTCACCAAGTTCCAAATGACTGCAGCATCATGTAAATGGTGAATGGTATTTGAGATTCGGCATATCAGATGATAATTTTCTCACTAGTTTTTATTTTGATTTCATTGTAATACGCCGTAGAAAAACTCACACCTCAAAAGCGTGTCCAAAATTATTCAAATGAACAATATATTCGCACAATTTACGATGTGCACATTAGAGTGGCCATAGTGGAAATTTTTTTGAAAAGTTAAATTTTTCGCACTGAAAAATATGAGGTTGGGGATAAAAATAATTATGCATATTTTTTTTTTTTTAATTCCGAGTACCTCCGGGTTGAGCCCAAACTTTTATTACATTACCCATTTAGGCTGAAGTGCAGAATATGGGGCGGGAGCCCGATTAAAAACCAAAAATATGCCATTGTCTTCATCTTGGCCCCCAAACATCGGAATGGTAAGTCAAAGTTGGCGCTCAGGCCCATGGGGCCCGGGGGGTCAAAAAAGGGGCCCCTTTCGGTTCTATGATGACCCCCCAGGTGCGGGTACTCAAGTGAAAGATATTTTCGAGACGAATCCAACGATGTTATTTTTAGGTTCCTACGGGTCTCCTGGACCGAGTTAGAGCCATTTCCGGGATATACCAAGAAAAAAAAATTATTTTTAACTAAATTTAAAAAATTTTAAAAAAATTTTTGCGTGCGGGGCTACTAAACCCAACATAGGCGTACCGTCATTTCGCCCAATGTCATTTCGCCCAAAAACAACCATGACATATCGCCCAAAACATGTCATTTCGACCAAAAACCTAACTACAACATGACATATCGCCCAAATGTTATGACAGAAAACCCAACTCAATTTTTTTGGGCGAAATGTCAGACTCATGACGACGGCACGCCCTGCTGCATACGTCGCAGTCAGTCTTGTACTCTCTCTCTCGGTGGGGGGCACGCCCCCGCCGCATACGTCGTAGTCAGACTCGCTACTCTCTCTCTTTCTCTGGCATTATTTAAACACGAATGCGGTGGGGGCACGCCCCCCTAAGGCGGGGGCAAGAGTACAAGACTGACTGCGACGTATGCAGCAGCGCGAGCCGTCGTCATGAGTCTGACATTTCGCCCAAAAAAATTGAGTTGGGTCTTCTGTCATAACATTTGGGCGATATGTCATGTTGTAGTCAGGTTTTTGGTCGAAATGACATGTTTTGGGCGATATGTCATGGTTGTTTTTGGGCGAAATGACATTGGGCGAAATGACGGTACGCCTATGTTGGGTTTAGTAGTTGGGTAGGTACTCGGAATTAAAAAAAAAAAAAAAATATATGCATAATTATTTTTATCCCCAACCTCATATTTTTCAGTGCGAAAACTTTTGGATTTCACATTTTTAATTTTTTCTATATAACGCTATGGCCAGTCTAGTGCACATGTAATCTTCCGAACCCACTATTGGCATGTGGCGATAATATGTCGGCTGTGGCTTATTGTGAACAATTTAGTAGTTTATGATTTCCATAAAACATCGTCATCTTTATCGGTTTACTGCTGTTGTTTTCGCGACTTCTCACGTCTCCAAATATTCTTTCGTCGACTACGGCTTCTTGAGCCTTGACGATTCCACTCTATGGCCACCCTTGTAAATCTTTGGGAAATTTTCCTTATGGTAGGCCAATCTACATCCACTTTCGTCGTTGAATATGGCTTCCTCGTCGATTAAGTTCCAAAGATCTATGTTGCATATGGTGTTGGACCAGAATATTCTGCATATGACTCCTACTCCTACTTGATCACTTATACCATGATTTGGTATTGCATTATTGTGTTCGAAACTAAAAGGTTTCACTTCCGTATAACGGAGTAGATTTAACAGATCCATTGAAAATTCTGAGCTTGGTTCGTCTGTATATTTGCTAGCTTCTCCATACTATTTGCAGTCTTCCGAATGCTTCTTACATCTGCTTCTGCCCTGCCATGTGTTGTCACTGTACTCAGTACAGTGTACTGCCTATATTGCCGAAGCTATCTACGTATTCAACTGGTTGACCTTGTATCATGTTGTGCTAAAATTTAGAATAGGCTGTGGTTTTCTTGAAGTATACCTCAAGTCTAACACTACGCGCTAATTTTTCTAGATCTTCAAATTTCGTTTGCATATTGAAGATTTTGTTAGAGATTTGACAAATATCATCCGCATAATCCAAATTTTCGAGTTGTCTTGAGAGACTCTAAGTTATTAACACTACGTTATTGCTAATGATCTTATCCAGCACGATTTTAAACAATTGAATTGATAAAGAGCATTCTTGTTTTACTCCAGCATTAATATGAAAAGTTTGCCTGTTGGTCCAGTGGTGAAAAACAGAGTTTTGCATCCACGTACGAAGCTCTGTTGATTCGAAAAATGTTGTGGAGTACTTATTTCTTGCCCAATGCCCAATGCCCAATGCCTGTTTGGTGGTGTCGAAGGCTTTCTTGAAGTCGAAGAACAGTAGATCCATGGGAGTACGCCCTTCTATAGGTTGCTCTACTACAATGCGTAGAGTATTGTCCTGATGTAATCAGCTTCTGTTTGGCCGAATACCTGCTTGTTTGTTCTCTTGCCTCTCTATTTTATTTTATAGTCTTCTCTTTATTATGACTGCCAGTATCTTATACATTGTGTTCAGTAGAGAAAATCCGTTCGATTTTTTCCAATCTTCAAATCGCCAAATTTCGGTCAGCTGTATTTTAAGGTTTTCAAACTAAATCCATTCGCCTAATTGGTGAGTTAATGGTGACAATGCTTTTGACGCACTGTGGAAGGCCTTCATACATTTTTGTCCAAAAACTATAAGAAGTGGTCCTAGATCATTGTGTCATTAGCAGCGAGCATCAATTTGAGTAAATTAAGAGAAAAAAAGAGAATTTTATAAAACTCAGCCACGACAACCCATCTACCGCTCATATAACCCAAATTCAAATCTAACTAAACTAAATCCTAATTACCCAAGATGATTGCGATCGCATACAATGCCGAAATTTGGAACGTACACTTACTAAAATGAACACCAGACGCATGGAAAGCTTGCCAACACATCCCAATAATTTATATAAATTTATAGAAAAACTTTGGCCATACCATTACCAATACCCATATTTTCAACACATCCAAATAATGGATATAAATTTATAGAAAAAACTATAGCCATACCATCACCAATACCATGCCCATATTTTTCCCCGGCCGGTATTATATATCTATGCTCTTCGGTGATGCTACATGTTTTACGGCTATGACATGTACGCACAATTCTTATAACACCTCTGCCCTTATGTTGATTCATACACTGATGTAATGTTCAATTTAAATTTGCATTTCTTTTTCTTGTTGTTTTGTTTTCGCTTTCCCCTCACTCCCGTGTAATTGTTAATTGCTTATAACTTTCTTAATTGTAGTTTCATTTCCTGCTGTCTTTGTTGTTACTTTGTTGGTACATGAAGTCTATCCCATGGTGGTGAGTGTAATATCGCAGTTGCTGGAATCAAGTTGCTGACTTTGAATGCTGAGCTGAAGCCATTGCGTAGTAAAGGCTGCACAGTCAACTTAATTCCAGGTACTGCAATATACATTTCATGGATAGCCATTCTAAGTTATAAGGTTTCCATTCTCCATCTTTTGTTTTTGGTGTGTGTTATATTCACTTGGCACTTGTTGTTGTTACCTTTGTTACCTTTTAATTTGTTGTGTTGTTGCCGTCGAGAATGAAATTTAATTACACTTTTTTATTTTGTTTCACTTTATGTGTTTTGTAAAAAAAACTTTTATGAAGTTGTATGATTTATCACTTTCTTTTGTAAGAAGAATTATTGTTGTTGGGTTATTTGTTGTTGATGTTGTTGCGGAGGGCGAAGCAGAAATTAATTGAATAAGAAAAGTACAAAACAAGAAAAGATTTTGGAGAAAACTGCTGAAGGGAGACTAGAATTTGATTGCCTTTTTTTGTGAATGTATAGCTGCAGTAATGTATAACAAGAATTATTTTAATTGTGTTTTATTGTTTTAGTTGTGCTTATTCTTTTATTGGTATTACCTAAAATGAAACAAAAAAACAACGTAAAAAAGTAGGCTTATATTCGCTTTTTCTAAAATAAAGTAATGAATGAAATTATTGGAAGAATGCTTAGTTTCGTTAGAACATGCTAACATCATGCGTATGACCTGGGTTTAAGCCCATTAGCAACCTCCTCAATATTGTATCGTAGACAGAAACTTCTGTATAGTTGATTCTATCGGCATTTGTCTCGTAAAATCTTCTCAAAAAGCTATCCTTCCGGTTCATAGTTAAACTATAGATCATGTTGTGTAAGTCTTTTAATAAAATCCTTCATTGGATGCAAATGATACAAGTGTTTCAGTACGTATGAGTTATGTACACGGCATAACGTATACTTCTTGAGATGAGTTGTATGGCGCTCCAAAAACCAACTTTGCCTGATGTGAACGGATTGGGAAAATGACTCTTTAGAACGGTATAAATAATTCACTTTGAAAGTGAAGGACTTGACAAATTTTAGGGTCACGTAGTGCATCTATACAAATTGAATACAACAGAAGAATTTCTTGGCAAACAAGTTATTTTGTTTTTGTTTGTTTATCGACAGACAATAACATTTCGAAGAAATTAGTAGCGTCAACATAGATGAAGCTACAGAAAACGACGAAATGAATAACACAGCACTGCGCAAAGCAACTTCAGAACATCAATCAACCCTTCCAGCCTAAATGAGATTAAAGAAGCCATTGGAAAATTAAGAAGTTATAATGCAGCAGGCGAAGATGGAATACCAGCCGAAATTCTACGAGCTGACATCAAAACGACCACTAAACTTCTACAGCCTCACATCACATTAGTATGTGAGGAAGAAACGCTGCCTCCAACTTGGAAAAGGGGAATCGTTGTAAATTTGGGGAAAAGTGACGATTAGAAAGATTGCAACAACTGGACAGAAATTACTCTAATGAACACCATATACAAAATACAGACAGTCATAATACAGTAAAGTCTACAAAATAAAATAGAGAACAATCTTCGATATCCGGCCGAATAGAAGCTGCTTAGATTAGGTCAATACTCAACGCATTATAAAAGAGCAATCTATAGAATGGCGTACTCCCCTGTATCTAATGTTCATAGACTTCAAGAAAGCCTTCGACATCATCAAACGGTCTGCCATAAGGAAAGCATTGAGTAAGAGAGGAGTACCCCAGAAAATAATTCAAATCATCAAAGCTATGTACGAGGATGCAGAACTCTCATTTCTTCACAACGGGAGCATTAGCCAAACATTTCATAGTTATACTGGAGTTCAACAAGGATGCCCTCTATCCCCTGAACTGTTTACCATAGTGATGGATGAGATCATGAACAAAGTCTGCCTAGAGAGAAGAGGAATTATATTATATTATATGTAACAGAAGCGGAATTTTGCTGTGGAATTGTAAATAGGCAGAAAAGCCACAGCCTATTTACATTCCCATGGCTTCGTTTAAAAAACTATTAACAGTAGTACATTTTCATAAGGATCGGTCCGTAAGGGTTTACTCGAGTTATCCTGCTCACCAGCCATCCAGACAGACGGACATAGCTAAATCATCTTAAAAAGTCCTGAAACGAATTTTTTCTTAAGATATTTGATACTATCGCGTATCATATGATATATACCCTTATACCTGAGTGAGTGGATATAAATATAGTTATCTTACCGTGATGTTAATATGTAATTTTCTAACCTATTTGCAAAATTGTATGCATCCAAAACAATAACAATGTTGTAAACAAACTGTGTTTACTATGGGAGAGTGTTTTATATTATCTTCGGCTATTTTTGTAGACTATACCCAACATGTTTTGTCAAATATTGAAATGGATTGTTATATAAAAAATCAGTTAAATAAAAAACAGTACAAAAACAGTAAAAGGTTTGAAAAACAGTACTTCTGCGTACTGTTTTACGTGTTGTGCAGAAACAGTACATTAACAATAAAACAGTACATGTACTGCTAAAAACAGTACGTCTGGCTACCCTATACATGGCCAACCAGTCGAATACGTAGATAGCTTCTGCTATCTGGGCAGTACAGTGACAACAAATGGCGACGCAGAAAACCACAAGTATTAGTCGACAAGTGCGTCAGAGTTATATGGAGGATATTCTGTCCCGACACCATCAGCAACACGGAACTCTGGAACTTAAACAACGAGGAAACCATACTAAAGCATATTAAAGGCAGAAGACGGAGGTGGATCAGTCATACTATCAAACCATCATAACAAATAGTGTATCAAATAGTAAAATTTATTGTACCAAAAAGTACAGATTATAATACCAAAAACCACAATTTATTCAACTTTGTTGTTTATACAAATTTTCAATATAAAATAGCACAATTTATTGTTACAAATAGCACTGTTTATTGTATAAAAAAATACAATTTATTGTACCAAAAAGTTCTTTTATTGTACCAAATTGTGAATTTTTTTGTACTGTACTGTAAATAGTACAATTTGTTGTACCAATATTTTAATTTTTTTTTAACAATAATGTGCGTTTATTGTACAAAAAAGTACTTATTTTACTAAAAAGTACTTTCAATATACCAAAAAGTACTTAAATTGTGCGAAAAATTCTTTTTATTAAATTAAAAAGTCCTTTTTGTATCCAAACTTTCTGCTGTTGTATCAACAAGCTTCTCCCCCACGTACCAAAAAGGACAGCACTGATTGTCGCTCTATTCTTGCCACCTAAAGTTGTAAAGGTTGTAAGTCCAATTTTGCCTAAATGTATTTTTTTGATGTAGAACGCAAAATAAATTGAAATAAAAATCCACCAAAAATATATGCGTTGTCACTTTTCATACACATAATTGCATTTAAAGTTTTGAAAAAGTAAGTCGTTAAAAATTTGAATTTTGGACATACACCCTTTGCGACTTTAGGTCGCGAAATGATTTACTGCATTCATTGACATAGAAGATAGTTGTTATTGTATTGGGTTTGATAGAAGAGAGCTTATCGTGAGCTGAAAGTGTTCTTAGTTTGGTTTGAAACAACAAAACAGAAACAACAATGCACCATTTGCCATCGTTCGCATTAAGGTAAAACTAATATTTTTAAGGCAAATGTCTTGCAAATACAGTACTGTAAGTCATTAGATCTTATTAGTGAAGCAAATGCATTTTTGCAGACAAACACTTTTCATAAAAATGTCTTTATACAGATCTTTTTTCTCTGGAAAATGTTACATACAATGCATTTTCACGTTGATAAGTTATTTACTAGGCAATTTTTTTCAGCAACTGACAATATGTTCTCTATAACATTTGGTAACAACTTAAAATTTCAAAAACTAAAACCGTTACCACCTTATATAAACAGTCATATCAAAATAAATTCGGAGGTGCAAAATTTTTGTTTTTTATGAGAGTGGCAAAAACACAGGATTTTACGCTTTATCCATTACTTTTGTTATTCGCTGTCCGTTTGTTAAGTTTTAATTGTCATTAAAGAGGTATAAGCAAGAGCGTTGTTAGTAACATAGTTACTTAAAACTGTCATATTTCAGTGATTATCAGCATTATGTCTTTAAAAACACCCCTAATCATAAAATTATTTGGCAAATAATTGCCACATTTTCTCTATAAAGATTATATTGATTGATTATACGATTGTTTTTAATGCGATCAATAGTATTAACGTTATGAAACTTATTGTCAAGCAAAAACTAAAAAAAAAATTGCTGGAAAATATCAGAAACTTGAAAAAGTATTAAATTTTATTTATCTGAATTGAAGCTACATATCATGTATACATGGATCATAAAAATCGATGCATTGCCTATTAAAGGCAATGTGTACCAGCATTTTTTCCAGGCAAAACTTGGTTGTGAATTGACTGAGTTATCAGCTCATAAGTGATGAAAGATCCGAAGTACCGGTTTTTGAATCATAAGTCAAGCTTTTGAGGGTGTTACGAAATTTTGTCATACATATTAATGTTGTACTCGACCAGACCTACAACATGTACAATGGGATTGATCAAGGAAGTTCCTTACATTTTTTTATTTTGTAACAGTGTGATATTAAAGAACCAAATTCGAGCTAATCAGTGTGGATTTCGATATGGTATATTACATTAATGTTGTACTCGAACAGACCTACAACATATACTAAGTCACTCTCCAAGTTCCTTCAATCAGTCCTGGGGAAGACCCCAGAAATGCAAATCGACACAACATCTGTTTATTGATTTCAAAGCTGAATTCGACAGCCTGATACAATAAAAACTATTAGCTGCTATGGCTGAGTTTGATATCGCCGTGAAACTGATATAACTTTGCGGGATGGCACTGACCGACACCAAGTTTTCAGTGAAAAGAGGAGCAAAACCCGAACGGAGCCATTTTCTACCAAGCGAGGTTTTAGACAAGACTATGGTCTATCACAAGATCGCTTTAACATCATAAAGGAGATTATCATGCGGAAGGTTGCAGTAAACACAACTGGTACTATCTTAATCAAAAATCACATTGCTCTCGTATGCCGATGATATAGCTAACATTGGACGTTACTGCGGCCCTTTCAAGCATGGACAAACAGTGAGCAGAAGTGGGTCTGGTGATGAATGAGAACAAACCCACGTCATTTTGTTTTAACGAACAACGAGTATACATGTTTGGGACGTTGCGTGAACGTTGACTCACCCTTACGGATGAGGTCTTAAGACCAAATTCGTTTAAGGACTTTCTAAGGCAATTGTGCCATGCCCGTCTGTCTGTCTGCATGGTGTGCACGACAAGTTGAGTAAACCTACACTGACCTTTATGAAGTTTAAACAGTATTCATATTTTTCAAAATTAGGTTATGGGATTGTAAATAGGCAGAATAGTCCACTGAAATACGACGTCTTAGCTTAACGTCCCCAACTCACTAACAAGGTTGTTATTAATAGATTTGCAACGACGCAGAGATCTTGATAATCGATATACAAATAACCGTGCTATGGAAAAAACCCGGAATATGGAGTTTTTGCCACGCCCACAAAAAAATTGTTTACACCCCAAAATTAGTTTTGCCATAACTATGCATATGCATTTTTTAATTAAAATTTAGACATTTTGAGTTGTCATCCATTCTTGAACAGGTTAACATAATCGGAAACTTTTCGTAATAATAAAAAATATTTTAATATTTTTTTAATTTAAATGGTTTAATTGAATAGTTGGTTGGTCAGTTTTAAAAGTCATAGTTATTTTCAAATTTTTTTTTTTTTTTAAATTGGCATTAAGATAGATATTATGTGTTTACATAACTTTTTTTAGACGACAACATTGCTTTTGCCGGCCATAACTATTGCCATTAACTTATATGCGGTTTGGTTTGTATGGCTTAACACACACACACATATACGGGTTCATTAGAACGCACCTCGAGTTGAGCAATTGTACAGATGGTATTACTCAGCTAATTTTGTTTTGGGCAGTTTCCCTTCGTTTTTTGCATAGTTTTTATGATTTCATTTCGTATTCTCTTAGGGTATTCTGAATTGTTTACTATTGTTATGTAAATTAACAATGATAGTATAAAATGCAAATTTTACAATTGCTGTTGCCATTACACTACATTATCTATTATGCTATGTACAAATAAATTGAATTGTCTTTTAACAACATGTTATCTATTGTTATTTTGTTATGTTTTTTCATACATGATTTACTATGTCTATGCTCTTGTTTTGTTAGTTATTTTGTTGGTTATTATCAAATATGCAAAAATAATGGAAATCATAAAATTTAGTTTTGTTATCAAATTACCACAATTGTGTTCTGTATTGTTTGTATAAATTTGCAAATTTTTGTTTTTTTTTGTTGGATAATCCTTTTTTTGTTTTGTGTTGTTTTTTTTTTGATTAGTCTCTTTACTTGTTATCACCTAAAATATTTACACAAACTTTGTTTAAATTTGTTGACTTTTTCTGCATTTGCATTTATTTATTTAGTAACTATCATTGTAAGCATATATGTATATAATTTTTTTTTTGGGTATGTTTTATTTTTTGGGTTTAGTAAATAAGTTTTTTTTTTAATTTGTATATTTATTGTGGGTTTGCTTGTTTGTTTACTTGTTTATTCTATGCCAATTTGTTGTTGTTCAGGTTTAGTTACTTATATGTGTGGTATTGCTTACGATTGTCGTTTTTGTTGTTGTTGTGTGTGTGTGTTTAATGTCAACATTTTGTTTATTTTCTATTGTTTAATTTATGCTTTATTAATATACAATGAAAGTGATAGTTTTTTTTCTTTGCTCAACATGTCAAATAATTGATTATTAATTATTATGTAATTAACCAATTAATTGTTTTAAATTTGTTGGTATTTCTATGACTTGTTAATAGTTTTAGTTTAGGTTTTTTTTCTTCTATTATTTTTTTATTAGGTCTATGCGTATAAAATTGGCACCTTTACATGAAGCATTGATTTTTTTGTTGTTATTAATTAGTTGAGTTTTTTTTCTATCGGTATATTAATTTAATTTTTGTTTATTAGTAATTTAAGGTGTTAAGTTAAGGAGTTTTTTAATGCTATTTACAATATAATATATACAATATGAAATTTTGGAAGATTTTTGGAAATTCTTTCATTAATTTGAAATTATAATGACTCTGGTAATGAAATGGGAGTTCGAATTTATCTGCTTGAATTTTTATAGAGATTTTACAAAAAAAATAAAAAATTACGAAATAAAAATACAATTTTAAAATTTTTAATAAAAAAATGAAAAATTACGAAATAGAAAATACAATTTTAAAATTTTTAATAAAAATCTTATAGTTTTTTGAAATTTCATATTGAAATTTTAAAATACATGCTAAAATGAGTCAAATTATGTCACTTTCAAAATAAACAGCACATATTTTTGAGCAACTATTGCTTATAGATTGTCCACCACCAAGCCAAAACTTGACCAACACGGCAATTGCACGGCCTAAAAATAATAAAGCTGTGGGAACCGATGGACTGCCAGCAGAAGTTTTTAAGGCCGGTTGCTAAAGAAATGCGTGGCCAATGCTCGGAATTTATGTCATGTGCTTAAGAAAGGCGATCCAAGTGTGTGTACCAGCCTTTTACCCATTGCATACAAGACCCATACACTGTGTTACAGTGTATGTCAGTCAAAACTCGGTTAAGAATTGACTGCGTTATAAACTATAATTAGGGAAAGGAATCTTATGCAAATTCATATTTTTTCTGGACTTCCTAAAATAGAAACAGTTAAGTTATCTTTACGATTTATGAAATTTCCTTTAAAATGGAATTCAACCGTTTTTGCATATTTTGCATATATGCGCATATTTTTAGCAATTTTTACAATAAATGCATATTTTTGCTGCATAGTTTTTCTTTTTTGATTAAAAACCACTTTAAAATGTAAGACGCTTTTAACTTTTTGTGGAGCATCTTTGGGTAAAAGTTCCTTCATAATTGGTTAACAAAATTCTTCTTAACAACAAAGTTTTTTAAAAATTTTTAAATTGCGATCCCAGGATTATTGGATGCAAAGTTTATTGCGTAAAAAAATATCTTTTCCCAAAGTCAATGACAAAAGCTGTCAAGAATTGTCTGGCTCGGTAGGATTTTTGCATATATAAAATTATTCTATTCCTAACCGCTGCAGCGCCTCCATGGTAAAGGCGGCAAAGGGTTTACAATGCTGTTGCATAAACAAGTCACATGTTTATAGAAGTGAAGTTTATTAACAAAGTCATTTTGTTGTACTGAATTTTTTTATATAAAATTGAATTAATGAAGTGCTGGTATTCCGCTTTCTCCAGAGACAATTATAACAAGATTGGGAGCATGGCTTAATGCAGTCGAATCCAGACTTACTCCACGATTTCGATTCGATATCGGTTTATGCATTTTCTGTTATTTTTGCCAAAATTCATGCAAATTTTATTATTAACGAAATATTAAATAGTTTTTGAACTGCATATTTTATATGATTTTGGTGCATATTTTTTATTTTTCAGTGCATTTTATATGCGCATATTTTCGATTTTTTAGTGCATAAAATTTCTTGTCCTACAAATAAGTGAGGTAAGATCCGAAATACCGGCTTTTGAGCCGTAAGTCTAGATTTTGAGGGTGTTAGGAAACTTTGGTATACACACTCATGTTGTACTCTAGCAGACCTACAACACATACAAGGAAGAGATATATGAAGTTTCTTAATTTTTTTCCATTTTTTACCTGACCTGATTCGAGCTAATCAGTGTGGCTTAAGAGCTGGTAAATCCACCACTGACCCGGTAATTCCAATAGTCCTGAGGAAGACCCCAGAAATGCAAATCGACATTCGCTATCTATTTATCGATTATAACGCTGCAATAGACAGTCCGATACGACAAAAACTATAGGCTGCTATGGATGAGTTTGGTATCCCCACGAAGCTGATATAACTTTAAACGATGACACTGACCGGCACTAAGTCTTTAATGGAAATAGGCAAAAATCTGACAGAGCCATTTTCTACCCAACCAGGTTTTAGACAAAACGATGGTCTGTCACGAGATGTCTTTAAGATCATAAAGGAGATGATCATGCGGAAGGCTGCCTTAAAGACGTCTGGTACTGTCTTAATCAAAAATCACATTGCTCGCATATATGGTCGAGGACAGCAAGAAGTTACTGCAGCCTTTTCAAGCATTGAGAAGCAATTGACAGAAGTGGTTCAGTGATAAATAAGAACGAAACCAAGTTTTTTTGTTTCAACGAACAACGAGTATACTTCTTTGGGACTCTGCTTGAACGTTGACTCGTCCTTAAGATCAAATTCGATATAGATATTATTGTTCGAGGACTGCAGGATGTTACAGCGGCCTTTTCGAGCATTGAGAAGCAGTTGACAGAAGTGGATCTGGTGATAAATGAGATTAAACGCACATTATTTTGTTTCATTGAACACCGATTTTTCTTGTATGGGATGTTGAATGACTTTTTAAGACAACTGTGCCATGTCCGCTCTGCCTGTCTGGCTGGTGTACAAGATAAATTGAGTAAACCTACACTGACCCTTATGAAAACTTAACAGTGTTAATATGTTTCAAAGTCAGTTATGAGATTGGGGACCGGTCGTGGCATAGTGGTTAGAACACGCGGCGGGATGTTGTCGACAACAACTTCGCAGTATAAGTATCGATATAATCGGCACTAGTAAGAGCTTCACAAAGAGAGACGTTCGCATTCGTGGACAAACAAGTAAGAACCGTTTATTGTGAATCTAAAATAGAAATCGTGGTAATTCACAACAACGAAAAAAGCATCCCACTCCTCACTCATGGCGTGTAAAGGCAAATAAAGTAAGTAAGTAAGTGATCAGACCAGCCCTTCTGGTACCTCCCATACAAAATTAAAAATTTAAAATGTTTCCCATAAGTTCCAACTGGACAACTGTAGGTTTTTGATTAAGGTTAGATTAATTATCTTGTTATAATAGACAAACCTTCAGAAACCCGAAAGCTTTGCCACACACCTTCTGGTACCTTCCATACGAATGACCGAATTTACACTCGTAATCTTACATATCTTTTCAGTAAGTACATAAAATTCATTAATATTTTGAGGAAGATGTTCGCTTATGAAAGTTTGAATCTGTAATGAATATATACTTTATCGGTCTAGCCCTTCTGGTACCTCCTATACAACATAACCTTTTTTTGAAAATCTTATATTTCTGAAATAACTTACAAACGGACATCTAGATGATATTGGAATTTGGTCAGGTTAACAATCATGTAATATTAGACAAATCCTTAGAATATCGAAAAATTTGCAATAAAGACCTCTGGTACCTGTTAAACGAAAATAATAATGTCAGCCTGGAGACGAATATTGATTCTAAACCACTGCTAATATGCGTCAGGCAAGTCATTCAATGACGAAGCCCTCTGTCTACGCACAAGATCCAACTCTACCAGACACTTATCCTACCTGTCCTGCTATACATCACAGAATCTTGGCTAGTATTCTGTAAGGCTTCGAGAGAAAAAATACTTCGCAAAATATTTGAACCTATCTTCGTTAACGACGAGTACCGCCTTCGTATGAACTATGAGCTGTATAACGACATGGACTTAGTCAAGCACAAATTGATGGAAATGCTCCAGCTCAAAAAGTCTTTGGCACTAAACTCTATGGGTCGCTCAGGAGGGGCGATCAAAACTTCGCTGGGTGGACCAGGTGTAAAAGCTGTTACCTAAACTTGTTGTGACGAGCTATGTAAGGAGTGCAAAAAACCAAGGAGTTTTTCTATTTGCGGCTACTGGAGGAAGAATTTCTTTTTCTGCTGACCAATACAAGGGTTATATTATTCCTTTTCATATGAATACACACATTCTGCGTTTTGTAGTTGGTCTCTGTTATCGGGTCTCAAGGCCCCGATATCATATAGTAAAAGTGACCCTGCATAGGCTTATGGAAGTCGTACCACTAAACTCGTGAAACGAATACCTTTCGTTTGAGCACCCACATTAGTCCTTCCGACGTCTAATTTTTCGGTATTTTTTTCTTTAATTCCAATTTTTCCAAACAACAAACTGCCCCTTATCGTTAAATTCAGCCACTTTTAAAATTTAATGAGAAGTTTAGAAGATTACCCCCTACATACAAACAAACAAACTAATAATATCACAAACATCTCCTATTTATAATATTATTATAGCTATATATACATATAAATCAATAGCAGAAATTAAAAAAGGCAATTGTGAGCAAACTCTTTATATGTACCACATAATAACTATCCCTACTCTCTCTCGCACTGACATCAAGTTGCAATCAATTTTATTTCCTTATACTGCAGTTGCACGGAAAAACCTTTACATGGTCATAATAAAATCATAATGTAATTTCGCAGCAATTTGTAAACAAGAGACGAACGGCGACGATACACATTATATGATTACATTACTTATGTTTTTATTATTAAGAAGACTACAGAAGAGCTGTCTGCTGACTGCTGCCATTCGCTGCAGTTCGTGTGAGTTTCCATTAATATAATAAAGCGTGTATGTGAGTGTGTGTGTTTTTTTATCCAGCTCTCCCATGCATTTAGCCACCGCAAAAAGCGTAAAACATTCTCATCGTAGCCAAGCACCATAGTCATGGTTGTGTATAGCTTTTGCAAAAGCCTGCCTTCACACCAACATATGTAATTTTGTGGTTAACATTTTACGCACACAAACACACACATACTTCCACACACACACGTAACAAGTACACTGTGTGTTTTATGCACATCCTTGAGCATACAATAATAATAACATACACCGTAAAGGTATTTGTGTCGATTGATACATATGTACAGAAACTTACAAACATACCGGTGGCATGGCAATATTTGCATACTATAGCCATAATTTCCATCTGATCTGATTAACCATCAATCACATACATTATCACTTTGGGAAATATTTGCATTGCTGCTGTAATCTGTATGAAGGCTATGAAATGAAAAGAAATGAACATCTACTTTTGAATATAGTACAATTCCTGTGTGAGTTTTAATAACGAAAACAGCAACAAGGATAAGCTATAGAGTTCGGTGTAAAAAAATAAAAACAAACTGATTGCACTCTCAAGATTGTGCGTTAATGGCATCAAGTGTATACAAGTTGTTTTTTATGTTTTCGAAGTACTTTGCCAGTTCATTACTCGTTTGTTACTTTTTGAGTATAATTGGAAGGAAGGTTATATGCAGTTATATGCAGTTAGTTGATATGATAGTGAGAGTCAGAAAAGCTTGGAGTTTTCACTAGGAGAAAAAGAATTGTAGAGTGCAAATTCAGTATTTATCTTGGATAGAATAGAGATTACAGATGATTCTTTTGAATTAATTAGTAATCGACGTGGATTTTTTATATTAGCTTAAGTTATATTTTAAAAATTATGCCATTGAACACTGTGAAACATTTTTAGGGTCGTTGTCTTGTGGGGGGGATGAGAAATTCTAAGCCAGAGTGAAAGTACTAGGATAGTATAGTGAAACCCTCAAAGGGTTTGGCGTTGTCAGACCAATATTTTTTTATGACCTTTTATATTTATTTTTGCTTATTTCGATGTATTTTCGCTTTGTTGGGAATGGGAATAATACGTGCGTAGTGTTACTTTACAACAATCTAGCAAAGACCACAGAGCAATATATAAAGAGTGACCAATACTCCAAACTTAAATTTTGTTGGAAAACGAGGTGGGAGCGATTTATTGTAAACAACACCATAGTTCATAAAAAGGGTACTTTTGCGGTATTTTTTTCTACAGAAATTAGTAAAGCAGTTGGCAGCAACCTTTTCTCTCTCTGTTATTCTTCTGTTATGCGCAGAGACCTACGCTGCTGTTTAAAGATCTGCAAAGACTAACTGCTGTATGAATTGCTAATGGTGCCGATGTGAAAAACACAAATATTGCCGGCCTCACGAAGATATGGAAGGCCCATCACTGCTTTGTTATCAAATATCATGTTCGTCAGGGCAAAAAAGGCATGCGTTGCCATACTTTACGGCATATTAAATGGTTCGTTTATGTCTCCACTCCAACCAAATCCGCAAGTCATAGGAAGACAAGATCTCGAATGTCGTAACGTTGGGACTTGAGTCGGCACTTTGACTAATATCCAATGGGCCGAAAGCTTATATGACAGAATGCCAACGGACACATGGTCCACCGGATAGCAATGCGTCCAAAAAAAATTACTGTCTACCTTTCGAAAACGACGTTGTTGGGGCTATAACGACAGACAGACGGACATGTCACAATCTAAAAAAAATCATGAAACTAATTTGGTCTTAAGATACTTAGAGTCAAACATGACTCCTTTAATGCGTTACATATTTTCTCGTATCCCTAAAGGTGATGATATAAAACTCAGTTTGCTTCTGTTGGTCGTCTGGACCGATCTCTTTGAAATTTTCGCAGAATATAGCTGTATAGGTTTCTTGAATTTTTGGTATAAAAAGTGGGCGTGGCTCCGCCCACTGGATAGACTTTTTGAAAACCCCACATTTGGAGGACTTTTTCACCAGGCGCCTTTAAAATGCAGTGTTTTTAAGTATTTAGATAGTATCAGTGGGCGTGGCATACTAATTAAAACTTTAAAGGACTGCATCGCAAAAACTATCAGAGTTATGAATATGGTATTTGGTATAGATGATGTTCTTCCTATTCGAATTACAGCTAGGGCGGAAGTGGGAGGTGACAAGTCCCCTTTTCAAAAATCATTCTAACGGCTTTTTAAAGACCGTATGTTGTGAAAATTTCACAATCAGTACCACGATGACCTGCTGATAGTCTCTAGTTATACTTGGTTATAATTGGATAAGGGGGCGTGGCAACACCCATACAACTTGAAATTTAAAATGACGATATGTCATGAACTATCAGAAGTATGAAGATGAGATTTGTTACATATGTTGTTGGTACAATATGAATTACAGCCAGGATAGAAGTGGGCGGTGCCACGCCCCTTTTTAGAAATCGCTGTGGCGGCTTTTCTAACAGCCCTATTGATACGTATTTTTTACAAAGTGGAAGTGATGAACTGTTGATAGTCCTTGGCTATACTTGGTTGTGGCTGAAAAAAGGGGCGTGGCACTGGCCATGCAACTTAATATTTAAAACGGATATATATCATGAAAAATCAGAGTTAGGCAGATGAGATTTGTTATATATGTTGTTGGTACACAGTGAATTACAGCAAGGATGGAAGTAAGCGGTGCCACGCCCCTTTTAAAAGAAACTTTTATAATAGAAATAATAATAGTTTAATAGCCTAGAAATTTTACAGTATGTTATAGATGCCCTAGAGATATGAACAGGGTATTTGCCGACCATACACGTCAATATTTGGCTATCACTTATACACTGTTTCAATCAATTTTCCGTACACCAGGCAGTTGAGAACATATCGCTCATTTCGTGCAAGACCGTCATAACTCAAAAATCGTGATTTTTTAGTTAATGATGTAGAATTGTTCATTTCATCAGACGCCATGTTGTGTAACTTAATAATATAATTAATATATTTTATACACTTCGCTTGAGAGCTATATGAATTCCTCCATTTCGTACAAGTTGGGTGTAAATAGAAAACTTAAAACGAGTTTATCTCGGAATCGATATTTTTAAGTTATGACGGTCTTGCACAAAATGGGCGATATGTCAATGTATGTCAAATATGTTTTTTAACGTTCAATGCTTTTTAAATACGGCGGAGTATGCAGGGAAAAGCTGAGTTTTGCTATAGAGATTCAGTTTGGCACACAGATAGTAACCGGCAGGACTGGCTGAAATTTTAAAGACGAAATTTATCCTTAGAGAAATACAATTTGGAGCCCCAATAGTACTCGGCACTTCATATTCAAATTTGAATACGAAATTATTATATTCGACCAGCAAATGGTCGGTATACTGGTTTGGTATACATATAACAAGTCAATTGAAAAGTTCCCGGCCTGACACATAGATGGTGGTACTAGAAACAAATCCATATGATTCTTTGTTAGCCCTATCCTTCAAAAGACGCGTGTATAAATGTGACAGCTGTCGGATCATTAACATAGTTAGTTAATTATAGCATTTTGAGTGATCCAACTTTTGTTATAATATTGCTTTTTGAAGGGGAAACATACAATTGAAGCAAAAACTTGGCTTGATGACGAGTTTCCGAACACTGCCCCAGGAAAGGCTAAGTTCAGACGTGGTGAAATGAGCACCGAAGATAAACCCGAGTTTTTTGGTCGATATGTGAAAATGGATGAAACATGGCTTCATCATTTCACTCTGTAGTCCAATCGGCAGTCATCTGTGTAAACTGTACACGATGAACCCGCTCCAATGAGCGGAGAAACGCAATAGTCGGCTGGCACGTAAGGACCATCAACAGCGACTATTACATTGCGTTATTAGACCGTGTGAAGGACGAAATCAAAAACGACCGTATTTGAAGAAAAAGAAAGTGCTGCTTCTACAAGACAATGTACCGTGCCACAAGTCAGTGCTTCGAAATGCTTCCGCATCCACCTTATTTTCCAGATCTTGCCCTCAGCGACTATTTCCTGTTCTCAGATCCCAAAATAAGTTCCGGTATTAGTACCCGGCATTGTATATTCAAATTATCTGAAGTTCGTTTTATTTTTGATCAGTGGGCGCATGGAACATAGTGTTTTTAAGCGCTAATATTCGATACACAAACAGTAGCGACAAACATTAGGAAGCATGCCATAGTGTTTTGCCCAGAAAAATAAAATTTAGTACACAGATAGTTTACGGCAGTACAGATACAAATTTGATTTAAATTTAGATAGAGATTTAGCATTGTAAACCATAAATGACGTTTTATGTTTGAATCTAGTCACATATGTACGCTTAACATATTATTGTTGAGGTATACAAATTGGCCTATATATAACACTTTTGATATTGATATTTTAATAAGTTGATTTTTATACAGTCTCCAAATATGCAATAGCGAATCATTGCCACTAAAGAAGAATCTGAAAAGTTTTATTAAAATCGGCCAAACTCATCAGATAGAACTCAAAATGAACTCTTGTAACAAAATATGTAGTTTGTGTTCATAACTTTGTTTAACTCTATAAAAATTCCGCGAAGCTGATGCGACTGAGCAATCGTTTTTATGATAAAGCCCTCTTTATCGACGTAGTCAAGCGCATTCAAACAGATCGAATGCCTTGGCTTGTACACGTTGTACGAATGGACGAAAACTCTCCGGCTCGAAAAGTCTTCGGCAATGAACTCGAAGAGCCGCGCAGGCGCGGACCAGGTGATGGAGCTGTAATCTAAGCTTGGTGTGACAAACTATCAACGGATCGCAAAAGACCAAGGCACTTGGAATACTTTTCTACGTGCGGCTACTGATAAATTTCTGTTGTTGCTGCCACTAAAGAAAAAGAAGAACACTATAAAAATGTATGCGAATTTCAGTTATATTATTTAATACCATATTTTATATTCTCCCCACTAGCACACAGATATCGGCAAAACTCCCTTTTTTTCTCCTGCGGAAACTTCAAACACTGCATTATACAGAGGCGTAGTAAAAACCCTGAACACATTTTTTTAAACAATATTTTTCACTTCCCTTTTCACTGAATGAATGACGACATACTATATTTTTTAAATGTACTAATAGAAAATTGTTGTAATACAAACCACTGACTAACATGACAATCTTAGTCAATTTCTTGAGAATTTCCTTCAAGTGACTTTGACCCTATATTGCGGACGAAAAAATAACTTTCCTTAAAAGCATATTTCTCCCAATAAGCAATTCTGTACAAAACTTCACAATTGATTTCTTAATATTGAACACTCAAACTTGGGTTTTTTTTGTCCATTGTGCGGCAACCCAAGATAATCCATAAGTTTTGTATATCAGAATTTTCTATCTCGAAAAATTGTGAGACTCGCCGACGAAAAGTACGATAAAAGTAAAAAGGAGACTTTTCATACAGAGAAAATTTAAATGTTATATGAAAAAAAATTTGCATTTTAATTGTTTTAAGCCAATTGCAAATATGGTGTTTTGCTACGGCCGCAAATTTGTCAATGTAATGTTCGTAAAGAGTAGTAAGTTTAATAATCTTTGAATACCATCTAAAATTCCCTTTTAATTTCCCTTCCCTTTAAATTACACCATGCTGAAAGCATCAAATGTACAACATAACAACTAACTATAGCAGGTAATTTACCTTGCCTTCAAAGTTACCAGACAATTTTCTACGCCTGCACACAATTCAATTGCTGAACTGAAAAATAGTAAATCCCACTTTATATACAAATTCACTAGAAAAACTATTTACAATTCTTATTATTTTCTATAGAAATAAAACAGAAATAAAACGGAAATAAACCGCAAACAATAAGGAAACGAAAACAAAATTGTTGTTTCTTTGTAATTTCCATATACATTAGAAACAGTTGTCATGTGGACGCAATTAAAAATAATAGACAGAGAAAAAGAGCGCGCGAGTGGAAAAATAAAACGAAGAATCTACAACCCCAGGATTAACTTGTATAACTACAATATGTATGTATATGCAGATGTAGGTAAGTAGTTAGGTAGTATGATGTCTTTCGTTTCACTAGGTTTATTGCAATAGATTTTACTTTGGTTTCCATTCACTTTGATTGTATATGCATCAGTATGTTTGAATATATTGTATACTTTGTTGCTGTTGCTGCGGCTGCTGCTGTTGTTGTTCTTGTTGCGGCTGATCCCTCTTTGGAGGCTGTAGCTCTCTGCGTGTAGCTGTTTTTGCAGTTGCACAGATGTATTTATGGCATTTTATACTCGTCGTCATTGTCGTTGTGATGGGCTGTAAAGAGGTTGATTTGGTTGGTTGTTGTTGTTGTTGGGTTGTCTCTTGTTCAAACGGCGGTTTGTTTGCCTTCATGTTGACGTTTGTGCTTAATGTTTGTATTAAACCATAGTATGTGCATATGTATGAGTCTTTTGTTGTTGTTCGGAAGATGCTGATTGTGCTGCAGATGCTAATGTTGCCGTTGCTGCTGTTGCTGTGACTGCTGTTGTTGTCGTTGCTGTTGCTATGGATGTTGTTGTAGTAGCCGCACTGGCGTTGTTATTTGTTTTATTATTGTTTTTATTCCATTTGTTGACATATGCTAACGGTATTTCGATTTGTATTTCCTGAATAGTTTGATCATCGTCATCGTCATCATTACCCTCGTGCGCGGTATTTCCAGCTGTTATGCCACCGCCATCGTCATTGCGACCGCCTTTGCCACCGCCACCGCTGTTGACACGTCTGCTTATGCCATCATTCGCTTTGAGGAAGTTGTAGGATTTGTCCTTCACACCACTGGCACTAAAAGTTTTCCACGACTCCAGATTACGCGCTGGCGTACACAGCAATGTTGTGGTTTGTGATGATCCCGTCCCCAGTAAGTGTAGATTTTGCATTGATGCTGATGTGGGCGTGGGTGTAGGCGCCAATAGCGCCTCATCCCTACATTATAAACTTTCGACTAGTTGGCTGGTGCGCCTTTGCTGGTGGCTCGCATTCAGATAGCTCTCAGAGTAGACACTCTTAGCGCGAGTGTCATAGCGCAAACTGCTGCGTCGCATATCCATGTCGAGCGGCATAAGACGATCTTTCCACCAATTGCAGAAGAGACACTGGAGGGTATTGCGAAATGCTTCTCGGAAGTCACGATTGAAATAAGCGTAGATTAGGGGATTTAGGGTTGAATTGAAGTAACCGATCCAAAAGAGAATGGCCACCACAATATCGGGCACAGTACAAACGTCACAGAGTGTGGTAATAGTGTACCTAGAGGGTGGGAGAGAAAAAACGAGGAATTAGTCAATAATCTTAAGGACTTTTTAGTGGTTATGATAAAGGAGAAGTTTAGCTTGAAAGGGAGTGGTGTAAATCTATATACTCGTATATAAAAATCAGTTTGTGTTTGATGTCAGTCAGTGTGTTTGTTTGATGTGATGGCGGGACCGATGTTTATGACACTTGCACAGAATGTAGCTGTGTGGTCGGTGGTGATATATCAAGTAGGCGTGACCCCGCCCATTGGACCCAATATTTAAAAACGCAATATCTGGACTGGACTGTCTCACCAATCGCCTAGATAATTTGTGTGGATGCATTTGGCACCAAAATTCGTGATCCAAAACAAAACTGGGCGGGATTGGATCTGTGGGCGTGGCTAACAACTTGAAATTTTAAACGTCAGTATCTCACAAACTATCGGAGGTATGACGATAAGATTTGGTAAATATATTGTTCGTACAGTTGGACTTACAGCGAGGGAGGAAGTGGGCGGTGCCACGCCCCCTTTCAAAAATCGCTCTGACGGCTTTTTCAATAGACCGATTGATACGAAAATTCTACAAAGAGGTACTGATGACCTGGTGATAGTCTGTAGCCAAACGTGGTTGTAATTGGATAAAATTGGGCAAAATATCATGAACTTTCGAATGCATAACGATGCGATTTGTGTGTATGTTGTTGGTGCAGTGTGAGTGGCAGCCAGGGTGAAAGTGTGCGGTGCCACGCCCCTTTTCAAAATGCGCTCTGACGGCTTTACCAATAGACCGAATGATATGAAAATTTTACAAAGTGGTAGCGATGACCTGTTGATAGTATCTGGCTATACTTGGTTTTGATTGGAAAAGGGGCGTGGTACCGCCCATTCAACTTGAAAGTTAAAAAGACTATATCTCATGAAGTATCAGAGGTATGAAGATGAGATTTGGTATATATGTTGTTGGTGCAGTATGAGTGGCAGCCAGGGTGGAAGTGGGCGATGCCACGCCCCCTTTCAAAATCGCTCTGACGGCTTTTCCAATAGACCGATTGATACGTAAATTCTACAAAGTGGTACTGATGACCTGTTGCTAGTCAATAGCCAAACTTGTTTGTGATTGGATAAAGGGGCGTGGCACCGCCCAGTCAACTTGAAATTTTAAATGGCAAAATATCATGAACTTTCGAATGCACAAAGTTGCGATTTGTGTATATGTTGTTGGTGCAGTGTGAGTGGCAGCCAGGGTGAAAGTGTGCGGTGCCACGCCCCTTTTCAAAATGCTCTCTGACGGCTTTACCAATAGACCGAATGATATGAAAATTTTACAAAGTGGTAGCGATGACCTGTTGATAGTATCTGGCTATACTTGGTTTTGATTGGAAAAGGGGCGTGGTACCGCCCATTCAACTTGAAAGTTAAAAAGACTATATCTCATGAAGTATCAGAGGTATGAAGATGAGATTTGGTATATATGTTGTTGGTGCAGTATGAGTGGCAGCCAGGGTGGAAGTGGGCGATGCCACGCCCCCTTTCAAAATCGCTCTGACGGCTTTTCCAATAGACCGATTGATACGTAAATTCTACAAAGTGGTACTGATGACCTGTTGCTAGTCAATAGCCAAACTTGTTTGTGATTGGATAAAGGGGCGTGGCACTGCCCAGTCAACTTGAAATTTTAAATGGCAAAATATCATGAACTTTCGAATGCACAAAGTTGCGATTTGTGTATATGTTGTTGGTGCAGTATGAACGGCAGCCAGGGTGAAAGTGGGCGGTGCCACGCCCCTTTACAAAATGCGCTCTGACGGCATTACCAATAAACCGAATGATATGAAAATTATACAAAGTGGTACTGATGACATGTTGATAGTATCTGGCTATACTTGATTTTGATTAGAAAAGGGGCGTGGTACCGCCCATTCAACTTGAAAGTTAAAAAGACTATATCTCATGAAGTATCAGAGGTATGAAGATGAGATTTGGTATATATGTTGTTGGTGCAGTATGAGTGGCAGCCAGGGTGGAAGTGGGCGGTGCCACGCCCCTTTTCAAAATGCGCTCTGACGGCTTTACCAATAGACCGAATGATATGAAAATTGTACAAAGTGGTACTAATGACCTGTTGATGTTGAGTCCCAGGCTATACTTGGTTTTGATTGGAAAAATGGCGTGGTACCGCCAATACAATTTGAAATGGGTATATCTCGTGAAATACCAGAGGTATAAAGATGAGATTTGTTATATATGTTGTTGGTACAGTACAAAACAGGCAGAGTGGAAGTGGGCTGTGTCGCGCCCCTTTAAAAATAAACCGTTATAACTGCCGTAGTAATTGTTTGATCGTCCTTTGGAACCAAGTTACTAAAAAGTGCCGAGGCGCTGATAAATAGAAAATTTAAGAAATGTTCATTGGAGTTAGACTCGAAAACAGATTTTGTTTGATTGGGGGCATAATTTGAACTTTCATAGTATTTCAAAGGTAGCATTATCAAACATTTGGAAATAATTCATGTATGGGGTGTTTTTTTAGACGTATAGAACTCCGATTGGGATAAGTGAAAATCTAGCTATCATACTTATGAAGTGTGTTAGACTTTTTAGTACACAAAAACCACGTTTATAAATCGAGGAAATTTATTTTCAAAGTGCGCGCTCTGTTTACCAAACGGAGCACTTTGTCAAGTTTATGGTGCACATCCACATTTACTATTTGGATAATATTCATATATATCAAGCGCGTACAGTGTGTACAGAACAAACCATCGCCGGTGACGATGTAAGTGTGACAGTGGACTCGAATTTACAAAACCGACGTCGTTCTCGGTCTATGTAAATGTTGAAAAAAGATCCAACTGGTGGAAGAATTACAGCCAATGGACTTTAAATTGATTTTTTTTATTTCTCATGTCAGTGCAAATCATTCGGAGAGAAATGATTCCAACACCACGGCGTAACATACCATACAGCGCGTGAGACTATCATGACCATATTAAGCTAAAAGAATTATCTCAAGAAATGGTGATAAGAGTTCGATACAAAGATAGTACTCGACAATAAGCTTGGGCAGTGGAAGAAGGCAAAAGTGTTTATTATGGCTAAAGACTGAAAAGTTTGGTACACATATAGTACTCGGCATTAAAAGCATGAACCTACAAAGGCATGCCAAAAGTGTTTTTTACGCCCAAAGAGATAGTTATCATACAGACGGTTTTCTTTAGCGGGAAGACTGCTTCCGATTAGTGAAGTAGTTTTTCAACAGTTCGGCACTTTAGATATGACTTTGCTGATTAACTTTTTACAATCGTCATAAAGCCTAAGATATTTATTATTGAAAAGAATACAACTTCTTTGGTTAATTTCCGTATTAAGGAGTCACTTGAAATTAGTTACCCAACTCTACATATTACTGTCGAGCTTAAGAAACGTTTTCAACTGAGCTTCTTATCGTTGCACATTGTCTTACATAAATTTTTGAAAGAAAATTAAAAAATATGCTGTCAAAACAAAATCATAAGAAATAAAAACCTCTTTGCGCGAAATTTGCGTATATGACGTCCTTCGTAAATTGCAGATTTAAAGAAAATTGATTTCAAAGTCTCTTACTGACCACACACTATATGAGTTTAAGATAACTTTCTGCTAACGTAAATAATACACAACCTTTTTTTGTATGTAAGGTTTTGTGGGGCAAAGTAGTCATATCATCTTCTCTTCTGGAAACAAGCTTTTCTGCGAGCTCCTCCTACCTTAGCACAATATAATATATGTAATATTAAAATTTTTGCAGTTGCTTTCATTACCAGCCGAGTAAAGACAAGGTATCTCATTATGTAAATTTCATTTGTTTTTTATGTATAGTGCACTGGCCAGTATGTTAAACAACCTTGTGCCGGATTTTGCCAGAAAAAAATTACTTTTAATCATGTGCATTTCCTAATTATTTTAACTTAATAAATTATTTCCGGAATTTTTGCAATCTTTTTATTCAAACTTTTTTTTCCAACTATACACCATACTCTTTCTGACCACTTCCTTCGGAGCGCTAGTGCGCGTATATGAATGTGTGTGCATTTGTTTAAATCTAACTGGTTTTTGTGGCTTAAAACCAAAACAAAAATGGGAAAAAGCGAAACAAACTAAACAGAATTTAACCATAAATAAAGTTACACAAACTATTTTCAGTTTAGTCCTTTGTACTCGTGCGCATGCAGCATATTTCTGTTAGCTTTTGTGTTGTTCATTGTTCGAGGTTTTATGTTTTTTCTCTCCCTAGTTATATAGTTTTGTTTTTTTTTTTGCTTTTGTTTTTGATTATATGTTCTAAAACTTTGTAGATTGCAGTCAGCTTTTGGTGTTTTTTTTTCGTTACATCGAAAAAGATATTTGAAAATAATTTCCAGTCAAATAAAAGATAAAAGAGAATAACCAAACAAGTTATAGAAACTGGGTAGAGTAACAATCGCCACATGGCTACATTTAGCTATTGTGGCTGTATTGGTTCAAACAAATTATAGAGTTGTGATTAGGATTGTGGTACTGGGTTTAGTATTGGACGCCATATGGGTGAATATTGCTAAAATGGCAGTGTTCTTTGACAACAAAACTGTATAGAGTTGTAACTCGGTTTCACATGAAACATATCTATTTTAAAATTTTGTTGTGTTTGTTTAAAAGTTTTGAAAGTTTTACTCGATACAATAAAAAATAGTACGATATGTTGGAATACGACATAATTGAAAGGTCCAGTATAGTTGCCACGGTGCAAAAAAATTCAATGTGATTTGTATTCAATGTGAGTCATAGTTTTTTTTTTAATTTTTTAATTTTAATTAATATAAGTATCTGAGACTCTTACGGGCTAGAGCGGGACACTTAAAAACAAGATTTTACATCGTTCCACGTCCCCACACACTCGGCAGTAGTCCGGTATAGATGTAAACCATCTGTGTGTCAGGTGCCTGATATTGCAATGGCCTGTAAGAATTCTAAAGGCCAGTCTCAGATCTCAGATCACTCCTGCACAGGCCAACCATGTTCGCCGATCGGAATCGGGTGTATTCGGGCCAGAGCGATCTAGCAGTTATACACTCGGTTCTGGAAATCCGATGATTGCTGGCTGTTTTTCACATCTGATCTACACTGGCGTTGGGTTTGGGGTTGGACTTTCTTAGGAGTCCCAAGCCGCTAACATTTCTGATTTTAGCTGTTCAACGCTATTGTATTGGCCGTTGTTGGAGTACATTTTATGAACAAGTAAGCCCCATAAATTTTTAATAGGGTTTAAGTCGGAGAAACACGCTGGCTCCTCTCAGACTTTAACGTTTTCTGAACGAAACCAACCGTTTGTTTTCTTACTGGAGTGAATAGATGCAATCTCTTGCTTAAAAATATAAATAATCTCCTGGTTTCGCCTTAAGAAAGGCAATAAATTATTTTCCAGTATGTCCACATACTCTGCTAAGTCCTTGCGACAACTTGTGAATGCCAGTTTAACAGTTCTTTTTGCCGAAAATTCACCCCATTCATTCCTCATAGTTAGACTTTTATCTTTTAATTCCATCTTCAACGAAATACAGTGGTGCGTATATCTTTATGCTCACCATATACAGCCTCCTCTGGTCAATAGGTCTGCTTACTCATTACCAGGAATCTCGCAAATGTCCCTGGACTCAAAAAAGAGGCTTGAGTTCAGCCAACTTCTCCATAATAGCCTCCGAGAATTTTTGACTTGAAAGATAGGCTTAGGTGTACGTCTTAGCTGTAAACATTTGCTTCTGTGCTTAAAGCGTTTGTTTACAGCATCAATATGAGGTGGCAGATGAAAAGAAACTCCATTGGACAAAAGCCGGAGAATCTTTGCATGACCATATATGGATTGATGCCAATCGCCATCTTTCCTCAGTCTGTTAGCCCTTTGGGCTGCAATAGTCTAGTTGTCCAAGTCCAGGGGCGGAAGGCCCGCTTGCGGTTTGCATCTTATAGCCCCAGTAATCTCCATAGCAGACATCCTTTAATCCATGCTGAGCATTATTATTAAATTACTCTTACCTAGGCCCTTCCACAAAAGCAGATATTCATAGGTAATAATTTAATAATTGGTCCGATTACCCCTACATTCACCCATAGAGTTCCGGCACGCATAAAAGCATTGACAGCCCTAGTAGGGTGATCAATTATTCGGGTTTTTGCGAAAACCGGTTTTCGAATTATTCGAAAAACGGCATTTAAAAAAACTGGTTGCTTTTTTTGAAATTTACAAAAAACCGGATAATTCGGTTTTCAAATGTATGCCAAATAACAAATTAAAACACAATTTTTGACAAAAAATTTCATTGAAAAATAACAGAAAATAATTCAAATATACTTAAAAAATTATAATTTTAGTTTAATTATAATTACAATGCAAAACATTACTGAGATCAGTTTGGTATTTTAACAAAGACAAACAAAACAATTCATTTGTAAATACTTGATTATATAAAAATATATTTAATTTAATCTTTAGTTTTCCTAAAGTAACATTAAAGAAATTAGACACAATTTAAGTGCTTTGGTGTATAACTATTTTTTTCTTTGATTTTTATAAAACTTGCCATTACTTAAATACAAAATGACATTGTTCAGTGTTTGAATACGTCTTTCTGATATACGTCTTTTTAAAATTTCATATAAATTTACTGATAATTGGTTTTGAACGTTTTGCTTTCGGGATCAAGTGTTCGCACAGTAACATTTATGTATTTTATGTAAGATATATCCGACCATTCATCGACCACAATAGAGATGCGCTGGTTTTTCTGCTTTAAGTAATTCAATTTTTTCTTTAACTTATCTTTTTTTGATAGATAGAAATCATATATTTTCTCCCATATTGTAGTCTCAGAAGCCGGCAGAAGCTTGAAAAAAACATGTACGAGTACACATTTAATACAATTATGAATGAATTTAAATAATAAGAATCAAACGCCAAAAAACCGAGATTCGACAAAAAAATAACCGGATTATTCGATATTCGAAAAACAGGGATTTAAAAAAAACCGACGGTTTTTATGAGTGAAAAAAACCGAGTAGCCGGTTTCTGAAAACCGAACTGATCACCCTACAGCCCTAGATATTCCTTAACCAATTAAGTTCTGAAAAAAATAACAACTAGGTAATTGGTCTCTGTTGACAGCTTTAGTTCCACCCTATCCAGTTTCGGTGGTCTAAAGTCCTTTTCCTTATATCTACGTATAAAGAGGGCAAATTCCGTTTTCTGAGGGTTCACCCCCGACCACAGGTCCAGGCCCATCGCAGCAGCTTTTCTTGGGCGGTTTTGTCACACATAACTTACTTTCCCTTTACACCCCATGAATGAAGTATGGGATAGCTTCTCGCGTTGTTGTGAATTAACACGCTATCTAATTTTAGTTTCACAACTAACGACACCTACTTGTTTATCGACGAATGCGAACGTCACTGTTTGAGAAGCTCTTACTAGACATGCCGATTGACTTGACACTTATATTGCGAAGTTGCTGTCAACAACTTTCGAAGGGAAGCCGACAATGAAAAAAATTTTTCTTTCTTTTTAAGATGACTGGAGCCAGGAGTTGAACCTGTGATCTCCCGCATGGTAGTCGCGTGTTTTAACCACTATGCCACGGCCGGTCACACATTGTTTAATAAATTTCCCACTATCATGTGGACCACATCTCCCGCATATGCCACAGTTATCGTACCATTATCATTAAACGATTTGGTATGCAAGGTTCTATTCTCTAAGCGGAGTTTAGGTTATAAGATGAGCAAGATCGGACAACAACTATTTCCACCTCTTGTACATACTTTCCCATTTTTTTGGGGTGTCTGTTCTCGCGATTACAGCAGTAGTTTAAGAGAAATCGAGCTAAGAATGCAAGCTTTTTATTCAAGTTGAGGTTAAGTTTTACGTTGAGGAAGATGGGACAAAAACTACTCCCACCTCTCATACAAACTCCCACTATTTGGTGGTGTCCATCCGTCTGTTCGCAATTGCAATCGCAGTTTTGGTATTCAAGCTTCTATTCTCTAAGCTAAGGTTAAGTGAAAGAGATTGAACAAAAACTACTCGGACAAAGACTACTCCCATCTCTTAATCAAAACTCCCCCTGTTTGGGAGTCCGTCCGTCGATCCCCACGATTTATCCTGTAGTTAAAGAGCTATTGAACTAAAATTTGGTATACATATTCTATTCTCTACGCAGAGGTTAAGTTTTAAAAGGACCAGGTCTGACAAAAGTACCCCTCCACGTCCCATACAAAGTACCCCTTTATGGCGATTACAAAATTTATAATAGCATTCACAGCTTATAGAAGTGCAGTAATAAAAAATAATTTCTGACAAAAGATGGGTGTGAGAGACTAAAAGTTACGGCCTCGTCTAATACAAACTTACCCTTTTTGCGGTACAAAATTCAATAGAATATATTTGTAGTGAGTAATTTTACTCGTACCTCGAAATGGTGAAGGCTGTGTGAGCTTCGGCATAGTCAAAGATTATGTTTTATAAAACACTTTCTACGCTTAAAGATATCTTAAGGCAATTTCAGTGCACCAAATACTTTTTATAGTTGCGCCCTACATATAATCCGTCTATAGTTTTTTACATTATATTTCATTTTTAATATTCGAAGCAGAGCTGTAAACTAATCATTACAATTTGTACTCATTACTGCTCAATTACAAATACAAGTACATCTAAAAAGGAATTGAAAGTTAACTACAATTCTAATTACATGAGGAATTGGAATTGAAACTAAAAGTCTCAACTACACAGGTAATTGTACTTGAAAGTAATGATTCCTAATTACATTTCAATTAGCTCAATTACTTTTTAATTACAAGGAATTGAAAGGAATTGACGGAATTGGGAGGAATTGGAAGGAATTAAGAGGAATTGCTGCAATTTGGAAAGGTCCGTTATGTTAAAATATATTGCTCCCACTCTCCTTTTCTAAATTTTTTTATTGTTGTGGAACTTACAATTTCTACCCCTTATTTCAAAATTATTTCAATACCTTTCCAAATTGCAGCAATTCCTCTTAATTCCTTTCAATTCCTCCCAATTCCGTCAATTCCTTTCAATTCCCTGTAATTAAAAAGTAATTGAGCTAATTGAAAAGTAATTAGGAATCATTACTTTCAAGTACAATTACCTGTGTAGTTGAGACTTTAAGTTTCAATTCCAATTCCTCATGTAATTAGAATTGTAGTTAACTTTAAACTACTTTCGAACATGGTAGGTAATGATTACTTGTAATTGAGTTTACAGCTCTGATTCGAAGTTTTAAATCATAGGCAATCAAGAAAAATGTTTATTTTTTCGCAGTAAGATTTAAATAACAGTTTTATTTAATATCCCTTTAAAATTTGGCCACGCCAACAGTTTTATCAAATAACCATTTTACGCCAGTAAATAACTGACTGCAATAATTTCGTCAATGCATTTTCTTTTGTTTACATCAATTATAACTCCAAAAAAGGATAAATAAAATTGCCAATATTTTACAATGTCAGCACTATTTCATATTTTCATCATATCAAAATTTATATTGTACTTACCACAAAAAGAATGGCAGCCAACAGAGGATGAATGTACCCATAATTATACCTAGTGTTCTTGCAGCCTTGTGTTCTCGTTTCATTTTAATTAAATGTTTATCTTTAGTCGGTGTATGATCCTGTTCCACCTCGTGCATCGTCAGTGTTTTCGATGAACCGGAACCGCTTAAAGCTTCACCTGTTGTCACGGCAGCGTCGGGGTTATCGCAAAGTGGCAAAAAGGTGGATGAAGAAAAAAAATGTAAATATTTGGAACTAAAATTTAATGGAAAGTTATTATTTTTGTATACATCATAGCAATTATTATAAAAATATTGGTAATAACTGTTGATACGGGATATAATAAACTCAACTAATACTACAATGTGTTTGCTTATGTGCGATTAATAATAATAACCCATTTTATGTTAAAGTAAATAAATTTTCTGTGTTTTTCATAAACATTTGTATCTTTTAATAGTTACAACTTCTTCTTAAAATTTCTCTTTATTGTAAATTTAGATTATAATCCATTCTTCATACGCCCTCCCCCACTTTAGCTTAATGTTCAATGTGTCACACAATTAATATTACATACGCCATGAAGGCAATAACTAAAGCCTTTGCGCATTATTAACCATGTTGCTAACTAACCACCATCCTTGGGTTTGCAATATGAAACAGTTATTTGTTTTTTTTTTTACTACATATTCCTCTTGCTCTCAGTATTGCGGCTCATGCATATATGTGTTATTTTTATTACCAGCTATATACTCGCACATATCTAACCAACACTTGCTCGCATTAACATTCTATATTACAAAGTTGTGCAGTGTTTTATGCTTTATCTACTAAACCATAAACATGCAACTATTTTGCACCTGTAGGCTATGCCAAAAACAAAAAAAAAAACCATTGCCAAAGCTTCATGGAAAAACTTTTTGCTACGTAGGCATAATTCATGGAACTCATTTACGAAATGTGTTTCGCAGAGACTGGCAATATATTATGGCATTTGTGGGATGAACCCTAGAGGCAGGATATCTACATAAAACTACTGAAATCTGAGTGCGATTTTTATTACTTTATATTCCTGGTACTGTGTATGTGCATAACTAGAGGAAAAGTATTTCATTTAGTTTTTTTTCGCAGCGAAGTTTGTTGTGGATTTAAAGCAAATTCATGACTATGGAAGCTAGTTTGTTTAACATGTAGTAAGAAGAAATAGTTGCAAGAATTAGTACGAAGATAAAGGTATTCAGAGTTTAACTTAAAATTTGCTATGTAAACTATTAGAATGGTTTTGTATAAACTCTGGAGCATTTATTTACAATTGTTTAATAGTTTGTTTAATATTTAAATAGATTAATAGTTTGTTGTTAGTTCGGCATGTCAATTAGAAAAACAGCAATGGTTTTTGATCTCATAATTATGAGTTTAAAGACGGACCTCACTGTGGTCGACTAATCTCTCAAACAGTCAATAAAATTTTAGAAAACTAAGCAAGGCCGTCACGTAAGCATTGTGGATGTTACTATGTAACAAGGCATTCATCATCAAACTGTTATCAAATATTTGAAGAAAACTAGATACACACTAAAGGCCTGCATCGTTCCATTCATTCTACTTGTACAAACAGATAAAACAAGTAAGAACCTGATATTATCGGTACAAATACAACAAAGAGTGGAACAAAACATGTACTCATGCGTTTTGGAGTAAGTAGATCGCGTACCATCTCTTTCTCTGGCTCTCATTGTAGTGGAAACTTTTTTTCTCTTTATCTGTTCCACTCAGTGAAGTAACTGTTGTTCCTCTTTTTTAAATGGATATATCCATTTAATATAGATATTCCAGATCGTACGCTTTGCGTTGATGATGTTTTCTTACTTTTTTTTTATTCTTTTTACAAAAAGTAAGTGCGTAAGTTTCATCTGTGGCAAATTTTAAGAAAAAGAAAACAAAATGTCGCTCTTTATTCTTTATGCTTGCTGCGTCACGCTCTCCACATATTCCAAGCACAGTTAACAAGAATACCGATATATCTGTTTGTTGTGTATGTAATCATACAAGTATTTTTGATACTTGGTACTTTCACTCTCTCATACCTATTCTATCGTTACCTAAAAGAGAAATATTCCATACGCACTCAATCCAAAGAGAGCAAAACAGATACAAGCAGATATAAGAACATTTTACTAAGCACAACAAGTGTGTTTAGATGGTTCTTTGTAGATCTATAATACACACAAAAGTTCGATATTTGGCTGCCAAATGGATTAACAGTGAATAATTTAGTGGATCGAATTTCCATTTGTGATTAACTACTAACTCGGACCGAAGTCGATCCATTTCAGATGTGAATGATTACGGACGATGAAAAGTGGATCATTCACCACAATATTTGCGAAAAAGATCATGGACGAAGCAATGTAAAGCTTCGCAGACGGTGGCAAAGGCTGCATTGACACCATGAAAGGTTATGATGTTTGTCTGGTGGTATATCGGTCTAACGATTGATGCTGATATATATTGTCAACAATTAACGAGATCGAAATTGATTAATAGAAACGCCAACCAAACTCATTCTTGGTGACCCGGATGAAACCGAGAGAGCTTGGCTGGAATGTTAAGATGCATCCACTGAAATATTCCGGACTATTACCATTTCCTTCGATCTCTGCAGAACTTACTTATTTGTTAAAAACGCAATTGGATCAGAAGATCCAATTACTCTACTCTAAACATAGAAGTTCTACATTGATGGAATACTGACTTAACTCCAAAAATTGTAAAAGGTTCTCGATCACAACAACAAATATTTGGTTTAATAAAGATCTTTTGAAATATAAGTAAAATGTACAAACGGAGTGAAGGGTATATTAATTTTGTTCTTCCATTTGTAACGCACATAAGTAGGCGTGGTAGGTATGGCAATCCATATATAAAAAGGCATGGGTGACTGACTGATCACTCCCAACTTAAATAACTAAAGCTAGAACCGTGAAATTTGGAACGTAGGATCCTTTTATGATATAGGCGTGCACCAAGGACTGCAAGGGGTAAAACTGGAAAACTGGAATTTTGAAATGGCAGTATCTTTAAAACCCTTATTGGTACGAAGTTGAGATTTGGTACGTATATCGGTCGTAGAAGAAAATAATCCTGTTTATAGAAAGTGGGCGATGCCACGCCCTCTTTGAGAAATTCGTTATATGGGCCAAATAAATAGACCGATTGCAATTATATTTTCATTGTTTGATACTGTCCATAGGGCCTCTATCATAGGTTACATGAAAACATAGTTAGACAATGGGGCGTGGCACCGCCCACACAAACCGTACAAAAAATCGAAAAAGGAATACAAATGTTACTATCGCCCAGACCAAACGGCTAATGGTGTAATTATGATTATTTATATAGGCTTGCTTCCTTTAAAACTGGAACGAGGCAAGGAGGGTTCTCGAAATTCTTGCCTTTTATGGGTAAATAGGGCCGTAAAGGGATAAAACTAATAATATCATCTAGATCATAAACCTAAAGGTAGGGTTACGAAAACGTATATAGAATTGCTTCCTCTAGAATTAGAGATGGGGCCAGATGATGTTTTTAGAATTTTGAACATTTATCGGACTGAAATTTGGACTGCAAGCTTATATCGGAGTTTAAGTTCTAAGATGAGCAAAATCGGTCAAAAGTTACTCCCACCTTAGCTTACCCCCTCATTTTGGGGTTTTTCCCTTTTATTACAGCCGTAGTTTAAGAGATTAAGTTCTGAAATTTTGTATGCAGGCTACTCTACGGAAGATAAGTTCTAAGATCAGTCCGATCGGTCAAAAACTACT
Source organism: Muscina levida (assembly GCA_964034835.1). Taxonomy (NCBI): domain Eukaryota; kingdom Metazoa; phylum Arthropoda; class Insecta; order Diptera; family Muscidae; genus Muscina; species Muscina levida. The sequence goes on along the minus strand of OZ035880.1, from coordinate 181,724,183 downwards.
CCCACTAGTTAGGTAGTCAAGTAGTTAAGCTAACATTTGGTATACAAGATAAGCAAAATCGGCCAAACAATACTTCAAAATTTTTTTTGGGGTCCATTCCATTCTACAGTCACAATCGTTGTTCAAGAGTTATCGAGCTGAAATTATAAATCAAAACTTCTGTCCTGTAAACGGAGGTCTGAGACTAGCAGGAATGGACAAAAACTACACCCACCTCCAATACAAACTCCCCCTTTTGAGGTGTCCGTCTATATATCCCAGCCGTAGTTTGAAAATATGTAACTAAAATTTGATATGCAAGCTTAAAGTTCTTAGCTGAGCAAGATCGCACAAAATCTACTTCACTTACCACCCAACACCTTCCTTTTTGGGGTATCTGTCTGTCTGTCCCCCAGATTACAGCCGTAGTTGAAGAGCTATCGGGCTGAAATTTGATAGCACTTAAAGCTTATATTCTCAAAAGAGATGTTAAATTCTAAGATGAGCACAAAAATTACCCTTCTACATACATACAACATCCTCCTTTGGGAGTGTGCCAGTCTGTCCCCTAGATTACAGCCGTAATTTAAGAGGTATCGGACCGACACTTGATATACAATCTATTATCCTCTAAGCGGAGGTTATAGGAGGTTGTGATGTCTAAGAGCTATGGATCTGAAATTTTGTATACGAACTTATATCTTCTAAACGAAAATTAAATTTTAAAATGAGCAAAAACTACTCCCACCTCTCATACAAAACTCCTCCTTTTTGAGGGTTAATCAATTCATAAAAATATTCTCGGCTTATGTCAACATTTCATGATCAGTATTTAACAACATTTATTTTATTATTTTTTTTTTATTGTTTATTTCAATTTAGGTAAGTACTTCATTATACAAAAATAATACAAAGATATAAATAAAAAAAATTTGTAATTAAATAATATAATAAAAGTACACAATTCAATACTATTAAATGACATTATAGAGGCAAGTTGGCAATTAATTTACATTTTTAATTACAATTTAACTACAAAAAAAATTTTTTTTTCCTTTATGTTTTGCAAACAACAAAAAATAAGAAAATATAAAATATATATTAAATAAGAACAGTAGTGTTAATTAATCATTATACAAGAAGTTCTGCAATATTTTCAAACAAATATCTTATCATTGAGGTTTTAAATTCGGATATTCGCGTAATACTTTTCAAAGATTGTGGTAAATTGTTAAATGTAAAACTTCCAATGTAATCAATTCTTTGTTTAGTCGTATCCAATTTACATTTACAAACCCTTAAATTATTATTATTACGTGTGTTAAAAGAATTCTGGTTTACAGGCAGATGAATGGTATGGTGACCAATATTATGTATACACCTGAAAACGTACATCATTAACTGTAACTTATACAGTCCATATAATGGTAACACTGTTGGGAAAAATCATTGTACAATGATAACGTTGAAGTTCTTACAGGAAGATTTGCTACTACTTTAAGAGCTTTATTTTGCATTCTTTGAACCGCTTTGAATCCATTGTTTTTTTGTAATCATATAGTACTATCAAATAATTTAAATTACTTTGAACTAATGCTTGATATATCAAGAACTTAGTGTTTTTGTCAAACTTGTTTCATGATCAGACAAAAAAATTGACGCGAAAGGCTAAAGTAACCACTCATACAAATTCCGCTTTAAATTATTTGGTCAAAATTCGAATTTAAGAATATAAAAAATTATGTGCAAAAATACATGGAAAGTTGACTTCTTCGGAGACCGAATATTATAATTTTCAGGGCAATATTTCCTAGGTCGAAGGTCGAGATTTGCCAGATACGCTATTTAAAATCATTTAATTTAAAAAGTCCCTTACTATTCAATATAATTAATTTTTCTAAGGTTCATACTCTTTTACTTCATTCCGAAATAAGCAAATTACCGTGCATCTGTAGCAGTGGTAGGCATAACCGAATACATGCACTTAACAGTATGGTGTTCTCGTGTGCGTTCACACAAGTGGCATCAGTGCACAGAAAAATATTACGACAAACTAGTTGTCATATTGAATACCATTTCGTCAATACAATTAAATATTTAATTAAAAAGGCGCCAACAACCAAAATTGTAAATACAATAAACAGTTTTGTTATAGTTACAATTTGTGTATTTTAGTTAAATTTGAAAAGTGTTTGAAAATTTGTCAATATGACAATTTACAAACATTTTCAAATGGAAAAATTGTTATAAATCGAAATTGAATGCTAACAATAATATTTAATTACTTAACAACAGTTGTGTTTTTTTTCTGTGTGCTGTCGAACTGTACATGGTGAAAATCGAGTGCTCTTCTAAAAATCGTTGAACACTGTTTCTCTGTCTGTAATTGTGTCTATTTGTGTGTTGAATGCCAAACAAGCATGTGTAGTGTTGCCTTCATAACATTCAAACAGAGAATGAATCCAACACAACTTTCGAGTATGTGTAAATTGGCGATCATGTCTGGGAGAAAAAAAAATATAACAGGCTATGGTATGCCTATCACTGGTTTAGGGTAAACAATGATTTAATGATTTACTTAAGCAGTTTGGTTCTTTTGGCTTGCTAGGAAAAATAATTCAGATTGTCCGTTCTTAAGCAACACTATATGTAAATAAGACATTTTGACAAAGACTCGAAATTAGGCCGTCAGTCTGCCAATAAAAAAAAATTGAACTAGGTTATTGACTGTTTTCTATATTGCATACTAAAATTCTGGCCTCTTCGGCTTAACAATATAACCATTTAAGAAGCCAACATCGCATTGTTATGTTCAACGTCCTTCACCTCTTTCTTAAACATTTATACAACTTTATACAACAGTAACACAATGCATACTTACTTCCACCCACCGCCGAATGGCGATGCATTAACATGGCATTGCCATGGCGCATCATCATTTGCTTCTCTTGCCGGTTCGCCTCTCGAAATATGGCCAAATAGGTGAATATCATTATTGTACAGGGTATCCAAAATGATATTGAACTGGAGATGACACAGTAGGGTTTATTTACAATGAACTCACAGCGGTCGGGATGTAATTTCACAAAGTTCTTATGATCATCGGTGGTATACCAACCAATAAAGATGGGCAGGAAGGAGAGTAGAGCTGGCGATATCCAGGTATTGAGTATCATAATGCCCACAACTCGTTTTGTCATGCTAATCGGATACTTTAAGGGTTTAACAATGGCATAGTATCTGGCAAAGAGAAGAAAGAAAGAAAGAGAATAGAAGTTAAAGTAATAAAGGCAACTTAAAGGCAACTCAATATACTCCTTAAATGACCTAAAGTAAAAGCTAGTGAAGTAGTCTTTATGTAACACATCTTACGCTTTGTATGTGGCGGTGTGCTTCCAACATAATGTGTGCTCTTTTGCTTCATATATGCATTACATCCTCATGTACGCCCTCATATACAATGTTTGTGTGGATTTTCATGCTGCTCGCTTAAGCCATATGGCGTCGAAGTATGACTTCCATATACCCTAATATGCATTATGTTGGCTTATAACTAGAGTATACAAAACCGAAACCGGAAACCCGCAAACCGGTTTTTTTGTTGAGAACCGTCAGCCGGTTTTTACAAAATATCAATTTTCGGATAACCGGTTTAACCGGTTTTTTTAGGTCGGTTTTACCGGTTTTCCAAAATCATGAAAAGTTGAAGATATCGATTTTCACCTTAGAACAGCCCCACAAAATTTTTGTAACCAACATCTAGATAAAGACCATATATACGTGAAACTAGAGACCTTATGTAATAAAATTGCGTTCTCAGTTTATCGCCAGAACGTCAAGTTTTTTTTTGAAAGGACTTCAAAGTTTCAAAGGGTACACCACTTTCAAAAAATTAAATCAAATATTTCCACGAGCCATATGATATGGGCGATATGGGCATCAAATGAAAGGTAAGAATCTCAGCAATGCCAAAAAATAACAGATTTTAACGGATCTGGACCAAAAAGTTATATGTACATTTTATTAATCTAGCTTTACTAGTTTAATAAAAAAGAAAAAAATGTTAATCCTGTTTCAAAATATTGTATGTATATAACAAAACTGAATAAAATTAAATAAAATGTATACGTTAACTTTGCCGATATGCTGATCGTCTGTGCAAGACATATTGTCCAACAATATTCTTCCATCATATAGCATGCACTTTTTCCTCCAAATCGATTTTCAATCTTCGCGATTTCCACCATGCTCATCAGTGAAATTTCCCAAATTGTCGGGAAAAAAAAGTCAAGATGGTTGTCTAGAAAATTAATCTTTTTTGAAATTTTTGGCCCAGATCCCTTAAACCCTGCTATTTGTTTGCATTGCTGAGATTCTTACCTTTCATTTGATATCCATATCATTATCATATGATTCGTGGAAATATTTCATTTAATTTTTTGAATGTGGTGTATCCTTTGAAACTTTGAAGTCCTTAAAAAAAAATTGACGTTCTGGCGATAAACTGAGAGCGCAGTTTTACTACATAAGGTCTCTAGTTTCACGTATATATGGTCTTCATCAAGTGTGAAAACAAAAGTTTAAAATTGTCGCAGGGTGTAATATTTGGAGATATTGATTTTTGGTCTTAGAGCACCCCATGTAAAATATTCCGAGATACATTTTTGTAAAGCATTTGAATGTTGTAAAGTCCCACTTAAAGATATTTTTCTGACTTTTCTTGAAATAGGTACGAAACGGGCACGTAAGAACTTAAGATAGGGAGTTCCACAAAAGTTACATAAAAAATGTACCGTTAAATTTTATTGCAGACATTATATATCGAAAATGCATTAAAGCAATGCGGGTAAGAAACGTAGTTCTGTAGTACCTATTTCAAAGTCTATTTTAGGTTAAACTGAAAAAACCATCGGTTAAGGCTTTCATCCCGTAAAGGAATTATTCCGCCTTCAAAAATTTGTTGCACTTTGTAATTGGTCTCATGAACTTAACTGGCTTCAGGTGCCCATTAATTGGCTAATATTATAATGTAATTTTAATCTAATTAATATTAGAATTAGATTTAGAAATGTTTTTTCTGTGAAACGCTCTCTTCCATACGCTATTTTTAATATTTCTAAATTAAATGGCTCATAATAGTAACCCTATTTCTTGTATTTGTGCACAAAGCAAAAACTCGAAGACTAACCGGTTAACCGGTTTTTTCTTAATTAGGTATTCGAAAACCGAGTTTTTGAAATAATGTAAATTTCGAATATAACCGGAACCGGTTTTTCGAAAAAGTCGAATGTTTATATACTCTACTTATAACCCAACAACTACCCAGGCAATTGACCATCACTTTCGGCAGTTACCTTTGATAAATTCTCTCTCCTTATTGGCATTATGATGGACCATTGCGTTAGTCGTTGGCTCGTCGTCCATGTATATGGCCACCATTGTTGTGCATCTCGCTTTCATTTTGTTTCACTTTAGGACTCAAGCGGCCGTGATGATGTGATTCACGAGTACGAGTTTCAAGGCATTTGCAACTATTAATGGGGATTTTTCGCCTGCCGTTTTCTGTACATTCGTGTGATTTTGCCAGCAATTGCCTTTTTTGGCCATCACTTTGCACCATCATGAATATTATTGCCGATTCTTTATACTTTGGCGGCTGTGAAGTACCGGGTTTTTTCATTACGCCCTACTATCCTCCTATCACATCGTATTGACATTTAAGAATGTAATGGACTTGAATTCTTTTGGCTATGTTTTGCGTGGTAGCACCCTTCCCTCCTCTCCGCAGAAAGTGTAATGTAACTATATATTCATGGTTTCCTTGCTTTGGTATGCAGAAACATTTTTTGCCTTCGGAAAACAATATTCAGATTTTCAGATTCATCCATAACATTTGTTATGGAAACTTTTGCTCTTGCAAGGGAATAATGGCGAAACGAACGGAAATGAGTGAAAAGAATGGTGGCGAACAAAATCTTAATGGCTTTGACGAATATCGGCGAAAAAAGTGCAATATGCCAACGCAAAAGAATGAAAAAAGCAAAAAAAAAGTTACGTAAGGATTTGCAGCGGTGTAGCAGAAAAGAGAACGAATGAATTTTCATTGAGGTTAAGTGGAAACTTTCTCTTAAGAATGCACTTTAACACTCATTTGCATTTTATAGCTTAAATTGAAATCGGCTTGAAAAGCATTTAATGCAATTTTATGCGAATAAAATGCAAAATAGTATAAGAGTATATTGCTGAATAATAGGGCGATTTTTGTTAATATATGCTCACAAATATGATCGCTGTGAAAAAGAAACAGTTTTATTAACAAATCTGTAATTGAGACAAAATGGCAATGTATTGTGATTTAAATATAAATATCACAGTACAACATTTTCAGTTCTTTGATTTGGGACTCAATTCTGAGAATTGCACGTGAAAGTAGCCCCAAAAAGAAGAAGTTCTGCATCATTCGGTATGTCAAATTACATGCCATAATAATTTAATATCGATTTGAAGTTAGTAAGTATCTATTACTTCTATTTTTCGTTTTAGGAGGAGTTTCGCTCATCTTTGAACGGATAGAAACTTGATAGCTCTTAAATTAATGTTATAATTACAAGGATAGACATGAGTCGTTTGTGTTTTACATCTAGTATCGACGTGTAGACCTGACCAGATGGTGGGCTCCACCCCACTGGAACATACTACTATGCCGCAGTTAAGGCCCTGATCTAATTTCAATACTCCACGATATATTCAAACTGTTCATTACTCTTGTGTGGCAATCCGTAAGATGTACAATGAGAAATGCAAGACTCGTATAATAACAAGAGATACACAGCCCCATTTCTCTCGAGCATCAAACACTTAGTTTACCAGCGTTACTTTTGGTTTAACCACAGCCACCACGTGGCACAGCATAAGATGTTTCTTACCTTTGCCCTAGCTTAACCGCCCTTTAGACTCCTTGGTCGGAGCTCGTAAAGAGGTAGAGGTCCACTGGCGGTTCCCTCGGATCCGTGGTCGGTAATCCCAAAAGGCCTCCCGGAGGAGACCACACTACTGAGACGTTAATAGACAGACGGAGGTGGGAGTAGTTTTTGTCCGATATTGCTCAATTAACAACATAACCTCCGCTAGAGAAAAGAAGCGTGCGTACCAAATTTCAGCTTGAAAGGTCTGAAACTACTGCTGTAATCGGGGGACAAATTGACGGATAACCACAAAAATTGAGTGTTTGTATGGGAGATGTAATTAGTTTTTGTACGATTTTGCTCAGCTTATTACTTAACATCCGCTTAACTGTTAGAAGCTTGTTAGCCTTTAAATTATGTTGTAATCGCAAGGATAGATAGACGGACACTGCCAAAAAGGGGAGTTTGTATTTGAGGTGGAAGTAGTTTTTGTTCCATATTGCTCAATTAACAACATAACTGAAAATAATATAATGTTACATACCAAAGTGGTCGTTACAGTTGGAAGAATAAAACTAAGTACCCTTCACTCCGTCCGTGCTTGTGGAGAAGGGTATAAAAATAAGAATTCAATCAAAGACTTTTTGGGACCGGCCGTGGTATGTTGGTTAGAACACGCGACTACCATGCGTGAGATCCCGGGTACGATTCCCCCTCGATGTTGTCGACAGCAACGTCGCAGTATAAGTGTCGAGTCAATCAGCATGTCTAGTAAAAGCTTCGCAAACAGTGACGTTCGCATTCGTCGATAAACAAGTAGGTGCCGTTAGTTGTAAATCTAAAAATAATTCACAACAACGCGAGAAGCTATCCCGTACCCCATTCAAGGGGTGTTAAGGGAATTAAATAAATCAACGACTTATACGTGTTGTGATAAGATTTCACATCACCCAAAAACATATATTCCCTACGTCCTTGAATAAAAATAGCTTTGTTACCGTCATTAAAAAACCCCTGTAACGTCTTACAGCAACTTCACATCCTTAAAAAAATTTTAATTTAAAATATGTTTATAGCCATTTCCCTTATGTTATTTAGTTATATGCAGCATTCTATGCCCCTACAGAAATTCGCACTAAACTTGTTATTGCAGTTTTAATTAGATAACGCTGTTTACGCAAATCCTACCATCAGTTGCCTTTAGTTGCAAAATGAGGGCAAGTCTCCACAGCCTTTAATATCCTAGCTGAATACTGAGCACTACCACCCACACCACATGCAATTACATGATTGGCATAAGACGTTAATTACATTTCACAAAAGCTTTTGAATAGCTCTACTATAGCCAATAGTACAGTGGAACTTCCATATAAGTACATTGAGAGCAAATAATTCGAAGAAACTTGTGAGTGTTAAGCAGTTTATATGGAAATGTTGTATGTAGGTTAGTTCTCACAGCTCTCCCTCTGTGGTGGTGTACAAAAGTTCCACTGTAATATCATCAAATACCTACAAAAGTATTTACGACTTTAGTGAAATGATAATACTGTTTCACTTAACGATGGTAATAATGATGATGATAATGATGCTAATGATGTTATTGATGCTAGTGATGTTCATAATTACCTATCGACTGATATACAGCATAAATGCAATATGCTCGCAGTTGAAAAGTAGACATCCAAGCTATTCCACAAATCACATAGGAATGGACTAAACTGCCATCTGCAAATAGATACGAAAAAAAAGAGAAACAAATGGTCAAACGTGTATTCGATTCACTTAGAATATTTCAATTTCATAAATTGCATTCATATGTTGTTATCAAGCAGCAGCAGTAGCCGTAGCAACAGCAACAGCCATTAATACTGAATGACTGTTGAGGCTTTCGATAAAATTTGAGTGTGTTATGGTTTAGTTTTCATTCCAGGAATTGCAACATGAGTTGAAATTACCGCCATAAAAAAATATAGAAAACATCCAATGTGTGAGAACGTGTCTGATTGCTCTTATGTTCGTTAGTTAGTGGCCATAAGAGAAATCATTGAAATTGGATATTTTCTTTATTTTAATGAAAACGATATTCGTTAAGTAAATTTAGCAATTCATATGGCTAAATGGTATTTCTTAATAATAACAGAAAACACTTATCACATTGGGAATTTCCAAGTATTTGGGTTAGTTCAAAATATTTTGTATGTTTTTGTTTGTATTCTATTGCTAAAAGGTCTAAAATGTTAGCTTATGTAACGTTGATAGTTATTTTCTTATGGTAAAATATTTTACCACAGCTAAATTTTCGCTTCCATCGCTGTTACGTGCAGACATTGATTGCCCTAGTTTCTTTGATGTTAGCCAAAAAACAGACCTGAGGAAATGCCGGCTGAAAATTCCTTTAGTGTTTATTTTGCTCGGTTTTTTCTCCTTTAAACAAATTCCTTGAAAACAATGCCAGGTCTGGTTTTTGTTTTTTATTTGGTCCCCGTTTTTTTTATTTTGTAGTTTCGTTTGTTAATTTCATTAAGTAGAAAGCCATTATATTGTGCCGTCAACTGGAAAATACAATATTTGCAAACAGAAAACTTGGCAAACTTTTAGGCGCATATTGTGTAATGGCAGGGGTTGGAAATGTAAAAATATTAAAGCGAACAGCAAACAACTAAATAGTGTGTTTTTAATAGGAAAGAAAAAATTTCTGTGAATAAAATTGCAAAATTTTGACAAATAAATAAGGAAGAAGTGGACACCTCCTCAAATTTCAGTTGGGTCTAATTTTTAAAATCATGTGTAGATTTCTTTCATCATAGACTGGTTTATTTATTTACTTAGTCTGCTAACAAAATTATTTTACAGACTAATACAGTCCCAGGAAAATTTTTCAGAACTCGTTGCGAATGGTATAGATACTAGAATCGTTTCTTTTTTAATCGACTTTCTATTCTGTTTCTGGTTCTATATAACCGATTATGTACAACATGTTGCACCACAGATTCCGTAGAACAGAAAATGAATATTCGTATTCGAAATAAGCATTTTTTAGAGGGTATTTATTAAGAAAAACTCAAAAATCTGAGTTAAAATATATTTCGAACTAGCACCCAATTGAAAATCAATGAAATTTCAAATAACAGCATATGTGATTCAGTTATGTAGCAATTCGTTTCATAACAGGTTCCATGAGAACATGTTGGTTTTGGGACAATTTCAAACAAAAATAATATATTGTGCAACCGAAAGTGGAACTTGTTACTTATCAGTAAAAGCTGTTCTGTAATTGTTTCTTTGCAACAAAATATTTTGCTGGGGTTGTTCTGTTTCAATTAACAATTAATTTCTAATTTTTTTATTTTTTAATGACTAAATATTTTTACTCTTCGATTTTGTATTTTTAGAGACGAGTACCCCTCACAAGAAGGGTACACGTCGCACAGTGGTATTTCCTCATATATTTCTTGGCAAAAAGAAGTATACAGAAAACTCGTAGTACAACGTAATTTGGTACAGAGGCTTGTTTTAACTAAATTAACAAAAAATTTTATTTTATTTAAGGGAATTTCTCACGTTTAGTGGTCTTATTTCCAAACTTGTTGTAGGTATTGATTCAAATTTGGCTGTGTTGAATTATATGAAATTGTCCCGAAGGACAGTCCCACCTCCTCCATCCTGAATAGGAAAAAACTTATATTTTCTAAAATTGTTGTTAGTAGTGAGCCAAATATGACACGATTTGTCTCTGATATATTACTGACAACTGTTATATAAAATTATCCCGAAGGACAGGCCCACCTCCCATATATCCTGAAATGAAAAATCTTAATATTTCCAAACTTGTTGCAGGTATTGAACCAAATTTGGTTCAAATGGTCTCTGATATATACTTGACGAATGTATTGAATTATATGAACACATATATCCTGAAATGAAAAAAAAACTTAAATTTACCAAAATTTCATATTTGTGAGGGTGGGCGTGTCCTTTGAGGTGATTGTATATAATTCAACACAGTTATCAGTAATATATCAGAGACAAATTGAGCCAAATTTGGTTCAATGCCAAAAACAATTTTGAAAATAATAATTTTTTCTATTTCAGGATATATGAGAGGTGTGCGTGTCCTTCGAGACAATTACATCTAAAGTTGTCAGTAAAATATCAGTTGTCAGTAATATATCAGAGACAAATAGAGCCAAAATAAGTTCAACAACTTTGTAAGTTAAAAGTCGTTTCCATTTCAGGATATGTGGGAGGTGGGCGTATCCTTTGAGAAATATATCAAAGACAACTCAAGCCAAATTTGGTTCAATACCAACAACAATATTGGAATATGGTTATTTTTCAATTTCAAGATATATGGAAGGTGGGCGTGTCCTTTGATATATTATCATATAATTCAATACTGTTATCGGTAATATATCTGAGACAAATTGAGCCAAATTTGCTGCAATACCAACAACAATTTTGCAAATAATAAGTTTTTTCAATTTTCAAGATATATGGGGAGGTGGGCGGGTTCTTTGAGGTAAGTTTTTTATAATTCAACACAGTTATCAGAGGTATCAGTATCAGTATCAGTATCAGTATCAGTATCAGTATCAGTATCAGTATCAGTATCAGTATCAGTATCAGTATCAGTATCAGTATCAGTATCAGTATCAGTATCAGTATCAGTATCAGAGACCGCGAGATTTTCGGACATAATTCTCAAAACAACTCTGGGATGTATCTTCTTCGGTGTAACGTCCCGGCACAATTTCATTGCTCTCCTGTTATTGTTTTGTCAAATTTCCACGTATATATTTCTCTTAATTAAAAAAGACCACATTATTATATATTTGATATTAAATATGAAACTTGCTAGTGGCGAGGATAACTTGAATTCACCTTAACTGATCCTTATAAAAATTTAATAGTATTAATATTTTTGATAATGAAGTAATGTGCAGAATAGCAACACCACTTCCGATACCTCCCATATAAAATCAATTATTTTTGGATAATTAATATATATTCCATAACTTTCGCACGAACAACTGGAGACTATTTGAATTTAGTCAGTTTAATTATGTTGTCATAGGTAGCAAATCCTCAGAAATCGAAGGGAAGTTTTTTTTTTGTTTTATTTCTTCCGAAGACTCCCAGAAAAGATTGATCCTATTTGATAGGTTGATAATAATCATTACACAGTACAACTTTTTCTAGCTCATTGATTTGGGACTCAATTCTAAAAACTGCATCATTCGTCTTGTCAAGTTACATGCATTTCTAATTTAATATCGATTTGGAGTTGGTAAGTATCGTATATGGAAGTTTGTCACGTTTGTTTAAATTCGACATAATTTGAGAACCACTAGTGCGATTTAGCTAAAACAAATTTAACAATAAAACTATTGTACTCCGTGGCGTATGATTTACATGTAATATTACTTATAATAAACATACCCCAACATATATAATTTATGTTTTAGGGCCACTTTCACGGGTGAGGGTAATTACCACAGTTGATCTGACTCAAATTTCTGTACTGGTTTAAAGTTTACTCTTGTTTTTGAAATATTTAAGATTGGAAATTATGTGTTGTACATAGGAACTTCCAATGTGAAATTGTGTGTGTATGGCGTTTACTTAATATTTATTTTAATGTATTAAGTATACGTATACTACACAATATATGGTCTACAAAATATACTGTGACACAAAATTGAGGTTATTATTTGCGGGCGGTATAATTCCTGTAAGTAATAAAAGCCTGAGGTGAGTATGTTTAAATTCCGGAAGGACAGATTCATCATAGATCGAACTTTTTAAGAAGATTTCAATTTAACCTAAAATAGAGTTTGATATAGGTTTTCGACATCACATATCTTTAATGAAATTTAACGAGAAATTATTTTGTGGAACATTTTAACACCCCATCACGACTCCTTACTCCTTACGTGTCCTTTTCGCCCTCATTTCGAGATGTCGAAGACATCATCGCCCCATTTGTCTTTAAATCCGAAACAGGTACCAACATTACCATGGATGTTGAATGCTACAGATAAATATTTCGTGATATAGGGTGAGGGTATTTATCAGTCATTTCCACCTAACTGAAATATTGTAACACTCAAACGTGCGAATCTAAGTAAATTATTGACATTGCTTTAAAAAGGTATAATAAACTTCTTAACCTTAATAATAACGATTTTCTGTCTTCCATGACTTTCTACTATTATTATTCTGGAACACTTACCATTAGACATTTTGTTGACATTCTCTAACCCTGACCACATCGCATTTTGTTTTTTGTTTAATATTTTTTTTTTGTTTGCGTTCAGTGATTTACCAAATGTACTTCATTGCCTGTGGCGGCCTTATACTCCATGAGTCCTCACATTGTGCAGTCGTCCTTATTTTTCTGCAAATTATTACTCTTTCCGTTGAAACTGACTTTTGCCGCTGTTGCTTATTGGCATTTTCAAGTCAGTGTAAAAATTTTGACCCAATTAAAATTCATTTAAATCATGTCTTTTATAAAGACCAACAAGAAAAACCTACACATACATTGCTAAGGAGCACTCACTCACTCACTGAGGCTTTGCCAGGCTATTGCAAACTATCAATGCTACTCGTAATATTAACAGCGTTACGGAAAGCAACAAATAAAATCGAGGTTACAATTTAATTTGTTTAGTTCGGTAAAGAAAAACACTGAAAACTGTAAACTGAACATTGAAGTGATGAAACTTGTTCAAATTGGTAAGAGAAATGGAAGGGGTGATATAAATAGTCTGGTTAGGTAAATAGTTACTTAATAAAAAATGTGTTTATGAGTCAATGGGAAGGCAAATTTACTAAGAAAATATTTGAGTGACATTTACTGTTAGTCTTGGATTTTGAAAGGTTTTGCAGGTAAATAGAAGTAAGCGCTGCACTTTGTTATATAAATTTATGTTTACTTTTAGTCAAAGTTGGTACTGTAATTAGAACAAAAAGGATAATCATAAAGCAAGAAATCTTAGAAACAAAACTAACGATGACAGTTGAAGGCAGAAAACCAAACACCCTTTTGGAATCTCTCATACAAATGACCGAAATTGCCCTACATGCATATCTGTTTGTAAAACACTAAATTACGTCAAATTTTGTACAGGGTAAGAGTATATTGAACTTTGACTTACGAATAATTGTTAAAATTGTTAAATAACCGCCAAATTGATATTTTTTTTTTAATTTTAATTTTATAAAATTTTCTTTAGGTTTCAATCCATCCAATATATCTACAGATTTTATGCAAATTTCCCCAATTAAAATAAATTACCCAGAAAATCCATTACGTTTTTTAATCCTCAAATACCCCTCCAAATATTGCAATGCAAACAATTGCTCAAAAATTTGCATACACCATTTTGGTACATATAAAATTTGCACCTACCCATATTGCTACCTTTACTATGCTCTCCAAATTTACTCTTGTATATAATTCGTACATTTGTTATTTCAGCTTATGCCCTAAAAGCTTTGTAGTTAAAATTAAGCAAAACATTTCCTTAAATCTCAAAACTTTAGCTGCATGCTAGATGTATCGGTTGTGTTCTACATTTACTCGCTGTGCCATTGTATTATGTACCGCACTTGCACTTGCATCCTGCTGCAGTTACTAAAGTTTGCTACCCCACACCAATGCTAAAGCTAAAAGGCTGAAGGATTTGCATATAATTTATATTATGAAAACATTCTTAAGTATCCTTAAGGATTGAAACAATGAAACGAAAACGACAACAAAGCAAAAACTTTTCGAACCCGAGAAGATTTAAGGTTAATTCTGCCACTACCATGGTAAAGCATAAACTTGGGGGTAGTTGTTGTTTGTAAAATATATATTAAAAAGCCAACAAAACCCTAACAAACACACACACAGAGAATAAGCACGGAACTTTATTAATGTTAGTCATATAGAAGTGTGTGTGTGTGTGTGAGTATTAATATAAGAGTTTGAGATTTGGCTTCTTAAATTAAACCATGACATAAAAAGCTTAGCAAACGTTTACTTTCAACCATGTGGCTTTGGACGTTATGTGTGCGTGAAAACTTTAATATAGTAATTTAAATAATTAGCAGAAGGTAGAAACTTTAAAGTAATTGCATGGGCAAATCTAATAAGGATGACTGGCGTCATGGCTCTGTGATATGATAGATTCCTATCTTGTTTAACTATTTTCGCTGAAAGTGTCATACTCGACCTTAAAAACATAACCTACAGGAAAATAAACCGGTGAATCAGCAGCCGGAGACCGGTTCAGTGGCATGTTACAGTTGGAGAACTTTGGTATGTAGGGAACGGGTAAGTTTTGTATAGGGTTGGCCGATAAAGTGTTCACTGGTACCTACCTTGCACATTGAGATGTATTTCGGTTATGTTGTTTAATTTCTTAAACCCTTAAACAAAATATGAACAGAGCGCGCGTATCCTTTTATACAAAAAAAAAAAATGCAATTACTTAAGATCTCGCGTCCTCTCGTAACTTTCTATAACACAGTACAACACATAATTTTGGGACTCAATTCTGAGAACTGCACGAGAAGATGCCCCAAAAAGAAGAAGTTCTGCATCATTCGTTTTGTCAAGTTACATGCCATAATAATTTAACATAAATTTGAAGTTAGTAAGTATCGTATAGGGTTCATATATATTATTTTGTCATATGGTGGCGTATGATTATTATAACTTATTATCATACGTTATATTCCACGTTAATCATACGCCACGTAGTACAGCAGTTTTATTGTAACTGCTACAAAGTAAACCCAGTTCAAAATCATCTGATGAATGGAAAAGTGAAACTGTTGCTTATGTAGGGAAACATTATATGAACAGATTAAAGGAATTGTAATTCCTAATTTTTTTAAATTTGATTCAGATAATTCAGACTGCTGGTTCTAGAGTTATATCAAACAAAGGAGCCTTAAACGTGACCAATTCCTCTATACGATACTTACTAACTTCAAATCGATGTTAAATTATAATTGCATACAACTTGACAAAACGAATGATGTAGATCTTTTTCTTTTTGGGGCTACTTTCACGTGCAGTTCTCAGAATTGAGTCCCAAATCAAAATGTTGTACAGTGTAAATCAAAGAAATGGACCAGCCGTTATTGTATTGTACAGTACTCAACATGTGTATCATTAATTTTGGCTACAAAATGGGAATCTTACATAATTTCCACTTCCATTCCTTCAATTAACAATCTTCTTTGTGATACTGAAATTTGAGACAGGCAGCAAGTGTGTCTTCTTTGCCTATGCATTATGTCCGTGCAACAGAGTACAACAAATTTAAAAAGTACAAACGAGATCATTGTGTCCATAAATTTAAGATATTGACCTACAATGCTTTGAAACTGTTCTTACTTAAAAGGCATTAGACACGCACCCACACACACACACGTGCACAAGTGCAACTGATTGCTCACACATCAATGGCAGCAGTTGTTCTATGTAACTTCTTTAACATCTATCAATGGCCAACAAGCATAGAACGTGTAAGAAGAACAAAGGAAACATGGCAAAAATACAAAGACCTTAAATGGATGTCTAAACTACTTTACCATGTGATGATGACAGCTTATTTGATCGAGTGCCAAGAAAAAAAAACGTTTTAGAAACGAAGGCAAAAAAACAAAAGATATAAGGCGGTATGTAAAGGGTTACCATGACTGGATAAGGAGGTGGATATTAAAGTGGATGTAGATTTTTAATAGCAAACAATGAAATTTTTCAAAAGAGCCCAAAAACACTTGCATACCATATTCTTCAGTTGATAGCACACTGTTCCAAACTTGAAAAAATTTAAGGAACTTAGGGCGTAACCTAGTGCATGGTGTAGGTCTGGTCGAGTACAACAGGAATCTACAAGTTTCCTAACACCCTCAAAATATTGACTTATGGCTCCGGGGTTTCGGTTCTTACATCAGTTATTAGATTCATGATATATTCGAACAGACCTGCACCAAGCACTATGTTACTCCCCAAGTTCCAAAAACTTTTTTTAGAAATTTATTTTCATAAATATTTTTTTTTTTTAACAATTTAAAACAGCTCCTTGGGAAATATTGTCCTCATAGTGATACTCATAGTGATCGCTTAAAAATTGTCCTGCATATTATGACACTTTAAGTTTTCTGCTTTTATGTTTATAACTCAATAGGGAAACCCTATCTGAGCGCAAAGATATGCGCAAGCCATCAACATTGATGTCCTCTTACAAATTACGACTGTTTCTCCCACGGACATTTTTGAAACGTATAAATGATGATGATTATCTTCACACGGCCAAGCATTCATGCATTACCACATGTGCTTCAGTTTTCTTTGCCTTTTTTGTCGTTGTCTTGTTTGGTTGGCTGGCATTATACATAACATACGTGTGTACATGTGAATATAATGCAAACTCATATTCATGCAAAAATAGCTGTTGGTAGTTTAATGCAAATGAAAATATTGTATGCAATGCAATTGCATCATATATCCTTTCCGTCATTTGTTTTGTAAATCTACCATAAAGTTTGTCGAACAAGCATATCGTCGGTAACCTGCAAAAAGTTCTCAAGTCCAAAACATAAGGATGCAAAAGTGGCCAAAAGGTTATAGTTTATGTCCTGTAAAAAAAATCCATGTCTATTTAAAGTGGTTTTGTAATTATAGTATCGAAACATAGGCGGTCTTTAAACCTTAAATCTTCAATAACTCAGAAAGACAAAAACTGGACTTGAGAACTTTAAGCAAAAGTGTATTAAAGATCATAGTCAATGCTCTGTAAAAAAAATCTTATGTCTACTTAAAGTAGTTTTTTATATATTGTAATAAAAGACATGCTTCCCTGAATTTTAAATCATCAATAACTCAAAAACATAAAAAGTGCACTTAAGACCTTTTTGTTGTATACCGACGATATAGCTTTATATTACCAGGGATGGCATTGAAAGGCGTCGGATCAAAGGTCTTTGGAAAGGCCTTTTTATATTATAAGGCCAAAGATTGTTAAGACATTTGTGCTTTTTATAAATGGAAAGGAAAACATAATAATATGAGACAGAGGACTTTAATGATATTTAAAATCAGGAAAACTGACTTATAATGTGATGATGTTGCTTATGTCCTTAGGTATTGAAATTAATCGATTTTTTATTCAAATTACATGTGAATTATTATTGGCCTGCTTGGGGAGCGTAAACGGTGGGAGATAGGACTTCCTTCGGTAAAATGAGAGGTTTACAGACATGTAGTAAAACTGTATAAAACAAAATAAAAGATAAAACTGAATTCACTATTTGTGGAAAGGGTCATAAGATTAATATTTTCGCGAAATTGACTAATTTGTGTGCTGTTTTTCCAAAGTCAACGTTCAATAAAGGCTTACTCTTTGCAAAATTTGACTTAATTCAGTGTACGTAGAAAAAAGATATGCATGTGGATCTAAGGGGCAATTTCATTTGTGTGGTAAAACTATGAGGACGAATTGGGTCGTTTGTGTTGGAGGTACCAAAACGGGAGTGACAAAGATTTCGATTGACTGCTATTAAAAGATAACTAAACTGACCAAAATTAAATATCCTCCAGTTAATTATACATATTTTATGGTAGAAATATAAATTTTCCAAAAAATAAGTCATCTAGTAAAGGAGGTACCAGTAGGGGAAAGTCAATAGAGCACGTATTGATTCCTAAGTCAGTTTTCTATAAGCTTTCTCCTTGGATAAAATTTAGATGAATTCAGTGTACTTTCAAAATAGATATCCCTATAGTAATATAACGGTGAATTTATATGAGAATTACTGGAAGGCTTGTGGCAAATATTTCGGTTTCCTGGGGATTTTCCTGCTTTTATAAGCTGGACGTCAAGAAGCTCCAAACGCCAAAGAAAGCCACTGCCTACTCCAACCAGCTCTTCCAACTACAACGACACAACGCCTCTACTCCTGACGTTCCCGATACACAGTGGCAGTATATTGCGCATTTAATGGCAGCCGCCGCAACTACCCGAACTTGGATATAAAAAATGTAGCTCAGACAAATTCTGCTATAGCGTCTGAGCAACAGGATGCTGCTTATAGGGCGACATTACAGTCAGAACGATGATATTGAGAGGTACAGGGATAGAGGAAAATCCCGAAAATTTTACCAACAATTAAAAGAACAAGGTTACAGTACTGGTTACAGATACGCAGAGTGTGCTGCACATATGGAGCAGCAATTTCTGGTACCAGAAGGCAGCGCACGTGGAAGTTTTACGCCAATTGTCGTCGACGTCTTAGAATACCCGCCACGAAGCCAAAACCGACGTAAGAAGAGCAATATCGCGAAGCTGATACGCCTTTGCGGAATGACGCTGACCGAGACGAAGTCTTCAGTAAAGATTGGCAAGGACCTTACGGAGCCATTCTATACCTGACGAAGCCTAAAACGTGGTGATGGACTATCATGTGACCCCTTCAACATAGTGATGGAGATGATAAAGAGAAAAGCTGCAGTCAACACGAGTACCACGATATTTAAACAAAAGCCACATGCCACTTGCGTACGCTGACGACGTACACATCATCGGCCTAAAACTGCGGGATGTGACTGCAGTCTTCTCAAGCATAAAGAAGGAATCAAAAAAATGGGTCTAACGGTGAATGAAGACAAACCTAAGAATCCACTCAATTGGGACGCTGGTTATCCGATTTTGATGACCAAGGGCAAACAATTTTTGTAACATATTAATCTATCATGCAATAGTTTGAAACCGGAGCAATTTTTACGGAAACACGGAAACAAACTTAATTAAAGGCAGCGAAAACTTGAAAAATCATCAAAATTTTATCAAAAATCCAACTTTGAAGTGCCATAACTTCGTCATTTGTGATTAGATTTTAAACAACTATTGTTTTTTAAAGAAATAATTTTATTATCTTTTATTTTCGTCACAGTTCGGTGACATCGGTGGACAAAAACCAGAGAAAATGGCATTTTAGTAGACCTACCTTTTTTCAAAACACTAAAAATGGAAATTTGACCATATCTCAAAAAGAGAGAGAGACTGAACTCGATTTACAGTGGTTGTTGGTGGCGCTTCATCACCAAAAGTGGAAACATCATGACAGGGGTCCCCTTGTCGCGAAAATCTACGCCGAAAATGGTAAGAAATCATCGCACAAAAATTTTCAAAAATTACAGAATATTGCCGGTGCCACCCCCAAAAATGATGTCTTTGCAGATTTTAGGATTGCCAAAGTTTGAGCACCATTGCAGTATGTAAATCCGTGCCGATTTGGGCTTAAAGTTTTAAAACTCCTACGGCCACGTTTAGGGGGCATAACTTAAGATTGACTAGTCCAATTTTGATGAAACAAAAATCCGAAATTTAAGAATTAAAGTTCCTTAAATGAAAAACACTTGGACTAGTCGTTCTTGAGTTATGCCGCCTAAACGTGGCCGTAGGAGCTTTAAAACGTTAAGCCCAAATCGGCAAGGTTTTACATACTGCAATGGTGCTCAAACTTTGGCAATCCTAAAATCAGCAAAGATATAATTTTTGGGGGTGGCACGGACAGAATTCTGCCAGAACCCGAAATATAAATAGCAACCCTCGTGTGGGTATCTGTGGGTTCTAGAAAAGTATATACTTGGTATTGTTGCCACATTGAAACAATTCTGACAACAACATGTTGTAGTCATCCACAACCATAAAAACAGATTTAGAGCTAATGTGTCAGCAAAAATAAAATGTTCTCACGTTCATAAAATTGAAACGTTCCAAAGGCCTAAGTAATAGACCAATCGTTAGATTTTAAAGTAATCAACAGTAATATCAAAAATTTTAAGTCAAAACGAAGTCTGTCGTTATTTAGTTAGTAATACATAAAATTATAAGATGAATTCTCGGCGCCTTTTTTACTGTCGCCACATACGTTACGCACATGTAATATATACATAACGTCAACATGAAAAATACACACATATGATTGTATATCCGGTTCATTCACTTATTGGTATACACCTCTGTCTCTGCATGTGTACAATGCATGACATAACTGCATGTATTCAACAACTCATACATATTCATTGTGCGAAGACATTTCGTTACAAACACACTAGGACCAAGATCAGTGTATGTGAGTCTCCCAATACTGAGATGCAAATATTACCCTTGCACATCTACGTATTCAAATGTACACAAATGAAATGCAAAAAGAACTAAATGAAAACAAAAAAAAAACAGCAAACAAAAATCACATATTGTGCAAGAGAGTGGCTCGTTTTGCACCAGTAACAACTTCGCCTTCTGAAATTAACTTGAATTTGATTTATACTCATCAACTATTATTTTTGGAATTGTGTAAGACATTTTGAGTTCATTGCCTCCTTTGTTTATAATTTTGCGTCGGGAGTGTGATGCAAGGCAAAGCTTCTGATCGGTTTAACTTGGCAAACCCAGAGTGATCCTTGCCAATTGCACTTCAAGTCTACTCACAGAGCTCCGTATTCGTGGTACTACTGCGAACGGAGTACCTCCACGTGGTGACGCCTGGAAACGTGCTTCTGACACCCGTCAGAGCACGGCTAACTGTGAGGGGCGAAACCTAAAACCCAGGCACGTCAGCTCAGAGTGAGCGGTACCCTGGTCAGCGTCTGACCCAGAATGGGCGGCTGCAATAAAATCCTGGCAGGAGGAGAAAACTGCGACGTGGTGCGCTGGGCTTGCAACCCGCCACTGACGTATAACCGATTGCAATGAAAAGAAGTAAAATAAGAATAAAACGGACCCCCCAAAATATTGACGACCACCGCAAACGAATTAAGGACCATGATTTGAGGATATGCACCTGGAATGTTAGAACACTGTATAGGCCAGGTGCCTCCATCCAACTGGCGGAAGTCCTCGAAAAATACAAGGCTGACATAACCGCTTTACAGGAAATCCGGTGGACGGGACACGGGTGCTCACGCAAGAAGTCTTGCGACATCTACTATAGTGGCCATGCGGACAAGCACGAGTTTGGTTGTGGATTTGTGGTTGACAAGAGACTGCGACACCTAGTCTCAAGGTTCAACCCGGTGTGTGAACGTATAGCCACCATAAGAGTCAAAACTAAGTTTTTCCACATAACACTTATATGTGCCCATGCTCCGACAGAAGAGAAAAGCGATGAGGACAAAGACGAGTTCTACGAGAGCCTAGAAAATGTATATGACCGTAGCCCCAGCCATGACATCAAAATTGTACTAGGCGATTTTAATGCTAAAATAGGCAGGGAGACCGCATTTGAGCCTACAATCGGAAAATTCAGTCTGCACACCGAAACGTCGAACAATGGCATCAGACTGATTGATTTCTCTGCGGCAAGAAATATGGTAGTTAGCAGCACTAGATTTGACCATAAAAATATTCATAAGGCAACATGGTTATCTCCAGATCATTTGACGAGGAATCAGATAGATCACGTGGTAGTCGATGGAAGGCACGCATCGAGTGTTCTGGACGTACGAGTAATCAGGGGTGCGAACATTGACTCCGATCACTTCCTTACCGCAGTTAAGGTACGCACTAGGCTAAGCATGGCGAAAAACGTACGTAACCAGGCACAACGAAAGCTGGACATCGGTAAACTGCGGACCACAGAGGTAGCGGACGCCTACTCCAACCACCTAACTCAACTGCTGCGGAATGCTCCAACCCCTGATAATATAACCTCGCAGTGGCAATATATAGCCGACTCCATAGAACGGACTGCGAGAAGCGTACTTGGGTACTCAAAGCCGTCTCAAGAAGATGCCTGGTACGATGATGAATGTCGCAATGCCACGAGAGAGACGAATGCTGCATACAGGGCAAAACTGCAGCCAATGGCAACGCGAGCTGTTCGTGAACGGCACAGGGAAAAGAGACGAGAGGCAACTCGTCTTTTTACAAGAAAAAAGAAGGAGCTAAAGAAGAGGCAGGATGAGTGCACTGAGTTGCTCCGAAGTAGAGGGGAAGCCCGAAAATTCTACAAGAGAGTTAAAGCTAGAATGCGTGGAACAGGGTTGCCCTCCTGCAAGGACAGCGATGGTCAGCTAGTGACGGATCCGGATAACGTTCTGAAGATATGGAGAGATCACTTTAGAAATTTACTGGATACTGACACCACTCCAGAAGACCCCGCTCCAATCCATGACGATGGTATTAACTGTCCACCTCCGAGCCAGAGCGAGATACGTATGGCCATCTCCCGCCTTAAAAACAACAAAGCTGCTGGAGCCGATGGTCTCCCTGCTGAATTGTTTAAGGCTGGCGGGGAGGAGCTGATTAGGAGCATGCATCAGCTCATGGAGAACATCTGGCAAGAGGAGAGCATACCCGGGGATTGGAGTCTCAGTCTGTTATGTCCCATATACAAGAAAGGAGATCGTAGTGAATGTAAGAACTATCGTGGAATAAGCCTATTACCAATTGCGTACAAGGTCCTTTCAAGCGTATTGTGTGAACGTCTAAAGCCAATTGTAGAAAAACTAATTGGACCATATCAGTGCGGCTTTAGACCTGGCAAATCTACGACGGATCAAATATTCACGTTACGACAAATCCTGGAAAAAACCCATGAAAAGCAGATCGACACCTACCACCTCTTTGTCGACTACAAAGCTGCCTTCGACTCTCCGATAAGGAATAGGCTTTATGAGGCTATGTCTGAGTTTGGTATTCCTGCAAAGCTAATCCGACTTTGCAGATGTACCCTAGAAAACACCAAATCCTCGATTAAGATTGGTAAAGATCAGTCTGAACCATTCAACACGGAAAGAGGTCTCAGGCAGGGCGATAGCCTGTCCTGTACACTATTTAATATAGTTATGGAGAAGGTGATGAGAAAGGCTGGTGTCAACATGTCTGGCACCATATTCCACAAAAGCCACATGCCACTAGCCTACGCCGATGATATAGATATCATTGGCCGAAATCTGCGGGACGTTACTGCAGTCTTCTCATCCCTAGAAAAGGAGTCGGCAAAAATGGGTTTAGCGGTCAACGAGGACAAAACAAAAATAATGATTTCGACGAACAAAGAGTCCTCTCGATGGGGACGCAGCGTCAACGTTGAAGATTATTGTTTTGAGGTAGTTGATGAGTTTACCTACCTCGGATCTTCCGTCAATAAGAAAAATAATGTCAGCCAAGAAATTAAGCGGAGAATAGTGCTAGCCAATAGATGTTTTTACGGACTTCGGCAGCACTTTAGTAATACCACCTTATCTCGGAATACTAAGAAACAGCTTTACCAGGTGCTAATCTTACCCGTTCTTTTGTATGCTGCCGAATCATGGGTGCTTACGACAACGGACATTCAAAACCTGGGAGTATTCGAGAGG
Organism: Muscina levida; assembly: GCA_964034835.1. Classification (NCBI taxonomy): domain Eukaryota; kingdom Metazoa; phylum Arthropoda; class Insecta; order Diptera; family Muscidae; genus Muscina; species Muscina levida. The sequence continues at coordinate 181,699,928 of OZ035880.1, read as the reverse complement.
AAAGTACTCCGAAAAATTTATGGACCTATCTGTGTCGACGGCGAGTTTCGCCATCGGATGAACCATGAGCTGTATGAGCTTTACCACGACATCGACGTAGCTAAAAGAGTCAGAATGCAACGATTACGATGGCTGGGTCATGTTGCCAGGATGGATGTAAATGCTCCAGCGAGAAAGGTGTTTGAAGGCGAACCTGAAGGACGGCGCAGAGCAGGGAGACCCAAACTCCGTTGGAAGGACCAAGTGATAGGCGATGTGCCATCATCTGGTAGGACTAACTGGAGAACACACGCAGAAGACCGAAGCGTGTGGAATTCTTTAGTACTTCAGGCCTCAAACTGATAAACCATGTTTGTAAGTTGTAATGGGCCACTTAAGTAAGTAAGTAAGATTTTTAACTTAGTTGCTCTTGGGAATGTGCAGAAACGTGGCACCCTGGACGGCGTGGCATCCTTGATAAATGTTTCTAAATGTTTCTAAGATTTTATATATATGTTTTTTGCCACATATTTTGTTGGCTGCTTTGTTTTTTGTATGACGTTCCCTACAACAAATTTCGGACATTTCATAGGTGATTTCGACGACATATAGGAAATGCGATGGACAGGACAGATAGGAATATGACGAATAAACTGTGACAGTTATTACAGCTGCCATTAAGAAAGACACGCATTTGGCTGTAGAATCATCGAAATTGATCGAATTAGATCGGAGGTCCTCTCAGTGATAAAGATAAAAACATTTGAGTCAATCGGCATATGCCTGGTAAAAGTTTCTCATCCATATATTATATTTTGTATATCACTAAATTTTCGGTTGGAGTAAAAAATCTTTGTCCTTAACTCTTATGACAGCTGAAGAGGACTCAACAAAAAAGTAAACCAAATACATATTGAAATAAATCTACGATTTACAATTTTTTTATAGAGCATTGTGTGGTCCACCCACACTCACAATAAAACATTTCGATTCTGTGTTGGTATTTACACTGTTTTCTAACATATCTAGACGTTTTAAAGTTTCTCTTTTTTCTAGTTTGTATCTACTTTTTGCCTGGTGAAGGCATCATTCATGGCTATGCATCTTTCTTTATTCAACACTGCTTCATGTCCTCTGTATGTCATCTCAAAAATTTCAATATTTTGTTTCTTTATATACATATAAACATGTTTTTTTTTGTTACGCTTGCATACATATGAATGTAAATAAAAACAAAAGTACCCATGGCTGAATGCAAATGCATGTGTATATAATGTAAACACACACAGTCACATGTGTATGAGTTAGTAAATGTTTGGTGGACATTTGTTTTATATTTATTTTCTTTTCACATTTAGTTGGTTTTTGTTGTTATTGTTGTTGTACTTACCGTCCTGTTACTTGTACACTAAAGTTAAATGTCATGGCCATTATGGCGACCATAATATCTGCCATGGCTAAGGAGACTACAAAATAATTCGTTATGATTCTGTAAAGAGAGAACAAGAAGAAAAAGAGATAAGAGTAAGAACAGGCGACATCAGTTAATGAGTGTGAGGTTTAAGACATATTTAGTTTGCTGGTGTTAAATTAAATATTAGATGCATAAGTTACTACTAAGTTATTGTGTGTTTTTATTTATTCATTCATTCGTTCGTTTTGTCATTCAGTTCGTTAACTGCGTTCTGTAAGCAAGAGTATTGTTGTACTGAGACGCCGACAGTCTCTAGTACTAGTTAAAATATTATTTGATTAAATATTCATAAAGACGTCGCAGGAAATATTCACAGTTTCTAACGAATCTGTTTGAATTTTCTAAAGACTGCTGACAGCAAAACGGACCAACGAAGGCGACAATGGTCATCATCACAATAATGATGATTTAGACTAGGCATGTCTAGAGAAGGATTTTATATTTTTGAGTAGGGTTTAATGAGGATTTACTGAATGTAAGGAGTTACAATAAATTAAAGGATTTAAATGTTGCACAGAGTTGGGTGAATGTTAACCTAATTATGAGGATAATTAATTATGGCTGCGGCAAAGTTGTCAAGTTTTGGGAATATGTTTAAAAATTTGGTTGATTGAAAAAAAAACACGGAATTAATATCACAACTTAAATTGTTCTAATCATTTTGAAATGTACTACGCATTTGTAAAGAAGGATTCAAGCTTTTAGAATTTTGCATTCAGGGGCACCCTAGGTCAACATTGTTTGCTATACAGGGTGGCAAAGTTGACCACTTTGGTGTTGCTGAATCTTTCAAAGCCTGGTACTTAACATGATTTTGGGACTCAATTCTGAGAACTGCACGTGAAAGTAGCCCCAAAAAGAAGAAGTTCTGCATCATTCATTTTAGCAAGTTACATGTCATTATAATTTAATATCGATTTGAAGATAGTAAGTATCGTATAGGTGAATTTGTCACGGCTCTTTTTGGCTCTTTTGCTACATTGTCATATGGTGGCGTATGATTATCATTAGTAATATTCCACGTAAATCATACGCCATGGAGTACAACCGTTTTATTGTAACTGCTACAAAATAAAGCCAGTTTAAAATCATTTGATGAATGGAAAGGTTAAACTGTTGCTTATGTAGGGAAACGTTACATGAACGATACTTACTAACTTCAAATCGATATTAAATTATTATGGCATGTTACTTGACAAAACGAATGATGCAGAACTTCTTGTTTTTGGGGCTACTTTCACATGCAGTTATTAGAATTTAGTCCCAAATCAAATAGCTGATAAATGTGTAATGAACTTATAATCAAAACAATAGCTAAGATATCTAAGCGGTTTAGAAATGCGGTCCTTTCATAGTTGAAATTTATTTTCCATCTGCAAAAAAAAACAATATTTTCCCGAAAATGTACCATGATTCATTCAGTATTTTGTTTGATTTTTCTAAGAAACCTCTACATATTTGTAAATTTCTCCAAAAGAAAAGACTGTGAAATATATTTGATGTAAGATAAGGATCATTTGGAAATACACCTTACAGTCATACCTCACTAATGGGGCGTAAGGGGAAAGTAAGTTTTTTATACCCTTCACCACGCACACGAACGGAGTGAAGGGAATATTAATTTTTTTCCTCCATTTGTGACGCCCATAAGGAGGAGTGGTAGATATGACAATATATTCACATAAATGATCAGCATCGAAGTCTGAGACGATATTAAGGTTTCCGTCTGATCTCCTGTCTGTCCGTCCCCGCGTTTACAGCCGTTCTTTAAGAAATATAGAATGAAATCTTATATCCTCCAAGTGGAGGTTAAGTTCTAAATGAGCAAGATCAGTCAAAAAATACTCACACCTCCCATACAAATAGCCTCTTTCTGCCAACGCAATTGCAGCTGTAGTTAAGGATTTATAGGGCAAAAATTAAGTATGCAAGCTTCTATCCTCTAAGCGGAGGTTACATTCTAAGGTGGGCAAGATCGGGCAGTAAGTACTTCCCCCTCCCCCGCTATAACAACAGTAAGTTAGGAAATACCGCGCTGGAATTTGATATGCAAGATTTAATCCTCTATCTGGAGGTTAAGTTCAAAGATAAGCAAGTTCGGGCAAATGAGCTGTTAAGCAAACATTTGGTTTACAAGCATATATCTCTAAGTAGAGCGGGTAAAAACTACTTCCACCTCCCATACAAACTGCCCTTTTTTGGGGTTGTCCATCTAACTGTCCCCTTGATTACAACTGTAAGTTAGAAAATATCGAGCTGAAATTTGATATGCAAGCTTATATCCTCTATCTGGAGGTTAAGTTCAGATATGAGCAAGAGCGGACAAAAACTACTTCCACCTTCCATACAAACTCCCCCTTTTTGGGGGAGTACGTATGTCTCTACACCGTATTACAGCCGTAGTTAACAGCTATCGTGATAAAATTTGGCACACAAGCTTCAATACTCTAAGCGGAGGTTAACTTGTAAGATGAGAAAAATCAGACAAAAACCACTCCCACCTCTCATACAAACACCTTCTGTTTGGGGTCCACACTATCACAGCCGTAGTTTATGAGCCATCGAACTAAAAGTTGGTATGCAAGCTTCTATCCCTCAACTGAAGTTTAAGTTCTAAGATAAGCCAGATAGAATGAAAGCTAACCCCACCAACCATACCAATTCTCTCTATTTGTAGGCGTCCGTCTGTCCTTAAGATTACAGCTTTAATTTATGAGCTTTCTCTAAGCGAAGGTTATATAGTAAGATGAGCAAAAATCGGACAAAAACTACTTTCACCTCCTGTTCATGAAGCATGATAAGTTTGTAATAAGAAGAATTGTAATAAGTGATAAGCATAAATGGCACACACAAGTGTCATGCGCCTGGGTTGAGTATAGATTTGATCCCACATTGTTTGGGATAAGTTTATTACACAGAGACTTTGGTTATACTCTCGCCCCTTCTTGAATTGTTTATTTAGGTTTTATTGCGATCGGTTCATCTTAACGGTGCAATGTATAAGAGTATGGCACATGTGCAACGGTATGTGTGTGTGCATTAGTGATAAGAAAGGGATGGGTGTAAGGGTCTTTAGGTTTAGGTGGGATGCTCTTGTGTGTATGCATGTGTGCAGTTTAGATTAGTTTTTAGAATAAGTATTTAGTTTTTAGTTGAAGTTTCTTAAGAAAATCAGTTTGAAATATCATCTCAGTTAGATCGGTCTAGTATTTTAGTTTCCATGGCGGTATCTACCTCCTAAATAATTAAATACAATTAATTAAAAATTGTATAACAATATTCTAAGGTCATATAAAAAATTCAAGTTCACTATTTGACGTTTCAATAAAAATTATTGACACGTAAAAGGCTAAATGTATCGTACAACTCTCATACAAACTCCACTTTTTTGGGGAACAAAGACAAAAAATTGATGTATCCAAATAACCAGTTTTATCACTATTGGTGAAGGATATCTGAGCTTCCGCATAGCCGAAGATAATTACCTTACTAGTTTGATCTAAAAGCTATTTAGAACCATTTGTCTTTTCTTGCAGTAAAATTTCGAAATATAACTTCTTATCAAAATACTCATTTTCTTATTCATCAACTGATAATGTTTAATTAGTTGAAAATTCTACAGTTTGGAACTAGTTCATTTTGGAAGTAGTTTAGAATTTCATACTTTTGAACTAGTACGTCTGAAGCCTCGTTTAGAATGGCTCCCATAGTTATATCGGGTAGATCATAGCAAACAAATATTAAGATAATTCTCTGAAAACTTTTTGTCTGATTTACGAATATCATAGTGCGTTTTGGTTGCACCACCCTTCCTATAGTGATACAAATGTTAATAAATGTCGTTTTGATTTTCGTGGTATAAATATCGGCTGTACCTTTTAGTACAATGTAAAAGTTTTTACCGTTGAAGAAGCTACGGTCTTAACCAATGCGCGCCTTTATCTACCTCCAACTACTAACACTTGCCAGAATAACTTTTAAATTTTGAGTGATTCGCTGGAATAATAAAGCAATTAATACCCTAAATGTCATATAATATATGATTGAATTAACGCATTTATGACCATCGGCCATCACCTGCATAGCAGAGTTAGCAGATTAGTCTTCGTGTTAACTTTAACACATCCCCACTCACGTTAATCTATTGTCTGACCTTCAAATATCATTCGCTTGTTATTTTGAGCATATTAAAATTATCTATGAAATTACTTTTCCAAAAATAAAAAAAAACTTTACAAAAATAAGTCTAATACGCACTCTACATAGGCATGAAATGGCAATTTTACAAAACCTTGCTAAGCGCTGCTAATGTTAATGGTCCTTGCAAAGCAAAGCGAGAAATGAACGGCGCAAAAAAAAAATAAGAAAAACTTTGGTAATTAATGTTGATTATATGGGTTTCTTAACATATTTCTGGGCCATAAAATAAATTATATTACTTTTCAAGAAAGTAAATGAGGGGGCGATAAAGGAGCAGCTATATGCTCACGTCTATATGATCTAACGGCAAGTAAACGTTAAACATTAGCACAATTTAGCTTTACACGCTAACTGTGTAGGGGAACGATGACACCACCCCCAGGAGAAGCAGCAGCAGCAGTGGCAGTCGTTGAGAAGAAGACGATAAAAATCACCAAATAAAAGGAGTATTCCAGGGGAAAATTAAAATAAAGGACTATACTATACTATAATACGTATGTGTTGAAAATGTAAAACGCTCTTTGTACTTGTGTGAGCTCCTTATGGGCAAAAGACAATCAACAAACGATTCCCCAACGACGACGACGACGATGGCGATGAAGACAATGGAAACGCTTAAATATTACAGGATTTGCGGCAGTTGTGCTAAGTAATTTCGCCACTACTGCTGCCACTTACAAATGCTAATGGCAGGGAGGACAAGTGCATGGCTTCCACTTGTATTCCACATAATTCACATACTTCAACTGACAGCAAAACGCGAGCACGGTTCCCCTTAACAAAAAACGACTCACTACGAGTACAACAGTTTATGACTACATTTACTTTGAAGTGCGAAGATAACAACAACGATGGCCTTATCTACCGCTGCTAATGCTGAAAAATGAACGCGTGAAATTGTGACATTGTGTGAGCCACTTAAATGACACCATTTGTCCTTGCATTAGATAAATAGGCGATTGTGAGCTTCTCTGACAGCATCAATAAGGTAACTGTGAAAGGGGGGACGATATACACTTTGAAATGAGGGGAGGGTGAATGTAATCAACATAGATAAAGCACTAGCAAAAGTTGTGAAAAGTTGAAGTTAGTTCATGGGAAATGAGAGTGGCAGTACAACATTTTTCAGCACATTCAAATAGGACTCAACTCTGAGAACTGCACGTGATAGTAGCCCCAAAAAGAAGAAGTTCTGCATCATTCGTTTTGTCAAGTTACATGTCATAATAATTTAATATGGATTTTAAGTAAGTATGTATCGTATAGGAGAAAATGTCACGTTTTAGGCTCTTTTGTTTGGCATAACTCGAGAACCCCTAGTCCGATTCAGCTAAAACAAATGGAAGGTGGGAGAAGTATTCGTCCGATATTGCTTATCTTACAATGTAAGCTCCTATTATAAGACAAAAGCTTACATATCAAATTTCACCTCGACATTTCCTAACCTACGGCTGCAATCGCGGGGGTTGTAAGGCGGACACACCAAAAAAGGGGGAGGTTCTATGGAAGGTGGGAGTTGTTTTTGACCAACTTTGCTCGTCTTAGAAAGTTGCTCCGCTTAGAGGATAGAATCTTGAGTACTAAATGTCAGCTATATACCTCTTAAAATACGACTGCAATGGCAGGGACAGGCCCAAAAAAGGAAGAGTTTGTATGGGAGGTAGAGTAGTTTTTGACCAATCGGTCTTATCTTAATACTCAACATCCATTTAGGACAACAAAGCTTGCATACAAAATTTCAGCTTGATTGCTCTTTAATTACTGCTGTAATCGCGGGGACTGACATGAGAACACCCACAAAATGAGGGATTTTTGTATAGGAGTTGGGAGTAGTTTCCAACCGATTGGTCTCATCTCACTACTCAATCTTAGCTTAGTGTATAGAATCTTGCATACAAAATTTCAGCTTGATTGCACTTAAACTCCGGCTGTAATTGCAGGGATAGACCCCAAAAAATGGGAAGTTTGTATGGGAGGTGGGATTAGTATATGACCGATCGGGCTCATCGTACAACTTAACCTCCGCTTTTATGAAAGAAGCATGTGTTCCAAATTTCAGCTCGATCCCTCTTCAACTGCAGCTGTAATCGCGGGGACAGACAGACGGACAGACGGTCTCTTTTGAATGGACTCAGATTTCGATGCTGATCATTTATATATATATATATTGTCATACCTACCACGCCTCCTTATTAGCGTTGCAAATGAAAGAACAAAATTAATGTACCCTTTACACTGTTCATGCGCGTGGTGAAGAGTATACAAATTAAGAATTACAATTCCTTTAATCTGTTCGTATGAAGTTTCCCTACATAAGCAACAGTTTCACTTTTGCATTCATCAAATGATTTTGATCTGGGTTTATTTTGTAGCAGTTACAATAAAACTGTTTTACTCAATAGCGTATGATGTACGTGGAATATTACTTATGATAATCATACGCCTCTATAGTACAATATAACAAAAGAGCCTAAAACGTGACAAATTCCCCTATACGATACTTACTAACTTCAAATCGATATTCAATTATTATGGCATGTAACTTGACAAAACGAATGATGCAGAACTTTTTCTTTTTGGGGCCACTTTCACCTGCAGTTCCAAAATCATGTGTTGTACTGTGTAATACAAATACTAATTTCCTGTGCCCTTTGTGAGTATCTCTCGTTAAAAATATAAGAGACGACTGACTGTAAGGGGCAATAATCTAACGTCTGAATGGTATTCAAAAACAACAAAAAACGTAGCGTACTGCATACGCGAAAGAGCTTGTAATTGATGTAATAAACAAAGATGTGCCTTAATTTACTTTAAAAGCCTTTAGACCTTATCTCCTCGGTCTTCTTCCCTCACCCATGAACATATAAATTCTTACTTTGTCGGCTATTTTACCAGTGTCTTATATTATCCACAAGGTCTTAAATATTTTATCAACAGCTCGTTGAACTTTCAATTTAATAATAACCCCCCACTAAATAACATTTAAAAGGCGCTCATAAATATTGTTGTTTATTTCTTAAAACCAAAAAAAAGCAGCCACATTTACCCTAAGACATTATTTGCACTGAAATACATTAAAATGACGCGTAATCCAATAGAGCTACATAATAAAAAAGTATTAGTACTTTTTTTTTAGCCCTAGCTTAAAAATGTGAGTTCCTCCTTAAGGCAATTTTGATGATTTCCACGCAAACAGCTGATGCAGTGTAACTTTGTCTTATATTTCAACTTTTAGTGGGATGTAAAATATAAAGGCATCCCACCACCACCCCCATATTTCCCAAATATCTTTAGCTCCTTTTCATAACTGACAATGTATAGCAAATAACTGTTCATACAAACGTCTGCCGTTTTTGGCATTTTGATGCCTCCCACGGTTTCGTTTTCATTTTAGCCTTAAACGATGTTAAGGCATTTGGAAAATGTATTCTGCTATTTTGTTTTTTTCTTTCGTGGTTTTACCTGGAGAAATTTAATAATGCAAATATTTTCAGTTCGGAGATGCTGAAGCCTATGTATGGGTGTAATATCTGGTTGGCTCAAAGTAACAGAAAAATTGAGTATGATATGTGATGGTCTTAGCTGTGTTCGATATGAAAATTATTAAAAATTGATAAAATAATACTTCTTATTTACTACTTATTTTGTGCTACAGTTCATTTTAGCATTTTAATGGATTCTGCGTTAAATTTTTGTGCTGGGGGAGAAAGAGGTATAATCAAGTCTTGGTGCTATTAGTAAAAGGGTAATGGAGTTGCAGGTTATAGGTGATTATTTGAAAGGATTAGGCAGAGAATGCTTTGTGTCGTAAAACGTTATTGTAATTTGAAAAGAATTAACATTGCAAATATTATAAAAATATATTGATTGGAGGGGTAAACCTAAAATAAAATGTTTTATGCCTTAAAGGAGGGTAAAAATGAACTGCTAACCCTTGACCTTAAAGTTATATTATAAGCTTTTTTTTCAAAATTTGGGATTAAATTGTCCCATACAGAGGAAATATTTCGCTTAAAATTTTAATATAGGTATAAGCTGATATATCAAATTTCAACTCGATACCTCTTAAACTACGGCTGTGATAGCGGTGATATCCACCAACAAATTTTGAGTTTGTGTGGGAGGTGGGAGTAGTTTTTCTCCGATATTGCCCATCTTAGATCATACTTACTTACTTAATTTCCCTTTTGCACCCCATGAATGAGGTATGGGATAGCTTCTCGCGTTGTTGTGAATTAACACGCTTTCTATTTTTAGATTCACAACTAACGGCACCTACTTATTTATCGACGAATGCGAACGTCACTGTTTTGAGAAGCTCTTACTAGACACGACGATTGAATCGACGCTTAATACTGCGAAGTTGCTGTCAAACAACATTCGAGGGGAGCCGACAATGAAAGAAAATTTTATTTATTTTTTTCTTTTTTAAGATGACTGGAGCCAGGTTTGAACCTGCGATCTCCCGCATGGTAGTCGCGTGTTCTAACCACTATGCCACGGCCGGTCCCCATCTTAGATCATAACCTCCACTTAAAGAATAGAAGCTTGCCTATCAAATCTAATAGGGCTGTAATCTCAGATGCGGACGGACAGACGGGTATCTTTAAATTCACTCAGAATTCGATGTTGATCATTAGAAAGAATGAAAGATAATAGAAAAACAAATTCTAAAAAAACAAAATTATTTTTTGCCTCGCGGGGTTTAATGTGTTTTGTTTCCTGTGACTCCAGGAAATATTTTGATACGACCAAAAAGTGTAATTCACAGAAGGAGTCACTTTACCCACCTGGTTTCCTTTAACCAAATTCGAAGCATGCCTTTTCATGTCGTTTGATCCGTGTCCGTCTGTCTGCCTATCTTTCCGGGTGGTACGCACGATAACTCTCGAAAGACGCAACCATTTTTATAACCTTTACCACACGCACGAACGGAGTGATTTTGTTCTTCCATTTGTAACGCCCATAAGATGGCGTGGTAGCTAGGTATGACAATATATATAAAAGATCAACATCGAATTTTGAGTCGATTTAAAAGTGACGGTGTATCTGTCCGTCCCCTCTATAACAGCTATAGTTTGAGAGATATCGAGCTGAAATTTGGAATACTAGCTTATATCCTCCAATCGGAGGTTGTGTTCTAAGATGAGCGAGCCCTGTCACACACTATTTCCACCTCCCATACAGACATCCCCTTTTTTGGGTCTTTTTCTGCGATTACAACCGGATTTTAAGAGCAATCGAACTGAAATTGTATATGGAAGCTTCTTTGCACTTATCGGAATGTGTTTTCTAAGATGATCCCGATATCGGTCGAAAACTTCTCCCACCTTCCATACAAAATCCCTTTTTGGGGGTTTCCTTTTGTTTGTACCAGCGATTACAGCAGGTTGTTAAGAAATATAGAGCTGAAATTTGGAATGCAAGCTTATATCCTCCAAACGGCAGATAAGTTCTAATTTGAGCAAGCTCGGTCATAAATTTAAGTTCTAAGTTCTAATATGCGTAAGTTCGAATAATAATAACCCCCACCGCCCCGTATGAGGTTGACCGTCTGACTATGCCCGCTATTACAGCCGCAGTTTTAGATAAATCGAACTTTAATTTAGTGAGCTTCAATTCTATCCCTTAATCCGTGGTTTAGTTCGAAGATGATCAGGATCGGACAACCAGTTTACTCCCACCTGCCATACAAACTCCCCCATCTTGGGGTTGTCTGTCTGTCTGTCCCCGCCATTTCAGCAGTAGTTTCAGAGCTAACTGTCTGAAATTTGGTACGCAAGCTTCTGTTTTCTAACCGAAATAATTCAATCTCAGTATTTGACATTTCAGAAAAACTTATTGACAAAAAAATGAATGTGCGAGGTTTAAAGTAATGTCCACCTCCCACCAACTTCCCATTTTTTGCGGAACAATGTTTGTTATAATATAGTTATAGTACCAATCACCAGTCTTATCACCATTTTTACAAATAGTGAAGGGTATCTGAGCTTCGGCATAACCGAAGATAATTACTATACCAGTATTTTTTATAATATTTTTCGAAAACTACTTATGGGATTGCATATGGACTACATGACCACTCCCCTTCTGGTACCTCCCAAACAAAGGTATTGTTCCGCCCACTTAAGAAATCGAGTAATAGTATCAATAGACCCAACCCAAGTGTCAAAATTCTGCAATTAGTAAAGCTATAACTAAAAAAAGTTTTGAAGTGAAGAAAGGATGTCTGGCCATGCCCCTTTGGTATGGGAGGTACCAATACAAATGTACCAATCACTTTAGAAATCAGGTAATAATAACAGTATATCCAAGATTTAGAGAATATATTGGAAGTCCAGCCACGCCCCTTCTGGTACCTCACATACAAATACACCTTTCTGCCCCTTTTAGAAATCGAATAATTATATCCATACACTCAACGTGATTGTACCCAAATTCTATATTTTGTAAACATATAACTGGATAAGATTGAAAGTCTAACCATGCCCCTTCTGATACCTCTCATTCAAATGTATGTGAAGGTTATTATTTAAGTTCTCTTAAGAGAACAACTCGACTTTCTAAAAGGACGCACAGTATCGTGATTTCATACTAAATAGAAGCAGTTATCATAGAGGAATGCAAGTTGATACACATACGATACAATCGGCACAAGGACACGCCCATATCCTGAAATGGAAAAAACGTATATTTACCAAAATTGTTGTTGCAATTGAACCAAATTTGACACGATTTGTCTCGTATATACTACTGATAACTGTGTTGAGTTATGTGAAATTATCTAAAAGGACACAACCACCTGTTTTGAAATACATAACAAACATGTATGGTGTTATTTTTAATTTTTGTCCGCTCTCTCAACACAGTGCGGCGATGACAGTACATGAGAGTACATGATCATCTGCATGACAGCCATGTGCTCTAACATTACCCCTTGCTGGACTCATATGACACGAGAATACCTACGCAATTTCGGGTAACATCCACGTATTCACTTATATAAACTTATCCATACGGATGAAGAGGATTTCTGTATCATGTAATTGGAAAAGTCAATCAAAATATTTTTTGCTGCAACTGAAGTAAGATTACAAGAAGGATAAATTGTTGCGATCCTATGCAAAATATTTGTTAATTTTTTATAGGAGAGACTCAATTTTATGAATAAACTTTCTTTTGATATTTAACTCGATTCCTAAGTGGGGGGAATGGTTCATTTGTATGGGAGGTACCAGAAGGTATATAAGCCTTTTAGCTCATATTCAATCACTTACGGGAAAATATTAATCCATAAAAAGTTTTAAAGCAATTGATTACAATGACTTACGGCAGACGGACATTGATCAAACGACTTAAAAGGTCATGAAACGAATTTGGTTCAAAGAAACCTAGGGTCTAATGTGACTCATTTTATGTGTTACACTTTTGGGTCCTATCAAATGATATGTAGGGTGAGGGTATAAAAATAACCAGTATTAATAATTTCCAAAATAAAGTTATGGTGTTATAAAAAGGCAGAATACTACTTCTCTTCCCTTACAAATGACCGAAATCACCCCCACAGATTTACATGCATATCTTATTTGTAATTTAGTCAAATTTAGCAAAAGGTTAACGCTTATTGAATATTGACTTACGAATAAAAATAGGACACGTTGTGCTGCCCTATTGGTACCTCCTATGCAACTTATCCGATTTTCAAAAAAATTTTATTTTTTAATAATTTAAAAAAAAAACTTTTCAAAGGAACTTAAGCCATCAGAAGGGTTTATATCACATATAAGAAATTATATTTTCTTTTAAGATTTTCTGCAAATTAATTAGTTACTTTTTCCTTAGATCTCAGTATGTACCGTAAAGATAACCCCATACAAAATGACCACATGCTCAGAGATATTGAATTAAAGTTTTTACATATATTGGCTGTAACCTTTTCGACGTTTTTACTAAAAAAAAATCCCATGCATGCTTGTATCTGTCCGGCCAAGTCCTATTTATGTATTAGTTTTTAATTTGTATTTATTTTGAGTGATATATTATACTAGTACCAAGTTCCCTTTTAAACTATGTTATTGTTTAAGTTTTGTTGGTTGTAGTTTTTAAAATGTCTTTCCTGTGTCTGATTTCTATAATTACGCTTTATATTTCACCCGATGATAGAATCCATAATTAACATGTCACCAACGCTTTGCCAAAACACCTCAACTTTACCATCAATAAATATCTAAAGATATAAATATACAAATACTATACTTCCATGTAGCCCCTCCCCATATCAAGATTTAACAGAAAAAAACCAAACATTGCAAACAACTCACAAATTCTCAAAGCACTTGTGCCACAAAGCTTGAAACTCAATTTTCACTACAAGTTTAATTGCCAAGAGAGACTGAGAGAGACAATTAAAGGCGACTGATTGACTCCAGAACACAAACAATATTTTTAGATGCTGTGTAAAAAAAAACAGTAGTGAGATTTTCATCAGCAAGGGGCTGAAAAAGAAAAGTTTTGGCATACAACTTTCCTTTTCAGCACAAGCGACAGCGTATGATAAAGTGAGTTTTAAATTCGGTTTGTTTTTTAAGCAATTGCCAGAATGCTAAAGTTTACTGGTACCACATGTTTAATAAAATTTTCATTTAGTGGACATTTTAATTAATTGTTGCCAAAACGATGGTAAACATCGATGCCAACCAATGTTTAGAATGTGTTTTAAGTGTAAAACGATGACACTAAAAACATTGTTGTGATTTCATTGTGAATTTTAAAAGTTTCAATTGTTTAATTTTTAAATGTTATTATTTGTAAATGTCATGATATCCCGGCAATTATTGAAATCTAAGAAAGTTTTAAAATCTTGTTCCACATATTTTAGCAGAACTCAAGGGCTTTAGTAAATGTATCAACAAATTCTAATCATAATGACTATCTAAAAAGTTGTAACGATACATAATGTTTCTCAGCCAATTTTGGTGCACACTTTCACACAGTCAATTGTCTTAAATACACGATTGCAAACCAATTTACACCTGAACACTTCTGGCACCCTGCATACACCCACCCCCCATCACCTATAATCGACATGAACAATTTAACTCGTTAACGTGATTACTTTATTATTCATGGCAATAATTCTATTACTCAACATTTATTTACTTAACTAATTTTTAATGCACAATTCATTTGCAAAATGAATGACCAATTAAATACGAATTTTGGATAATGAAATATGAATGAATGACTGATGATGAGTAAAGGCACCAACCAACAACAACTACATACGTATACGTCGCATCAGCATTTCTTGACAGAACAATTAGAATAATAATAACAGCAATTACAACTACAATAACAGGCAAGACAACAGTAGCGGCAGCAGCAACAACAACTACAATTGTGTAATATAATAGCCGATATTAAACTGGACAAAACTTTTGACGAATTTTTAATGACAAATTAAGCAAGAAAAGCTAAAATTTTCTTAATTGCAAGTATATTTGCATATGCGCTATGAAGATAATGGTGGGTATAGTTGATGGTGTATCTAGTTTGTCACAAATTGAAATTAATAGTAGACCTAAAACGTTGCTAATGTGCAAAATAGTGCTTAAATATCAATTTTGATTTGATTTCTGATTTATATTGAAGCAGATGATATAGAATATGTAAGTCTTAATTTTTTATGCAACTTTCCACATCAAAAGTCGCATGCCAACATATTTTAACATTTGTATAAAATTTTATAATATTCAGTCACAAAACTTATTAAATTACAAATAAATTTGGTTACCAAATGTCTCTTGTACTGCCGATGTGACGTTTTCCCTTGCACTCTTTGACAATTATTAAGGTTAAATTGTAATTAAAGACTATAATTTTAGTCAACAGAATTGTACCGCTTTTTGTTGCTGTTGTTGTTGTCGTTGTTTGGTTCGCCTCAATAATACAGAGCAATAATTAACGTTTCTAAATTTGCTGTGTCTTCGTTTGTATTATTGTTGGGTTGTAAATTATTCTGGGGTTGGAAATTTATGTGCGCTTTATTTGTGAGTTTGTTCCTCTCTGAAGGTAAAAATTGTCCAGTCAGTTGATGATGACAATGATGGTGTTCTCTCTCTGCTGTCTACCAATAAGGTTACAAATATTTTAAATGATTTTATGTAAATTGGTTGTTTTGTACGAGCTGTATGTTCGTCTCTATGGTGCTGAATTGAATTTGCCACCCAAAAAAAAAAAATAAAATAAGGAAGTGGGAATTTATGTGTTACCAGCGAAAAGTTTATAATTTACTGACAAACGAATTTTTGTTGTCCACCGCTAAGTGACGAAAGTTGCGGTGATGAAAAGTGGCATACATTTAAGTCAACGGTCTGATGGGCTGGACAGTTGGCTGGTTGTGACATTGTGACCATAACAGTGATTTGAAGTGGGTGTCATGGTTTTGAAAAATGGTTTTTATTTAGGGATAGGAAGTAGAATACTCATATATTCCAAAATAACCACTCTTATGAAATTAAAAAAACTATACAGTTAATGTTCTGAAATTAATTTCGATGTTCTATAAGAAAAAACTAGTAGTATTATTATTATATTCGGCTATGCTGAAGTTCAGAAACGCTTCACAATTTGTAAAAATGCTAATAAAACTCTGAACCCTAAAAAAGAGGTATTTGCATGTGAGGTGGAACTAGTTTCTGTCTGATCTTGCTCATTTTGGAACGTACATCCCAAAAAGGGGAGTTTGTATGGGACATGTGTGTAGTTTTTGTCCGATCTTGCACAACTTAGAATTTAATCTCCCCTTAGAAGATAGAAGTTTGCATACTAAATTTCAGCTCGATAGCTCTTTAACTGTGTCTATAATCGCACGGATAGATCCCCAAAAATGGCTAATTTGTATGGGTAGAGGGATTTGTTTTTTACCGATTGGGCTCACTTTTAGAACTTAATCCGCCTAGAGCATAGAAACATGTGTTCCAAAATTTCAGCTCGATATCAATGGGGTCCCTGGGGTCAAACTCCTAAAAGGGGGAGTTTGTACGGAGGGTGAGAGTAGTTTTCGACCGTTTGGGCTCATCTTAACAAGTAACTTCCGCTTTGAAGACATAAGCTTGTATTCCAAATTATCAAACTACGGCTGTTATAGCGGAGACAGACAGACTGCTCAGAATACGACGCTGATTATTTATCTATATATATACATTGTCATACCTGCTCCACCTCCTTATGGGCGTTACAAGTGGAAGAACAAACTTAATAAACCCTTCACTCCGTTAGTCCGCGTGGTGTAATGTATAGCCTAAAGACGGGAAGACCGATCATTTTGAAATTTTCCCATAATGAACCTTTGTGGTCGGTGATGAAAATTGGCTACTTTAATTATTTAATAGATCTCGTGGGCGTGGCCACTCCCACTGGACCCAATTTTTGAAAACTAAATAACTGGCGAAATGCTTGACCAACCGCCTTGCAAATTTGTGTTTCTGCATTTGGTACCAAAGTTTGTGATCCTGCAAAAATGGGCGGGATCGAATCAGTGGGCGTTTCTTACATCTTGAAACTTTTAACGTCTGTACCTCATGAACTATCAGAGGTATGACATATTTGGTAATAATTGTTATATATGTTGTTTGTACAGTTAAAATTACAGCCAGGGTAGAAGTGGGTGTTGCCACGCCCCCTTTTCAAAAATCTCTCTGACGGCTTTTCAAATAGACCAATTGATACGAAAATTTTACAAAGTGTTACTGATGACCTGTTGATAGTCTATTTGTAAGTTTTGGATAAAGATTGTGATTGAATAAAGAGGCGTGGCACCGCCTATACAACATTAAATTTAATGAAGCCATATCTCACGAACTATCGGAGGTATGAAGATAAGATTGGTATATATGTGCAGTATGAATTGCAGACAGGCCGGAAGTTTGCGTTGCCCTGGTTATACTTAGTTGTGATTGGATAAAAGGTGTAGCACCGCCCATATAACCTTAGAGTTAATAAGGCTATATCTCATAAACTATCAGGGGTATGGAGATGAGTTTGGTGTACATATTTTGGGTGCAGTATGAATTATAGCCAAGCCAGAAGTGGGCGTTGCCTTGCCTTTTTTTCAAAAATCGCTCTGACGGCTTTTTTAATAGACCAATTGATACGAATATTTTACAAAGTGGTACTGATGTCCTGTTGATAGTCCATGGCTATACTAGGTTGTGATTGGATAAAGGGGCGTGGCACCGCTCCTGCAATTTAAAGTGGATATATCTCATGAACTACCAGGGGTATGAAGATGAGTAAAAACAAAAAATTTGCAAGTATACAAATTTCAGGAAGGTTCCAGAATGGTCGTAGCTAGACATCCAAAAAAATGTCCCCAGTTACAGCATTACAGAACACAGAATTTTGGCACGATGGCGTTGGGTATATTGATATGATTTATCGATTTCGAAAGTGGGTAGAATGGTTCATTTGAATGGAAAGTTCCAGAAGGGGCATGACAATGTAGATCATATGTCGTATCTTTCGAATAGGTCATATCTTTCGAAAGTTATCGTGTGTACCAGCCGGACAGACAGGATCAAACGACTTAAAAAGTCATGAATCGAATTGGGCTCAAAGAAACATAGGTTCTAAAGTGACTTCTTCTATGTGTAACAGTTTTGGGTCGTATCAGATGATATTTGCCATTCTACCCTGTAGAGTAAGGGTATAAACGTTCTTTGTATGTTTATTAGGGTGGCAGCGTATATTCAACTTTGGATTTTCGGTAATGCCCGAGCGGAATATTGTGCCACTTGTTAGAAAACGGCTATGGTTAAAATTTGATCAATATCGGAGAATTTTAAGCCGTGCCCTAAAGAGGTCATAGGACAAATCTATATGTATGAAAATGAGTTTGTTTTTGTTTATTTGCCTTTATTAGTACCGTATAGACTCGAAAACGGTTTGACCGATCTTTTTGAAATTTTAAATTTTCGGTGGTGAAAATTGTGTACTGGAATTTCGCATATATCAAGTAGGTGTGGCCGCGCCCCTTTTACCCTATTTTTGAAACCGCAATTCCTGGAAGACTTTTTCTCCAATCGCCTTAAAAAGTTGTTTAGATGAATTTGGCAGAAAAGTTCGTGATCCAGCAAAAAAAGGGCGGGATCGGATTAGTGGGCGTGGTATAAAACTTGAAACTTTAAAAGGCTGTATCTCATGAACTATAAGAGGTATACGACTGATATTTGGTATGTGTTGTTGGTACAATATGACTTAAAGCCAGGGTGAAAGTAGGCTGTGCCACGCCCCATTTAAACGAAACCGTTATAACAGCCATAACAATAGTTTGATTATCCTGAATATACCACAGTATAATGGAGACATAACTAGACTATTTGAAACAAAGTCGGCAAAAAAGGGCGAGGACCCGCCCACACACGTAAATATTTCACTATTATATATTTGCGAGAAAAAAATCAATTCAATATTCGAACATTGGTAAAAAGACATGGGCTTTACCAAGGATTGACTAAGAACTTGACCTTTGACCTCTTTGGGCCACGGCAAATAGTTGTCCGATCTTATTTCTGATCAAATTTCCATCATGTATTTTTTACATCATGTGGCACAATATTCCGGTAGCACATTTTGAAATTTCCGCAAAAAAATTGTCTATATTTTTCGCTGTTGCTCTAATGTTTATGCTTAAAAAATGTAAACTTTCCATTGGAATTTCCAGTTTGCATCTGTTAACTCTAGTATTGCCAGGAACGAAATATAAGTAAGAAATATATGAACGCATGTGGAAATGAAGGATGAATATAGACTATGTGGGCCACGCCTGCTGGTACATTCCATACAAAATGACCTATTTTTGGAAAAACAATATTTCTCCAATTACTTCCAAACGGCCAACTGGAGGATATTTGAATTTGGTCAGTTTATTTATCTTGTAATAGTAGACAAACCCTAAGAAAACGAAAACCTTTGGCTTACCCCTTCCCGTACTAACTACAATATAAACCATCATAGTTTTACATACAAATCTTTTTTGTAAGTACACATAACTCAGTTATATTTTGCTTAAGATGTAAGCTTTTGAAAATTTGTCTCACTAAAGAATATGGACTATATACATTATGGAAAACTAATATTTCCCCTAATACAAATTCCTTTCATTGCCGGCCCCCTCGTAAAGTAATATTAAGTTTTTTTTTTTTAATATATCCCCTTAAACGTTTACTGAACTTTGACTTGCGAATAATAATTGGACACGTTGTTCTGCCCCTGTTGACACATCCTATACAAATTGGCCATGTATCGAGAATGTATAATAAACAAATTCTACGTTGTATTTATACGTGAAACTTAAGAAACTAATACTTTTACCCCACTCATTAGAAATTATGGTTTCTTTCGGAACCCCTGTACAAAATTTCTTTATGCCCAGAGATATTATATTGAACTTTACCTCCCACAAGCAGGCAAATAATACATAAGTAATTTCATTAAAAAATTGGCTAATTTATATCGACAGCTAAACAATATCATTCGTAAGGTGAAGGTATTTATCAGTCCGTTCACGTGACTGCAATTTATGTACTTGTAGTATGTTCGTAGTACCTAGAAGAAGATGGGTCTTTGTTTTTAACCACAATTTTATTTTTTGTTTACAAAATAAATTTGCTTTAAATGATCCTCTGGCAAACATATAAGAAATACTATATACTTTACGTTCTGGCAACACTCTAGCCTGTTTACATAATAAGTGTTCGCCATAACAATACCGCTGGCGCTTATTTCAATATTTAATTCGTGCTTTCACTTTCGTCAGCATTACCTATTTATAATTTAAAACAAATTAAAATTTGTCCGCCACTACACAAAACATAACGCCAACGTAATTTTCCACTTGTTGCAAAATTGTCATATGCCCAACGTGCAATTAATCTGTTAATATGAGTAAAAAAAAAAAAATAACAAACACACACACACACACTTAGAAACAATGAAATAAATTGCTAAATTTACCAATATGACACAAGGAAAACAAAGGCTATTAAAACATCACACGATGTCATAAATGTTATGGCAAATTTGGCAAAGTGATTGGAAAACAACTGTCGATAAATATATTTTGTTGTGTAAAACATAAAACCGTAATGGGGCAAAATTAGTATGTATTCATTTTAAACAACAAAGAGAAAGAGAGTGCAATTTTAATTTATTTTTCACATATGAAAATAATTATAATAGAAACGGAAACTAAAAAATTGTACACCGAAATTATTTAAACATTTATAGAGAGAGCACTTTTTTAACAGATTCACATCTTCAGCAATATTCTACTAGCAAACATTACAATTTGCTTACTATTTAACGATAGATGTTTCTTCAGATTCATTATCACTACTAAATCCTATTTATTCAAAATCCGTCTAATATTCCCTTTGCGGCTTCGAAGGTGCTTTCAATACCACAGTGCTAATACGTATCTCCCCAATATGGTATTAACGGTTTAAGCGACGCAATACTACTTTAACATTTTTATTATGCAAATTGGTCCATTTTAGCCATGCCACCTGTATACCGCCGCCGTCGCGCCATTCTGCCACATAGATCACTCCTCTCAATGCAACGCCAGGGACCAATTAGTGGCAAATGTTTCAGCATCAACAATGTTTGCAATTTAGGAAGGCGAGGAGTAACACGCTTACACCGTAATTTACTTTAAGCAAAATTTTTAAAGTTTTGTACATGGGTAAATTAACATTTTGAACTGTTTTCTAATTGCGTTGGAAGGTGTCGTCATATTCGACATCATCGCTGACGTATAATTGAATTTGAATGTGGCTCGTTGAGTTTTTGTCATTAATTAACGCAAATATCGAATGCCACAAACGTGCTGAACGGCGGATTATGGTCGTTTGCTATTACAGTTTATTTTGCTGTACTCAATTGGGATATAATTTGCAATTGTAATGTTAATATTTTTATGGTAGATTTCTATAGGTAGGTAAATAGGTAGCGCAGAGATAAAGTGTAAACAATCATTTGGTTAATCGCTTTTTGATAGAATTTAAGTCATTTGAGTTAAGGGATTTTCTTAAAAGTATTTTGTTTGAATTATTTTTTGTTGTACGGCTAACTAACTATCATTGTCTAATTTGAGTTTACTGATCGTTATTCACTTTGAATTAATCTGTCTTTGGACGCTGCTTCCAACGTCCAAGACATGATGTGTTCCCCGGGCAATACCACTGAACATCAGTTTAGTGGTAGCAAATGTAAGAGGCTCAATGTTGAGTAACCTAAAAAGCAGGTCTTCGACAAATACAATGCTGACAACACTGCCATATAGGAAATGAGATAGACGGGACATGGATACAAACGACGATAAAACTATGACACCTTTTACAGCTGCCATGCAGAAAGACACGAATTTGGATGTCGATTCGTAAAGGGACTTCAGCATCTGGTCTCCCAGTTTAACACTGTAAGTGACCGAATGACCACTATTCGCATCAAAGTGTAATATTTTTACATTACGCTGATTTGTGGAAGACAAGGACGATGAATTTTAAGATGCATTTTATGAGCGCCTGGAAGGAATATATGAACGCTGCCCTGTCCATGATCCTAAAATTGTGCTGAGAGATTTTAATGCTAAAATAGGAAGGGAATATAATCTTGGCTCAGTAGTCTGGAAATTTAGTCTGCACAACAACATATCCGACAAAGCATTCAGTGGCAGTGAGTGTAACCAGATTCCCGCATTAAGATATCCACAAGGCAAGCTAGATATCCCCTGAGAAAAATACAAGAAACCAATTGATTACGTGGTAATTGATGAAAAGTATGTCTCAAGCGTTTTGGTCGTGCGTGTGATGCGCGGTGCAAATATTGACTCGGATTACCACCTAGTTGCAGGCAAGGTACGCAGACAATGCCAACTCACCAACTATCTCAATTACTGCAAACAAATTAAACAAATTAAATGAAGAGAGATAGAGGTGAACCCCGACAGTTCTATCAAAAGATAAAAGGCAAGGGTTTTGAAACAGGGATCGCCCTGTTGTAAGAACAGATAAGGATATCTGGTTACGGACATTCAGAGTGTGGAGTGAACACTTTCATTCTCCTATCGTTCCCGAAGGCAGCACAAGTGACAAAGTCAGGCCAACCATCGATGACGGAGTAGATTGTCTACCACGGCTGAGCCGATGGACTGCCGGCAGAGCTTTTTATAGCCGGCGACGATGAGCTGACAATGTGCATGCACCAGCTCATAAACACGATTTGGATTAGAGAATGCATGCCAGATGATCATATCATTTATGATCATACCATTTATGACGGGATGAGCCTTTTACCTATCGCATAAAATGTCCTGTCGAGTCTGTTACGTGAAAGATTAAAGCCCATGTTAGCGAACCTGATTGGACCTTATCAGTATGGCTTTAGACCTGGTAAATCCACGACCGACCAGATATTCACACTAGGACAAATCCTGGAAAAGTCCCAAGAGATGCAGGTCGACACCTACCATATGTTTTTTGACTAAAAAGCTGCATTCGACAGTCCGATACGACTGAAACGATTCAATGATAAAGATGAGTTTGGTATCCCCACGAAGCTGATAGGACTTTTAGTGATGGCACTGGCTGACACGGAGTCTTCAGTGAAATTAGGCACAAATCTAAAAGAGCCATTTTCTACCAAGCGAGGCTTTAGACAAAGCGATAGTCTGTCCTGCGATCTCTTTAACATCGTAATGAAGATGATCAGGCGGAAAGCTGCAGTAAACAGAAATGGTACCATATTCAACAAAAGTCACATGTTGCTCGCGTATGCTGATGATATAGATATTATTGCGAGATGTTACTGCGGCTTTTTTGAGCATTGAAAAGCAGTCGGCTGAAGGGGGTCTGGTGATAAATGAGGACGACATGAAGTTATTTGTTTTAACGAACAAAGAGTCTACTCTTTGGGGACGCTGCGTGAACGTTGACAACTGTAAATTTACAGTGGTGGATGATTTTGTCTACCTTGGCTCCGCCATAAACAAAAATAATAATGTAAGCATGGAATTAAAAGACGAGTATTGATCGCAATCCGCTGCTACTATGCGCTGAGCAAGCGATTTAATGATAAATCCCTATCTCGAACAAAGATCGAACAGTACCAGACACTATTCTCGATGGGCGGCGCAGGAGGGGGCGACCAAAACTTCGTTGGATGGGGAAAGAGCTGTTATCCAAAATTGATGTGACGAACTATCTACGGAGCGCAACAGACCGAAACACTTGTAATTTTTTTCTACGTGCGGCTACTGAAGTACGAATGTCTGTTGCTGCCGCCAAATTATATGAAGGAAATGACAGAAAGGCAAAGATGCAATTTGAAACATGATTAACAGACTTAGTTCAAATAATTTTTTTTTTTCGATAGAACGAAAACGTGGCTCCCTAAACTATGTAAGATAAATTTTGCTAAGAACAATAGGTAATAAGTTATATGGATGAGAAAAAACACCTGTTTGGTAATCACAGACCCTCTATCTCAGAGAGTTCTCGACCGATCTTGCTGAAAAATTGTGTCTAAATTAATATCCCATAGGACCTTGGCGAAAATTTTATCCCGTTCAGAGGACATCGGTTTTAAAAGTTTGCTCACTTGAGATTTTATAATGTCAGGTAACTTTATTTACACATATATATATAAAAATTCAATTTCCTTTTACACCCCATGAATAAGGTATGGGATAGCTTCTCGCGTTGTTGTAAATTTACACGCAAATGTCTCACAACAAATGACACCTACTTGTTTATCGACGAATGCGAACTTCACTGTTTGGGAAGATTTTTACTAGAAATGCCGATTGGCTCGATACCTATAGTGTGAAGTTGCTGTCGACAACATCGAGGGGACCGGCAATGAAATAAAAATGTAGATGACTGGAACCGCGAATTGAACCACGGATCTCCCGCATGGTAGTGATTCTTATCAATATGCCATGGCTGGTCCATAAATTTAAATTTATATTTTCAGAACTATTAAGTTCGAATCCGCGCACTTTATTGTCATACCGGCACGGTAGATGGGTAATGTATTGTATTTAATTCCTTTACAAAAGTATACAACTCGGAGTTCATTAATATTGAGGTCACTAATAAATTCTTCTTTTATTATATACTAAAGATAACTGATTGTTTTGACCTTAGCTTTCACAATCGCTTGGTACGCTGTCATTCTTATTAGGAAATCAAAGCTATTTGTCATTTTTTTGTTGTTCTCCTCCTGTCCGGGTGTCATTGTCCTCTATTTGTTAATTAAAAAAAGTATGCACCAGTCTATAATGCATTATTTTTTTTTCGTCTACTCACCTTAATTTTCTAACACGCATCACAGAAATAATAACAAGTAGATTTCCAAAAATGGCCGCTACAATTATAAATAACATGACGAAAGCTTTTAACGCCAGTAACGTATCATCCAGCCAATCACCGTCCAATTCCCCACCCCCACCTCCGTCACCGGCTTCATCGAGGAGTGTAGTAGTAGTATTCATCGTAGATGCGGCAGCAGCTGCTGCAGCTAGAGCGGATGTGGCAGTGGACGCGGCTGCTTTATGCAGAAGATGGGACGCATTGGAGGCAACTGCTGCATCATCCATTTGCGCTAGAGTACCGTCCAGCAATGCCATGGAATGCGCAGCTGAGGCGGCACTATCATACGATAGCCAAGACGAAGATAGCGCAGGGGCAGGTGGTGATGAGTAGTGATGTGATTGCGATGCGGCCGCACCTGTTGCGGATGCAACTGCTGCCGATGGGTATGCATTTGCCGCTGCATGAGAGTGATGTGAGCTGGTAGCAGCTGCCGCTGCGGCGGTAATAGCATTTGTTGTATGCAAAAATGCTGCAGCTAAAGCAGCAGTTATGGTTGTTGTACTTGTATACGTCGATGTTGTTGTTGATGTTGTCGTTGCTAACAATGACTGTTGCGGTTCATCCGTAGCTGTAGCCGCCGTTGTTGCTTTCGTTTTGACATGCGGCCGAGGCCGCCTTATTCGATGTAGGACATTTTGTCTGAATGCTTTGCTGGTGACGGTGGCATTTGCGGCTCCTGCGGCTGCGGCTACTCCCGTTGCTGCTGTCGGTGTTGGTGTCAGTGTCGTTGTTTCGTTTACATGTGACGTTGTTAGTAGTGATGTAGTAGTATTGTTATTTGTTGTTGTGTTTGTCGGCTGTGTAGCAATTATTGTTTTTGTAGACATTACAAATGATTTTCGGAAGCAAAGCTTTTGATTTTAATTATCTTCGGTATTATGTATTAATATTATATTGCTTGTGGCTATAAGGTTATCATTAAATATTGCCTTAATTCAATTTACAAAATTTCTCTTTAAATTATCATGCTTTATTTTTTTTCTTTTGTGATGTTTAATTGATAAATGTTACATTTACATTTTTTCACTCGTTAAGAATTTTCTTAAGAAAATCCAATTTGTACTTCAAGTATTGCCAAAAGCTCTATACACTTTCTCACTCACTGTTCACTTTTTGTGGGTTTTGCACAATTTGTAGAAAACCTTAAAATGTCACACTTTCCAATGCACGATATATTTTTTTTTTTCAGCACACACGCGCGAGTTTTGATCTTTTTTTATGCCGTCCGACGACTGGGGACAGAATTTTCAAATTTTTTATTCAAAGTCTTAATTTTCCAAAGAAAACAATACAAGCTCTTAACATTTTTCATTTCATTTTCAGTTTCATTTCCTCTCTGAAGAGTTGACTTTTCTCTATCCGATTAGAAATCTAAATTTTATTTGAAATATTTCGTTTTATTTTTTCTAAAATTTTGATTATTTTTTGGTGGTGGTGCTGCTGCTGTTGTTGTTGTTGTTGGTGGTGTTAGTGCTGCTTCTGTTGCGGCCGCTGATGATGATGCTTGGAGAAATTTTCCTCATTTTTCTGATGGTCGAGGTCGTGGTCACATCGCACGACGACATCATTTTCCTGTGTAGCAACAAAACAAAACACACGAGAAAAATAAGATGTTTTCACGACTCTCTACCCCTCTCTCACTCTTTCAGTCGTTGTGGTTTAATGTGTTTTTATTGTTGTTTCTGTTTTTGGTTTGCTTTGGTTAATTTATTTTAGTATTTTTGTTTTATTTTCTTATTTTATAAATTAATTTTAATTCTTTTCCTTAGTTGCTGTTGCTTTTGCGTTGTTTGTTGTATTTGTTGTTTAAGCAGATTTGTATCATTCTCCGCTGGCGCTGCCATTATTTTCTGCAAAAGACACAGAGAAATAGAAAGAGAGCGTGTGAAAAAGAGAGACTAAGATGTTTGACAAATTTGAGTTTTTTTTAAATCATGTTGCGTTGTGGTCTTATGTATATTACGGCAGTATACAGGGTGTTGCAAGATGGTTGATGGCTATACTTTTAGTTTAGAAGGAGCAGGGAACTTTGTCTAAATAGTAAAATATATTATATTATTTAAAACAATTTTTTATCTAGATATAGAAAGGGCATGGGTGACTGACTAATTACCCCCAAGCCCCAACTTTGAAATTTGGCATATATGTTCCGCGCACGTAGGCGCGCACTGAGAAGGGATTTTTGGAAATTCGAACTTCAAGGGGTTAAAAAAGGGCGTGGCACGGCCCATACAGCCCCAAATATAAAATGGCTGTATATAATAAACTATTAAATTTACGAAGTCGAGATTTTGTACATATACGTACAACAAAAATTACCTTTATGCGGAAAGTGGGAAAGTGGGAGGTTCCACACCTCTTTTAATAAAATACTATTATCGGCCAAATAAATAGGCCGATTGCACAATGGTCCCTCTGAGCAAATACGTGGCCAAAATTAATTTTTTTTACTTTGTGTTTTACCATTTTTGTCGTTACACAAAAATTAAAAACACATCAAAGCAACCAGAAATTAATTCTATTTTTGTAAAGTGTTGTTTACCGTTAGTCATTGGAGCGACAAAGTTAGAAATTTTTAGTATAGTTTTGAAAACAATTGAGTGCAGTACAACATATGTGTTTTGTCATATGGTGTTTTTATAAAAATATAACAAATTTAAAAAAAAGTTGTAATGAATAATCTTACCCATAGTAAGTACTTAAATAATTTCCTATAACAAGTTTGAAAAAAGAAAGATACATAGGAAATAATTCACCTTGTTTACATGCATATTTAATTTTATAATTTTTCACTTTATTCAAATTGATTTAAAGTTTAAAAAAAAAGTCCAAGTTTGTCCAGCATAAAATTAACTTTCAAAAACAACATGTGATCTGCTCAACTATATTCTTTAATAACATCTTGCGAATACTTGCGATTATTAAATGTATATACATTTTTCTAAACAACCTTTGCTTCAAAAATATGAAGACGAATATTCCAAAATATGAATTATATAAAGACGAATTCGAAGATAGCAATATAATCTAAGAGAGCAAGCTAGACATAACTGACACCTAATGTATAATTTTATTTTCACAGCATAAAAATAAGATTTTAATTGAATTAATATTTGTTTTTATTCGTTAATTATAAGCTAGCAAAGCAGAAAGCAGATTTGGATCAATTAGGAGGAAAAAGTTATACAATTGACAACATATAACAATATTAATTTATTTCTGAACACAAATGAAGATTTTCTTAACTTAAATAATTTTGGCCAGAAAAAATTGATTTGGAACCATTGTGGATTGTCATGAAATTATTACTACCCATGGGGCCTCTAACATAGGCCACATGTAATCATAATAAGACATAGGGGCATGGCACCGCCCGAAACCGAAATCGGTCATATCTCACGAGGAGTAAGGGGTGTGAAGAAGAGATTTGCTGCATTAGTTACTGGCACAAGGAGGATTTCGTCTCGCAGGGAAATGGACGGTGCCACGACTATATATCCAATCACAACCAAGTATGTACAGTGACTATGAACATCAAGCGGTCTAGTAGAAAATACGGCAGATCGATTTATGAAAAGGGAAGTGGACACGCCCCATTCCGCCCTGACTGTATTTAATACTGCACCAAAAACATATGAACCAAATCTCATCTTCATACCTCTGATAGTTCGTAAGATTTTTAATTTTCAAGTTGTATGGGCGGTGCCACACCCCTTTATCCAATCACAACTAAGTACAGCAAGGGACTATTGCTAAGATGCTCTGTACCCGATCTTCCCCGCCCTTCTCAGGGCAATAATTCATCGAAATAAATATTCTTTATGGACTTTGTCTGTTAAATCGGACTTCGATCTGTTGAATTGGACTTCGGTCTGTTAAATCAGATTTCGGTCTGTTGAATCGGACTTTGGTCTGTTGAAGCAGACTTCTGTCTTTTAAATCGGACTTCGGACTGTTGAATCGGATCTCGGTCTTTTGAATCGGACTTCGGACTGATAAATCGGACTTCGGTCAGTTGTGTCGGACTTTGAGCTGTTAAATCGGACTTCGGTCTGTTTAATCGGACTTCGGCCTGTTAAATCGGGCTTCGGTCTGTAGAATCTATCTTCGGGTTGCAGAATTGGAATTCGGTCTGTTGAATCGGACTTCAGTCTGTTAAATCGGATTTTGGTCTGTTAAATCGAACTTCAGTCTGTCGAATCAGACTTCGGTCTGTTATATCGGACTTCGGTCTGTTATATCGTACTTCGGTCTGTTGAATTGGACTTCGGTCTGATAAATCGAATTTCGGTCTGTTAAATCGAACTTCGGTCTATGAAATCGTACTTCGGTCTGTTGAATCGGACTACAGTCTGTTAAATCAGACTTCGGACAAATAATTGTTGGTTAAATCAAATTTCATTGGTTAACCCCAATACCGAACTGTTAGATCATATTTCGGTCTGTTAAATCGGACATTGGTCTGTTGTATCGGACTTTGTTAAATCGGACTTCAGTCTCTTGAATCTGACTTCGGTCTGCTAAATCAAACATCAGTCTGTTTAATCGGACTCCGGACCAATTATTTTTGGTTAAACCCAAATTCCATTGGTTTAACCCGACTACGGTTTGTTAAATCGTACTTCGGTCTGTTAAATAGGACTTCGGTCTGTTAATTCAGACTTCGGTCTGTTGAATCCGATTTAGGTCTGTTAAATCGGACTCCCGACCAATTATTTTTGATTTAACCCAAATTCCATTGATTAACCCGACTACAGTCTGTTGAATCGGACTGCGGTCTATTGAATCAGACTTCGGTCCGTTAAATCGGACTTTGGTCTGGTGAATAGGACTTAGGTCTGTTAAATCGGAATAAGGTCTGTTGAATCGTACTTCTGTCTGTTGATTCAGGCTTTGGTCTGTTGAATTGGACTTCGGTCTGTTAAATAAGACTTCGGCCTGTTGAATCGGGCTTCGGTCTATTAAATCGGACTTCGGTCTGTTAAATACTACATGGGTTGGTTATACCGACTCGTCGGTTGCACAGATTTCGGTCTGGCACACAAAGATACTTTTCGTTCCTGTAGCATTGTCGGGTACGATTATTAGTTCAGTGGTGAATTCATATTCGATACAACTAAGTGTTGCAGAAGACGATCTACTGGAGAAAACGAGTCATCAACACTATCCTGAGTTGCGGATACCAAACTTATTTGCGACGAAAGCCAAGTATTAGATACAACCACGAGTTGCAAAAGTCGATTTGTTGAAGAACACGAGTCATGACAACGATCCTAAGTCGCGGATAGTAAACTGATATACAACGAAAGCCAAATCATCGATGCAACCACGATTGTCCAAAGTCGATTTGCTAAAGAGAACATGAGTCATCTACACGATCCTGACTGCGGATGCCAAACTGATTTACGACAAAAGCCGAATCATCGAAACTACCACGAGCTGCAGAAGTCGATTTCCTAAAAAATGCGAGTTACCCCCACGACCCAGAATTGTGAATTCGAAGCTAAATTACCAACACCCCCGAAGCATTCTCGAATTGCTGATATAAACCAGAACCACCGACAAACCCGAATCATCAAGATGACCCAGTTTTACTGATATAAACCCGAATCACCAATACACTTCTGAATTATTGACGTTAACCCGAACCTTCGAAATCTCGATTCAGCACTTGGTGATATTAACCTGAAACCCCGAAAAAAGGCGGAATCACCAAGCTGACCACATACTGCAGATATTAATTGTAACCACCGACGAACCTGAACCATCAGTACGCTGACGAGTTGCTGGTACGAGCCGGAATTATCGAAAGTAGCCGAATTACCACGTACCTGATTACCGAAATGATCCTGACCTACCTGTCCTCTACAGTTTTGGGAGTATAGTATAAAGTTCCCGATCAACTTAAATCGACCGGTTCTTAAAGTTTCCGGGTATCTCAAATCGACCCCAGTTCCAAAACATGTCATAGCAGTCATAAGCCACATCATTACTCGTCGATCGATACTAAAAGTTCTCGATCATCTAAAATCAGCCTGGGTGCAAATTACCGGAAAAGAGAACGACGCTATCACTGAATCTGTATCTGAGTTGTTTTCGTATCTAAATACTTTATCTATTAGATTATAAGTTTAAATTACACAATACCGCTATTTTTCCTAATCATTGAAAATCTCTTATGGCGACCCTGGCGACTACTGGACTTACATCAGCCAAAGAGAAACCACGTTAAATGTGTTTCGTTTGATATCTAACAGAACCAACTCCCAAAGAATCATTCTAATCATCAATCTTAATGTATACAAATAATGTGCTATTAACTTATATTTTTTCTTAAAGTTCGATTATCATTTTTAGGAGATTAAACTGTGATTAAATATATTTTGAAACAATTAGATCCATCTTAATTCTTTCAAATTACCATCCACTCTTCTGTGCAACACCCTGTATATTTAGACAGTGTAGTGACAATATGCTCTCGTCTTTTTGATTTATTTTCAGCAGATGCTGTTGATGTACATGCGGATTTGTTTATTTATTCTTTAGGTCTTTCCTCAATTGTCATTTGCACTTAAAAGATTTTTCTCGTAGCATCGGTAAGTAATACACGGGGGCGTGCGAGTGCCAGTGCGCGAATGTGTGCATGCGATATCGATTTGACTGTCTGTTTACACTTCCCGTCTTTGAATATCGCGTGAACATAAAAACACGCCGTTTCAAAGATTTACACTTAAAATGTCTAATGTAGTTGCAATGTTTTGTTGCTTCGTTTTGTTTTGCTTTAATTTTTTTCGTTTTGTTTTATGATTATAATGCCTCTACTCACTGAGTAAAGTACTAGTACATAAAGTTTCACTTAATAGACAAATCCCCCTAACAAGCACTCGACCAGATATAACTGAACCACGGCTATTATGATGCCTCCTCACTGGGGCATGATCGTTGGTCATATCGTACATACATACATATATACATACACCGCTACATGTGTACACATGTCAGAACATTGTTGTTACTAATCGTTGCCAGCAGAATGAAACAAAATTGTTAATTATACAAGTTTTTTTTTGTGTTCACACCATTCACCGCAAAACTAATTTGGTTTTTATTTATTTTTGTAGGGTATGCTATTTTTCTTAACAACCAAATCTTATTTTATTTTTATTTTAGGTTTTTTGTGTGTTTTTTTTAGATTTTTTTTTCGGTGTTTCTTTTTTCTTTTCTTATTTTGTGGGATGATGGGCGTCTATTGTGTGTTTGTTGCTGTTGTCGGTGTTTGACAGTCTCACATAAATTGCCAATTAAAAATATCTGTCACCATAAAGTTTCGAGATGGGTGTTTCTTTAGTGTTCTCACTCTCTGATGTGCTGATGTTAAGGGGACGACGATGTTGGCGCTTTCGCATTTCATTCCCGGGGGGTGCTGTTGATGTGTTTTATGGGCTTTGTGCGTGAAACATTTTTCTAAAGATTAAAATTCGATATTTTTGTTTAGCTTTACTGAAGAGTTGCTGAAATCTGCATTAAGGATATTTTGAGAGTGGTAATTTTGTTAACAGTTTACATTGTTTAATACGATGTTAATGTTAAGAAAAGTTGGCGGTATGTTAATTGTAGTATGTGGCATAGGTTTAGAGATTAATTTCGTTATTGCTAACTTATGTTTGTGTTGGTACCAGTGCTGAAGAAACATATCAAATGCTGATTTCAGTTAGGAAATACTTAAAGTATTTTTGCTGGTAATTGTCAGACCAAAAAAGGACAATTGGAAGCAAGAGGATAGGTATAGATGCCGTTAGATGCGAGTCATATAGATACTGGACTACACAGATCAATTAACTAAAAAAGATGTGCTTTTTCCTGCATCTTGGTCCATAAACAGTGAAAAAGAAGGACATCACACGATTTCTTTGACAGAAAGCCAAAAAGACTTCATATGGGATTTTCTCATTCGAGTTCTTTAATCGTTATTAACGTTGAAATAACCAGAATCTCTATTTGTAGGTCCTCAAGCATCTCACAACGACCGATAGATCATGCGATCCCTGAACATCCCTTCAGTGGTAGCAAATGTGAGAAGGCGCAATGGAATGATACCACCTAAGCGGCTTAAGAAGTATCTAACATAAGTTACTGAAGCTCAACACAACGGCCCTCTTAACGGCTTTGGCAGCCCCAAGTAACTAGGATCGGGCGCGGTGGCCTAATAAGCCACTCTCCTTAAACAAAACCAATTATTATGAAAATACGAAGAAAAGAAAAAACAAGAAAAACGGCAAAAGTTGACCACTCCCGCAAACGTATAAGGACCATCATTTACGGATATGCACCTGGAATGTCCGAACTCTCTACAGAAATGGTGCCTATATTCAAATGGCGGATGTCCTCGACAAATACAAGGATGGCATCACCGCCATACAAGAAATGCGGTGGACGGGACAGTGATGCACACATCGAAAGAACTGTGATATCTTTAATAGCTGCCATGCAGTAAGACACGAATTTATATGTGTGTTTATAGTCGGCAAGAGACTTCGACATCTAGTCTCGTGGTTTAACCCTGTAGGTGACCGATAAGCCACTATTCGCATCAAGTCGAAATATTTGTACTTGACGCTGATATGTGTACACACCACGACGGAAGACAAAGACGAGGACATTAATGATGCATTCGAGCGCCTGGAGGAAATTTATGACCGCTGCCCTGCACATGACATTAAAATTTGTCTGGGAGACTTTAATGCAAAAATAGGAAGAGAAGATCAGGCAACGGATTTAGGCTAGTTAGCTTCGCAGCGGGAAGGAACATGGTAGTGAGTGGAACCAGGTTCCAGCACAAAGATATCCACAAGATATCCCCCGATCAAAACACGAAAAATTAAATTGATCATGTAGTAATTGATGGCAGGCATGCATCTAGTGCATTGGACGTGCGTGTGATCCGTGGTGCTAATATTGGCTTGGACCATTATCTGGTTGCAGCCAAGGTGCGCATAAGATTGAGAAGAGCGAAAAACGCACGTACTCAAATACAAAGAAAGCTGGACATCGCAATGCTGCAAACACGAGAGATAGCCACTGCCTATTGCAACCAGCTCTCCCAACTACTACGACATAACGCCTCTACTTTAGACGTTCCCGACATACAGTGGAAGCATATTGCGCATTCCATGGCAACCGCCGCAACAACCGTGCTAGGATATGAAAAGCGGCGCTCAGACGAATCCTGGTACGATGAAGAATGTCGCATAGCGTCTGAGGAACAGGATGCTGCTTACATGGCAACGCTACAGCCAATTGTAACCCGTGCTGTTAGGGAACGGCATAAGGAGAAAGCAAAACGGACGAGACAGCTATTTAGGCGAAAAAAACGTCAGATGAAGGAACGGGAGAACGAGGATATAGAGCGATACAGGGATACAGGTGAGGCCCGAAAATTTTACCAGAAAGTAAGAGAAAATGGATACGGTAATGGCCTCCCCACCTGTAAGGACAGTGATGGAAATCTGGTCACGGATACGCAGAGTGTGCTGCACATATGGAGAGAACACTTCCAGCAACTGATGGTTCCAGAAGGCAGCGCACTGGAAGTTATCACGCCAATTGTCGACGACGGCTTAGATTGCCCACCACCAAGTCAAGCCGAGGTAAGAAGAGCAATATGGCGGCTGAAAAACAACAAAGCAGCCGGTGCCGACGGTATGCCCGCAGAGCTCGTCAAGTCCGGTGGCGAGGAGCTGATAACGAGCATGCACCAGCTCCTGCGCACGGTTTGGCTTAAAGAGTGCATGCCCGACGATTGGAATGTAAGCGTATTATGTCCTGTGCTGAAAAAAGGTGATCCAAGTGTGTGCTCCAACTACCGCGGGATCAGCCTTTTAGCCATCGCATATAAGGTCCTGTCGAGTGTGCTATGTGAAAGACTAAAGCCAGTGTTATCCAACCTGATCGGGCCTTATCAGTGTGGCTTCAGACCTGCTTAATCCAAAATTGACCAGATATTCACACTTCTGAAAATCCTGGAAAAGATCCATGAGAAACAGATCGAAACGTACCATATTTTCGTCGACTATAAAGCTGACTTCGACAGCCCGATACGGGAGAAATTACTCGAAGCCGTGGCTGAGTTTGTTATTTCCGTGAAGTTCATACGCCTTTGCCGATTAACGCTGACTGACACGAAGTCTTCAATGAAGATTGGCAAGGACCTTACGGAGCCATTCTATACCAGACGAGGCCTAAAGCGAGGCGACGGCTTATCGTGTGACCTCTAAAACATAGGGATAGAGATAGTAATGGGAAAAGCTGCAGTAAATGCGATTGACCAGATATTCAACAAAAGCCACATGCTACTGGCTTACGCAAAACGAAGTTATAAGTTTTAACGACCAAAGAATCTACTCGTTTTGGAAACTGTGTGAACGTTGGCAACTTTAATTTCGAGGTGGCTCTGCAATCAACAAAACATTTAATGTCAGTCTCGAAATACGGAGAAATAATCTGCTTGCTAATAATTGCTACTATGGACTAGGCAGATACTGGTTCTACCTGCCTGCGTGTATGAGTTATAACACAAGCGGATGATTCTATTTTGGAAGTTTTTGAGAGAAAAATACTCCCTAAAAATGTGGATCCATCATCGTTAACGGAGAGTGCCAGCTAAGTAAAAAAAGGAAGTATGTCCTGAGTTAAAAAAAAGTCGATGCAAGTGTGTACATTAATTAAAGTGAGATTAGTTTTTTAGCCATCACATTTCAAAGGCTACAGCTGATTTTATCGATATCAGTGTGGTATTGGACCTGTTAAATCAACAACTTAGCAGATATGCAAACTGCTACAAATTCTGGTAAAGATCCATGGAGAACGGATCGATACATATCATCTTTTTTCGTCTACAATGGGTCTTTAACTTTACCAATACGGCTAAAATTACTTGAAGCCGTGTTTGAGTTTTGTATTCCGGTAAAGCTGATATGTCTGTGGAATGATACTGACCGATATGAAGTTTTTAGTAAGGATTAACCTATGCCAGTCATTCTATATCAGACGAGGTCTAACTTAAGACGGCAGCCTATTATGTAGTCGCTTGAACAAAAGCCTAAGTAAGAGTGTAATGATAAAAAGTGTGGAAAGGAATTTCAGGCACTAAAAAATCATAAACATGCGCACATAATATTTACTTACAATTAAAAAATATGCACTAAAAACACAAAAAATATGCAATTAAATAATTAAATAATTTTGAATCGATGTCGAATCGGAATCGTGGAGCTCATTTACTGCTTCGCCAAATACTTGGTTGTTCCAGAAAGAGTTAGTTGTTTTACTTTGAAAGTGGTTGTTAATAAAAAAAACATGCATTTATTGTAAATTTTGGTAAAATATGCGCATAAATATGCAAAAACACGTATTTTACTTCTTCTTTAATGGCTGCAACAACAGAATTTCATTCGTCAGTAGACGCACGTAGAAAAGAATTCCATATTTTTCGTATATATGCAAAATATGCAAAAACGATTGGATGCCATTTTAAAGAAAACTACATGGTTCGTAAAGAAAATTTAACCGTTTCTCTTTAAGAATGTCCACAAAAAATATGCATTTGCATAAAATTCCTTACCCTAATTATAAAACAGTAATCCAAATCTATAGCAATAATTTGGACGAAAGGACGAAACTTTGCCAGGGCACATAGTATATATAAATATATATATTAAATTATAGGTTTGCCAATTTGCTTTCTACTTTTAGCCACCAACTGTTTTCACTACACTTAACACACGACCCCCCAACACACAGGACCCGTTACCACATCACCCATTCCACCCTTGAAGTATGCTGTTTGCCTGGTAATGATAATAATGCTATTTGTTACGTTTCATTATCATTAAATGTCATGATGCTGAATATTCGTTCGTTGTTGCCGCTGTTGTGTTGATGTTGCTGCTACTTGATGTTTATGTCTCCTGGTCGGATGGTCGGTTGGTTAGGTTTCTTGGTTTGGTTTCATTTTTGGTTTTTACTGTTTTGTCGTTGTACAGTGGACGGCGATATTTTGTTGTGTGACATATTCATCATCATCAGCGACATCACACCATCAGCATCATCATCATCATCGTTATAATGGCGCGAGTACCAGCTGCCTCATCAGAGGTGGCAAATAGCAAAGACAACAGCATGACCGCTATCATTATGTTCATCACCAACACGATGATAATACTAATGCTGATGATGACGATGACGATGGCAGGAATAATCATGATGTTGATGCTGATGCTGATGTACAACAAAAATCCACATCATTTAAAATTATGATAAAGTTGGCTCCTCTCCAAGGTTGTTCTTTTTTGTCCAACGTTGTCGCCGCCGTCGTTGCTTCTGTTTGTTTCTTTGTTGTTTTATTCGCTTTGAGAGAGAGTATTCATATTTTTGTTTCATATCTGCCTTTTGCTGTTCGAGCGTGTGTGTGTGTCAATGCTTGATTATCTGAAATGAAAATATAGAGAAATAGAAATAAGTTAAAGAAATTTAAATAGAAATAATATTCTTAAATAATTTAAATTGAGGATGGTGTATTGCGTTTTTTGTTGTTTTTTTTTGTTCTGTATGTGTATAATTTTATTGTGTTTTCTGACAATAGCACATGTTTTATCTTATTTCAGCGGTATTATTTATTTACCACAAAATATAAAATACAAAAAAAACCTTTTGATACTTGTATTAGACGAAAGAAATAATTGAGTCATTATGGAGAGAGAGAGAGAGAAAAATATTCAAAACCTCTTAAAAGGAGACCACTGTTCCAGTTCAGTTATTTTATTGTTGTTGTTATTGAGAATGCCATAAACACAGTAATGATAAATTTAAAATATTTCTAAAGAATTTTCCCAGTATGTGATGGAATTTATATGATTTTTATGTAATTTGAAGATTTTGGCGAGCGAGAGCGGGATAGGGGGAAAAGAAACTCGAGAAAATGGCAATAAATAAGTTAAACTTTAAAGTGATTGTTATGCTCTTGTGATAACTGACCGAGACTCTTATGTCGTATTGATTTTTTTGTAATTGTTTTAAAAAGTTGAAAATGTGGGGATCTCTAAGAGCAGTATTGATATCCAACCGACCGACAGTGGCATTATAGTTAGAACTTGCGACCTAAAGACCGGCATTTGAGTTCTAAATTTCTTTAATCAAAGACCAACATTTTTGCGTTTTTCACACATTATCTCAACACGACGCGTAAAATTTTATAAAACATCTTAAGATTTACACTACAAGACGACATAAAGACATTCGCAAGTGAATGACCTAATACTAGCCATCTGTATGTCATTACCTAAAATAACATTACTATAAATTAAAGTCTTATGCTTGCTTGGATCAATTTTTTCTTTGAACATCTTGTGGACACAACGCACTTTTATTCATGTTTCATCATCCAGCAAAGTGCTGGTGATCATTGTGATGGCGCGTGTTTTTATTAAAGAAAAAATCGTAAGACGATATTAAATTCAATATAAATTATTTTTGTTGTTCTATTTACTATTGCGGTGTTTGCATTTTTATTTTGAGCAAATTCATAAATTCTTTCACATTTTTATTGGTCGTCGTCGTCGTCGTCGTCGTCGCATTAAACGCGTGGGACCTCCAAATGTATTTGTTGGAAAATGTTTTATTTTATATTCTCACAGTGACATTATGTTTGGAAAATCATTTGAACAGTTTGCGTTAATTTCTCTCCGGGGAAGTGGCGTAAAATATCTCAATGTTATGTTGAAAGTCAAGATTTATGTGGAATCGGCGTTATCATATGGATATTTTTAGGATATGCAAAAATTGTGTGTGAATTTTTGAATTAAGTCATCCAAATTGAAATGAAAGTGAATTATTTATGGACTCAATTATATTTAAATATCGGACGATATTGTAAACACAATAAATTAAACGGAGGGTGGGAATATTTGAAAATATAAATCTTAAATAATATTTTGAATATTCGATTCATGTGAATTCATTAGAAATTGTTGTTATGAAATGCAAAAGCAGCCAACAGGTAATGTTTGTGCTGAAAATTAATATCCTCAAGAGGTGACATTTTCTGGCTACCTGTAGCCTAGACATATACCTAATTAACATTTTTCTTCAAAGAACCCTTAAAAGTAAAGTTTTCAACAGAAATTCAGTGTTCCTTGAGGAATTAAATAAACGTATTCGCTAGGAAATAGAGACCACTGCACGAAACACTTATCAAGTCTACATTAAACATGTTCGCTTCAGATTTCAGCAGTGGCCAAATAGAATAACAAGGATAACATATGGATGATGTTAGTAAAGGGTGGTTTAATTTAAAGTGCCGATGTTGATTTTGAATAAAACACAATTTATTTAAGAAAATATTGTCATTTCTTTTTATTATACTAATATTGGTATGGTTCAATTATGTGTGAAACAAAATATCGGC
This sequence comes from Muscina levida, assembly GCA_964034835.1. Taxonomy (NCBI): domain Eukaryota; kingdom Metazoa; phylum Arthropoda; class Insecta; order Diptera; family Muscidae; genus Muscina; species Muscina levida. The sequence continues at coordinate 181,660,378 of OZ035880.1, read as the reverse complement.
CAAATGGCCGCCGCCATCGGATGGTCCAAGTGTTCGGTGACGCTTAGGCATAATTAAGGTTCTATGTCGTCAATGTGCCAAAATATCTCATCCTTTAGCTCTTGAATTGTTGCTGGCTTATCGACGTTCACCTTTTCTTTCAAATAACCCCAACGGAGTCAAATCACATGATCTTGGCGACCAATTGGCATCACAACCACGGCCATTGAATTTGTCGCGTAAAAGAGCCATTGTTTCGTTAGCCGTGTGTCAAGTGGCACCTTCCTTTTGAAACACATCCATATCTTCCAATTCGGGCCATAAAAAGTTCGTTATCATCTCACTATAGCGAACACCATTCACAGTAACTGCCTGATTGGCCTCATTTTTTGAAAAAATACTGCCCGATGATGCCGGCAGCCCGCACCAAACAGCCACTCTTTGTGGTTTCATTGGTTTTTCGACAATCACTCTTGAATAATCTTTCGCCCAAATGCGGCAATTCTGCTTATTGGCGAATCCATTGAGGTGAAAATGTGCCTCATCACTGAAGATGACTTTCTTCAAACATTGATCATCCACTGTTGCCATTTCTTACCACCATTCTGACCATTGACGACGTTTGGAATGGTCAAGAGGCTTTAATTCTTGAGTCAATTGCACTTTGTAAGCGTGTAAATGCAAATCTTTATGCATAATGTTCATCAACGACGAGCGAGAGAGGTGCAATTATTGGGCACGACGACGAGTTGAGGTGGACGGCTCTTCAGCCAGACTATCGCGAACAGCAGCAATATTTTCTGCAGTACGAGCTAAACGCACATGCACTGGTGTTTTCACATCTCCTACTACGATTTTTCCGATTGTACGTCCATTTGGACGATTAAATTGACCCAAAAAATCATGAAGTGCACGATATGCATTTTGATTTGAACGCCTATTTTCATTATAAGGCTGAATACCTTTAACGCGTTGCTCGATTGTGCATCTTTCCATGATTCAAATTGAGTTAGTCTCAAATTGAGAAATGTCAAATGAAATGTAGAAAAGACCGTTTAGGTGTGGGTCACATTCACCATAGGCCCTTACAATTTAACTACCCTTTATATAACAAATCTCATCTTCATACCTCTGATAGTTACGAAGATGTAGCCTTTTTTACTTTCAAGTAGCATAGGCGGTACCACGCCCCTTTTTCCAAGCACTACCTAGTAAAGCCAAGTACTATCAACAGGTCACCAGTACCATTTTGTAAAATTTTCATATCGGTCTATTAGAAAATCGGTCAGAGCGATTTTAGAAAGGAGCGTGGCACCGGCCACTTTCGCCCTATGTGTATCAAAAAACACATATACCAAATCTCATCTTCATACCTCTGATGGTTCATGAGATATAGCCTTTTTAATTTTCAAGTTGTATGGGCGGTTCCACGCCCCAATCACAACCAAGTATAGCCGAGGACTATCAACAGGTCAACAGTACAGGTCAACTTTGTACATTTTTCTACCAATCGGTCTATTAGAAAAGCCGTAGGAGGGTTTTTTTTAAAGGGGCGTGGCACCGCCCACTTTGGCACGCTTTGGCTGTAATTTATACTGCACCAACAACATATATACCAAATCTCATCTTCATCTCTCAGATAGTTCATGAGAACTATTCAAAAATTGGGTCTCATGGGCAGGGCCACGCCCACTTGATATATCGTAAATTCAAGATGCATATTTTCACTGCCGTCCACACAGCTACATTCTGTGAATATTTGTTAAGATCGGTCCAGCCGTTCTCGAGTCTATACGGTACATAAAAAATGCAAACAATCATACAAGCAAACAGAAACAATCTCATTTATGTACATATATCGTTGGAAAGTTTAAGATTCTTCTTTTCAAAACCGATAAGAAATCAAATCTCGAAAAAGAATTAACTGATAGACAAGCTGTCAAGTGAGGAAAACCCGGTTTTTTAACCGTAAGAGAAGACTTTGAGGGTGTAAGGAAACTCAGATTCATTTTGTATTCGACCAGACCTACAACATGCACTAGGTCACTTCCAAAGTTTCATAAAATGTTTCCATTCTGTAGCAGGATGTTGTGAAATCATTTTTCTAAAACGTTGAAGTTATATTGCTTTTAGCATACAAAATTTCGTAATGGTACATTATTTTGGCAGATACGATTCAAGATTTGGAAGCCAACATCATTCGCGTAATTCGTGATATACCAGTGGCAATGCTGGAAAGAGTGATTTAAAGTGGGAACACCCAAATTTACGTCCTACAGAGCAGTCGCGGCCAGTATATAAATGAAATAATTCCTAAACAGCAAACGACAGATACTGTTTTTGTGGATCATAATAAATAATTCGGCCAATAAAAAATTTAAATGAATTAACTTCAACTTCAAGTTATAATCTATATATGCCAGTTTTAACAAAATGCTAGACTGTAAAAGAGAATTTTACCTTTTTTTAAGATAAATTTCAAATTTTTTTTTAATAAAAGGTTTAATTTTGACTATTTCTCTCCCCCAAGCATTCTGCATTGTTGTGAGGTCAAACAATATGTGCATTTGAGATTTTCAACAATACATTTTTAATTAAATTCTGTCATTTTTAGATATTGGTGCGCCAGGAATTTCACACCCAATACTATTTGATTTAACGCTTACACCTTCACTCATTTGTCCGTCATCATGACGACCAGATGAGTGATACTTTGACTTTTTAAATTTGCATGTTTGTCACATTTCAAATGTTTCCTTCTTTTTTGCTGTTTTAACCAGGACAACAACAAAAACAACAGTGTAGAAATCATTGTGACACTGACAATAACATTAAAATCATCATCATCAAGATTATGAAAAGTAAAATAAACATCCTTGAGCGTTGTGCACAACACAACAAACGCGAACAGCTAACTTTCATACAATCATACATACATAATCGTCAAACAAACATCATGTCCGCACACATCGCACAAAATTTTTCTTTTCATTTTTCACTCACACACAATCGCATATATGATGAACGAGTGATATGCATTGGAAGAGCAGTGAAATGCTCATATAAAATCTATACGTGAAATTGTACACATAAAAACAAAGTGAAATTAAGCAAAACGAGAAAGCATAATAACAACAAACAAGGAAGGGGCAAATCGACAACAATGTATAAAACGCATATTAAATGCAAAAATGAGAATAGCGGTGGCAGAGTCGATCGTATGCGACAATTGGGTACACTACAGTTTTAGGTTTTTGCAAAAAACTTGTGTATTTGAGTATCCATACATTTAACAACCACTGCAAAGCAACAAAAAAACCTATAAGGCAAGTTTGGCAAAACTTTATTTTGTAGGTCCTGCTCTTGAAAACAGACCTGAGATAAGGCTCAGCAGGTTGGAGCCACTGCCCGAGAGCCCCAAGGTGACTTTTGGCCCGCATTGTAGTACCCGAATACTTTTTTGTACCAAAAAGTATTTTTATTGCACTTTTTGTTACAAAGTACTTTTTTTGTACCAGAGTACTCTTTTGTACCAAAAAGTAATTTTAATGTAGTTTTCAGATTAAAGTATTTTTTTTGTACCAGAGTACTTTTTTGTACCATAGTAGTTTTTGGTACAAAGGGTTTCTTTTGTACCAAAGAACTTTTTTATGGCAAAAAGTAGTTTTTGGTACTAAAATTACTCTGGTACGAAAAAAAGTACTTTTTGCCGAAAAGTACATTAAAAGTACTATTGGTACAAAAAAAGTACTTTGTTCAGCAAAGAGTTTTTTGGCCAATAAAAGTACTTTTTGACATAGAAATGTACTGTGATACTGAAAATGTATTTTGTGCCGAAAACTACATTAAAAGTACCTTTTGGTACAGAGAGTACTCTGGTACAAAAAAAAGTACTTTGTGCCGAAAAGTACATTAAAATTACTATTGGTACAAAAAAGCACTCTGGTACAAAAAAAACTTTGTGCAACAAAAAGTGTTTTTGGGCCAATAAAAATATTTTTGGCATAAAAAAGTACTAATTTTTGGTACAAAAGAGTACTCTAGTATAAATAAAGTACTTTGTGCTGAAAAGTATACTAAAAGTACTTTTGGTACAAAAAAAGTACAGGAGTCAAAAGTACTTTTTTTGTACCAAAAATAATTTTTATTGTACATTAATTTATTTTTTATACAAAAGAATACTTTTTTGTACTAAAAATTACTTTTGCTGTAACAAAGAAAACTTTCGATATATCAAAAAGTACTTCCGATGTACCAGAAATTATTTTTTTGTACCAAAGAGTATATTTATTGTACCGAAAGGTATTTTACTTTACCGAAGATAACTTTTACTTATATATATAACCAGCGTTTGAAAAAAACTCACAAATGTGCACAAAATGTATGCAAAACTCTTTTCATAAGAGTGTTTGAGAGGTAAATGTGACACAAACTCTGTACCGTTGAGCATGTTAACATGCAAACACATCTCGCTAAGTGTCGGAAAACGATGTTGCTCTTTTTTCTGACTCCCGTCGTGTGTGCGATAAAGATGACACAACTCATATGTGCACTGAGAAACGAAAATACCCAAACACGGAGTAACACATGAATATTCATATAGAGAAAAAAACACATACATACATATATTTATACATATACAGCTATATTTCTTCTTCTTCTCCACCAATCTTTTAGTGTCGCTCGTTTATGTGTGCACAACATCTTTGAGTGCTCAGGAAAAAATTGTACAAAAGAGTTTTGTTATGTGTTGACTCTGTGTGCGGAGCATCTTCGATCATTAAACTCTTGTGTTTTGAGTTCGCCTGCGCTCATTACCGACGCACAGTGGGGTAAAGTCACGATCTGGGCGGCCAAAATTATTTGAAGCAAATTTATGAAGCAGAATGGTAAAATATTACTCGGTGAGGCGTAAAAAATAATAATATGTTAACATTCGGAGGGTAGAGGTTGTGACCGTTTTTATACAAATTTTTTTTTTTAAAGATTTAAGATTCCAAGTATTTTCCATATATCTCCACAAGGTTGCATTATAGAGCCCTAACTCCACATAACTTTTTATTCGTCTGGATACCCTCTAACTATAAATGCATGGAGATATAGGACATCAAGTATGTTAACTAAAGTGGTTCAGTAAAACCGCAGAAATTATAGTTCCTTCTTCCGCAGTAGGTAAATGGCTATAAAACACAAAACCGCAAAAACCCGCAAAATTTTTTTTCCCATATGAACAATACGATGTTAAAGATTATATATAATCACAGATTGAAGGGGTGAAAAGGGGTGATGCATAACTTTTTGTCCATAGATCGATTTTGTTACCCATTGAAATTGACAAAAATACCATATTTTTCAATGCTGCTTTACTAGTATGAATTTGAATTATAATTTATTTAGCTTAGTGTATTAAATAATATTAACCTGCTTTATTATTTTCCATTTTACTTAAATGTTTGAACTAAACACACGCCTTCCCACAGCCTGCTAAAATTGTTGCTTTACCTGAGCCCAACAAAATAGAAAATGCACAATTAGCAACAAGTAACTTTAACAGCGTGTAGAAAACGAATGTATACAAAATGGAATGAAAAAATAACGGAATTAAGTGAAGCATTTTGTTCTCTTTACCTTACAATCGGAAATTATTAAAAACATTGGTTTTTAAGAAATCGAATTTTGGCCGCCCAGATCGTGAATTTACCCCGACGTTTAAAATGTGTTGAACAGAGTGTTTTGGAGTCTTTTCAATCCCTGTATATAACTAGTGGGCCCGGCAATGCTTCGCTATTGCATATTAACTTGTAATATATTTCACACTTAGGTCTACAAAGTACTTTGAAAACGGCACTAAAGCTCGACAAAAATATGTTGAGTTTATTTACTTATGTAACTTATTTAAAGTAACTCCTTAACATTAAAGTTTACTACTTAAGTTTTATTGTTGTTAATGCTAATAAAAATGTAGATTAAGTTTTTTCAGTATGTAGGGCGAAAAACCACTTCTTTCACAAATCGGAAACATACATATCTCTAAAGATCAAAATTATTTATCTTGATCCGTAGTAGCGTGAACCATCTGTATACTAACTATCTCTTTGGTCATAAAAAAACATTTTTGTTATGCCTTCTCCTACTGACCGCAAATGCAAATTCCGTTTGAAGCTTCATGCCTTTAGCCATAAAAACTTCTTTTGTCATGTCTTCTTCTCACACGGATCAAGAATAATCCGTAATACTGTTTTTGTATTGAACTCGTATTACCATTATTTGAGATAATTCGGTCACCAACGTTTGGCTTAGCAAAGTGATGGTCCCACGCGCTGTATGGCATGTTACAGCGTCGTGTTAGAACCATTTCTCCTTCAAATAATGTTCAATGACATGATAAATAAAAAAATCAATTGATCGTCCATTGGCTATACTTCTTCTACCAGTTGGATTTTATATGAATGTAGGCCAAGGTCTTTCCTCAGCATTTGCAGAGACCGAGTTCCAGAGAATGAAGTCGGTTCGATAAATTCGAGTCCCCTGTCATACTAACGTCTACAGCGTCGATGGCTTCTATTAGCTGCTCAGATGCATCATTACATGCACCCTCAACTTCATAAAGGGCTCCATAAGTTTGGCGAACAGAACGTGCATTTTGAAAATAAATTTGCATGATTTGTAAACTTTGTTCTTGTTTAGTTTTTACATGGTGATTTTGCAAAGTATACTAAAAGAAAGTCTATTACACTTCATTAGTATGACAGCTAGATTTACACTTATACCTATCAGAAGTTCTATATGTCAATAAAATACCCCATGCATAGGTTATTTTCAATTGTTTGCTAATGTTACATCTGATATACTATACAAATTTAACCATTGTAGTATAACTACAATGAATATTGCTTAATTTTTCTATCTATATGATTTATTACCGATTCGCTCTCCTGAGAAGTAATTGAAAAATACATACCTGTAAAGTAAATTAAAAAAAATCACTATTTTAGTCTGCGCATCCTCAACTGCCTGGTGTACGGACCATTATTTGATACAGGTAAAAAGTTAACTATTGAAGTGCGTGGGCAGCGCCTCGGCTCTTTTAACTTATTTTATTCGAAATAGCCTGATCCTTAGGGCGAATTAATTAGTTCGCGTCAAAAAAAAAACTACCTGTTAACCGTATATCAGTATTGGAATGTACGAAGAATTCTTAGAAAATTTCACTAAGAAACTATATATCTAAAATCAATTCCTAGTTCGCGCTGAGAAGCATGAAGATTTCAGGTAGAGATTTTTTTTTTAGCAATGAGCAAATATTCTGAAAAATGATTTTTAAAAACTTAATTTCTGTATGCCAACTCTCAGAGGCCATAACTTTTTAACCAATACATAGATTTGCTTCTGTAATACCTCATTTAGTTCGTTGGGAAGTCAGTTTTACGCAGAAGGTCTGTAAAAATATATATCTGAAGTTTTCGGTTTGTGCTCATTTAAAAACAAAAAAAATCTCTATCTGAAATCTTCATGCTTCCCAACGCGAGCTAGGAATTGATTTTAGACACAAAGTTTATTGGTGAAATTTTCTTAAAAATCATCGTAGATTCCGATTTTGGTTACGATCTGTGCGAATAAAAAAATTGGCCCACCTTACTGTTCATATCTCTAGTTGAACAGCAATATACTGTGGAATTTTGACAGTTGTAATCGTTTGTTTTAAAAAGGGTGTGGAACAGCCCATTTCCACCCTTACTGTAATTCATACTGCAAGCCCTTTTAATTTTCAAGTTGAATGGGCGGTGCCACGCCCCTTTATCCAATTACAACCAAATGTAGTCAGGAACTATCTACAGGTCAACAGTACCTCATGGTAAAATTTTTGTATCAATCGGTCTATTAGAAAAGCCGTCTGAGCGATATTTGAAAAAAGGGGCGTGGCGCCGCCCCTTTAAGATGTAAGCTATCCTATCTTTCAAGTTGGATCAAACCGAACACGGTGTGCAAATTTGATTCAAATCGGTTAAGTAGTTTAGGAGTCCATCGCGGACAAACAACGTGACACGTAATTTATATATATTAAGATAAGATATCATTTGATACCAAATTCGTTTTAGGACTTTTTAAGACGATTGAGCTATGTCCGTCTGTCTGGCTTGCTGGATGGCTGGTCAGCAGGATAGCTCGAGTAAACCTTAACGGATCGGTATGAAAATTTACCAGTATTAATATTTTTCAGAACGAACTTATGGGATTGTAAATGGGCAACATAGCCCCACCCTTTCTGGTACCTCCCATACAAAATTACCTATTTTTGGATAATTTATATTTCTTTCATAAATTCCAAACGGACGATCGTAGGATATTTAAATTTGGTCAGTTTATTTATCTTGTAATAGTAGACAAACCCTAAGAAAACCGAAACCTTTTCCATACCCCTTCTGGTACCTCCCATACAAATGACCTAATTGACCCTTTTTACATACATATCTTTTTTGTAAGTAAACTGAATTCACTCAAATTTTGAGTATGATGTTCGCTTATGAAAGTGGGACTCATGAATGAATATGGACTACATCGGATCACCCCTTCTGGTAACTGCCATACAAAATGACCTATTTTTGGAAAATTAATATTTCTCACATAACTTTCAAACGGACTCTTGGGGGGTAATGAATATTGGTCGATTAATTTATATTGTTATAGGAGGCAAAACCCCAGAAAACCTAACTATTTGACACACCCCTTCTGGTACCTCCCATACAAATGACCAAACTCACCCCCATAGTCTTAGGAACTTATCTTTTTTGTAAGTAAACTGAATTCAGTCAAATTTTGCGTAAGTTGTACGGTTATCAACATATGAAGTAGGAATGAATATGGACTATATCGTATCACCCCTTCTGGAACCTCCCATACAAAATGACCTATTTTGGAAAATTAATATTTCTCCCTTAACTTCCAAACCGACTCCTGACGAATAATTAAATTTGGTCAGTTAATTTACATTGTAATAGGAGGCAAAACCTCAGAAACCCTAATTTGACATAACCCTTCTGGTACCCCCCATATAAATAACCAATATTTTCCCGTTTACGTACATATCATTTTTGTGTGTACACTGAATTCAGATAAATTTTGCCGAGGTATGCGTTCGAACGTTGATTTACGAAAAAAATCAGACACTGACTGAAATTTCTGTACTGGTTTGAACTAAAGAATACTTTTATTCTAATATAAAGTACTTATCTGGTACCAAAAAGTACTTTTACTGTACAAAGACATAATTTTTTGTACAAAAGAATTATTTTATTGTACTGAAAATACTTTTGTTGTAACAAAGAGAACTTTGATTATACCAAAGAAAACTTTTATAGTGCCAAAGTTTTTTCCACCAAAAAGTAGTTTTATTGAAAAAAAATCTGAACTTTGATTCTGCTAAAAAGTTCTTTAATTGTACCAGAAAATATTTTTGCACCAAAGACTACTTTTATTGTAGCAGTATATAATTTGTGTACCAAAGAGTAATATTATTTTTCCAAAAGGAACTTTTGCAGTCCCTATATAAAAAAGTACTTAATTGTATCAAAAATTATTGTTTTTACATTTATTGTGCTAAAAGTACTTTTTTGTAACAAAATAAACTTTAATTATACCCAAAAGTACTTTTATTGTAACACAAAGTATTTTTGTTCTGAATAGTAATTTTTTTTTGACCAACAAGTGATTTTGTACAGTACCGATATGTGTTACTAAATTAAGTTATGAACGAAGTTATCTCTTACGAAATGACCATATAAAGACATATTTTTTTGCTGTATTTGAATATTTTTTCATTGCATCAACGAATTGCAGATACTTGATCGCATTTATTTACATATTTCTGTAGGTCTCATGATCCCCACAATAGGGTACTCAAAATCTCATTTGTCCATGAAACTCATCTTAAGTGTTCTCATAAAAAGTTGATATTATTTTCAAAAAACAAATAGTAAAAAAAAAAATTATGCGACTGTGTTCATCCATTATGTATCTACATACAAATGTACAAACTTATTTAAATGTTTGTGCAAATGTGCATATATGCATGCGTAGTTGACCAACACATTCATAATACATAACACACACAATCTCGTATACTATTCGCATTGTGGTGAAGCGGATGGTCATCTCATTCCCCATTCAATTGTAGGTGGGTGTGAGGGTGCATGTATGTATGTTTTTTTGCAAAACATTGGCATAGGCCAATGTTAATGTCATTCAAATTAAAATGAGCATTCAGTCGTTGTACATGTGTACAATAACCCTCACTGCGTTGTGTTTAGCTATACGTATATATAAAAACGAATAAAACTAATTTTTAATTTCATTTACAATGAACTTGTTCTTGGTGATGATTTTATTAGTTTTGTTTTTTTCTAGCGCATTTATTCAAATTAATTATTATTTTCATTTATTAATACATGGTGCGTATTGTTTTTGTTGTTGCTATTTATGTTTTTAATTAAGCCATTATTTTTTAATGGATGTTATACAAATTCTGCGGTAATTGTTGAGGTAAGAGATAAGTACCAAAAGGTATCGCATGTGATGTCATCATCTGGATGATATGTTCATATGCATCAACTAAATTGTTTTCTCATATATTGCAGGCACATTATGACCCTGGCCCAGAGAGATATGTAATAAATGGTGTATGTATGGAAATGTACTTAGAGCAACGTAAATGCATTTTAATATTTTGAAATCCCTATACAACGAAATTATGGAGTTTAGGAAATTGTGAAAAAAGTAGTAATTTTTAAAAAAAGTAGGAGATTTGGAAGGCACCAGAAGCGTTACTTGCCCCTACAACCTATTTAAAATTCCCATCTACCATTTGAAAAAAGTTTGATGCAAGCAAAGTTGCTTACGAGAGTCATTGTGCCTAGCCAGCTGGACAGACGGACATCGATTAAACGACTTACAAAATGAAACACATTTCACATAAAGATACTTGAGACTTAAACAATTTCTTGTGGGTGTTACATATTTATTGTCTTACCAAATGAAAATATATAGCATCATCCCGATGGCATAAAAATTGCCAACGATAATTTGTTTAGAAAATTAATAAATGTTATTTGCATAACATTTTTCACATTCAATTTAAAATATTTGCAAAACTTTTCTGCTCATCTGCCCCAAATAAATGAGAGCTTATGGTAATATTAATTTTAAAACCGACAAAACAAAAACTAATTTAAAATTGAAAATAGTGTGTTGAGTACACACACACACACATTCACACACACACACACTCTGACGTACTGCTCTCGTTTAACAATTTTGATTACAAAAGTACAAGAACTAATTTCAGTTTATCAACATTTTGCGAATTTTATGTCTTAATTTAATAACTTCACTTTGTAGCCCCTAAAGCCACAATTGAGGAGCGAAGACAACTGCGCCACATAGTAAATATTCATAGGGGCACCATAACCACAGTTGGCCACCTGTGCCACACAAAATCTCATTATTTTGCAGTTGTTGTAAGTTTGTGTGAAATATTGCAGAAACATTATTTTAATTTTGCCGTAAACAATTTTTTAAATATTCGTTTGCATTATGTATATCCAATTTTGTTGTTGTTGTTCTTGTTGTTGCTATATTCAGTTGTGAAAAAGTTCAAGGTGACAGCGTACAAAAAGGCACCAATTGTTTGCGAAAATAATTTAACAGACAGCTCAAAGTTGATAATGACATTTTAGTATAATTAACTCGACCACTTTTGTATGCAGTGAAGTAAAGCGTAAGAAAAGTTACGATGACATTATTTTAATTGAAAACCAATGGATAGGGTAGAGAAGTCTGGATATACGCCAGAAAGTTTGATCGAGGTGAAGGGTATGTATCCTTCATCATTTGCAGTATAAAATGTAATAGGTCAGCGAACTTGATGATGATTTGAAAGTAAACGGAATACAAAAAGTCTATTATATGACAAATTAGTATGACAGATTTTTAAGGAACTTATGTTAATGGTAAAAATATTTTTAATAGTTTTAATATTTGTAAAATTTTTAATATTTTTAAGATTTTTAATATCCTATTATCCTTCCTATCCTATCCAATTAATATTATAAATTTGAATGTCTGTATGTTTGTTTGTTTGTTTGTATGTTTGCTGCTCAATCACGCCTAAACGGCTGAACCGATTTCAATAAAATTTGGATTTTGACCCCATGGGCGCAGTGGGCGTGGCAAAACTTTTTTCGAGCTAGGAAAATAAAATTTGATACACAGATAGTACTCGACAACATGAATATGAATATGCAGACGAAATTTTAATTTTTGACCCCATGGGCGGAGTGGGCGTGGCAAAACTTTTTTAGAGCTAGGGAAATAAAATTTGATACACAGATAGTACTCGACAACACGAATATGAATATGCTGGCGAAATTTTAATTTTTGACCCAATGGGCGGAGTGGGCGTGGCAAAACTTTTTTTTAGAGCTAGAGAGATAAAATTTGATACACAGATAGTGCTCGACAACACGAATATGAATATGCTGGCGAAATTTTAATTTTTGACCCAATGGGCGGAGTGGGCGTGGCAAAACTTTTTTTTAGAGCTAGAAAGATAAAATTTGATACCCAAATAGTACTCGACAACACGAATATGAATATGCAGATGAAATTTTAATTTTTGACCCAATGGGCGGAGTGGGCGTGGCAAAACTTTTTTTTACAGCTAGAGAGATAAAATTTGATACCCAAATAGTACTCGACAACACGAATATGAATATGCAGACGAAATTTAAATTTTTGACCCAATGGGCGGAGTGGGCGTGGCAAAACTTTTTTTTAGAGCTAGAAAGATAAAATTTGATACCCAAATAGTACTCGACAACACGAATATGAATATGCAGATGAAATTTTAATTTTTGACCCAATGGGCGGAGTCGGCGTGGCAAAAATTTTTTTTTAGAGCTAGAGAGATAATATTTGATACACAGATAGTATTCGCCAACACAAATATTAATATGCAAACGAAATTTATACTATGGGTCAGTGGGCGTGGAAAAACTGCATTTTTGCCCTAGAGGGATAAAATTAAGAACCCAGATAGTACACTTCAACAGGAATATGAATATGAAGACGAAATTTTGATTTTGGGTCAGTGGGCGGAGGGGGCGTGGCAAAACTTATTAAAGCCCTAGAGAGATTAAATTTAGTACACAGATAGTACTTAACAATACGAATATGAATAGTTTGTATTTAAATTTTATGTCAGTGGGCGGAGAAGGCGCTGCAAACCTGTATTTTAGCTCTAGGTGATAAATTTGACTCCCGGAAGGCGTTTTAATTTTGGATAAGTGGAAGAAGGATGCGTGGCAAAACTGTATTTTAGTCCTACAGAGATACAATTTAATACACAGGTAGTATTCGACAACACGTATATAAATATGGAAACGAAATTTAAATTTCGGATCAGTGGGCGGAGTGTGCTTGGAAAACTGTATTTTAGCTCTAGAGACACCCACATAGTACATGAAAACACGAATATGAATATGAAAATGGCATTTTAGACCAGTGGACGGAGGGAGCGTGGCAAAACTGTGTTTAATATTTGATTCCAAAAAGTAGTTTTTCAGAATTGTGTCAGTAAATTTTAAGGACTATTTACACTGCGTCAGTTTGTTCTATCATACAATTTGGCAATAAGTCGTCAGAAAAATTTAATTTGGTAAATTCTGACAAAACCTCATTTACACGATGCTGACACATTTTAATGGGAAATAAAAACAATGATGTCAGTACTGTAAATGAGCGTTTATTGTAATTGTAATATTGTATTTATTTTCGGCCGGCGGGAATGTAAAGGTGAACAATTTATTTCCGATCGGTAGGCAAAAGGGATGTAAGGGGACAGTACCAAGCCCCTTTTCAAAAATAATAGACGGATGGTTACAAAAATTTCACAAAGCTGTATTGATGACCTGTTGATGGTCCTTGTATTTACTTGGTTGTGCTTTGATAAAGGGGCGTGGCACCGCCCATACAGAGGTATGTAGATGAGATTTGGTACATATGTTGTTAGTACAGTATGAATTACAACCAGGGAGGAAGTGGGCGGTGCCACGCCTCCTTTTAACAGAAACCGTTATAGCTGCAATAATAATAGTTTTATCGCCCAAAAAATTTCACAGTATGTTACTGTAAACTGTATCAAACAATTGTCCGTATATCGTCACTGCGTGGACAATCATGTGTTCTTTAATTATTTTTAAGGAGAGCGAATCGGTAATAAATCTTATTGGAGTTGGACGGGGAAACAGATTTAGCATTTTCATAGAATGTCAGAAGTAGCATTACCGAAGATTTGATAAAAATCAGATCATTTTTTAGATTGGGATAGACGTTTGTTTTGATGATTGATAGACTTTTTTTCAGTATGCTTTGACAAATCACGATGCAGAGACAAATCGTTGAAATTTGTTTTCAAAATTCTCGATCATAATCATACCCCCACCAAAATACCCCCACCCATTCTTGGACCTCCCATACATCATGACTTTTTTTGGAAATATAATATATTTCCAATAACTTCCTAACTGAAAGCTGAAGGACATTAAAATGCTGTCACATCATCTACTTTGTAATATCAAACAAACCTTCAGAAAGTCGAAACCTTTGCTACACCCCTTCTGCTTCTTCCCATACAAATGACCGAATAGATCCTCACAGTTGTACAAACATACCTTTTTTGTTGCTATAGTCATACTTTGCGTAAGTTATACGCTTTTGAAAATTTGACTCTGGCATGAACTATATCAGCTGACCTCTTCCAAACAAATTGGCTTATTATTGGAAAATTAACGTCCAAATGGGCAAATGCAAGATATACATATTATGTTGTAATAACAGATAAATCATTTGAAAACCAAAGCATTTGCAACATCCCTCCTAGTACCTCCCTTACAAATGTACGAATTCACCCTTATAGTTGAACATACATATAAAACAAGTAGGTGCCGTTAATTCACAACAACGCGAGAAGGTTCCCATACCTCATTCATGGGGTGTCAAGGAAAATTAAGTAAATAAGACATAAACAATGTCATACACAGTGTGAGGGTATTTATCGGTCTGTTTACCTAACTAAAATGTCTGCAATGCTTTTTGTAATATTTTCAATATTTGTAATACAACCTTTTTTATAATTTTGTTAACTTTTTAGTAAAACTTTGGTTAAATTCATTATTCTATGCAACTTCATGGTATTTAACGAATTTTCTTAAATCACTTAATATTTACGACGCGTCCACCCTTACGCTTGAATATTGCTTGCAAAGCAAAAAGAAGCACCATGAAAACTAACTATTTCCAAGACGCCTCCCCCACCCCCAAGACAATTACTAACAATCCCTCTGCATTCTTCTATAAGTTGGTCATTGACCACTTTCTCTGCTTTTGTTGTTCGATTTTTTTGCCACGCTACAATCCCTGACAGTCTGTCGTTGTGGATGTTGTTTGTTTGGTTGGGAAATCAATATTTAATTTTCTATTTTGTTTGACTATGGTTTTCTGCTCAACACCATCGCTGTGGGGTACTTGAGCGGGTGTACTAACGGACTCGGACTGTTAACTGGTCCAATAGACAACGACTTTGCTATTTATATTTGGCCCAAATGCCATTGATGCCAATGTAAGCAAGCAGCAGCCATTGTAGACGTTGACTGTTATTGTTGTTGTTGCTCTACGGTTCCGTTGTGTCAGTAACAATAAAATTTGATACTGCCTGACATTCAAATGATTACAAATAAAAGTATCGAAATACTAAATGGTCGGGTATCAAGGAAGACATAAAAGGATGTAATGGTCATTTCTTAAAATGATTCCCTCTACGGTCATTGGTAATTTATGTTGGGTAGATGATTTTGTCTTCCGTTTAGTTCCCTAGGCAATGGAAAGGGCCTGAAATTGGCTGGCTTTAGCTGTGTGTGGTGTTTGATAGAGCGCTTATGGCATCTTGTTGAAATTTTACATCTATTCTGCTGGCACGTTCTGTGTGTGTGTGAGTAATTTTATGAATATTACTCATACGTCTATGATGTCATGTAGAAAACGAAGTGTTGTTAAAATGAAAATAAATTGTTGGAATTCAAGCGGGGAAATGAACACACATTTCTCTCTAGATGTCATTGAGCTTTAAGGGTCGTCATTAATATGGGAGAGTTCTTAAGCACATCTCTATTGAGAATTGCTAGACCATGGATTTGTTTTTCTTTTCCCTAAATTGTGTTGATAATTTGGCGTTACATAAAACTAGTACTGGCATTTCAGTCCGGTGTACTTAATGACTTGTTGTACTTTGGGGGTACAAATTGACCCAATAACTCAGGTTATATAAGGTGCCACAAAAAAATAGCAAGGCACAATAGCATTACTACATTTTGCACATCTTCAGTTGATCAGTTGAATTTCTTGGTATGAGTGAAAGTTATCGTGTCCACCATCCAATCAGACAGGCGGACATGGCTCTACAGTCGTACTAAGACACTTGCTCAGCCTAACTTATCTTCTTTGATACAATTTATCTCGTAGCAAATGATATTCATATACCCTTATCCATATGGGTGAAGGTTTACACTTATATTACTTACCTAGAAGAATATAGAAGAACATACAGTACTTTTTTTGGATATGGTAAAAATTTATGCAAGATTAGCATGAAATACATAAAAACTAATAAAATGTACATACTCAGCATGTGTCTTAAACAACATGTATTACTCAAATTATTCATCAAGTGCTTAAATAGACCCAAAAGCCTATTTTCACTATTTGAAAAGTTCTTTGGTACTTTAAAGCCACATAATCAGCAGTAGACAACGATATTTTATCTGACCGAAATTTCCCAAAACTAAATTCATATGAAAGTTGTCCACAGGCATATACTAAGCTTAATCGTTTGCATTGATTGTCAACAACCGAATAATTTGTATTCCCCAAATCGTTGTATACCCAGCAGCGGAAAAGACGAGGCATTGTAAAAATATGCCTGCAAACATGCCTTCAAAGGCATTTTGTTGACATTCAAATAGGCCTTCCTTTTCCAGGCATGTATACAGGCTATAATAAGTCCTTCACTAAGCCTTATAAAAAATTCTATACCCATGCACATTTCGCTTCTCAAATGAGACCTGCAGACATGCCTCTTTCCCTTCTTAAAACTGGCCTGTGAGCAGCCCTACTGTGTACCCCACAAAAATACCATAGATGTTCTCAAAGGGCATGCAAACTTTCTTGCCTTAAACAGGCCTGTTGACAGTCCTATTAGTAGAAGGCAGAATTGACGTTCATAGCCAAGCACTTCTCACTTCTCCGATTAGGCCTGTTGGCAGGCCTCTTAATGGAAGGTAAGACAGATGCTGTTGTTTATGAAAACCACATGTATGTTATTTATCGTACAACAACTATATCATCTGGTAGCCGAGTAGGTAGCATGCCCAACTATGAGTACTGAGGTCGCGAGTTCGATTCCCGCTGCTAGAGTTTAAAAAAACTAGTTATTAAAAATTGTAATAAATATTGTATTAAAAATTTATAAAAAGTAGGAAATCATTTAATATGGAAATAATTCGCATATGTTTTTTTTTATTTAAGTCCTTCTATAAATGCTCTTTTGCAGGCCTGCAAGCTGGTCTGCAGTAGCAATGCCTCATAGAAGGCCCTTGTTATTAGGACTTCAAGCAGGACATACTAGGCATGCCTACTGAAACGCCTTCAATGAGAAAGGGAATGTGCAGGCCTTGCCTGCCTATGACACCCTATGTTAATTTGAAATGAAGACTGCATTTGAAGGGTAGGGCTTCTGACTGCCTTTGCAGGCCTGTAGGAAGGCATGCAGCGCCTCATTTTTTGCTGCTGGGTATAAGATCAAAGCCAAAGACACATTTCCATCGAAATTCGAAAGCAAATCTTGTACATTTTGTTGTATTACCATCACAATAACTCATAATATACACATAAAACATGTCACAGTTTATCCGTACCAAACACCCACTCTTTACCCCCCCACACAACACTCTGCGTATAATCCTTAGAAGTACAAGGATGTAACAAAAATACACACAATAAAAACTCTCATAACAAATAAACTCAAATTAATGCAAATACACCAACAAATTTGTTCGTTACTGCCAAAGGCTATTTCAATCAAAATTTATTTGTCCAAATTGTTATTGGCATTGTTTTAAATTTAAACATGTACACAGAGAATTTGTATGGTATTTGCTAGAAATCTGTATATATTTTTATTATGTATATAGGTATGTGTCTGCATGCATAAAAACAAGAATAATCCAGAGATTTTATCACAAGATCATAAAACTGAATAACAATCCAAAGGCAATTGCCTTCTTTCTACTACTTAATGACAAATGTTATTTAAGATTTTTTTTTATGTCACTACAAAATTGTGGGGGACTATAATAAAAAATATCACTGATTTCAAACGTTCGATAGAATATATCTTATGTATGTACATACAATGTGTTTGTTTGTGCATATATATTTAAGGAATTTCTTGTGACACATTGGCTGGAGGTTGTCTTTATATGAAAATATCTTGTTTTCATAAATAACTCAAGAAAATGGAACATTATGTCTGGAATCTGAAATATGTTAAGGATTGCAGAGATTTGTTTGCATGACTACGACAGTACTTAAGGAATACACTATGGATACAGTCAGTATTATGTATTATATCGTTAGTGTGTTGCAAAAAGGTTGCAAAAATTCACTAATTGAGCTTACTATTGGCTGTTGGCAGGAATAGAACTTAAGTTATTTTAGAAGTTTCAAAATAAACAAATTAGTATCAAACTTGTTTTTGAATCCAAGACAAAGAGTTTAATTAACCGAATGTTAGCTTTTTTGAGAAGTTTTTACTAGTCACAACAATTAACTTGACTAATTTTAAATTGCTGTCTACAACAATAAGGAAACCACCTTTAAACTATGTATTTGGCTATGACAGGCCTCAAAAACAGGTCACCTGCATAATAGTTGAGTCTTTTAACCAATATAAAAATACACCAGTAAAGATCAGAAGACTAAGCCTTTGATAGCTCAGTGGAAGCGACGTAGATTAGCAATCCGAAGGTGCAGGGTTCGATTCCCGACCGGTGCACTGGTCAAATCTATATCGATAAAAAATTACTTTTCAATTACATTCGAGTTTTTCAGCCAACAAAACTCTTCCCTAGATGATTTCACTACAAAAATCCAGATTGTACATATCAATAAAAAAAAAGCTGGCGCCATCTTTGGATGAATTTAGCAGTTAAAACTTACAACAACACCTAACAATCCCTTGACACAAACCTTGTTATCTACAAAGGAACGAAACAGAGTTGCCAACAATGATCGTATGATAATCGGATTACATACCCGATCAATTGTCGATATATTGAAAATCGATAGAAAGCTACCAGCTACTACTGTTACAATAACAACAACAACAAAGAAGAACGAAACAACTCGTTTAAATTTTGGAAAATTTTAAGGCTGCACCTGGAATCCTAATACGACGTTAATAAATGAGAAATTAAAAGTTATCGAAGTCTCATATTCCAAAAGAGTTTAAAAGGATTAGGTATAATCTGTATAGGGACCACATTTTTCTGGCTGAATTTAACAAATATTAGAAATTCTTAAATCTCTCTGGAAGATTTTTATCATTTTAGTTCTCTGATCGTAATTCACTTGGAAATAACCAGAATTAGTCTTTGGAGGTCACCCGGCAGAAAATGTGAGCAGACGGAATGTTTAGCAACTTAAATGGCATGCTGCCACCGATTCGTCCTAGGGAGTAGTTAACATAAGTTATTGAAGCTCAACGGAAAGGCTCTCCAAGGGACTTCGGTAGCCCCATGAAACTAAGATAGAGCGCTAGGGCCTAATAATTCACTCTTCTTAAATAAAAAACTATAAGAAAAAAAAGAAGAACTAACCACCACCCTCAACCCAAATTTTGACTACTCCGCAAACTTTATAAGGACCATGATTAAAGGATTTACATCTGGAATGTCTGATAACGCTGACATCAGCGCCATTCAGGAAATGCGATGGTCTGGGCAGCGATGCTTACAACGTAAGAACTGTGGCATATTTTATAGCTGCTATGCAAAAGGACACGAATTTGCATTTGGATTCATTGTCGGCAACAGACTTCGATATCAAGTCTCACGTTTTAACCCTAAAGTGCTCCTATCCCCATCTAGGCGAAATATTTGTACATCACTTTGATTTGTGTACACACCACGATGGAAGACAAAGACGAGGAGATTAAGGACACATTCTAATAGCGCCTGGAGGAACTTCATGACCACAGCCCTGCCCGTGACGCTACAATTGTTCTGGGAGATTTGAATGGTAAAATGGGCAGGGAAGATGTTCTTGGTTCAGCAGTCGGAAAATTCAGTCAACACAACAACATCTCCGATAATGAATTTAGACTGGTTAGATTAGCGTCGGTAAGAAACATGGTAGTGAGTGGAACCAGATTCCCGCATAAAGATATCCACAAGCCAACCTGGATATGCCCTGATCAAACAATTATAAAGAAGATTGATCACAAGGTAATCGATGGAAGGCATGTCTTATAAACGGGCACTGTGCAAATATTTACTCGGATAACCGATTAAGTAGTGCTAAAAACGCTCTAACCAAATGTTAAGGAAGTTTGTTATCAAAAAGCTGCATAATACCGAGATATCCAATACCTACTGCAACCAACTCTTTCAATTGCTTCTAACTAAACTCCATTATTTTACTGTTTCCGACACATAGTGGCAGCATTTTGAGAATAATATGACCACTGCCGCAACCATCGTAATGGGTAATGATTATAGTGTTCAAATACTTGAATTTTTCAGAAAACCGGTTTCCGGTTTATTCGAAATATACCTTTTTCCTACAATTCGGTTTTCGAATACCTGATTTTGTAAAAAACCGAGATAACTGGTTACGTTCGGTTTTCGAAAATTGTAAAATAATTCCCAATATAAAATTATATATGAAAACATATGAATAGCGATATCTTAATTCTAATATACGCTAAGTCAACTTAGCATGTTTACTATTAATTAGTGCTATCCAATTCAGTTTTCTTCAATTGGTATTCTATATAAATCTCAGGATGATCAGTTCATCCAAACAGAAGTTATAAGGAAATTTAAACTAAACATATATGTGAAATATATATTTCTCAAAACCTTTACCTAACTTACATTTTATATTTAGCATGGTTTATAATTAAGGTATCGATTACATCCAAAATTGGACTCATTTGTACAAATTAACGCTTAGTATAGGAGATGAAGGCACTATAAGTTTTTCATATGAATATCGACCGCTTCCCACCCATTTCAATGTGAGATCCCAACTGTACCTTGGTGATTTCTGAATTATTGTATGGTATTCATAAATTAAGCAATTTTTTGCGATTGTACACTGAGTTAAGGAGATAACTGCACTTAAAGTTTTTCATATGAATATCGACACGCTCCCTATTTTAGGTTGAGTTCCCAATCTTTTTTAAGATGAGATTTCATCAGTATCTCGGTGATTTCCCAACTATTGTTTATGGCTATTATTGCTTTCGAACATATAGTTTTAACTTTTTCATATGAATATCGACGACTTTCCAGCCATTGCAAGATGAGATACCAAATATATCTTATTGATTTCACAAATTAACTCTTTTTTTAAGCTTGGATGCTTAGCTCAGGAGATATCGACAACTGAAATTTTGTTATAATAATATTGACGACTACCCATTAACTTTAAAATGAGAAGAAACAGTCATCTAGCAGTATTTTGGAAACAAATTTTCGTATTGCATTAGGAAATTTCAAAAAGCATCCTTTGAGATTTGCCCAAAGAACATCAGATAAGTAGCAATGTTATGTTGAAATACTTCTCTTTGAAAAACCGATTAACTGACATCAAAAAACCGGTTAAACCGGGTATTCGATATTAGTATTTTTGAAGAAACCGGCATACGGTTTCGGAGAAAAAAACCGGTTAGGCGGTTTTCGGTTACGGTTTTGAACACCCTAGTTATGATAAATCAGGCTGAGACAAGCCCTAGTGATGAGGAAATAGATGCTGCATACCAGTTAAAAATGCTGTGATGGACCAATATAGAAAAGAGGAGGGAGATGAAACGTCTCCTCAGGCGGAAAAGCGTCTATGAAAGAACCAGAAATCCAGCACATTGAAAATTACAGGGATGGAGGTGAGGTCCGAAAGTTCTACCAAAATGTAAAAAGCTAAGGTTTTGGAACAGGAATCCCTAACTGTAAGGACACAGATGGAATAATAGCCATGGACACATAGATTTTGCTGCATGTGGGAACGAAATACATTCGAACTCTGATCATTTCCGAAGGCGGCATTGACGACGGAGTATACTGTCCATCGCAGCCAAAACGATCAGCACTGCAATTGATTGGCTTCAAAACAATAAAGCTGCTGGAGCAGATGGACTGCCGCCACAGCACTTTATGGCCGGCAGCGATTAGCTGGCATCGTAAATGCACCAGATTATAAACAAGATTTTACAAAGGAATGCATGTTCGATGATTTGAATCTGAGTGTTCTATGTCCTGTGCTTATGCATGTCGATCCAAGTGTGTGCACCAACTAACCCCATCTCAAAGATTGGACTGGACTTAACTCTGATTGGACCTCATTAGGGTGACTTTAGACCTGGTAAACCCACAACCTACTAGATTTTCACGCTACGGCAAATCCTGGAAAAGTCCCAAGAAATGCATCTTAACAACAACAATCTGCTTATTGATTATAAAGCCGCATTGTACAGACCGATATGACAGAAACTGTAAAATGCTATAGCTGAGATTTGTATCTCCGCGAAATTGAAACGACTTTGTGGGATGACACTGATTGATACAAAGTCTTCAACGAAAATCGGCAAAAATCTGAGGGAGCCATTTTCAGCTACGTGCGGCTTTAGTCTGTAATGCGATCTCTTTAATATCATAATGTAAATGATCACCTGCAGTAAAAACGACTGGTAACAACTTTAACAAAATTAATATGATGTTCGCACATGCTGATGCTATAGATATCATTAGCCGAGGACTGCGGTATGTTACCGGGGCCTTTTCATGCATTGAGACGCTGAAATGGGTCTGCCAGTAAATGAGGAAAAACTTTCAGCGAACAAACTCTATTAAACACTGATCCTACCTGTTTTGCTTTCCAGTGCTGAATAATGGATATAAGACAAGCGAATCAATATATTTTGGGAGATTAAAATACTTCGTAACATATTTGGAACTATCATCTTTAACTTAGAGTACCGTCGACGAATTAACCATGAGCTGTATGAGATATCTAACGACATTGACGTAATCAATCGCGTTTAAATAGACCGAATGCTCTGGCTTGTACACGTTGTACGAATAGATGCTCCAGCTTGTCAGACGACGCAGGAGTGGCGACGAATACTTCGTTGGATGAACCAGATAATAGAGCTGTTATCAATAGTTGGTGTGACAAACTATCTACGGAGCGCAAGAGATCAAAGCGCTTGATATTATTTTCTAAGTCAGGCTACTAGTTAATGAATTTTTATTGGTTCTGCCCAAAAAGAAGCATTGGCCGAGGACTGCGGAACATCGAGGGGCAGGCAATGACAAGAATTTGTAGATGACTGAAGGCGGAAATGGAACCACGAATCTCCCGCATGGTAGTAGCGCGATCTTACCACTATGCCACGGCCGGTCCAGGGTATTAAGGGGTTTCTAAAAACTTAAAGCGTACGCAACCTATATAAGCCTTAGACCATGCAAACAGTTTCCAGTTTGTTATCGAAATGCTGGAGTGGTTTATATGCAACGATTTTATTTTCTCAAATCAGGCACATTTTTATTTAACAATGCATGTCAACAGGGAAACTTATCAGTATTGGAGTGACTTTCTCAATAATCGTATCGTATCTTTTTTGTAAATAGACTGACGTCAGAGAAATGCTAAAGAAATGCTTATTCTTAAGTTTTCTAATACACCACCGAACAATAGAAAAACTGAGAAAAACTATGCGCCACTCAAACCTATTTGCTATGTAATACTTTATAGGAATAAGTACAATAAGTAAACCATTGATTTTACAAAATCAAAAGTATGTCAGTTAATTTATCTTTCTTTATAACATAAATTTTACCGTTCTGTATATACAAATACTCACTCCTGTCATAAATCTTAATGCCTTCAGCGTGTTAAGATGTTTTCCTAACAAGTAACAATATTTGATCAACCATTGGAGTCCGCATGTCCTGTACCACAGAGAATATCCCTTAAGTATATTGATTTCAGATTTATTAGTCGTCAGTCGTTCCCAAGGCACTCTGTTTGCCAAAGGGTGTATAAGATTAAATGTTATACATAATACGAGATGAAGTAAAGGGGGCAACATGGAATGAAGTCAATGAACCATGAATAGAAACTTGATTGTATAAATAGTCACAAAGGACTCTATTATTATTTGATTTTGGTTTCTTAAAAACAGAAATAAAGCAGATGGCTAATTGTGTCATAAATTTTATTGTTTGGTTAGCAGATTTTCTTTTCTTTCGTATCTAAAAAAATTTATTTCTATTTATGGCTGTTAATACTTAAGATGTTATGTAAAGAAATTTAAAATACCCTTTCAAATTTGAATGAGTTTTATCTAAAGTAATTGTTGTGGTTACTGCTATGTAAAATTTAAGTGTGGGAGGAAATTTGTTAAAAGGGAGACGTGCGAAAGATAAGAAAATAGGTAGAAAGAGACATTTAAAATAAATATTGTAATAAATAGATAAAATATTTATATGACACTAGCAAAGTCATCGTAAACTTTGATCAAAGATCAAAGATGTATCACTGTACAACATTTTTCAGCTCATTGATTTGGGACTCAATTCTGAGAACTGCACGTGAAAGTAGCCCCAAAAAGAAGAAGTTCTGCATCATTCGTTTTGTCAAGTTACATGCCATAATAATTTAACATCGATTTTAAGTTAGTAAGTTTTGTATAGGAGAATTTTTCACGTTTTAATATAACTCGAACACCACTAGTCCGATTTAGCTGAAACACAAAAAAAAAACAATTACAATTCCTTTAATCTGTTCATATAACGTTTCCCTACATAAGCAACAGTTTCACTCTACCATTCATCAAATGATTTGATTACAATAAAACTGTTGTACACCGTGGCGTATGATTTACGTGGATTATTATTAATGATAACCATACGCCACAATATAGTATTTATGTTATGTCAAAAAAAAAGCCTAAAACGTGATAAATTCCCCTTTACGATACTTACTAACTTCAAGTCGATATTGAATTATAATGGCATGTAACTTGACAAAACGAATGATGCAGAACACTTATTTTTTTTCACTCAGAAGTGAGTCCCAAAATCATGTGTACATTGCGAATTCGTCAGCAATGTTATAATTAATGTTGAGTTTCTTAAAACATAATTGGTTGTAATATAACAGTTGCTGATGAGACAGTGAAGAAATATAACTACAAAATATAAATATGACAATTTCCTCCGTTGTAATATAAAAAATATGTGGATGTCTAAACATCTTCATCTTAAACAATTAGTAAATATCTATATGGAAAAAATATGTATTAAGACGTTGTTTTTTAAAATAGAGAAAAATGTTATAAATGTTAAAACAATATCCCATCGTTAGCGACAATTATCAACATTTATATAAGAAACCAACAATTTTATTCTTATTTCTTCTCACCTTGCAGTGTTTTAAAATTGTAAAATCCCCAAATTGTATATTTCTCACCTGCACTGATTGCATACAGACTATGTACATAGCACTGCTAAACTATGAACTGTCCTGTCAAATTAATAACTACAATTCTGCATTGAATATGCATTTTATTTATTCCATTTTACATTATGCATACACATACAACCACCACAGCACCATCAATGCTACATATTATTCTTGACAGAAAATAATAAAGTTTTTCGTTTCTGCTCTAGTTAAAATTGAAATTTTTTTTGTTGTTTTCTTCTGTGACAACATTTTTTGTTTTTTTTTTCTGACAAAAAATTAGATTTGCATAGCAAATCGAATTGTGTATTCAGCACATAGAATGTACAATTTTGTCTGAATTGAATATTAAAATCAACAGAATAAAAGTGTGAATATTCCGGATATGAACAACGAATATAAATACAAAAACAATAAGTGATGGATTTCGAATTTTGAGCAAATTTAAGTGTTTTATATTTATATTTGACAATGATGTGATGGAGAAGAAATGCAATAACCTCTAAATGTATGTTGTACATATTAGATTTAACTAACAATGTTTGAATATTAACACATGATTTTGGGACTCAATTCTGAGAACTGCACGTGAAAATAGCACCAAAAAGAAGAAGTTCTGCATCATTCGTTTTGTAAAGTTACATGCCATAATCATTTAATATCGATTTGATGTTAGTAAGTATCGTATAGGCGAATTTGTCACGTTTTAGGTGCTTTTGTTATTTTGTTATATGGCGGCGTATGATTATCATAAGTAATATTTCACGTTAATCATACGCCACGAGATACAACAGTTTTATTGTAACTGCTACAAAATAAACCTAGTGCAAAATAATTTGATGAATGGAAAAGTGAAACGGTTGCTTATGTAGGGAAACGTTATGTGAACAGATCAAAGGAATTGTAATTTTTAATTTTTTTAAATTTGTTTGAGCAAAATCGGACTAGTGGTTCTCGAGTTATGTCAAAAAAAAGGCCACCAAAGGTGACAATTTCCCCTATATGATAGTTACTAACTTCAAATCGATATATCTCGATTCCTAGACGTGACCCCGAGAAACGGCGGGACACGTATAACTTATTTTTTACCGATATAACTTTCCCCGGTAGTTTGAACACTTCACGATCACTAACCCCTACCATTTGTCTCACATTGTAATTAACCAAAATCTTTTTTGCTAACCTACCATCCAGTCAGAACGCCTGAATAAATATTTAGCTAAAACCTTTGAGCTAAACTGAATCAATACCTAAATACACAATCTAAGGCATTATTGAAAGTCATTGTAAATCCGTTGTTACATTGCTAATCATTAGTTATCATTTATCTTGATTAGCAAACTGTCAATAACAATAGCAACAACAACTAACGATAACTTTGAAGCTTAACAAGCTGCAACATTAAGGCTCTCAATCTTAAAATAAAGGGGGCGTCATTCAGTAATTGTCTGGATTTGTTGATATTTTTGCCTTTTTGGTTTATTTATATATTTCTGTCTCACATTGCTAAGATAATAATTAATTCTGTCTCCGTGTGTAGTTGATATTACATTGGAAAGGCTACGAATTGGACCAAGTGAATAAGGCGTATCTGTCGCTTCAGGACAATTTAAATTAACACAAAATGCTCTTATCATTGTAGACATCATTATCCCTTGCTACATCTTTAGGTTTGTGACTTGTTAGGTTACATTTCTATACATTTATTTGCTATTAGAATGAGTTAGCAAATAATTTTCCTAATTAATTAAAAAAATGGCTATTTGGAGTCATGGTACCATTCACTGAGACAATAGATTAATTGGATGGGGGGAGGTTAGTGGTGAAATTGGTAAAAAAAAACATTAAAGAGAATAAATTGCGAAAAACATATATTATTACATATCGTATGTAACTGCAATACTATGTTTGATTAAAACTTTACTGTACAATGATTACATATTGTGCGAATCTGTTGTCTCAATTTCCAGAATATTACAGAATGACACGTAGTTAATAAAAATAGTGGTCATAGATCAAAAATAGTCATAGTTAACATATATAAAACGAACCAGCCGAATTAGAGCAATTCCTCATTTAATTATATCAAAAATATAGCATCATCATTAGATTAAGTGTAGTTTTTGTAGCATGTTTTGCAATTTGCCGATTTGTTTATCTTTTTTTTTTTTGCTGGCGCATTTTTTCAGCCGCTTATTCTAGAGTATTCACCCTCAGCTCAATTTTTGTTCGTTATATGTTCGCTCTATTATGTTGACATAATGATATTACTTTAATTTGATACTATGACAATTTGACTACGAGACTTCTTCGGTATCCATCCAGCGACAACTGCTTAGTGACCAGCTAAACCATGTGACTATCATTATCAAAAGTCACTGCAGTGTCGTGTCTTTCATAGTTAATAAAGCGCTTTCATCACTGCCAACTAACAACTAATGTGGTTATGACATCCTGTAAAATGGGAAATCCTGGAATACAAGAATTAAAGTTTAAGTCGGTATCTGACGTTAAAGTTGTTGAGGTGAAATAAGTAAGATAACATAATTCTAAGCAGAATTTTTGAATTATGATAAATTAACTTTATATTTTACCTGAAAACATAACTTAAATTTTATGGAGATTACAGATTACATCTCGAACTTTGACTTTAAACGATGTCGATACGAGTACATCAGATTACTGTGCCTCAGAAATGAGCGATCCACAAATCAACTTCTCCCTATCTCCTAGTCCACTCTCTAAGATTTTTGTTGGGTAAAACCAGTACAGAAACAAGTGAACTGACTGATATACAACCTCACCATATTCTCTAAAATGTTTGTGAAATAGTTCATCTTTGAACTAATTATTATAATTATTGAAATTAAGCGATTTTTAAATTGTTACAACTGTAAAAAAAGTTAAAGTGTAATATGTCAAAAAGAATTGAAATATGTCTGGGCGTATGGTCGAATAAGTGACTGTTACAGCGAATAAAAGTGTTCTTTGACTCTCTGCAAAAAATTAAGGTACCGAAAGTGTTATTTAATGTACCTACTTAGAACTAAGGAAAATCACTCAATTTGTAGTATTTTAATAAATTCCTTAGTTCAATTATATAAGAACTAAGGGAAACCACTGAATATGCAGAGTTTTATTAAATTCACGCAACATTTCAATGTCCTTTGGGTACCAGTAGGGGCAGCACAACCAGATGACTTTATAAATATTTGTTCAAAAACTTTATGAAGTCTTCTTAGACTACCAATGCACAAAAGCTCGCAGATGACCAAAGAAAGAAAAAAATTACATTTTATGAAATCGATTTTCTTTCCACACAAAGGAAAAACTTAACTTAATTTCCCTTTACAAACCATGAATGAGGTATGGCATAGCTTCTCGCGTTGTTGTGAACATATGAACTTGTTTTATATTTAATATTCACAACAAACGGCACCTACTAGTTTATCGACGAATGAGAGCGTCACTGTTTGAGAAGCTTATACAACATCGAGGGGGCCGGCAATGATAGAAGAATATAGATGACTGTAGCCGGAATCGAATCACGGGTCTTCCGCATGGTAGTCGCGTGTTCTAACCACTATGCCACGGCCGGTCCCATTTCTAGAATAAAAAATAGGTGAATGACAAGTTTCATCAAATTCGGACACGCCCACCGCCAACTGCCCCTACAACCTAATATTGTAACAATCCCCCACCCCAGCTACTTCCTCCAGCTGTTACAACAACAACAACCTATGATAGTGTTTGAATAGGTTTGCATACATTGTTTGCATACAATTCTTGCTGTTCCGAAAATTTCTGAGAATTATATTTTTTAATCGATAGAAGACTATGTTTAAGATTCTGCTGGGGCCCATATGTATTTCTGTATCATTTATGAATTTTTGAGCCGATTTTATGCAGATCTTCTCGCAAATGAGCGATATTCAATTCATGACTTTTTACGTCGTTTGATCCATATCTATCTGTCTGTCTGTCCGGCCATTTGTTTTGAAACTTTGCAAAACTACTTACGGGGTTGGATGAGTCGTTTGTGTTTCACATCGTCACGATGATCAGAACCACCAAATGGGCTCCACCTCACTAGAAGACTCTATAATGCCGCTGTTAAGGTCCGGGAAGTAATTCATTCCATCCTCACACACTTGCAATCTACAATTATGCACCACGGCGCCATCAGCTAGGAACCGAAGTTCTCCATCCGGAGGGCCACACATCCCAACATCATAATACCGAATTATTCTGCCGAAACAGACTTCGTCACCTTCTGCTAGGAGCAAAGCTCCCCATCCGGCTGACCGCAATTACCACTTTCTGCTAGGTACCTTGGTACCCCATCCGGCTGGGGCGATACACAAGCATAAAGTGTTTGTGTTACTGTCCGACCTTATAGAAAGGGCTCACAGAATCTTACACAATTATAGTCTTTCGCATTATGAAGGAAAATGCCTGTAATAACGTAACAGTGTTCCTGCAATCGCTGCTACACACTTGTTTGAGGTTTGGTGATATCCATCACCAAGACGCCGAGAACGCAACGCCATATTGAACCAAAAACATATACCGATGCACAAAGAGAGATGCAAGTCTCGTATGGTATCAAGAGATATCCAACTGCATTTCTTTGCAGCATCAAATTCAGGTTTACCCGCGTGTCTTTTGGACAAAGCACAGCCACTATGTAGCACAACAAAAGCTGTTCCTTACCAAAACGATTTGACCGGCGGCTTGCCTAGGGCAAACCGCTCTGAGCCAACCTGACCTCCCGTAGCACCATCTTAAGACTCCTTGGTCGGAGCTTAAAAAGAGACACGTCTGTACTCACACTTTTCGACTTGCAGGGCCAGAAAGAGGTTCTCTGGGGGTTCTCCTGTGTCCGTGGAGGCGATCCCCCCAAAGGCCTCCCGGAGTAGTAATAAACGCTATCGTGTCAAAAAAATTTTAATTTTGTACAACTTTAACTGTATAAAATTAGGAGAAAAAATGTAAAGTCTTCCCATACAAATTTACCCTTCTGCTCACTTCAGAAAACGAGTATCGTGCCCAAATTCTGTTTTCTGTAAAGCTATAACTGGATAAAATTATGAAGAAAAATATTGGAAATCTAACCACGCTCCTTTTGGTACCTCCCTTACGAAGGTTTCATCCATCCCAGTTTATATTTCGTTTAATAAAATCACAATGCCTAAAGCATTCTTAGCCAAACTCTGTATTTAGTACTGCTTTAACTACATGCAGTATTATAGAACTATTGTCTGTCTGGCTGGTGGGCAGGAAACTCGTGTTAACGTTAACTTACGTTAACTCATGAAAGTTTGTCAGTATAAATGGGGGCGGCCGTTGCAATTCCTTAACAATGGTGGGAGGCTCCAGAAGGGGTCGAACCGATATTCGTTCCTGCTTCAGAAATCAGTGTTCTTTAAAAAAAATGATATCCATGTAACTATAGAGTGATTTCGGAGATACCAGAATGGATTTACTGCGGAAAAGGTTTTTATAATTGTCACTAATCTGACCATATTCAATATTTTTGTCAGTTTTGCTGTTTTGAAGTTATGAGAGAACTATTAGGCCAGCCAGCCAGGCAGACGGACATAATCCATTCGTCTTAAAAAATACTTAAAGGACATTGGTCTGAAGATACTTGGGGTTCAACTCATCCCCTTTAATGTGATACACTTTTTATCGAATCAAGTGATATACGACTGCATCCTTATGATTAAGGGTATACAAATCATTAACCACTCCGTCTGATATTTCCTTGCCTACGTTTTCAAGCTCATGTCCACTGAGAAGTATATATAGAAAACCACAAACATAAAACATTTTTAAACAGAATTGAATTTTATATTTTATCATTACATTTATTTATTTACATCGGTCTCAACTTATCACTTTTTCAGAAATTTTACTTCTTTGAAAATTTTTTGATGACATGGATTCTGACACGCATAACATTTCATTGACTTTGACGCGATTTCTATAGAATTGTCTATCTTTGTGAAATATTCATTAAGCTAATGGGCGTTATAAGCTTTCAATATAACTATTTTTTTGAAAAAAAATTATTTTGGCCTTTGCTGTGTTTGTTTGTAGAACATAAGTCCTTTAGCTCAAAAGACTAAAATAGTCTTCAATAAAAATATTAGTTTACCAGGAAATTATGTAAATTTCCTTTAAAGAAATATTACAATATCGAACTACATGAAATATTTAAAGCGGCATATGCCATAGTATATCTGCAATACCGTCCTATAAGATACGTGAAACATGACAACAACAGCTAATGACAATATCATTGGACGACACTGATAATAATGAGAATTGACGCTTAAAGAGACAATGTAATACATAGCTTGCTTTCGATACACATTAATTTAACAATAAATTCTTTGATTTGCTATCACGGAGCATTGAGTTTCAACACTGTATTATGCAGGATATGGATGAGGGTAAAGTAACATAGCAACTATTGCTGATGCCAACAATGATGGTGAGGACGACACTGATAGTTGGATAGAGAGAATTCCAGCAACAGGAGATGTAATAATAAATAACACAGCTGAATAGGTGATATTACAAGTTAATAATGCGTATACCATTAAACTGATAAGCGCTATTGTAACATAGTATAACGTTTCCCCCACAATACTAGTGGAGAGTATTTACACAAATTTGTGTACATTGCTGCTGACGATAGGTAGTACACACAAACAGACAGACTGACAGACAGACGGCCAGTATTAGTAATAAACATTAAGAAATCACTCAAGTGTAGAATAAGCAAAAATCCCTGTAAACACAAAATATCAACGAAATGGGGGCCGCAAAGCAAAAGTGCAGAGGTTTCAAATAACAGCAATGAAAATAGCAGACACAACGATATCAAATATGGCTTAGGACGCATATGGATGACCAGTCTGGGGCTAGGCAAACATACGAATATCTACATATAGCACTATTAAATGTTTTAGACATGTATCAAACACTAGGGCAAAGATATCTTATATCAGATTTTAAGGGAGAAATATCCGAAAGTCATGTGTGCAAATATTATAAGAATTTAATTAATATTTAATGAAAATCACTGCCAATATGTGCTGACTTAATATAAGCCAAAAGATATTAAGTCGATATCAATATGGTAGAACGCTAAAGAGGGGGCCTGATTGTAGGGGTAGGGATTAAATATTTATAAAATGTAACATTGTAATGGTCTACAAATTTATGAAGAGGGTATATTAGTAACAAATTTGATGCATTAAGAACATATGTTTTACTTACATATTAGGGTGGTCATAAGATCATAAATTGTTTATTTGGTTTGATGTGTATTAATGATGTTAAACAATTGTCGTGAATATCTAATAAGATGCAGGGCAGAAATGAAGAGATTAATGGAACTAAATTCTTTAATAATATTGTTTTCATAAAGGCCGACTATAGTACACTTTACACTAGTACATATACTTACGGCCTTATTCATAAAAACTTATAAGAGGCTTATAAACCATTTTTAAGCAATTTTCGAGAAGACTATATTCATAAACGATTCACACCTTCAATAAGTTAAAGTAGGGTTGTCTCTACTTTAAGCATGCTATAACTTGACGTTTGTACAATTTATTGCATATTTATGAATTTCAGATCTTTATTTTGAGTTTTTCGGCATTTTTAGTATTGAAAAGAGTTGTTGCATGCATTCATTGTGTAAGAAATTTTCTTCTTAATCATTGCGCACATAGAAAAGTATCTAAATAGGCACTTTTCATTCATGAATACCATTTGGAAAAATATTTCTCCAAAATTCTTTAAAAATAATTTGTAAATAATGAAATAATATTCGTGATGTATAAACAATCAAAACAAGAAAACAATGTAATCGGTATCCGATTATAATTTCAACAAGAGGAAAAGAAAATCACATTTTTTAATATAATTTTTACTTTAACGTCTTTCTTATCATCACGAGAATCGTAGTTAATGAAAAATTGAGCTACAATAATGTTCATAGTTATTATAAGTGGAAATACATATTTGGTATCCGATTATAAAGCTTTTGTATCCGATTATAAAGCTGTTTTTTTACATCAGTAACGACCAATAGCAGTCGGCGATGCCACCTGAATACATAAAGCTAAAGTGCTGATAAAAATCGTTTATGAATACAATTTCTTATTAAAGGTTTTTTAGAGCTAAAGAATACTTTAACTAGAGAACGCTTCATACCTACTTTAGAAATTTTTTATGAATATGGCCGTTATAATATACCACTACGTCTCATAGAACCTACTGCATAGTTTCATGGGATACTGCATAGTATCAGTGGATGGAAGACGAACCAGATAACTATTAGGGATTAGATAGGAAGTCTGTTAGACGACTAATCGGCATAATTACACGACACTGTGACGTTAGGGCATTTACATCCTAATCGAAGAGGAAACAGGAGGACTGTTGTAGACTTTGTGACGATGAAGAGAAAATCGGGACCTTTG
This sequence comes from Muscina levida, assembly GCA_964034835.1. Classification (NCBI taxonomy): domain Eukaryota; kingdom Metazoa; phylum Arthropoda; class Insecta; order Diptera; family Muscidae; genus Muscina; species Muscina levida. Next base: position 181,626,041 of record OZ035880.1, on the reverse strand, counting down.
AGCATTTACTATTTTAATACTTCTTAAAAATATTAAAAGTATTAAAAATATTAAAAATATTAAAAATATTAAAAATATTATAAATATTGAAAATATTAAAAATATATAAAATATTAAAAATATTAAAATATTAAAAATATTAAAAATATTAAAAATATTAAAAATATTAAAAATATTAAAAATATTAAAAATATTAAAAATATTAAAAATATTTAAAATATTAAAAATATTAAAAATATTAAAAATATTAAAAATATTAAAAATATTAAAAATATTAAAAATATTAAAAATATTAAAAATATTAAAAATATTAAAAATATTAAAAATATTAAAAATATTAAAAATATTAAAAATATTAAAAATATTAAAAATATTAAACATATTAAAAATAGTAAAAATATTAAAAATATTATAAATATTGAAAATATTAAAAATATATAAAATATTAAAAATATTAAAAATATTAAAAATATTAAAAATATTAAAAATATTAAAAATATTAAAAATATTAAAAATATAAAAAATATTAAAAATATTACAAATATTAAAAATATTAAAAATATTAAAAATATTAAAAATATTAAAAATATTAAAAATATTTAATATATTAAAAATATTAAAAACATAAAAATTATTAAAAATGTTAAAAATATTGAAAATATTTAAAATATTTAAAATACTAAAATATTAATAATATTAAAAATATTAAAAATATTAAAAATATTAAAAATATTAAAAATATTAAAAATATTAAAAATATTAAAAATATTAAAAATATTAAAAATATTAAATATATTAAAAATATTAAAAATATTAAAAATATTAAAAATATTAAAAATATTAAAAATATTAAAAATATTATAAATATTAAAAATATTAAAAATATATAAAATATTAAAAATATTAAAAATATTAAAAATATTAAAAATATAAAAAATATTAAAAATATTTAATATATTAAAAATATTAAAAACATAAAAATTATTAAAAATGTTAAAAATATTGAAAATATTTAAAATATTTAAAATACTAAAAATACTAAAATATTAATAATATTAAAAATATTAAAAATATTAAAAATATTAAAAATATTAAAAATATTAAAAATATTAAAAATATTAAAAATATTAAAAATATTAAAAATATTAAAAATATTAAAAATATTAAAACTATTAAAAATATTATAAATATTATAAATATTAAAAATATTAAAAATATATATGGTTGGTTGGTTGGTATGCAGGCATCTCCTTCTTCAAAGGAGAACACTTAGGTCCCTATGGACCCATTGTGACACCCGTTGGGCATTTGTGCCATCCCTTCAACCTATGCTATCAGCGCGTGTGCTGACTGATCGCGTTGCCAGTTGTCGATTGGGAATCCGGAGTTTCGATCCAATCCGTCCAGTTGATAATTTTACAAAAGTTGTTAATCCTTCCGATGTCCAACGATGCAAGTTCTTCTACACCATTTAAGAAGGGTTTCCCCAGGGTTTCCAGTCTCCTTCTGTATAGCGCTGGGCAATCACAAATAATGTGGTCGGTGGATGGTTCACTGCTACTGTTTCCGCAGTAGTAGCATTCGCTTTTCGTTGCGAATCCCATTCTTCTCGCATGCTTGCCTATGGGTCCATGTCCCGTCAGGAAGGCAATAATCTTCCTTATCTGGTCCCTCTCAAGACTTACCAGGTACGATGCACGTTTCGCGTTGTATTCTGGCCAAGTCATTTTGGCCTTTCTAAAGGTTTCTTCATTCTTCCATCTGTCGTTTGCAATTCTAAACGTTAGATTTTCAATGGTACTTTTACAGGTGGATATAGGGCGAAGTGCTACGTGTTCAACGTCGCTTTCCAGCAGGGCTGAGCCCTGTCTGGCCTCTTCATCCGCTCTACAGTTGCCCTCGATTCCGCTGTGTCCGGGAATCCACGTAACCAGAACTCTGTTGTTCCTGGATATCTCGTTAAGAGATTTCCGGCAGGCACTGACCACTTTCGATTTGATGTCACAGGACTTCAACGAGTTTACCGCCGCTAGACTATCCGTGAACAGGAGAATATCCTCCTGTGATATCTTCCTCACGTTGATCACGTCCGCGGCTCGTTTAATAGCAAGTATTTCCGCTTGGAAAACGCTGCAGAAATCTGGAATTCTTGATCTTATATTTAGGCCCAGATCCGCGGAGTAGATACCGTAGCCGACCTTGTCATCCAGTTTGGACCCATCGGTAAATATGTTTATTGGTCCATACATTGCGTTCTCGTTCTCTGCCCACTCCTTTCTGGAGGGCGTTCTAGTTTCGTATAGAACGTTTGATTTCCGTGTGTTTAGCACGTAGTCAGTTTCGAGTGAGATGTTGATATGGTTCAGGATCTTTGAATGTCCGATGGAACGATCCCAATGATCAATCTCGTTTAGTCGAATAGCCGATTTGAGAGCGGAGCATTTGCAGCTCAGATCAGGTGGTAGTAGATTGAGTATCGTGTAGAGAGCCTTAGAGGGGGTCGATCTCATACATCCGGTTATCAGGAGACAAGAGGACCGTTGAACACGATCCAGTTGTTTGAATTTGCTCTTCTTGTCGAGCGCGTACCACCAAACTATAGAGCCGTATTGTAGTATTGGCTTCACTATAGCATTGTAAATCCAGAGTGTTACCTTGGGTTTAAATCCCCATGTTTTCCCGATAGCTTTACGACATGTATATAAAGCTATAAGTGCTTTGCTGGATCTGCTTTCAATGTTCTCTCTCCAATTAAGCTTCCTGTCTAATATAAGGCCCAGGTAGTTCGCCGTATCGGAGAAGTTGAGTTGTTTGTTGCCCAGATAGATGTTGGATGTAGCGGGCGATTTCTGTTTTCGACTGAAAAGTACCAGTTCTGTTTTGTCCGGGTTCGCATTGAGCCCTCTACTGGCACACCTGTTTGCCAGGATGTTGATATAGTCCTGCATCCTTTGTTCGAGACAAGATAAACTTCCCCCAGAGACGCAGAGTGCTATATCGTCTGCATACGCTACTACTGTACATCCTTCCGACTCCAACCGTTTGAGAACGTCGTTGACGGCAAAATTCCATAATAGCGGCGATAATACTCCCCCTTGAGGGGTGCCTCTAGTCACTCTTCTAGTGAGGGTGTGATTTCCCAGCTTTGAGGTGATAGTTCTCTTTAATAGCATGAAATATTAAAAATACTAAAAATATTAAAAATATTAAAAATATTAAAAATATTAAAAATATTAAAAATATTAAAAATATTAAAAATATTAAAAATATTAAAAATATTAAAAATATTAAAAATATTAAAAATATTAAAAATATTAATGTCGATTTGAAATCGGATTGTTAGAAACCGGTTCCCAAACCCACCGACTTGTAAATGCTCCAGCGAGTATGGGGTTTGAAGGCGAACCTGAAGGACGGCTCAGAGCAGGGAATCCAAATGGTTGGCGATGTGTCACCATCTGCTAGGACTAACTGAAGGACGCACATAGAACACCAAAGCATAATACATCATGCCTCTAATTTATGAACAACGTTCGTAAGTTGTAATCGGACACTTAAGTAAAAAAGTTCCCAAACCCAAAGCTTTTACGATTTTTGAAAAGTAACGAAAAACTAATACCAGAAAAGTACTTCCAATATTTTTTGTTGCTATTGAACAGATTTAACTTACATCTTTTCAAAAACATAGAAGGTATAAGAACTATGTAAATCCTTTATCTGAAACATAAAACAAATCTTTCATTTACATCAGTCTCAAAAAAAGAAAACCCTAAAATACTTAAATGCTCTTTACGATACGATACAAAACCATCCCATTAAAGTTTCAATATCTTACGGACAAATGTGCATTTAGAATTGTTAAACTCAAATGAAAAGTGCACTTTTGATAGCTTTTAAAATTTTTCACATCAGTAAATTTCTTCTTTGAGATATTCTCTCAATGATTTGCAAAATATCCGTATAATTTTTGTGTTGTCTTAACAATTTGTAACATTCGTCTGTATACAAGGTGTGGGGTTGCAAAAAAAAAAGATAATAGCTCATGCACCTACAGAGACATACATACGTACATGTGCTAGACTTTCATGTACAGCACAATATCGAAAAATAATGAATTGGTGTACATAGAACCGAAAATTCAAGTTAAGTTATACGACAGGTCTAAGGAGAAAGTTTAAACTAACCTAGTTTTGTTGAAGCAATTTCTGCTCGAAAAAAAGTGTAATTCAATACTGTAACATTTTGTTTCAATTCAACTAAACCATGACTTTTTGTTGTTGTTGTGTTGTTGCTTTATAGCAAACAAAAGTTGTTACCTATATCCGTAAACATTTGCGCCCTCAGGTGGCTGACAAAAGTGTTTCTATGGGCGTGCGTGTATGTATATGTTGTTCTACTGTTGTTCATGTTTGTGAAATGTTTCCGTTTTTTTCCTGTGTGTGTTGTGTTATTTTGCACACACATACATGAACATTTTTAATTGAAACATTGTTGAAGAAAATGATGTACAAAAAGTCACAGTTTTTCATTGTTTGCTGTTTTTGGGTATGTTGGACACCATGAACTGCTGGACGACATACACACATAAATCTGCATCTGTACTATTGCATTGCTGCCACCAGCACTGGGGCACATACATACCTAGTTTAGGTGTTGTAACAATTTAGGCATGCAATTCTGCCAAAAGCAAACATTTTAGTTTGTTCATTTGCTAGTATTTGTTTCCTTTTTGTTTCGTATTTCTTTTGGCAGTCAGGCATAGAGGTGTAGTCAACAACTGTTAACTAGTCAAAAATTGTTTTGTAGGCGAGGTGTGTTGTGCACAGGTGAAAATACTATGAAATTACTATAATAGTTTTAGGTAGAGCTCAAAGTTTGAGAACAATAAAGAATACAGTAAAAATTCAGTAGTAGTAGTAGTATATTTGAGCTCATTTCATAGACTTTTAAAAAGGGAGTTTAGCTATTGGATAACTATTTAAAAGAGTTGTGAGTTTGCTTTAGGTTATCATATCATATCATATTTCATATCCGTCTACTGATCGAAAATTAAAATTTCGTTTGAAGATTCATGCCTTTATTGGCCGAGTACTATATGTGTATCAAACTTTGAATCTTTAGCCATAAAAAACAATTTTGCCATGCCTTCTTCTCCCACTGATCAAGTACTATCTTTTTATCGGACTCGTATTACCATTTCTTGCGATTATGCGGTCACCAAACGTTTAGCTTAACATAGTGATGGTCTCACGCGCTGAATGGTATGATTGTGTTCGAACCATTTCTCCTCCGAAAGATTTGCAATGACATGAGTAACACAAAAAATAAATCAATCGATCGTCCACTGCCTCTAATTCTTCTACCAGTTGGATCATGGATGTTGGATGTAGGTCAAAATCTATTCTCAAAATTTGGAGAGACCGAGTTGCTGAGAATGGCGTCGGTTCAGTAAATTTGAGTCCCCTGTCACATATACGTCTATAGCGGCGAAGGCTGCTTCTGTACGCACGGTACACGCTTGAATTGGATGATTATTATCCAAAACAGTAAATGTGGTCGATCCATATTATTATGTATTAGCTGCCCATATGCACCATAAACTTGACAAAGTGCTCCGTAAGTTTGGTGAACAGACCGCGCATTTTGAAACTAAATTTCCACGATTTGTAAACGTTGTTTTAGTGTAAGCATTTGCATGGTAATTTGTCAAAGTATACTGAAAAAAGTCTAACACACTTCATTAGTATGACAGCTAGATTTACACTTATACCTATCAGAAGAACAAAAACCTCATACATGGATTATTTCCATATATTTGGTAATACTACCTCTGACTTACTATCAAAATACAAATTGTGCCCCCCAGTCCAATAAAAGCTGTTTTTCCGTCCAACTCCATTGAACATTGCGTAAATTTTCTATTTATAGGATTTATTATAGATTCGCTCTCCTGAAAAGTAAATGAAAAACACATGACCGTTTCAGTCGGCGCAGCGACGATATGTTCTCAATTGTCTGTTGTACGGAAAATTGTTTGATACAGTTTTATAGACAAATCTTGACGTGCTTGGGCAGCGCTTCGGCACTTTTTACCAACTTGGTTCCAAATAGCCTATTCATATCTCTAGGCGAACTATTACTATGGCAGTTAAACAGTTTATTTTAAAAGGGGCGTGTCACCGCCCTCTTCCGCACTGGCTGTAGTTCAACCTGTACCAACAACATATATACCAAACATCATCTTCATACCTCTGGTAGTTCATGAGATATAGCCTTTATAGTTTTCAAGTTGTATGGGCGGCGCCACGCCCCTTTATTCAATCACAACCAAGTATAGCCAGGGACTATCAATAGGTCATCAGTACCACTTTGTAAAATTGTCGTATTAATTGGTGTATTTGAAAAGCCGTCATAGAGATTTTTGAAAAGTGGGCGTGGCAACGGTGTTCGTGATATTTTTATCATGAACAGCGGCTGATAGTGAGCGACGAACCCTGATGGTTGGGCTAGCCACCCGCCTTCAGGTCCTTTACTGGCTATGAAAACACGACAAAGAAAAAGTAACAAACGGAACCCCCCAAATGTTGACGACCCCCGGAAACGATATAAGAACCATGATTTAAGGATATGCCCCTGGAACGTCCGGACTCTCTATAGAGAAGGTGCCACTATCCGACTGTAGAATGTCCTCAAAAAATATAAGGCTGACAACACCGCCATCCAGGAGATGAGATGGACAGGACAGGAATGCTCGCGACGAAAAATTGTGACATCTATTACAGCTGCGATGGCGAAAAGCACGAATTTGGATGTGGATATGTAGTAGGCGAGAGACTCAGACATCTTGTCTCGCGATTCAATCCTGTTAGTGATCAAATTGTTACGAAAACAAACACAAAAGAGAATAAAAAAAATGTATTGGCGTGACACGAGCAATTTCATAGCAAGCAACAATTGATTTTCAAGCTTGCATTGATCGATCGTGCCAAATTTCAAGTTGATATCTCTAAAACTTCATATAAAATTAATTTTGAGATGCTAGATTGACTAAATCTCACACTGTGCGACGGCCTATCGTGTGATCTCTTCAACATAGTGATGGAGATGATAATAAGAAAAGCTGCAGTAAATACGAGTGGTACGATATTCAACAAAAGCCGCATGCTGCTCGCGTACGATGATGAAGTAGGCATCATCGGTCGAAAACTGCTGAATGTGACTGCAGCCTTCTCAGGTATACAGAATGAATCAGCGAAAATGGATCTAATGGAGGACAAAACGAAGTTATTAGTTTCAACGAATAAAGAATCTACTCGTTTGGGAAACTGCGTGAACGTTGACAACTATAATTTCGAGGTGGTAGATAGTTTTATCTACCTAGGCTCCGTCATCAACAAATAATGTCAGCCTAGAAATCCGGAGATTTCTAATAAATGGTACTACGGACTAAGCAAGCGATTCAATGACAGAGTCCTCGACGAACAAAAATCCATCTATAACAGATACTGGTTCTAGCTGTCTTAATGTATGGTTCAGAATCCTGGGTTATGACACAAGCGGATGAATCGGTTCTGGCGGTATTCGAGAGAAAAATACTCCGTAAAATATATGGGCCCATCATCGTTAACGGAGAGTATCGGCGTCGTATGAATCATGAGCTGTACACTGATATTGACGTGGTCAAACGGATTAAGGTGCAACGGTTGCGTTGGCTAGGTCATGTTGTACGCATGGACGAAAATACTAAAGCTCAAAAAGTCTACGACAATGAACACGATGGACGGCGCAAAAGAGGGCGACTAAAACTCCGTTGGAGAGACCAGGTTACTGAGAACCTTACAGAACTTGGTGTGACTAACTGAAAAAGAAGCGCAGAAGATCGAGGCGATTATAATATTTTTTTACGTGCAGTATATAATCCACTGGGATTGCAAAGAAGTGCCAGCAAAGTAAGTAAGTAAGTAAGTAAGTAAGTAAGTTTTAATATCAATATATCCAACGCAAAACTACTTACGGTATTTCATGTGGGATACAAGGCCAAGCCCCTTCTGTTACCTCCCATACAAATGTACCATTCCGCCCACTTTAGATATCGTGTTATAATATCAATGTATCCAACGCGATAGTGCCCAAATTTTGTTTTGAAGAAAAAAACTGGAAGTCTAGCCACGCCCCTTCTGGTACCTTCCATATAAATGTATCATTCCGTCCACTTAAGAAATGGAGTAATAATATAATACACCCAACGCGATCGTGCCCAAATTCAATTTTTTGTAAAGCTATAATTGGATAAAGTTTTGGAGAAAATACAAATGCCATACAAATTTACCATTCCCACCGCTTAAGAAATCGAATAAAATATTATTACACCAAAAGCTATACCAGGATAAAGTTTGTAAGAAAAAACTGGAAGTCTAGCCACGCCTCTTCTGGTACCTTCCATACAGAACTGCCTACTTTAGAAATCGAGGCATAATATCAGTACACCGAATGGGTGAGGGTATTTATCGGTTAGCTCACCTGACTGAAATTTCTGTACTGGCTATATGTATAGATAGATAGATAATAGTTTCCGGACACTTCTGCGAAAGCTAAGTTTCTCAACTATTGCCAGCTAAGTACAGGAAGGACCAAAAGTCCGCTTACATATGAATCCAAAGCTGTGTCCAGCAGCCACGGCGGTTGTGGTTATGTAATTCACCCATGTAAATATGAAACAGCACCGCCCACCAATTTATGTGACAATAAACTGTCACATGTTTCATAATATTTCCCCATATGTTTTATTGTCGCTGTTTGTTCTTCGGTTTTAATTACATCAAACTGTGATGTATAAGTGTGACATAAACCAACCACGATGTAATTTGTGTTGCCATCCAGAAATCCACAAACAAATGCATATATAAATATAAAAATGATAAATTTTCCTTCGTACAAGTACGGCTACAAACACATCCACACACATCTCATACTCATACTGCTCAGCATCATAACCAACCAACCAACCGAGTCTCGCGCGCTATGTGTTTGCAAATTGTGCAGTTAAAGTTTTATAGTTTTATTGTAATTAATTGAAAATTTAATTGCATTCAAAGTTATATACTTTAATGTCTCCCTACCTTCATAAGAGCAAATTTTATTAACCCCAATTGTGACATTCAGTTTAAAAATGTATTTATTTATTATAATAATATTAGTAAATGTTATGAGTGTTGTGATGTCGTTGTTACAAAGGTACCATACAGGGACTTTGCGATGACATGACAGTTATTGGGTAACTTGATTGGTTTTTCGGTGGAAATTGTTGGTAAGGGTGAGCTTAACTATTATCGTTGAGTGGAGGTTAAGAGAATAACGCAAAGATATTTTTAAAAGTTATTGTAACTTTTAAACCATATACTTATATTCTTGGTTGAAATTTACGAGGTTGGGAAGGAGAACTTTCATGAGATCTTGAATATTACATAAGTGTGCGTATGTAAAATTTAGGGTAGATATATACCAATTTTCTACATATACTCAACTATTTTCATACCTAAGCGTTAAGTATATGTAAAAAAATAGGGATTCAATGTTGACTTAATGTCGGGTATATTGCGAAGGAGTCCATCAGGAGAACTAGTATAGCATAAACATATGTATATTTCTAAGATACAATCCCATGTAATATCCACACTCTATGTAGAAAATACATTCAACCTAAATTGAAAATTCATTGAAATGCTTTAGTTTATCCGAACTCTTTGTAAAAAATTCTATGGGATTATCATCATCTATGTTGAATATGCAATTTTATTAAACTCAAATTCTAATCACTCTTCAAGGGGATCCTTTAATTTAATTGCCTTAAAATGTAAAAGCATTATCCATAATAGTAAAACATACTAGTACTTCTCTCGTACAATTAAGATAATAACTAAACGATTAAACTCAACACACACACCCACACGAAAAAAACTGAATCTCGCGAAAATGAACATCAACGTAATGCTTTGTCCTTTCTGCATTGCACGCTAGTAATTTTACAAATGTTTGTTTAAGTATATGAACATAGCAGAAATATTTCTTTTTGTTGTATGTAAGTATAAAAAATAGTTGTACTCATATTTTTTTTCTGACTCTATAAAAATAATGAAAAAGTTTTTCATGGATAATTTTGAAAAACATAAAAAGCACAAATGTGCACAATAGATGAGTGAACACAAGTTCACAATCATAATGTTTATCATGTGTACTAATATTGTAGATATGTAGTATATGTGAGGGTACTTGTAAATACATACGCGCAATTAAAGCAGAGTATAAGCTGTAATTTATGTGGTTGTTTTTTTTTTTTGTTGGTGCTACATTTATTGTAGGGGTAAACGACAAAAAGTTTGTGGAATTAATGAAACATAGTTAGACATTAATTTGATTTTTGAAATTTAGGGACATTTATAAATTGTTTCTGGGTAATAATCACATAATATAGCACAAGAGAGAAGTTTTGTGTGGGCGATATATGTTTTGTATTACACTGCGCTAACAGTGATATTATTAAATATGGAAATTAAAGAAATCGCCCCTTTTTGTGTAGATGACTATCACAGTACAACATTTTTCAGCTCATTAATTTAGGATTCAATTTTGAGAACTGCACGTGAAAGTAGCCCCAAAAAGAAGAAGTTCTGCATCATTCGTTTTGTCAAGTTACATGCCATAATAATTTAATATCGATTTAAAGTTAGTAAGTGTCGTATAGGGGAATTTGTAACGTTTTAGGCTCATTTATTTGACTTAACATAAATACAATACATAAATAGTATTTTGATTGTTATTCACCTGGGAATAACCAGAATCTCTCTTTGGAGGTCACGAAACTTCTCACAACGTCAAAATCACGTAATATCCACACAATGCCATTGAAACATCCCCCAAATGCTGACGGCTTCCGCAATAAGAACCATAAGAACCATGATTTACGGATATGCACCTAGAATATCCGAATTCTCTACATAGAAGGTGCCTCTATCCAACTGGCGCAAGTCCTCGACAAATACAAGGCTGACATCACCGCCATACAGTAAATGCGTTGGATGTGACAGGGATGCACACGTCGAATGTACTGTGACATCTTTTACAGCTGCCATGCAGAAAGACACGAATTTGGATGTGGTTTCATAGTCGGCAAGAGACTTCGACTCCTGGTCTCGCGGTTTAACCCTGTAAGTGACCGTATAGGCACCATTCGCATCCGGGCGAAATATTTGTACATCCCTTTGATTTGTGTACACGCCACGACGGAAGACAAAGATGAGTACTTTAAAGATACATTCTATGAGCGCTTGGAGGAAATATATGATCGCTGCCCTGCACTTGACATTAAAATTGTTCTTGAAGTTTTTAATGCCAAAGTTGGAAGGGAAGATGTTCCTGGCTCAGTAGTCGGGAAATTCAGTCTGCACAACAGTAACTCCGAAAACGGATTCAGACTAGCTGGCTTCGCGTGGACAAGAAACATGGTAGTGAGTGGAACCAGGCAACCTGGATATCCCCAGATCAAAATACAAGTAACAAGATTGATCACGTGGTAATTGATGGAAGACATGTCTCAAGCGTTATGGACGTGCGTGTGGTGGCCGGTGCAAATAATGACTCGGATCACCACCTAGTTGCAGCCAAGGAACGCACGCGATTAAGTAGTCCTAAAAATACTCGTAAAGGAATCTAGACATTAAAAGCTACATATCACCGAGGTAGCCAATGCCAACTCCAATCAACTCTCCAAATTACTTCCAAATACGCTGGTGTGGAATTTTTCATGTACCAGTAACATATGTAAACAATTTCTTCTTCATAACTCTTATGGCTCGTGAGATATGACCGAGTGAAATTTTTTGTTTTGGGTTGTGGGAGCGATGTCTCATATGATTTTTTCAAAAGGGACGCGGCCTTGCCCTAATTCCTGCGAGACGTAGTACCTTTTGTATCAGTAACATATGTAGCAAATCTCGTTTGTATAGCCCTAATATCTCGTGAGATATGACCATTTGTAATTTCGGTTTGAGTGGACGCTGCCACGCCCCAATGCCTAACTAACTTTTCATGTACCCTATGTTAGAGGCCCAACGAACCACATACAGAAAATTTCGTTGCAATCGGTCCATTTATTCCGCCCAAATATGTACTTATATAGGTATGTTAATTTCAATGCCTATAACTTATAAACCACTACACATACAAAGACCGATTTAAACCAGTAAGAAAGTTTCAGTCGGGCAATCCGACTTACATATACCCTCCCCCTTAATAAAACATTAAATTTTCTAGTATATTACTATTAGTTCTCGATTTTTATAGTGGTCGGAATGGTACAATTGTATGGGAGGTGCCATAAGGGGCGTAGCTACCCTTTAAATTTTTTCTCCGAATCTTTATCCTGTTTTAACTTAACAAAATAGAGAATTTGGGCACAATCGTGTCGAGTGTATTAATATTATTACTTTATCTCTAAAGTGGGCGGAGTGGTACATTTGTATGGGAGCTACCAGAAGGGGCGTGTCTAGACTTCCAGAATTTTTCTCAAAAACTTTATCCTGCTTGAGCTTTTCTAAATATAAAATTTAGGCACGATGCCGTTATGTCGATTAATAATATTAATCGATTTTTAAAGTGGGCGGTACCAGATGGGTATTGGAGCTATTAGATAGGTCGGGGCTAGACTTCCAGTTATTTTCTCCAAAACTGTATCCTGCTATAACTGTACTTTATAAAAAATTTGGCTACAATCGCGTTTGATTTATAGACATTATTAGACCATTTCTAAAGGGGGCAGAAAGTTACATTTGTATGGGTGGTACCAGAAGGGGCGTGGATCGACTTCCAATTTATTTTAAAAAACTTTATCCTATTAAATCTTTACTAATTAGTGGCATAGTGGTTAGAACACGCGACTACCATGCGGAAGATCTCAGGTTCAAACCTGGCTCCAGTCATCTTAAAAAAAAAATGTTTCTTTCATTGTCGGCTCCCCTCGACTGTTGTTGACAGCAACTTCGCAATATTAAGTGTCGAGTCAATCGGCGTGTCTAGTAAGAGCTTCTGAAACAGTGACGTTCGCATTCGTCGATAAACAAGTAGGTGCCGTTAGTTGTGAATCTAAAAATAGAAAGCGTGTTAATTCACAACAACGCGAGAAGCTATCCCATACCTCATTCATGGGGTGCAAAGGGAAATTAAGTTTTAAGTTTAAATTACAGAATTTGGGTATGATCCCGTTGGATGTGTTGATTTTATTACTCGATTTCTAAAGTGAGCTGAATGATGTTTTTGTAAGAGAGGTATCAAAAGAGGTGGGGCCATGTAGCCCATTTGCAATACCGGAAGTAGTTTTTGGAAAGTATTAACTCTTGGAATATTTCAAAACATTTGGTTGCGTCTTTCAAAAGTTATTGTGCGACTAAAAAGTCATTAATCGAAATTGGTTCAAAGAAACCTAGGGTCTAAAGAGACTCCTTCTATGTGTTACACTTTTGGGTCGTATCAAATGATATATACCCTCCTACTCTTAGGGTGAGGGTATAAAAAAACCTTGCCATTGAAGTCAACTTTTATAGAAAATTTAGAGAAACAAAATAGGTTCACGCATTACAGAGAACATCAATCAGCGACACAATGCTACTTATATTTATAAATAGATGATATACCTACCACGCCTCCTTATGGGCGTAACAAATGGAAGAACAAAATTAATATACCCTTTGCTTCGTGCGTGCGCATATTGAATGGTATAAGAAAACCCACATTATCTGCTGGTGTAGAATATCAAAAGATATACCGCTAGCTCATTTTTGGAAAAATGAATACACATTTATAAGATTTAATATGAAAAAACGACTGATTACAAATTTAAAAGAATCTTATAACAAACTATGCAAATGATCCTAACTTACAAGGTCTTTGCTATTCAACACTATGCCATATTTTATGTAAAAGAAAAAATTCTAGTAATCCTTATGCGCCACTTTATACCAAACATAATGCAATAAATATGTAGATGACTACAAAATTGAGTCATTTCATTTTGGAGCACACGTTTTTCATAACTACACATTCACTAAGCCGCATCAGCTTAATTCCTTTTATGAATACTATTACTATTTTCCTGTGTGGTACACATTTCACCTGAAACCTTTTGTCACCTATATTATATACTTTTCCGGTGTACGAATATATATACATATAATATGGTACCCGGTTCTGGTGTTGATACAACACTTCCACTTTCTTTCAATATCCATAATTTAAAATGTTTATGCTCAGCACCGCAGTGCATATGGAAATTCGCCTGTCGTTTGCATAATGCCTAAAATTGTGCCGAATACACACATACTATACAAAAGCAACGAATGTGCGGCGGCGGCGAAAGCTCTAGAAAGTACAAAAGTCAGAGCCAAAATACAAATACATTTGGAGTACAGGCAAATCTTCAAATATTAGTTTTTTTTTCTTTGGTCGTCATTGTTGTTTATTGATGCATGCTAAGTAGTTTTATATGTATGCGCTATTTTCCATTTCGATGGATAAAATATATGTGCATTTAAATGCGATGTCGTGGTGGTGGCGGTGGTGATGTATGAAGAATGTAAATTGAGTTGGATTAGTTTTTCTGTTCTCATTCTTATTTCAATGGATTTTTGATGCTTTGTAGAATTTTTTTTTTTGTTATCTACAAAAATTCTTTGGAGTTTTGATAAATTGGCTTGTAATTTGAAATGTTTAAAATTAAACTTCAACTTAAGTTTAAACTAGTATTTCGCTAAAATTTCTCAAAGACCTGATTGAGAACCCTGCCCGACATCAATCACAATCTACTTATTTAGTTTCTTTCTTCTGAAATTATGAATTTTAGTTATAATTGTATATTGACTTTGGCAAAGGTCCTCCTATCGTATGTTCAGACTATTGTGGTAACAACCACAATGCAAGGATATCATACTTCTATAGAATTGACACTATAAGTGGTCTTTTATTTTCGATTTCTTCTCTCATACCATTTATAAACGCAATATTACACCACACGCTTCCTACATCCATATGTATCTTATGAGCCTTCCATTCAACCGCCTGCTAATAACACTTAATAACAATAATTTAATCTTAAACTCAATAACGCAATTAAATATAATTAACCACTTTACAATAATACCACATAATCACATAAATTACAATACCGCAGACTAAGCCTTAGTCTACCAATTGCAAAATACAAATAATAAACCACAAATTATAATAGACACATGTATAGCTAAATCCTGATTTGTTCTTAAAGCTTTTGCTTTTGTATTCGTATATTGCCAAAGATTTAGGCGTTTACATGTCGCCGCTCTATTTGTTTGCCATAAACATTACCGACCGAAGAATCGTATGCAGCATCAGCAAAACACGTACAACAAATAAATAAGTAAGGAAATCCTAATTACATGAGCAAAACTTTCAACTGTATTTTCTTACTTAACAAAAGCAGACAAAGAAAATTCCCAAAACTTTGTTAATTTGTGTTGTTCTCACTGAAGCAAGTAGACGACAGGCAGGCAGGCAGGAGGAACAAACACGAAAGTAATATTAACAATATATCCTAAACAAAACTGTAACAAATGAAAGTTATATGTCAATAGAAAGATGCTTACACTATGTGTTCACTAACATATTGGCAAGCAATATGTTTGTTGAAGACGTACGTATTGGCAAACATATGTTATTTAGAAATTAAGGAGCAGATAATGAGGTAGGTATGGAAAGCTGGCTAATGCGAGGGCGGCCTCACATATTTTGTCTCACAAATAAGTTACTTTGGGAAACAGTGGCAAACCTTGTGAAATACATATTTTAAGTTGTAATAAATTTTGTTGTAACTGGTCATCAAAACCGAATGATCTCAATGAATTTGCGAACATGAAAGAAATTGGTCATCGTTATGTTAATCAATACTTTCGTTTGAAAGGAGTCTGTACATCGAATATTAAAGTCGACCTGAATTTTACTCTGGGGGAGTCTTCTCCATCATTTACAACTATTTAATGCTGTGTGACAGAGTTACAACAAGGCCGTACGAGCTGCCAAACGAGTTTTCGGGTCTTTTCATACTTATGAGCTGATAACTCAGTCAGTTCTGAACCAATTTTGAATTTGTTAACAGTTTTGGACAGAAAAAGATTTCCCCCTCTGTCTGCCTGTCTTACAGTTAAAGTCTGAGAGCTACCGAGCTGAAATTTGGTATGCATCCTTCTATCCTCTTAGTCAAGGTTAAACTCTAAGATGAGCAAGATCGGTCAAAACAACTTCCACATCTCATACAAATTGCCCCTCTTTGATGGTCTATCCCTGGCGATTACAGCTAGCGATTTGAGAGCTATCGAGCTATATTTAGGTACAACAGCATCTATCCTCAAAGCGGACATTGAATTCTAATATAACCAAGATCGGTCTTAATCTACTTCCACCTTCTTTACCGATTACAGGCATAGTTATATTAGGTATGCAAGCTCCTATCCTATAAGAGGTGGTTAATTTTTCAGATGAGCAAAATCGGACCAAAATTACTACCTTCTGCCATACGAACTCCCCTTCTTTGGGGTTCAATTTCCACGATTACAGCTATAGTTTAAAAGCTATCTAGCAAAAATTTGGTAAACTTACATATTTTCTTAGCGGATGTTAAGATCAAAGATGAGCAAAATAGTTGCTTACGGTTAGGGAACGGCACAAGGATACAATAACACAGGCGAGCCAGCTATTAAAGTAAAAAAAAGTCAGATGAAGGAACGGGAGTACGAGGATATAGAGTGATATAGCGATAGAGGTGAAGCCCGATAATTTTACCAGAAAGTAAGAGCAAAAGGCTACGGTAATGGGCTCCCCTACTTTAAGGACAAGGATGGATATCTGGTTACAGATACGCAGAGTGTGCTGCATATATGTAGAGAACACTTCCAGCAACTGCTGGTTCCAGAAGGCAGCGCACGTGAAGGTATCACGCCAATTGTCGACGACAGCTAATATTGCCCACCACCAAGTCAAGCCGAGGCAAGATGAGCTATATCGCGGCTGAAAAAATAATAAAGTAGCCGGTGCCGACGGACTTCCGGCACAGCTCTTCAAGATCGGTGGTGAGGAGTTGATAACGAACATGCACCAGCTTCTACGCATGGTTTGGCTTAATGAGTGGATGACCGATGATTGGAATCTAACGTATTATGTCCTGTGCTGAGGAAAGGTGATCCAAGTGTGTGCTCCAACTACCGTGGGATCAGCATTTTACCAATCGCATATAAGGTCCTGTCGAGTGTGCTATGCGAAAGACTAAAGCCAGTGTTATCCAACCTTTTCGCCGACTATAAAGCTGCCTTCGACAGCCCGATACGACAGAAATTACTTGAAGCCATGACTGAGTTTGGTATTCCAGCGAAGCTGATACGCATTTGCAGAATGAAGCTGACCGACACGAAGTCTTTAGAGAAGAATGGCAAGGACCTTACGGAGCTATTCTATATCAGATGAGGCCTAAAACAAGGCGACGGCCTATCGTGTGACATCTTCAACATAGTGATGGAGATGAAAATGAGGAAATCTGCAGTAAACACGAGTGGCACGATCCTCAACAAAAGCCACATGCTATTCGCGTACGATGATGACGTGGAAATCATCGGTCGAAAACTGCGTGATGTGACTGCAGCCTTCTCAGGTATACAGAAGGAATAAGCGAAAATGGGCTATGGTTCAGAATCCTGGGTTATGACACAAGCTGATGAATCGGTTCTGGCAGTATTCAAGAGAAAAATACTCCGTAAAATATATGGGCCCATCATCGTTAACGGAGAGTATCGGCGTCGTATGAATCATGAGCTGACGTGGTGAGACGCGTTAAGGTGCGGCGGCTGCTTTGGCATGGATGAAAATTTTCCAGCTCGATGGACGGTGCAGAAGAGAGCAACCAAAACTCCATTGGAAAGACCAGGTTACTAATAACCTTACAGAACTTGGTGTGACTAAATGGATCAGAAGCGCAGAAGATCGATGCGCTTATAATATTTTTCGACGTGCGGTATATAATAAAATAGGATGGCAAAGAAACTAACTAAGTAAGTATATTTGTTTGTCCAACGATATAAGCCAAGTTTCTAATTTTGTATCTACTTTTGTAAAAATGGTTTTGAAATCCCCAAAAAAAATCTCATTTTAAAGCAGACAGTTTTATGGCGTAATGAGTCTATTTTCCTTTCTAAGGGAATTATACCTCGTCTTCAATGACACAGAGGTCGTCCCCATCGGCCACAAATAAAAAAAATTAAGTCAAAATTCTGAGTAAAACATTGGCAACACTATCACACAATAGATTTTGCTCTTTCAAATTACTATTGTTTTTGCTTTATTCCACCTGTCCTCCTTAAGAATAGCTGCAAAAGGCAAAACAAGAAAATAATTTTGTTTCGCAGCGTGAGTAACTGTCAAGTCAAGGCCCAAAATAAAACGTAAAAACCTGTTTAAAAAAGAAAGGTGTTAACTATTATTTAAAAGAATTTAAAACTTTTCAGCATGTTGTATTTATTTTATAAAATTAGTTTATTATATGTGCCTATTTCAGTACTAACTCGTGTGTAGACTTAAATTTCACTTAGAGTTTTAGTTGCGAAGTCGATCGAAGTTGACAACCAAATTTGTTGTGAAATGTTTATCAATATTTACAGATTAGATGATGTAAATTTCAGCTGCGAAATTTTGCGATGAATTGGGTTATCTTCAATTGAACAAAGCGGCTTTGGTACGTCTACCATAAAATTTTAATTTTGAATCCTTTTACAGATTATTACCAAATTTTAGAAATTGGTGTCATTTAAAGAGACTGTGAGATGTGCCAAATATTATTCACCTATGATAACTCCTTCTATTTTTGACCGCTCTTTGTATGAAACGGCAATCACTGTGCATGACCATGAAAATTTTTCCATATTTTCAGAAAATTATTGCGGAAAAGAGCAAACTACTAAAAATTTTTCATTTGTGGTGGAACATTTTAATTTTTTTTTATCTTTTTGTCTGATAACCTATATTAATATAAGTGAAAAATTTTTCCAATTTAAAAAAAAATTAAATTTAAAATATTGTTCCGAATTAGTGTCCTTAAAAGATCTTTCCATCAATGCTGATTTTTGTCGAAAGTAAAATAGTACAATATTAAAATTTAAACTTCTGTAGCAAACAGTACTTTTTGTTTAGTTTTTATTGTAAACACAGTGGACTTTCTCTTATATATCAGCCATTTTTATGCCCATCAAATTTCGTTCCCAATTTCTTATTATTTTTACATGGAATATTCCAAAAATTATACAAAAAAATAAATTAGTCATTTGCGTGATAAAAAAAACGTTCGTCTATTCTTACATGTCCTTGAAAATGTTTTGATAATTTCTGTTTATTGTTGCAAAAATATTCAAAAAGCTGTCTAGCGGAGGGATTTCGTTATAAGGACATTGTCGCATTTCAGTATTCCTGAATTTTTTTTCCATTATTGTAGATTGTCGTCGAAAGTAAAATACATAGTTAAATATAAACGTGTGAACTTCCGCTATAACTATTATTTTTGTTTTGTTTTACTTAAGAGTGAACAAAAAGTAAACCTTTCCTGTAATTACTACACTATGGTCGTGTTTATTTTCCACAACTAACACTAAACCCATACACATGCATAAAAACCTCTCGTTTACTCAATTTCTGCCGGTAATTGTGCCGGAGAAAAAAAAACTATATTAGTTAACAATTGTGGGAGGCAAAACAAAAAAACAGTACCTAACTCCAAAACTCTTGTATTTGGCATTTGGATATTTTGTGCGGTTGTTACTAATGGCATCTGTGGCGGCGAAATACTGCTGAACTTGACTCCACAACCAAAAAAAACAAGGAGAGAAATTAATCTTTGTATGTTTTGTACAGACAAAGTGGGTTATTTGCCATACCACTGCACACGGTGTGGTTGGCAGTTGAAACTGTTGTAGTGTGTAGTTAAAAGGAATGCGGTACATTTATATGTATCCTACACTGAGTAGTGCACTGAAAAATAACATCTTTATTATTAGTTTATCTGTCTACAATAGAAATATATTCAGCTCTCCATGTTCACCGATAATATAATATAATTATCTGTAATTGTTTGGCTTGTCCAGCATTGAGAAGCAGCCGGCAGAGTTGGGTCTGGTGATAAATATGGCCTAACCAAAGTTAATTCTTTCAACGAACAAATAGTCTACTCATATAGTGTAAATGTGGTTTTTGTCTACAGTCTACTTAGTCTTTTAAATCATTTATCTATTCAGCGTGACATGATATGTGTGTTGCATAATGCATCCTGTATCCCATTTAAGTCTATTGTAAGAAAATCTAATAATGTTCCGGATATACCTTTTCAGACCAACCGCAGTAAGTCACCCTTTACTCTACATGTGTCCTTTGCTAACGCACTAATGAAATGTATTACAGTGTCACCTCAGTTAACATATTAACACTTTGTGGTAAATTGGATTTATATTATGTGTAAAATTCTCCTGGGATTGCCACTTACGAATGTGACACATAAATTTTCCTCGAAACCATAAGAAATATCTATGGGAGTTGAGTATTTAATTATAAATTACTATTGTGGTAATGTGTTCAAAATTCTACAGAGGACAAAAGTTGAGGTAAATGCACAAAATTAAAAGGCATGTAAACTATATTAAATTTTACATTTAAATCCATTGGTATTTGTTAATAAAACAGGACAACATATTCCAGCTCAATGATTTGGGACTCAATTCTGAGAACTGTACGGGAAAGTAGCCCCAAAAAGAAGAAGTTATGCATCAGTCGTTTTGTCAAGTTACATGCCATAATAATTAAATATCGGTTTGATTATACCGATTTTCAATTTATCGGCACTCGATCGGGCATATAATCCGATTATCATACGATCATTGTTTGCAACTCTGTTTCGCTCCTTTGTGTCAAGGATTGTTAGGTATTGTTGTTCTGAGTTTTAATCGCATAATTCCACCAAAGATAATTCCATTTAAGATGTTGATAAATCTTTTTCCTTGATCCTTGTGCAATCTGGATTTTTCAAGTGGAAGTATCTAGGATGAGTTTTGTTGGCTGGAGAACTCGAAAGTATTTTTTGAAAAGTAATTTTTTCATCGATGTTGTTTTGGCCGGGGCACTGGGAATCGAACCCGGCACCTTCGGATTACTAGTCTACGTCGCTTCCACTGAGCTGTCGAAGACCACGCTCATCGGACACTTCTGGGCAATATCTGTCTATCAGAAGACGATTTGCGGAACAAACATGCCTTCATCAAAGTAACGAAATGCCTGGATGCCATAAATTTGGAAATGGTATCACAATGGAACTCATACTAGGACCCATGTGAGTTGTGTTGAACGTGACTGCCGAATTAACCTAACCTAACCTAACGTAAAGGTTTGTTACTTTTTCTTTGTCGCGTTTTCATAGCCAGTAAATAACCTGAAGGCGGGTGACTAGCCCAACCATAAGGGTTCGTCGCTCACTATCAGCTGCTATTCATGATAAAAAATATCACGAACACCGTTGCCCAGGTGCCACCTCGAAGTTGGTTGTTAGTCGGCTTGAAATGCAAGATTCATTTTACATCCCCAACGGTAAATCAACAACTGACCAGATATTCACAATTCATCAAATCCTGGAAAAAATCCATGAGAAACAGATCGACACGTACCATCTTTTCGTCGACTATAAAGTTGCTGTCGACAGCCCGATACGACAGAAATTACTCGAAGCCATGGCTGAGTTTGGTATTCCAGCGAAGCTGATACGCTGCAGTAAACACGAGTGGCACGATATTCAACAAAAGCCACATGCTACTCGCTCGCTAATAAATATTATTACGAACTAAGCAAGCGATTCAATGATAGAGCCCTTTCTAAACGAACAAAACTCCAGCTATACCAGATATTGGTTCTACCTGTCTTGATGTACGGTTCAGAATCCTGTGTTTTGAGAAAAATACTCCGCAAAATATATGGGCCCATAATCGTTAACGGAGAGTATCGGCGTCGTATGTATCATGAGCTGTACGACCGAGCTGTACACCGCCATTGACGCGGTCAGACGTATTAAGGGGCAGCGGTTGTGTTGGCTAGGTCATGTTGTACGTTAGACGAAAATGCTCCAGCTCGAAAAGTCTTCGACAATGAACTCGATGGACGGCACAGAAGAGGGCGACCAAAACTCCGTTGGAAAGACCAGGTTACTGAGAACCTTACACAGCTTGGTGTGACCAACTGGAGAAGAAGCGCAGAAGATCAAGGCGCCTATAATATTTTTTCTACGTGCGGTATATAATCCAAAGGGATTGCAAAGAAGTGCCAGCTAAGTATGTAAGTAAGTAACGTAAAGGCAACCGTTTGTCCTTCTGTCTGTCCCCGCGAATACAGCCGTAGCTTAAGATATATCGAGCTGAAATTTAGAATGACAGCTTATATCTGCAAAGCAGAGGTTAGTTCAAAGATTGGCAATTTTGGCCACAAAATACTGCCATGCAAACTTCCCCTTTTATAGAGTCTGTCCCTGCGATAACAGCCGTAGTTTTAGACGTATTAAGATTACATTTTGTATTTAAACTTCTATTCTCTAACCGAGTTTGAGTTTTAAGACGAGCAACATGGGACAAAAACTTCCCCTTATTAGGGGTGTCCGTTTGTCTATCTCTGCGATTATAGCATGGGTTTACGAGCTTTTGAACTGAAATTAGGCATACAAGATTTTATCCTCTAGAAGGAAGTTAAGTTCTAAGGTAAGGAAAATTGGGCAAAAACTACTCACGTTGCCCATACAAAAATCTCCCTTTTTGGGTGTGTCCGTTTGTCTGTTTGACATGCAAGTTTCTATTCTATTCGGAGGTTATATTCTGAATTGAGTAATATCGGAAAAAAATAATTTCATCCCCTTTCAACAACGCCCCTTTTAGGGAGTGTCCATCCATCTATTTCAGCGATTACAAGTTAAATTTATGTGCTATTGACCTGAATTTGGTATACAAGCTTATTCGCTAAGCGGAGGTTAAGTTATAAGATGAGCAAAATCGTACAAAAACTACTCCCTCTTCTCATTTAAAACTACACCTTATTGGGGATGTCTATCAGTCTGTCCTCCGATTACACCGTAGTTTAAGAGCTATGAAACTGTAATTTTGTATGCCAGCTCCAATTCTGCGGAGGTAAGATTCAGAATTGAGTAATATCGGAATAAACAAATTCCACCTCCCATACAAACAACCCTTTTTGGGGGTGTCCGTCTGTCTGTTCCTGCAATTACAGAAGTAGCTTCACAGCTATAGAACTGAAATTTGGTATTTAAGCTACTATCCTCTAAACGGAGGTTAAATTCATAGATGACCAAGATCGGGCAAAAACTTCTGCCACCTCCCATACAAAACTTTCCCTTTGTGAGGATGTACGTCTGTCTGTCCCTGCGATAACAGCATACATTTAAGTGCTATCGAACTGGGGTTTGGTATACAAGCTTCTATCCACTAAACTGAGGTCAAGTTCTAAGATAAGCGGAATCGGAAAAAAACTACCCCTACCTCACTCTCATATAAAACACTCCGATTACAGCAGTAGTTTAAGAGCTGTGGAGCTGAAATTTGGTATACAAACTAAAATGATCTAAGCGGAGGTTATGTTCCCCTTTTTGGGAGTGTCCGTATGTGTATCCTTGCGATTACAAGTTAAATTTAAGTGCTAATTAATTTCCCTTTACACCACATGAATGAGGTATGGGAAACTTCTTACGTTGTTGCGACTTTTCTATTTTAGATTCACAACAAACGGCACCTACTTGTTTATCGACGAATGCAAACGTCACTGTTTGAGAAGCTTTCGGCGGGTATTAAACCCGGGATCTCCAGCATGGTAGTCGCGTGTTCTGCCACTATGCCACGGCCGGTCCCAATTACCTTACCTTACTAGTTTTTAAAAAATAAGACTTTTGACTTGATTTGTCTATTATGACTTTTATAACAAGTTGGTAAGTATGTCTGATATCAGTGGAAATATACAGGAGACGTCGAGAAAATATTATGGTGCCAAAAAAAATTGTTTGTTATTCATAACATCTTGTGCTTATCAAACCATTCTCGTAGTCCAGAATGTGTATGGTATACAATTTCAGATAACTTCTGTATAATATTACTTTAACAATTTCTGGTAAGCCAAATGGACGAAAAGACAACCAATATGAAATTACAGGATACAATTGGAATTTAATTCAAGGTAACTCATATTTATTCAAAGGTATAGCAGTTTGAACAGTTCTTAAGTACAACAAGCCTAATCATTCAATTAATGTAGGAATTATCATCATACACCTTGCAGCTGCCAACAACTGCAAATCTATCAACCACTTTCTCCAGAATAATATATATTATTTGCTCCTTTTAAAGCGATTACAAGCAAATAACAAATAAGGGCTATTTGTTAAGACACAAACAACCATTATCGTAATCTTCTTACAATTTCTTAATTACTTTAGAAGTACTTTCAAGTAAATAATAATAAACATATATTGAGAAGATTCAATTTCATTTTATACTTACTTAACACTTCGACCATATATTTTGTGTATGTCTGCAAAGAAATAAAGATCGAAATTAATTTCCAAGATTATAACACAAGGACTCTAAAAACTCAATAATAATACAATGAAGTTGCAATAGTACCACATTAACATTATACTACAAGTAAAACCTATAAAACACAGCCAACTCTCTGATGGAGACGCTGTGCTTCTTGGGGTGTTGACATCAAACAACACTGCCAAAACATTCATACACGTATCTTTAGAACAATTTACAGCATTTATGTAAAGTTATGTGTATGCCACTGAACATAATGGCAGAGTGAGTAAATGAATTTCAATAAATACTAAAAGTACATAATTGAATGAGCAACAGCTGCTCATAGCAGCATTTTCATGCCATGCCATTTGTAAGTATGTGAAGGCATGTAAATATACATACAATATACAGGGCTCTTAAACACTTTATCCCACTTTATTTCTGTGTTGAGTCTATGAAGTAGAGCAGTGCGTTAAAAATCGTAACGTGTATGAGGAATTAAGACAAGAGATAAGACATCATCAAATTTAATTTACGGGTTTTATTTTGCAACACAACAAATAACAAGGCGACGATTGATTTGTAAGACTATCTAAATGTTAATAAGTGAAATGATGCTTGCCATGAAAAAATAATGAAAATTTTTAGAATTAAAAATATAAATTTTAGTTATGATATTTCCTATCAAAAGATTTGCCCTAAATAAATTGACTTGTAAACGTATACACTACTTGTTTATCGACGAATGCTAACGTCACTGTTTGAGAAGCTTTTACTAGACATGCCGATTGACTCGACACATTACTGCGAAGTTGCTCCCGACAATAGCGAGGGGGCTGGCGATGAAAGAAAATTGTAGATGACTTGAGAAAGGAATCGAACCATGGATCTCCCGCATGGTTGTCGCGTGTTCTAACCATCATGCCAGGGATGATCCCATGGCAAATATGAAGAGTTTAAATGCAGAAGCTAAAAGGCAGTACATAAAAACTTGTAACATTTCCGTGCACAATTCTTCAGTATACATAGTGCCGTTCATCCATTCATTCTTCCGCTACTACCTTGCGTTTTATGAAATAAATTTCATCACATATCGGCTATATATATATATGTATACGTGCATGTGAAATGTGTCTGAGTACAAGTATATGGTTATTGAATGGTTATCATAAATATTGCTATATCAAAAGTCTTCTTATTCAAATAACTCTTAGAAAGCAATTTTATATACTTGTATATTAGGGTGACCCAAAATACAACAGAATTTTGTGTATTGCACAAAGCTGTTTCTATTCGAAGAGAGTTTAGTAATACTTTGTTCAAATTTCATCATAATGGGTTAATATTAAGGGAGTGCGATAATAATAAGGGGTTAGGTAGAACTAACAAAAAAAGTGAAGTAATTATCTTCGGTTATACCGAAGTTCAGATACCCTTTAACATTTGTAAAATAGGTTATTTCCACTACAACTATATTTTATAAAACTCACAAAAAAGGGCCAGTTTGTATAAGAGGCGGACGCTACTTTTAGCCTTCTCACTCCCCCAGAAAGGGGGAAGTTGGATTGAAAGGTGGGAGAAGTTGTTGTCCGATTTCGTTTATCTTATAGCTTAACCTCGGCGTAGGGGATAGTAGCTTGTATACGAAACTTTAGCTCGATTGGACCTAAATTTAGGTTGTAATCGCTAGACGGACGGACATTCCGTAAAAGCGAGTGTTTGTATGGGAGGTGGAATTAGAGTTTTCCGATATTACTCAATTCAGAACACAAACTCCGTTCTTAAACTAAAGTTGTTATCGTAGGGATACCCAGACGGACACCCCAAAAAAAGTAGAGTTTGTATGGAAGATGATGGTATTTTTAGTCCGATTTTACTCAATTCAGAACATAACCTTCGCTTAGAGGATAACAGTTTGTATACCAAATTTCAGCTCCATTCAGCTCCAAGAGGGTGTTTGTATGGGAGGTGGTATTATTTTTTCAGTTCAGAATCTTACCTCCGCATACAGAATAGAAGCTTGCATATCAAATTTCAGTTTGATAGCTCTTAAACTAAGGCTGCAATCGCAGGAATTCACATACGGAAACCCCTCAAAAAGGGGGAGTTTGTATGAGAGATGAGAACAGTTTTTGTCCTATTTTACTCAATTTTGAACATAACCTTCGTTTAGAGAACAAAAGTTTGTATACCAAATTTAAGTTCTTTAGCTCTTAAACTACTGCTGTGATCGCGGGGACAGACGGGCTCCCCAAAAAGGGAGAAATTTTTATGGGTGGTGGGGGTACTCTCTGTCCGATCTTGTTCATCTCAGAACTTAATGTCTTTTTTAAGGATAGCAGCTTGTATACCAAATTTAAGTTCTTTAGCTCTTAAACTATTGCTGTGATCGCGGGACAGACGGACACCCCCAAAAAGGAGGTGCTTGTATGAGAAGTGGGAGTAGTTTTTGTCCGATTTTGGTCATCTAAGAGGTTAACTTCCATTAAGAGGATAGAAGATTGTATACCAAATTTTCTATAGCTCTTTAACTACTGCTGTAATCGTTGGGACAGACATCCCAAAAAAGGGGGTGTTTGTATGGGCTCTATGAAAAATGCCCCAAATGCGAAATGCCACAAAAAAAAATCCGAAAATGACCCATACAAATTTCCATACAAAATTTTGGAGAACTTTTTAGTTATTTTAGGTAAAACTTCGTTTTTTAACTGTTTGCAGGTATAAAAAATACCCCAATTTTATTTCCATATAATAAAAATAAAAAAGCATGATGCATATGATAAAGAAATGGGGGGGGGCGTGCTTTTTGTTTAGAATAATTTTAGAATAATAAGGCTCTATGAAAAATGCCCCCAAAAAAAAAAACGAAAAATTAGCCAAAATAAAATTGGGCGAAAATAAAAAATACCCCACAAAATTTATGAAAAATACCCCAAAAAATATTCTTTTAAGCAAATTTGACGAATGCGGTACGGGGCACGCCCCAAAATTTATGGGGGATTTTTAATATGAAAAATTCGCCAATTTTGTATGGAAATTTTTTTGGGTAATTTTTCGTTTTTTTTTTTGTGACATTTTGCATTTGGGGCATTTTTCATAGAGCCGAATAATAATAGAATAATATTTTTTTGGGGTATTTTTCATAAATTTTGGGGAAAATTTTGTTCTTGAGTTTTGGGTCATTTTTAATTTTTTTTTTCGCCCAATTTTATTTTGGGTAATTTTTGTTTTTTTTTTTGGCATTTTGCATTTGAGGCATTTTTCATAGAGCCGTTTGTATGGGAGGTGTGAGTAGTTTCTGTCCGATCTTGCTCATCTAAGAGGTTAGAAGCTAGCATACCTAATTTTAGCTTGATTGGTCTTAAACTACGACTGTGATCGTATTACAGACCCCAAAAAAGAGAAATTAGTATGGGAGGTGGGAGCAGTTTTTGACCGACCTTGTCTATCTTAGAACTTAACCTCCGCATTGGGAGTAAAAACATACATTCCAAATTTTAATATCTCTTAAACTAGTATGTAATAGCAGGGATAGAAGGACACACGAATAGACGGTCACTTAAAATTGACTCAGATATCGATGCTAACCACTTACTTATTTATATGTTCCGGCGTTTCGCTGGGTCACGTCTGCAAATCGATTTTAAGTGAGTATGTATCATATAGGAGGCTGAGGTGCAGAATAAGAGGTGGGAGCCCAATCTCAGCAAGAGATTGTGCCTAAGAAAGCAACATATGGTTTCATTCAGAAATCTTTAAAGTCTTAAAGGAAATACAGTTGAGCGTATAATTTTTCGCTCATCAGTATACATATAACTTAAATTGTTATCTATTTATATTTCAGATACATATAAGTGCCTAAATTTATGTGGAGATAAAGTTTAGATATAGATGTCGCAAATCATAGCGTCATCTAATGGACCTAATTTTTAGTATACAATAATATCTAGCTAAAAGTAAAAGTATACATTTCCATTTCCATACAAACGCATACCAGCCTAATGTACTTATATACAAACAATCGATATGCAAATTCATATAATGGAGAGGTAATTGTATTATATACAAAAAGATTTATAAATAATGAAATGAAGTGAAGTAAAAAGAAAATAAAAATGTGAGGAGCTTCCTTTCCTGCTTATAGATACTCGTTTATTTAAGAGGCTTAGAATTTTAATTAAAATGTATGTGCTTGTGTATTTTCGTAGCAATTGCTCAAATAAACACTTATGTATATAATAATACACAAATGGAGTAGAAAACCTTAGAAATGTATTTTTAGGAAATCAGAGCAATGAGTTTTTGCTTGATCTTTACAAAAAATAGAAGAAAGTAGATTAAGTTATGGGTGGATACTATTTGCAAATTGATTGTGCCAATGTTTACAAAATTCTTAATGTTTTCTCATCAAATCCATAGCCACATATGATGGGAATGAAAGCATATGTTTTATATTGAATCTTAGATTTCCTTGTAATGTTTGAGTAATAATTGAGTAATTATTGATTATTTAGAATTCTTGTGAATATGTACAGAATATGTGAAAAGTTTGTTTTATATGGTAACAAAATATGCGTATATTTTTTTAGAATTGGAAAACTGTATTTTTATTTTCTTTTGCATGATATTTTATTGTAAAGCAAGTATTAAGAATTAATTGTAAGCAAAAACATCGGTAAACAGAGTTTTACTATTCATGGTCACTACTATCACTTGCATATACTTAGTTTCGTTCATAGGTTAGAAAGATTTTGAATTTTGTGAAACGGAGAAATATTTATTAAGTTTTATTTTTCCTACTAATATATTATTAATATAATATATTATATAGGGATTAATTAGAGGTGAATGAGCCAAATGTGCCAATTTTATAAGGAGAGTGAGTAACTTAAATATTTACAATAATCCGCTTATAGGCAATGACTATTTTTTTGTTTCACTTGAGTATTAACTACCATGACTACATAACGGCTTATGATAGTACAATAAAACGTTCACCTAATTAAAAGCTTAAGCGGGATTATAAATGTATAAAGAGCGGTATTTTAACCCTTATCCTGTATTAATGGGTCAAAATTGCCCAAACCGTTTTTGAGTTCTTATAACTTTGGACGTTCTGAAAACTGATTCGTGAAATTTTCTGACAATTATTTTTTTGGCCTTAAAGGTTCAGTTAAGTTCAATACTATTTTTGGATGTGGCCTACGAACAAAGTTACGGATACTGCATTTATGGGTCAATATTGCCCAATACAAATATCAACGAAATTTTTAACTATGTTTTACTTTTACAGCGATTTAGGCATATCTAAGTCAAATATATTTTCTGTGAATTTCTTCAACAGTTATTATATCCATTCAGTTTTGAAGATAACTGGATTCTGGTAGACGAAATTTCAACAAAAGCATATTTGGGCGTTCTTCTCTTAGCTCGTATGTATTTTGATCTCGTGGTATGGCTAGTAAGATTGTGAGATGATAAGAAGGGCAGGCCAATATCGAAGGCAACGATTTCAGAATGTACTCCAAGTTCTCCTTTCGATAAAAAGTCTGACAGAAATTTAGACAAGCGCGATATAAACTAGCTCTTATAAGTGACTTTTGGGGTCGCTGGGAAGGAAATTTTACAATAATGTGTTATTACTGGCGAAAGTACGACCGTAGGTGAACAATTAGTTACATACCGTGAACGTAGCCCTTTCAATGAATATATACCCTCTAAGACCGGCAAATATGGGATAAGTATCCGGGCTCTATGTGACGTTCAGATAAATTATACATGGTTGTTGCAAGCAAACACATACACATAAAGCTGTAAACTGAAAGACGGAACAAGATATTTGCATTGTTTTGGATTTAGTTAAATATTTGAAATGTCGAATAGTTATATGCAACAATTTGCTTACATACTAAGGATTTCGAAATTAACTACTCAAAGGAAACCTTACTATGGTTCTCCAGTCCGAAAAAATAAAAAGTACCTTCTGCTAATAAAATTGGACATGAAAAATGTACCAGAAAACTTTTCTAAATTCTTCTCGATAAATAAAATAAGACAACCAATCTTGCATTTGTTCTCGAACACAAGCAAAATAGGTTTGTTATTTTAGTAAGCACATTATAAACTACTAATGCCATGACACGAAGTCAGGAATTGATAAATTAATTGGCCAGAAATTGCACTTGCAGGCGCAGATCTAATCGATCGATGGCCATTAACCCTATTCCACAACATGTTGGACATTACAAAATATAACGCTTGTTATTTATTTACTTCAATAAATCAAGACTGGAGTAAGAAAAATAATTTCTGACGTCTTATATTTTTGAACAAATTGGGCAGGCCTCTTGTTCAACAGGAAATATCTCGCCGATATCATATATCTCACAGCAATTCAGCTAAAGCAATCTTACGCAGTTTAAATCCTGCTGCATCAAGCTAACTGCAAAAGACAAACCTTACAAGGGACCGTTGCTATGTATACTAGGGGTATAACCAAATTTTGGCCCTAGCACCACGCGATGGCGAAGGTTGTGTTATTTACGAAAAAATAATTTTGGGGTCATTTCGGATAAAAAACCTCACCCACGAAAACGATTTTCTAAAATCTCCCAAAAAAAACCTTCATTTTAAATAAAAAATTTTAAATACTTCATTAACAAAGTAAAATATCAAACTGAAAAATTTTGTTTGATGTAATGGAATGACGATATCTGGAATGTTTCTCCACATTATCTTTAAATTTGGTCAAAGCCTTTGTCCAAATTTTTGCATTTTTTAAAACGCTTTAAGGGCTTCTTTTAAAATCCATTGTTTTTAAGTATTAAACACAAACTCAGAATATAATTTTCTTTGAATAATAAAAACAATTAAAGTACATGACGTAATTATCAATAACATACATTCAGCTTCCAAAATATTTACACAAATGTTAAATGCAGCTTGATATATTGATAAAAAAAAGTTTTTTGCGCTTTTTAGCTAAATAAATAAAAAAAAATCATTTAAAAACTTTACCGCGTTTGGTGGGTGAACTTTTTTAACAACTGCGAAAAAGTAATACCATTTTTTTATATAATTTTCAATGGCCTATTCGACTATGCTAGGGCCATTTGGATATTTGCAAAAAATTGCAAAAAGTTATATCCCTAATGTATACCCTTTAATGTTCAAAAAGTACAAAATACTCAGAAAATGTTCCAAATGTGCAAAGTTTATGTGCAAAAATCATTGTAATAGCATAATTTATTTTTAAAACGGTCGAACTATTACAAAAAAATTTAAAAATTCAAATAAATATGTCTTGGGCAAAATTGACCCATAAATACAGTATACGTAATTTTTTTTAAGTACAGGATAAGGGTTAAAGTGTATATTTATAGAAATATAGCACAATCAAAATTTGTTTTATCATTCACTTATTGCTTATATGTTATAAGAGCCATTGAAACATTTTAATTTTTTTTAATTCCAATTTGTAACTGAAATATTTAACTTATATCGTTTCATAGCAAACATTGATCTGTGGTTAGCGTTGGGGCAATATATTCCACTCTTTAATGTTAATGCTTATAACTTAACATATCCTTTTAACGCTTATATATTTTTTTCCTTTGTTACTATCAGCCCTTTTTGTGTCATTGTTAGCGATATGTGTTATTTTTTTTAATTGATTAATATTTCTCGTTATTATTTTAATTAATATCATTTTACTCGTTACACAAGCAAAAATACATATGTGTTTTTTTTGCGAAACAACAATATTTGTGGTGAAATTAATTGATA
Organism: Muscina levida; assembly: GCA_964034835.1. Lineage (NCBI taxonomy): Eukaryota > Metazoa > Arthropoda > Insecta > Diptera > Muscidae > Muscina > Muscina levida. The sequence goes on along the minus strand of OZ035880.1, from coordinate 181,593,591 downwards.
TTGATGGAAACAAAATAAGAATTGCAAAATAGAGAAAAAAAAACAATTGATAGCATAAAATGTGGCTAGACCTCCAGTTTTTCTCCAAAACTTTATCCTGCTATAGCTTTACTAAATACAGAATTTGGGTACGACCAGCCGGACAGCAGACAGACGGATAAACAGACAGAAGGACATGGATCAAAGGACTTCAAAAGTCAAGAATCAAATTTACTTCTAAAGTGACTCCCTTTATGTGTTACACTTTTGGGTCATATCAAATGATATATACCCTCCTACGCGTAGGGTGAAGGTATAATTATTTTTCGATACAATTAATGTACATTGCGGAGCATTGACTGTACTTTTTGATACAATAAAATAATTTTGCAAAAAAATACAAAATTTACTTTACACCCCATGAATGTGGTATGGGACTGCTCCTATCGTTGTTGTGAATTAACACGCTTTCTATTTGTAGATTCACAACTGACGGCTCCCCATGTTTATCTACGAATGCGAACGTCACTGTTTGAGAAGATTTTACATTTTTGGTACATTTTGGTACAATAATAGTTCTTTTTGGTACACTAAACGTATATTTTGGTAGGATTAGGTTGTGGACACGTCTAATCTGGTAGAAACCTTAGCCTCATATAGAGGACAGAGCGGGACAGCTGCAAAGAAAATGTTCCTTAGTCTCGGACTCCTACTCGTTCTCACACACACACCAGTAGTCGGGTATGCATCTACCCCATTCGCCTGCCAAGTGCCTGATATTGCAATGGCCATTTAGAATTCCACAGGCCTCAGGTCAAATCAATCCTGCACATGGGCCACACCGATCTAGCAGTTATGCAGTCAGTTCGTGAGATCCATAGTCTGCTGGCTGTTTTCCACATTCAATCCTCCACCAAGCCAAAAAGTTAAGACAGAGAGTCATCATCAGGCAATATGTCTACTGATTCATTACCAGGGATCCTGGCTCCCAAAAAACGCTGACATCAAGAGGCTTTAACACATACAACATCTCCTTACATGACCGTGTATGGTTTGATGCCAATCGACGGCTGCAAAAGCCTTGACGTATAAGTTCAAGGGCGAGAAGACCAGGAAAACATTCGAAGCCACTTGCGTTGTGCTCATTCTTTCTCCAGTAATCATCATTAGGACTCGGCCAATCAGATGGATCAGTGCGATGGCCAATGTGTTATAAATACGGAATTTTGAAGCGTAACATCGAACGGCTGGTAATAGCATTCTGGGAACACCGCACCCATTGATCACTATTGGAACTAGATAGGAAGTTCGCCAGACGACCAATCTGCATGATTTCAGGACACTGCGACGTTAGAGCATTTACATTCAACTTGGAGACGACAACTTGTTAACTTTTAATTTATCTTGTTCTATACTCTTTTCTTCACACTTCCCTTTCTTAAATCAGGGCAATCGCAACGGACTACAATGGTCTCCGAATGATGTAATAACATAGCCTTGCACTGTGTCTTTACATGCCCTCAACCTAAACCTATCCGTATTGCAGACATCCGTTGGACCCTACTGAGCATTTTTAATAAATTATTATTTTCTAGATCCTCCCTCTAAACCAGATATCCATATTGAATATTTGTCGCAGACTAGCGCAGTATACAGACACATTATGACGTTCGGTCTGAGTTCCCAACTTTTACCTTTAGAGTTTTAGCACGCATAAAGGGCATTGACACCCCTCTTTTACCTTTCCTCAATGTACCTTGATCAATTTAACTTATGATCAAGAACATCACCTAGGCAGAACATCACCACACCACAAGATGAGACCCATCGTAGTAACTTTCCAAGGGCAGTTTGCATAAGGTAACACATCGTTGGTAGAAATTTGCTAACTATCGTGATGACCACATCGGCTGCATATGCCACAATTTGCCTACCATCCTAATTGAACGATTTAAGTACTCCATTTGTCACAAGAAGCCAAAGAAGAGGCAATAGGACTCCTACCGGTGGTGTTTCTTTAGTAGCTATCTTTGTCACGAAGCTTCCACCAAGTTCTGAGAGACGACATATTGCGCATGACGTCATATTATTGACCACCACATCGTATACTGCGAACAAGTGAAATGGGTTCCCCGTGAAAAGGGTGCTACATAGGTATATACTCAAAAATCCTTAATTTACCTTTACACCCCATGATTTAGGTATGGGTGGCGCCGTGCAATATAGCCATAGGTAATAAAGATTGATTTCCTATTCGATTGAAAACTTATAACATTTACGTATTAAATGCTTCCCTTTTTTTTTGATACAACTCCTTGAACCGTGTTAGGGGAATTATGCCCAAAATTTGTAATCAAATTCTAACGTAACGTAATTTAAACGTAACATACGTAACACCTACTTTCTTCCTAGAGAATAGTTTCACATTTTCGAAGTTGTATTTATAAAACATAATCTAATCCACTATTTGTGGTAATTCGATTCGAAACACAACACTTGCAACACATTTCTTGTACATACTGCGTATGATTATTGCTTATTATGTAAAAACCCATTACTCATACGTATCTTAGCTATACCCTCTTTATAACAACCATCTCTCATACGTCCCCTTACACTAAAACCAACCGCCCTCAATCAAATAATTTCATGCAACTTTAGCAAAATTTCCAAACAATTTAATGAACTTTTTGACAATTTTATTATTTTACAACCACGCCAAACCGAGCAACTTTTCCCTTCGGAACTTAATGCTATTTGTTACGCATGTTCCTCACTTTTCGCATGTTCTCATTACATACTTCTTTTTTCGCTCTGCTGTCTGACAGCTATCAAATTTCATGAATTTCACCAAACTTCTAGGCGTATGTCGTGTGTATATGTGTGTGTGCGGAAAATTGCAAGTGAAAACTTTTCCAACAGGCTGACATCTAAGATTTCATGTCATCGTCAATAATTGTCTAGAGTGGAAAGTGAAACCCCATTGTTTGGAAGTGAATTTTATTGCTACACAAAACTGGCAATAGAACAAAGTTTCAGTTTCACATTTTGTTACGTTCGTTTTCACTTTTACGGCGTGTTAGTAGAATAATGGACTTAAGGGAGGTATACTACTGGCAGTGTGAGATTGTCGTCTGTGTTAGGCCGATAATACAATTTCGTGTTTTGAGTCACTTATTTTATAAGTTAATTTACCTTGTGTGTGTGTGTGTGCCCTTGGGTATATGTGAAATGTTGACAAACATATTTGGCATGTGCAAATACTAAATAATGATTGGATTAAATTCAAAGGTTAGCCATGATTTTAAGTAAAGAAACCTTAAAATATATGCTAAATTATTGATGGTATAAAAGGAATAAGTTTAAGGAATATGATTTCAAGTTTTCCAAGAGCGCAGTTTAAAGTTTGTTTTTCCCTCTGAAAATTAGGAGAAGTTTCATGGCACCACACCCCGTTTTGATTATGATATCTTTAACTTCATCTTCTCATTTGAGCTAAAGCAATCTTACTCTGCCCCTATAACGTATTTCATCTATATATTGATATGTATTTTTTTTGTGAAATTCCAACATTTCATAAAAATGAGCATTTTCATCTAAAGAATTTCGAATATTTCGTCATCAAGGGGGGCGTGTATGTGTGTCTTGGTGGTTTATATTACTTATGGCCATTATTGTCCCCCATTTCAGTTGGCTGCATACACACAACACCACAGCATACCTAGTTGTTTGCCAATCTACTCGTTTGTCTGCATTGGTTGGCGTAATGGTACACATACATAAGAACAACAAAATGTCATTTGTTGGTATTACTAGGATTAGTTGTAAGTTCTTGGTTTATACTCGATTGTACACTGAACCACACACCAGACACCGCTGTCGGTGACTATATGTCAGCCAGTGAGTGTTGGAATTTGTGCGTTAGTATGTCGCAATTCCAGAGCATTCATACCATCGCCACCACACTACCCCCCTGACCACATGGAGGTGCTGTTGTACTTGAACAATTATCTGCGTTATTATGATGTTGTAATTCTAATTGAATTTAGTGTATACCCTCTGCTCAAATATAATAATGTTAAGTGAAATGAAATCACATTCCACTATATTGAGATAAGGAGACACGGTTGTAGAGATGTTTGTGCTTTTGTATGGTTATATACTTATACATATAAACGATAGAAATTACTTGAAGGGAAAATGGTTAGGATTGAAAGGCCTGGTAGTAGGCCTGGAAATAACTGTCCGTTTATCTTAGATAGATGACTTAAACGCTTGTTGATAAACAAGAGTGTTCCTAAATAAAATCTTCAAAAAGTAAAGGATTTTTTTTTAAAAATTAGTAAAACTATATAACTGGTTCATAACCTCTATTCTATGGGTAAGTGTATTACAAAATTCGAAGTAAATTTGCAACTGTTTATCTCTGTGGATTGTAAGGGATATTAAAGGACGAAAGCTTGTATACCAAATTTCAGGTCGATAGCTCTCAAACTTCTGCTGTAACTGCATAAACAGACAGACGGACACCCAGAAAAGAGAGAATTCGTATGGGAGTAGCTTTTGTCCGATCTTGTTCATATTAGAACTTAACCCCCGCTTAGAGGGTGTAAGTTTGCCTATTAAATTGCAGATCAACATTTATTAATCTACTGCTGTAATCGCGATGGTAGGTAGAGGTAGTTAATATCCGATCTTGTTAATATATAGAACTAAACCTTCGCTAAGATTAATATATAAGCTTGCCTATTAAATAGACCGAAACCCCCTTTGTATGAGAGGTGGAAATAGTTGTTGTCCAATATTATTCATCTTAGCACTTAACCATCACTTAGGACCGGTCGTGGCATAGTGGTTAGAACACGCGACTACCATGCGAGAGATCCGTGGTTCGATTCCCGGCTCCAGTCATCTTAATTTTTCCTGTATTGCCGGCCCTCTAAATGTTGTCGACATCAACATCGCAGTATAGTGTCGAGTCAATCGGCATGTCTAGTAAAAGCTCCTCAAACAGTGACATTCGCAATCGTTGATGAACAAGTAGGTGCCGTTTGTTGTGAATCAAAAATAGAATGTGTGTGTATTCACAGCAACGCGAGAAACTAACCACCGCTTACAGTAGAGAGCAAAATTTCAGCAACAACGAGGAGTTAAAAGATAGCGTACCTCCTGCGGAGGATGACAAAACTAAAAGGACGTCATCTGATATAGCGCCTAAGCGGCAGTCTGAGGACACTACCCCTTACTCTTCCGGGATCCATAAGATCCAAATTTCATCCTGCACGGACACTATAAAATCGTATAAGGATGTAGCTAAAGACAACCTTATCTGGGCTATCATAGACCGTAATAACAGCGACGACACTATATCCTCAAGAATTCCGAAATTAGTTGTCGTTTCCCTTACTGTGGCGTTCCTAAAATTCGTTCGCGAGCGATCCGGACCACCGCCGCAATGTCGTGATGTAGGCTAGCATCAGGGACACATCAAACTCGTTGCTTGTGCAGATGAACCCTCAGCGCAACTGTACAAGGCAGCTATAGAATCGCTCTGGGAGGTTTGGACTGGTGCGAGATTTAAAGCAATACATCATATGTTCCACAGAGACCACAATGTATTGCCAAGATTCCCGCTGAACCCTCCGAACCTATGGAAATTCTTCAAAACAGGAATCCTTAACTACGCACACAGGACTGGCAAGTAGTTAAGGTTACCGAAGCGGTGAAAGACTCCAGGAAGGCCACCATAATACTATATAGTGACTCTCTTTTGCCACTTGGAGAGACACAAGGGAGGGTGTGGATTTGATTAGATCTTACTGCGTGTATACAAAAGCGACGATCGAAAGAAGCCTTCAACTCAAGGGGTCCCCAACATCGGCGGCTATAAAATGGCCTGTCCATCTGTTAGTGTTTGGGGTTGCAAAAATATCGGGGGTCGGTCATACAGTTTACTCCTCTTTTGGGGCACATAAAAATTTATAAACATTAGAATTTTGTGTGGAAGCCCCTCAGGGGGGGGGGGCAACAACTTTGACTACGAAGCGCTGCCATTTGACAACACCCCACTTCCACCGAATTCTAGTTCATGCGTTTTTCTTCCCAACCACACAAACTTCGAAAACTCGTGCACTATACTAACTCTGGTGGCCAGGCAGACAACAACACGATAAAAGGTAGATCCGACTGCGACGGGAGAACCTCTCAAATATTATTCTTCTTCTTTTTAATTGGCAACAGTAGTTTATCTATCAATAGCTGCACGTAGAACAGAATTACAAGCGCTTCGGTCTTTTGCGCTCCATACGTAGTTGCCCCTCGAGTTTATTGAAAAAAACTTCGAGTCATTTTCATCCAAGCCAGCGCATTCGGTCTATTTCAACGCTCATACTTCGGTTCATTCGAAGACGATACTTGCCGTTAACGATGATAGCTCTAAATATATTGCGAAGTTTTTTTTCACTCGAAGACTTCTAGAATAGATTGATGCGCTTGTGTCATTACCCAGAATTATGCGCTGTATGGCAAGATAGGTAGGAGAAGAGTCTGATAGATCTTTGTTCTTCGAGAGAGCGTTTTGTCATAACATCGCTTGCTTAGCGCATAGTAACAGCGATTTGCGATCAATACTCGTCTCTTGATTTCCAGGCTGACATTATTGTTTTTGTTTAAGGCGAGGCAAAGGTAGACAACAAAGTATATCACTTCACAGTTATAGTTGTCAACCATTCTGACCATTGACATCGTTTGGAATGGCCAAGAGGCTTTAGTTCTTGAGTCAAGGTGGACGGCTCTTCAGCCACACTATCGCGAACCACATGCACTGGTTTTCCGATTGAACGCATATTTGGACGATTAAATGACCGAAAAAATCACAAAGTGTACGATATGCATTTTGATTTGAACGCTCATTTTCGTTATAAGCCAGAATAACATTAACGCGTTGCTCGATTGTGTATCTTTCCATGGTTCAAATTGAGTTAGTCTGAAATTGAGAAATGTCAAAAGAAATGCAGAAAAGAACTTGAAGTTTAGGAGTGGTTCACATTCAACATCGGCCCTTTTAACTTAACCACCCTTTACATAATAGACAGACAGGATATATTTATATGAAAAGATGATAAACTTAAAAACGTATTTTTCCTTTACACCCTATAAATGAGGTATGGGATGCTTCTCGTGTTGTTGTGAGTTAACACACTTTCTATTTTAGATTCACAACAAACGGCACCTATTTGTTTATCGGCGAGAAGCTGTTGAGAAGCTTTTACTGGACATGCCGATTGACACGACACTTGTATTGCGAAGTTGCTGTCGACAACATCGAGGGGGCCGGCAAGAAAAGAAAAATGTAGATGACTTGAGCCGGGAATCGAACTACGGATCTTCCGCATTGCACTAGCGTTTTCTAACCACTATGCCACTATGAAAATATGATATAAGTCAAATTTATATAATTTTCAATAGGAAATTTGAAAACAATATGAATGTTTCCCCTCTTAAGTATCAAATTTACTCCAGATTAACCCCAAAAGCATAATCATCGCATGAAGTTGTGTGCTTAAAACATCCCTCTATTATTTTTTATCGTTGTTAAATAGTTTTCGAAAACAGTTTTCCCATCCAAAATTTTCAAAACAATTTTAACTATAGTACCTCGTGCACAAAAAACAAAAACAAATTCATAATTTAAATTGTGAACATACTTTGACATTTTGGGAATTTCCCGAACGACCACAACAATATGGCAAATATCACAAGTTGGTAATTGATATTTAAGTTGTTATTGGCATACACTTTCTCAGAGAATCTTTTGGTTATTGGGACCAAAAATATATAAATCATTATTTAATTTCACCACAAAAACACATTTAAAGTTTTCCCCTGTGTTACATCAGCAGACAATATGCATTTTTTTGGCTCGACACCACATTATAAGGACTATAACAATGAATGTTTAAGTTTTGCTGCCAAAAGGAAAAGAAAATTAAATTACCCAAAAAGGAAAATAACAATTTTGAAGCGAACTACCCAACCGACCCGATGACATTTTAAAACTTTAAATTGTCTTTAACATATAACAGAAAAAATTGGAATATTCTGTCGACAATTAAAGTCACACATACACAACCAATACATATAGATGTGTGTGTGGGTAAAGCAAATAAATGGCATACTTGACATTTGCCAAAAATAATAAGAAGGGTTCTGCTTTGAGTAGTTGAGAACCTTATGGAGATATAAATAAATGTCAAAGTTTTTGTAATAAAACATTTTGCATATTTGTCCTTTATGTATATGTTAAAAATTGACAGGGAAAATTGGCAGTTTTCCTTAGTTTTTGGTTGCTAGATACGAACATATTTTACCACTTGCAAATGTATTTATTTAGTTTTATCTATTTTCTTTTTGTACTTTCCCATCATCTCTTGTTTGACCACCACCTGCTGTCCTTAAACTGTAAAGTTTCCCTTTTTCATTTTGTAGAATTACATGTCTTTGCTAAAACTGTGTCTTTGCTCCAATATCTAAATGTCCTTCTTCCCTTTTGACCACCGTAACCCAGTTATCATATGTTTATGGCAACAAAAGAATCTTTTGCTCGTTACGGCCTCTTGAGTACAGATATATATGGTTTATGGTTTTCCTGTCTTTCTATCTTTAACCTTCCGTCTTTTTTTTTTAGTGTGTTTGTGTATGTTTGTGTGCTCCACTCAACTTCAGGAAAGGATTTTTGCTTTTAAATCATCGGGTCTCAAAGGTAGTTAATAATACAACAAGCAAATGTGTTTCAAAGAATGAGTGTTTGTTAACACACGATGCTAAAGGGACTCAGAGAGAGCCACTCAAGCCTCTAGCCAGGTTTGTGTTTACTTTTGTGGGCGGTAGGGTTAGAGTTAGATGGTTAGTGTAGCAAAACAAACAGACAAACTAACAAGCAAATGTTGGCCCATAAATGATGCCCAAATAAACCATTAATCATTACGATTTGCTAAAGTTATTGTTTCTACTTTGATTGCTGAAATCATTGTTGTTTTCTATTAACACTAGGCAGAGGACAAGGTTGGACCTTTCGATTTTAAGGACAATTAAATGTATGCAGTTGTGTTGGTTATTGAATAAAGGAAATTTACCAGTTTGAAACATGATGTGGTTAGTTTAAAAGTGTAAAGTGTGTAAGGAAATTATTCTTGGAAAAAGAGTATACTAAGAATTTTTAATATGATGGAGATAAAGGTATAGAGAATCTTAATTCTTGGTAAAAATATTATTGGAAGCCTATTTTCGGAGAAACAGTAAACGAAACTGTTATGTTTCTGACACATGTTGGAAACTCTACAAAAAGGTGTCTTGCTGCGTAAAAACCATATATGGATTTTGTGGCAGCCTCATGCAGATGTAGTATTAGTGTAAGTAAGAACTATTGCCTTTTTTCGATAATATTTATTAGATAACACAGTACAATATTTTCAGCTTATTGATTTGGGACTCAATTCTGAGAACTGCACGTGAAAGTAGCCCCAAAAAGAAGAAGATCTGCATCATTCGTTTTGTCAAGTTACATGCCATAACAATTTAATATTGATTTGAAGTTAGCAAGTATCGTATAGGGGAATAGCTTCTTTTGTTTGACATAACTCGAGAACCACTAGTCCGATGTAGCTGAAACAAGTTTAAAAAAAATTAAGAATTGCAATTCGTTTAATCTGTTCATATAACGTTTCCCTACATATGCAAAAATTTAATTTTTCCATTCATCAAATGATTTTGAACTGGGTTTATTTTGTAGCAGTTATAATAAAAGTGTTGTTGGGACCGGCCGTGGCATAGTGGTTAGAACACGCGACTACCATGCGGGAGATCGCAGGTTCAAACCTGGCTCCATTCATCTTAAAAAAAAAAGAAAAAAAGAAATAAAATTTTCTTTCATTGTCGGCTCCCCTCGAATGTTGTTTGACAGCAACTTCGCAGTATTAAGCGTCGATTCAATCGTCGTGTCTAGTAAGAGCTTCTCAAAACAGTGACGTTCGCATTCGTCGATAAATAAGTAGGTGCCGTTAGTTGTGAATCTAAAAATAGAAAGCGTGTTAATTCACAACAACGCGAGAAGCTATCCCATACCTCATTCATGGGGTGCAAAGGGAAATTAAGTTTTAAGTTAAGTTGTACAACTTAGCGTATGATTTACGTGGAATATTACTTATGATGATTATACGCCACCATATAGTATTTATGTTATGCCTGTAACGTGACAAATTCCCCTATACGATACTTTCTAACTTCAAATCGATATTAAATTATAATGGCATGTAGCTGGACAAAACGAATGAAGCAGAACATCTTTTTTTAGGAACTACCTTCACGTGCAGTTCTCAGAATTGAGTCCCAAATCAATGAGTTGGAAAATGTTGCACTGTTTAATTTTCATAATGGGGTTTAGCTTTTCGTTACTTCTCGACGTATTGTACATACCCAAATTATAACTTTGGAGGAATAAATGCTTAAATTTTGCAGTTTATGTCCTAAACTATAAGGACATATTTCATACTGCATACTACTAATCTACTGCTGGCCAGTCACTATTACCAAAGAACGCAGTTCTCCACTCTCTTCGCATTCCATTCTTCCTTTTATCCAGGTCATGTTTCCTACTCCATAACATTACGATAAAAACTATTTATAACTTTCCTAAAGACGAATTTCTTCACAAGATACTCTGTGCAACATAAGAACAATTGTACAACTTTATAGTTTGTTTATAAACAATGTAAATTGAAAACATTTCATATTTAACTTTCATGGAAAAAAGTTTCTCTCAAAAGAAACATAGAAACAATGACGCAAGGAAATGAATTGAAATTTCCAACTGGAATGACATATGAAAAAATGGCATTGTAACTATTACAACATTTGTGACAGAATTTCCAAAATAGACACAAAGCAGATATGTCCAATTGGTTTATGGTAAATGGTCATAAAGATTGTTGTCGTCAATGGCGAATAAGTTGATTGTGATTCAGTTTAAGAACATTAATGGCGGCGTCGTTTAGTTGACGTAAAGGGTTGGTGAGTAGTTCCTTGCTATGGCGCCTTTATGTAGTGAACAATTAATAAAAACGTAGATGACATAAAAACTTTAAGGATGAACATTTTCTGTAGCGGTACAAAATTAAATGTTTAACACTGTACCTTTTATCTATAACCATTACGCCAGAAGAAATAAAATGCTAAATTTATTTTTATTTTACCACAGGAGTAGTTAGTATCTTAGACAGACTTCGTTTCAGCACTTGCTCAGCCGATTGAACCAAGTCCGCATATCTAGATGGTTGGTAGACAAGATTACTCAAATAAAACTGCACTGATCCATATAGAAGTTTACCAGTAAAGTGGATAATGCTTTTCTTGTACTACTTATAAAATTGGTTAGATAAATAAGTTTGTCACGGATAACTTGAAAAAATAACGCAGTACAACATTGATTTGGCACTCAATTCTGAGAACTGCACGTGAAAGTAATCCCAAAAGACGAAAAAGAGTGATCACGCAGATGGAATTGATCTGAGATCGTCTTTGGCGGAAGTAAATATAAAGGGCGATGGCGCAGATCAAATTGATCTGGGATTGTCTTCAGCTAGGAAAACAGCAGCGGGCAATAGTGGACGATTGGTTCAGAAGAACGTGCCGTAATCAATAATAACCAGTACAGAAATTTCAGTCAGGTAAACTGACTGATAAATACCATCACCCAATATAAGATATTGTTTAAGTTTTGAGTTATTGAAATTAATAGATTTTTAAAATAAAATAACTTGTGTATTATTTTTTGTCTGCATCTAGAGCAAAAACATACAAAATTTGACCTATTTGTACAGAAGGCAGAATGTGTCTGATTTTTTTTTTTTCGTAAATCAACGTTCAATGATCGCTTACCTTGGCAAAAATTTTCTGAATTCAGTGTACATACAAAAATGATACGTATGTAAAAGGGGAAATGTCCCATATATTTATGTGAAGGGGTGTGCCAAAAAGTTAGGGTTGCTGAGGCTTTACCTCCTATTACAAGAAAAATTAACTGACCAAATTTGATTATCCCCCCAGGTGCCGGTTTAGAAGTTATGGGAGAAATATTAATTTTCCAGACAAAGTCATTTTGTATGGGAGGTACCAGAAGGGGTGATCCGATATAGTCCATATTCATTCCTGATTAAAATCTTCATAACCGTACACCTTACGCAAAATTTTACTGAATTCAGTGTACTTACAAAAAATATATGTATGTGAGACTATGGGGGTGGGTTCGGTCATTTGTATGGGAGGTACCAACAGGGGTGTGTCAAATAGTTAGGTTTTCTGAGGTTTTGCCTCCTATCAGAAGATACATTTACCGATCAATTTTCATTACCCTCCAAGTGTACGTTTGGAAGTTATGAGAGAAATATTAATTTTCCAAAAACTGGTAATTTTGTATGGGAGGTACCAGAAGGCGTGAACCGATATAGTCCATGTTCATTCCAGAGTCTAATTTTCACAAGCGATCATCACACGCAAAATTTAAGTGAATTCAGTGTACCTACAAAAAAGATATGTATGTGAGACTATGGGGTTGGGTTCGGTCATTTGTATGGGAGGTACCAGAAGGAGTGTGTCAAATAGTTAGGCTCTCTAAGGTCTCGCCTCCTATCACAACATAAATTTATCGACCAACTTCATTACTTCGTTGGAAAGTTATGCGAGAAATATTAATTTTCCAAAAATAGGTAATTTTGTAAGGTAGGTACCAGAAGGCGTGAACCGATATAGTCCATATTCATTCATAATTCAACTTTTCATAAGCGAACATCATACGAAAAATTTGAGTGAATTCAGTTTACTAACAAAAAAGATGTGTATTTATGTAAAACTATGAGGGTTAATTCGGTCATTTGTATGGGAGGTACCAGAAGGAGTGTGGCAAAGGTTTCGGTTTTCTTAGGGTTTGTCTAATATTGCAAGATAAATCATCTGGTACCAGAAGTGGTGGGGCTATTCAGCCCATTTACAATCCCATAAGTTCGTTTCGAAAAATATTAATACTGGTAAATTTTCATACCGATTCGTTAAGGATTACTCGAGTTATCCTGCTGACCAGTCATCCAGCCAGCCAGCCAGACAGACGGACATAGCTCAATCGTCTTAAAAAGTCTTGAAACGAATTTGGTCTTAAGATACTTGTGGTCTAACTCATCTCCTTTAATGCGTTACACTTTTTTTCGTATCAAATAATATATACCCTCATCCCTAAGGGTGATTGTATAAAATGGATCTTCTTTATGGAAGCCAAAAACATAGAAGAGGTTCTGCTCTATTGAAACAGTTAAAGGCAAGTTAATGGAGTCAAATGAACTCGATGAAGAGGTGTATACCAGAGATCAGACCGCATCCGAACTTAGTAATTTCTATATGCAAGTGTTCGAAATATCGAACAAAAACTGATGCGGTGGAGTAAAGCTCTTTCTTGTGTTTACTTTTATTGTTGCAATAGTTTAGCATCGTATAAAAAAAAAAACATAAACAAAAATATGACGCTTTGTTGTGTGTGCTTGTTTTACGGTGGTGGTTTAGCACGGCAACGAAAAAACACAAACGAAAATAAGACAAAGAATAACAAGACAACTGCGCGTAGCGATGTGTCGTCGAGGCGATCGGGACCACCATTTATCACATTGATCGATTCGCTGTGGATTTTTTTGGAGACATTCTTTATATGTCAGGAAAATGCAATGAAAAAGTTCATTAGTTTTTTATACCCTTACTTGGAATACTTTGAATATTTTAGAGAAGAAGCAAAATTTTTTAAATCAATGGAACCTGATGTGGTTAGAAGTTATATGTGAAAAAAACCTGAATTTTGTCGGTGCCACCTCAATATTTATGGCGATTTAAGTTGGAGGTTTGATTTCCGACGCATTTAAAAACTTTTCTGCATAAACGGCAGTAGACCAAATCTTCGACAGTTCACCCATCTTCCTTTTATATTTCAGTCACAATATTTCACAGAAAACTCTTTTCCTTTCGCCATGGTGACAAAGAATAAGCACCACTCAAAATTTTGTCTAAAACAAATGTATGATCTGACATTTTAAAATTCATTTGTTTCTGTTGGAATCTGTCGGCCTAATAAACTTGTTTTAACATTTGTCGCCAAAACATAAGCAAAAAAAAAGAACGTTACAAATCGACAGCGAGGCGGTTAGTATGTTGGTGGCGATCTCACCGACGTCGTATTCTTCTTCGTAATATTTTTGTTTGTGTTTCTTCGTTGTCGTGCTAAACCACCACCATAGAAAAAGCTCACACAGCAAAGAGTAATTTTTTTGTTCATGTTTCTTTGATGCGGTGGCAAACTATCCCAGTAAAAGAAAACAATAAAACAAAAGGCACAAAAATATCCAAGCAGTTTGTTACCGCAGCTGCATAAACAGCGAGTACACCAGTAGGGGTGAAAACTCCTACCGCCGGAGATCACTGGTGTATACCAACCAAATTATACTGCCGACAAATGGAGATCGAAGTGCGGAAGGCGGGAAAGAGACAGGAAGTTGAGTCCCGCTACAGCGTAAAGCTGGGTGAGCTGAAGATACTGGAGTTCAGCGGAGAGAAAGAGGAAGTGAAACCGGAACGAATGCCACCAAAGTGCTTCTTTTCCATTACCATATACATTTTGATATTGAAAAATCCTACAATATCAATTAGTAGTCAAAATATTACTTCTCGTTCAAAAGGTTGAATTGTTTTGCGGTACCAACAATAATGTAATGTTTAGTATAAGAAAGGACCGGCATAACAAAAAATAACTCATTGCCTCCTAATCGACCAAGCGTCCATTATACCTCTACCACAATATGCTATTTCCATTTGTTCGATATGACCGAAAAATTCGATGTTCGCTAAAGTTTTCATAAGTTTTTGGCTACTGTTTTCCTTTCCTTTCTTATTAGGGTCACATGTAGTCCGCTATAATATTTTATTTTATTTCCGATTTACCCAACATTTGTATACTCGTGAAACGAAATACGCTTTAGAAGGCCGCCATTTCTATTATGTTGCTCATGTTTTGTTTTTTACTTTTCAAGAACTTTTTTGTTACTGTGTTTGTTTGGCAATTTACAAGTGGTGTTTCTTGTACATTTGTTTCTTTGTGTGCGACACCAGAAACTGATTTTCCAGTTTTTCAGCCGTATATTTGTATTGTGGTTATGTTACATTTGATTGGCTGTTGCAATGTGAGAGCCGTATGTATTGTAGTATAGTCGTTGTAATACAATTCGTTAAATGAACAAAACTTTTAGTTTTGACAAGGATATTTGTTTGGTTTTCTTTTTGTTTTTTTTTTTACTTTTTTTCTGGTGTCTTTGAAAATTTATTATGGTTATTTTCGGGTTTGCGTTATTCAGTTGCTTCCTTGAACATTTGTTTTGTCACTAAGGTCGTACATCGTTTATTGTTAAGTGGTGGTGGTGTTGTTGTTTTATTTGCGATTTAAACAGGGGATTTATTTATGCCGTTGCCAGCTTTGTTTAGCCAACAATGTTTAAGTTTTAGTTTTAAGGTCTTTTTATTAATTTACAAGAAATTTCCAAAATCTCGTGGTTAGAGGAGGGACAATCATTAAAAATTCCAAGAAAGTTTTACAAAAACAAACATAAGGAATGTTGTGTGTACTATCTGGTGAATACTTGAAACGTTAACGTTGTTATTAACATGCATAACAACTTCTCACAGAAATTATTGTATTGTTGGCAACATAAATAAATAAATTGATTGTGGTCTTACTGTAAAGATACTGTGACAGAAGAAGAATTTGAGAAATCGCTTGTGTCTTTTTGAAGATTTTAAAGTCATCTGAAGTTTGTCGAAGTATGTGTAATTATTTTGTAGGTTTAGGGAAGGTTAGTATGGTTTCATATACAATAGATGAGTGGCTTTTTATGAAATAGGGGGAAACATTTAAATAAGTAAATATTTTCGAAGTATTCTGTCGGTAAGGATGTTTCAAGCAATAACTAAACTTAATTTAGTTTTTAAAAATGCTGTAAGTTTAAGTTAATTGAAAAGAAAAACTGAAAATTTTTTAGCTGTTGTAAGTAACATATTGTTGGCAAGGCATCAAGCAAATGGACTATCTCATTTTTTATCTGCCATATTCCTAATAAATTAAAATAAGCACAGATATTTCAATTCGTTCTTTATGACTTGGGTTTAAGCGTGTGTACCTGAGTTAGTCCGATCAGGCGGTAGCATGTCGCCAACCACTAGGCAAGTATAGTTAAACTTTTCGCTTAGTTTTTCATTCTTCTGCATAATTGTAGAGAACGCCAAACACTTTGAGGATTGTACTAAACTGACCTAGTATCTTCACCCTGAATTGGAATTTCTCACCTCCCAGATCGGCTGTTGCACTGTTGTTATTGAACCATAAATTTAGAATATTGGAACGATGTACGTATGATTACTACAAAATGCGCATAAAATTGATATAACTCATACGTTGTATATACATATGTAGCGAGTTTACATATGGTAGCGAGTTTACATATGGTACTCGCTACATATGTATGTAAACTCGCTAAATATGTACAGAACAGTTTTTGGGTCAGTATCAACAGCAATGACCAGTTTTCCACTTATCAGAGATGAGACAGCTTTTAGAGTTCTTGAGGAAATTTTATGAAATATACGGTAAATTAAATTTTATTTTTAAGATTTCATTCGAAAAAATTAGTCCAGCTTGACTTGTTAAATAGATATATTAATAGATATTATTTATTTAAGACTTAGCTACAATTATGATAAAGAATGAAATAAGAAATCATCAATGGTTCTTGATTTATAGCCAATAAACTAAGCGAACGATCATCACAAGGTCATTTGGCATGGGAACGCCAAACTGTTTGGGGGTTTTACTATACTAACCTAGTACCCTCACCCTGACCTGGAATTTCTCACAGCCCATAAATCCATAATAAATAGAACGTTATGCGTATGATCCGTATTAAATTAAAAGTGCTCATACGTTGAACAAACATATGTAGCCAGAGCCATATGCAAACTCGCTACATATGTACAGTATTGTACTTGGTCAATATCGTCAATCAACACCAATGACCAGTTTTCAACTTATCAGAGATGAAACTGTCATTATATAGCCAGAAATTTTGACTTATTATAGGAGAAATCTCAAAGGTTCTTAAGTTGTAGCTGAAAAACTAATCGAATAAACATCAAGATAAGGTAAAAATATGAAAGGCCATTTGGCCAGGGAAAGCGAAACTCTTTGGGGGTTTTACTTTACTGACCCAGTACCTTCACCCTGACTTGGAACTTCCACCCCCAGTTTGTCTGTTGCACTGTGTTATACAAAATGTCATATGATTCCCTAAGAACTTTGTTATTAAACTTTGAATGAACCACTGAAATTGCGGTTGAATCTCGAAATCTTTGCTATGACCCTTAAAAGCAATCACTGACATTTACTTTCAATGATAATTCCAGTATAATGTTGGACACGGCTACGCCGTAGATGGTATAGTGCACCGATAACTCACCAGCTAGGAGGATATACATCATTTGATACAACCAAAAAGAGTAACACATCGAAGGAGTCACTTTAGACCCCAAGTTTCTTTGAACCAAATTTGATTTATGACCTTTTAAGTCGTTTGAGCCATGTCCGTCTGTCTGTCAGTCTAGCTGTCTGGCTGGTACACACGATAACTTTTGAAAGACGCAACCAAATGATTTGAAACTGTACTCGAGTTAAAATTTGCCAAAACTACTAACGGTATTGCAAATGGGCTACATGGCCTCGCCCCTCCTGTGACCTCCCATACAAATACATCATTCCGCCCACTTTAGAAATCGAGTAATAATATCAATACACCCAACGGGATCGTTCCCAAATTCTGTATTTAGTAAAGTTATAACAGAATAAAGTTTTGGAAAAAAATTGGAAATCTAGCCACACCCCTTCTGGTACCTTCAATACAAATGTACAAATACGCCCACTTTAAAAGCGAGTAATTATATCAAAACACCCAAAGCGATCGTGCCCAAATTCTGTATTCTGTTAATTTATGACAAGACAAAGTTTTGGAGAATAAATTGGAATTATAGCCACGCCCCTTTTGATAATTCCCATACAAATGTATCATTACTCCCAGTTTAGAGATGGATTAATAATATCAATACATCCAAAACATTATCGTGCCCACATTCTCTATTTAGTGAAGCTAAATCAAGATATAGTTTTGGAGAAAATACGTCTAGCCACGCCCCTTCTTGTGCCTCCCATTCAAATGTACCACAGCCAATTTAGAAATTGAGCAATAATATTAATATACTAGAAAATTGTATGTATTTTTAAGGGTTAGGGTATATATAAATCGGGTTTCCCTACAGGAACTTTCTTACTGATTACATATTTCTTTCTAGCATTGCAAACAGCAATTTACGTTTTGGTTTCGAAGTCTGGAAATCGTAGCTGATTGTTTCAAAAAATTGTTTGGTTTTTTTTTTATAAATGTATAATATTAAATATTTCTCCACTTTTCAAAAATTCTTCTCCAGTAATTTCATTATTATAGATATTATATGTGTAAATCAATTCGTGTCTCTTCGAAGTGCCAAAATAAAAGTTAATTTCTGAATATTTTAAAAAAATAATTACTCTCACTATAACGATTCACATTTAATACATTTTCCTTTTTTTTCAGGAATTTATAAATTGCTAATAGCAATTTAACAGAATTATAGTTTCTTTGAACTGAAACTTTCAACAACCACTCACAACTTCGTGTGATTTCCCACAAATGCCTTTCAGCCATTTGGTTAACCTTCAGTGGCTTCATGTAACAATTATCCTTCGTGGGCAGCAATTACATTTTAATTCAAGGATATATTACATAACAATATATTTATAACCTACCTAAGCAAATGGCATATAAAGTAAAATTACATACACATAAATACACATAAAACCTACATATTGGACATGCTGTAGGAATACTATATTTGTGTTGCCAGGCATACGTCACAAGTATTTGGCTAGCTGTAGTTTTTTAAGCTTTAAATATAAATTAATAATCGAATTTTTCAATGATGAACTACTTAAAAGTATCATTGAAAGAAACTATATTCACTTTACGACCTTTATTTTAGTTTGCTGGGATATCAAAACTGTTAGCCCAAAAAAGAATGTACCTAAAGTTCATTGTTAAATTGCAACGAAACGAAAATCGGCTACACATTAAATTGTACATAACAATTTCGTTGGAAATAAACTCATTATTATGGATTTTCCATAAACATGCCACCGCAAACTTTCTCGCCCCACTACACTTTTCATGCACAGTATTTTTCAAATAACGGAGGTCATGACCTCTGCTATTATAAAATGCACCGCAAACGTATGCGAGTCAACGAAAACGTTCATTCGCACAAATCCTCGCGGAGAAAGGTTATGTGGAAAACCATATACGGCTAGAAAAAACTATAGCGTCCATTTTGTTCACAATGCATTGATTTTTTTTGTATTTTAAGAATATTTTTCTAAAGGAAGAGCTATAGCGTGTTGTACTGGATGTTTCAGTTTTAATTAGGTTTGCATGAGCTTCGACTAATTGAATTTGTTTGTCCACAAAATTAGCTGTTTATATTAAAAATTGTGGGCAAAGTGAACAGCATTTTGATACCACAAACACATAGAGTGTAAAGTTTGATTTTAATTATAATTGAAAGCATGAAATTAATCTGCTATGGAGTGAGGGAACTGAATTCCACGAATTGTTTGATGTCTCTAATGGAAAACTAATCAACATTTAAGCCTTTGACAAGTGGTAAGATACGAATAGCAAATGGCTACAAACAAAAGTTGTCTTTCTAGTCATTGCTGTGGGACGTTTAGAAAAGGATCTTATGTGTACATAAACGTTAACATTACACAGTCCAACACATGATTTTGGGACTCAATTCTGAGAACTGCACGTGAAAGAAGCCACAAAAGGAAGAATTACTGCATCATTCGTTTTGTCAAGTTACATGCCATAATAATTTAATATCGATTTGAAGTTAGTAAGTATCGTATAGGGGTATTTGTCACGTTTTAGGCTCTTCTGTTTGGTGGTGGCGTATGACTATATGGTGGCGTATGATTATCATAAGTAATATTCTACGTTATTCATACGCTAAGGGGTACAACAGTTTTTGTAACTGCTACAAAATAAACCCAGTTCAAAATCATTTGATGAATGAAAAAGTGAAACTGTTGCTTATATAGGAAAACATTATATGAGCAGTTTTAAAGAATTGTAATTTCTAAATTTTTTCAGCTAAATCGGACTATTGCCTCTAGAGTTATGTCAACCAAAAGAGCCTATAACGCGGCAAATTCCCCTATACGATACTTACTTACTTCAAAGCGATATTCAATTACCATGGCATGTAACTTGACAAAACGAATGATGCAGAATTTCTTCTCTTGGGGCTACTTTGACGTGCAGTTCTCAGAATTAAGTCCCAAATCAATGAGCTGAAAAATGTTGTACTGTGTTAGTTAAGATGAGACTAAAATATATGTATTTACCATGTAAGCTTTATTTTTTATGTAGTTTATCGATTTGTTAAATGAGCAATCCATATGGAAGAACATGTCCTGCCTTACCAGATACTGTCAAACCGCTTGACTTTCACTGCGTACCATTACAAATTTAGTGGATTGCCATTTTATACTACCCATAAAGCAACTGATTTATTTGCTGCCCCTCGTCTCTCCTCTCTCTCCCTCCTTCCCTCCCTCTCAACCTCCTTCGCCTTCATTCCCAATTCGAAACAAATTAAAGCATAAAACATTTCTAATCACTTTCGTCCGCAATCAGTTACAAGTAATCTCTTCCATTGCAATTTCTTCTATGACCCGCTTGTTTTGACGCACACAAATGCACTCGAAATGTTAAATTGCAATTGTTGAACTGAAGTGACAACGCTTCTGCTTGAACAGCAAGCAAATGAAACTGCTCAAATGTTGGGAGTTAACAACCTCAAGCGTATAATCAGCATTTAAACTTTCTACTCACTTCAGTGCTCTTAGCGCCGCCATCACTCCATAGCTCTTACACACATACACACACACACTTTTGCCATTGTGTTGGCTACGACTGCATGGTAATATGTATATTCCCACGTCACGTAGCATACATATATGGTGAAAGAAACCAAATGGTAAATGGTGTTGCAGTGTAAATGCGTTGGGTTGTACGACAATCGACTGCAAAAAGAACATTCAGTGATTTCAGCGTTGATACGGCAAAAACAAAAAAACAATATCCATTAACCTTTTAAAGGAGACACTAGTATGGCAACAATAATTTGGTGGAAATTTCACTATTTTTGGAAATTGAGGAAGCGAATAAGGCCGTGTCTTAAAATGCAAAATTAAGAATCGCCAGGATGTTGTCTTTGGTGGCAAGTTTGACATCGATGTTTTCAAATAGGACTTCTCTAGTTTTTACCTTAATAGGTATCTTTTTGTAACATTCAAAAATTATCTGTAGTACACAGCTACATAAGATAAGATAAAGCTATGTAGATTGATATAATTTTTTATATTGATTCACACTCTTCAAAAGCCCTCCATGCCACTGTTCGTTATCTCTCTCTATCTAGCTATCTTTACTACTTGTACTCCTTTTGTTTTTTTCGCACATTCACCCCAAACAATAATGGAATACTTGAACTATTCTAGTTTCACTAGCATTACGTTTACACTTTTAACAGCTGTAAGTGGAATACGTGTTAAACACGACAGTGTATCTGTATCATCAGCAGCATTGTCGTTACTACTGCTGCCACCACCACCAACACCTATCTTTTGCTATAGCAGCTACACTAGAGTATCTACATGTTGCACTCTAAGGCGATAGGTATCGAGAGCGCATGATGATGCACTTCATATGATGGCACAATGTTTGCAGTATTTACGCGGTGTTTAGTTAGTTTGAAGTATAGAATAAATTGTTATTTTATTGCATTTGTATGACATCATATCATAAAATTACAAAAAAAATTACAAAGTTTAGTTTCACACTCTCATTTTTATGGCACACGTTTGTGAACCTTGGTGCGTTCGTTCGTTCACATTTGAAGTGATGGAGAAATGGTGGAGAAGTGGAGTTATGAAAAGTTATATGGTATTTGGTAGAATTTTTTGAGGTAAACAGAAAGATAATAAGGAAATAAATATTAATTTGAGAATACTTTTAATTTTATGTTATACTTTATAATGAAGTTTGGCCTTATTTAAAAAATCTACTAAAATTTGAAAATCTAGTATTTGAAGTGCAATAATATGTTAAGGGAGTGAAGTTATTTATATCTTAATAATGTGTATATCATAATGTCATACATCGACCGTTGTATCATGGCTTGATAATGCGACTATAGTGGGTGCTTTAAGCTCTATCACAGCCATCTATATTTTTCTTTAATCGCCGGCCCATCGAAGTTGTCCACAGCTACTTATGACTAGACTAGTCAAGTAAATGCTTTTGAAACAGATGCTGTTTGGGTTTGTCGTGAAACTGTAAGTCCCGCTGTCTGAGTATAAAAAATAATGCGAAAAGCTCTCCCAAATCTTGCTCGTTAGATGCAGAGAGAAAATTAGTATTTTTTATGGGCATATCGTCCTTGTATACGAAGACACAAGGAAAAAAGATAAGCTTACTTGCATAAAGGTCATTTACTATGACACGAAATATGAAACAACTTACCATATAACAATCTCTTCTTTAAATTATTCAAATTACCAAAATTTCCAAAAGTTCCTGCAAACCATTGAAAACGGAATGCATACATTTTGATAAATATATTTTTAATTTACTGGGGCTCAAAGTAATGTATATAACATCATACACCCTTTACCTTTTCTATTTGCGAAATATTGCCTTACTAATCACTTCAAAGTGTCAGCCTTTAACTTCAACTTGCACACATTTTGCCCTCTTTCATTTTACTTTAAATTTAACAAATTCAACAACAAAAAAAAACATACCACGATTCTAAAACTGAGTGGCAAAAAAAAGCTGTAACTGACAACTATTACATTTGCAATTACTCGTATATTTGATTTAGTGTCATTCACTTATCGTCAACAATTTGAAATTGAAGTTGCGAGAATATGCTGATGATAGTTTGCATTTAGTGCTGACGATGCAACAGTCATGTTGATGTTGAAAATAATGTTGTGTGATGTGTCGATGTCGTTGATGATGACGATGATGATGTCGTTGCTGTTACTGATACTGATGCTGATGTTGTCAATGAAAACATTGCCAACATATCTAGATCAAACTCTATTGCTTTCAGCAATTACATCATTTTCCATCAAAATTAAATTAAATGAAAAGGAAAGGAAAGGGTGTATGCACTTGTTTTCAAATTGAAGTAGCTTTAAATTAAAATGAAATTAGCGAATGAATTTGAGCAATGACTGTTGCTGGTGCAACTCGTTGTTAGATGGAGCGGCGTTCTTGTAAGAAGGACAATTAATGTATTGGAAGATAGGAACATGTTTGTATAACACCGAGCGATACTTACTGGGGGTCCTGGAAATGTCTTTATAATTCTGAAAACTGGCACGAAACGAAACAAAACTGTAAACAAGGTTTTTATTTTCTGGTTTAAAAGGACTTCAAATTTTAAAGAATACAATTATTTTACAATTAGTCGTAAATTTTCTGCCAATCCTATTAAGACGATATGGATACCAAATACTAAAAAATATCTTAAATATCTAAAATGTAAATGATGACAAGACTACAAAGTAAATGATCGTTCATACAGTATAGTTATGTGCATCTCTAGTGTCGTAAACATATTTATAATCAACGATGAGTGTTATTAGGTTATATTATTTTTATCTAATACAAAACATCAAATTAAATTTCAAATAATTATAAAAAGAATAGAAAACTATAATTGACTATGAATGTCATCTGACCCCTCATTTTTGTCTACAACAATTTCGCAGTAAAATTCAACGAAAAGCTTCTTAAACAGCTGACGTTCGCATTCCTTTATAAACAGTTAGGTGTCACTACTAGAATCTAAAAATTTAAGGTGTTTTTATTCACAATAGCAAGATAACACCTCATTCATGAGTATAAAGTAACATTTTCACAGAATGTAGCTATGTGTTCGGTTGTAAAAATAGGGTACATGATATATCAAGTGGGCGTATCTCATGAACTACCAGTGGTATGGAGATCACAATGTGGTACTGATGCACAGTAGTCGTCCCCATTGGCCAAAAATACAAAAATTAAGTCAAAATTCAATAGATTTTGCTATTTCAAATTATTTTTGTTTTTGCCTTGTAAAGAGAGGTATTAACTATTATTTAAAAGAATTAAAAACTTCTCAGGTTTCTGTGTCTATTTTATAAAATTAATTTATTATATGGCCTATTTCGGTACTAATTCGTGTGTAGTCTTGAATTTCACTTATAGTTTTAGTTGCGAAGTCAATCTAAGTTAACAACCAAATTTGTTGTAGATTGTTAACAAATATTTACAGATTATATTATGTAAATTTCAGCTGCGGAAATTTGCGGATTGTTGAGGACCGGTCGTGGCATTGTGGTTAGAACACGCGACTTCTATGCGGGAGATCACAGGTTCAACTCCTGGCTCCAGTCACCTTAAAAGAAAAAAAAAATGTTTCTTTCATTGTCGGCTCCCCTCGAATGTTGTTGACAGCAACTTTGCAGTATTAAGCGTCGATTCAATCGTAGTGTCTAGTAAGAGCTTCTCAAACAGTGACGTTCGCATTCGTCGATAAACAAGTAGGTGCCGTTAGTTGTGAATCTAAAAATAGAAAGCGTGTTAATTCACAACAACGCGAGAAGCTATCCCTTACCTCATTCATGGGGTGCAAAGGGAAATTAAGTTTTTTGAGTTTTTCGAGTTATCTTCAATAGAAAAAAGCGGCCTCACCGTTTTCGGTGTCATTTTTTTGATTGTGTACTCTAAGAGAGGTCCTTGAATTCTTTGTCCGACATTGACCAAATTGTAGATTTAGTCATAGATTGATGGAATCAATGGATATGCCAACTTTGGTATGCTTACTATGAAATTTAAATTTTCAGGATCTAGGAGAGGACCTTGAATCCTTTGTCCGACATTGACCAAATATTAGATTTAGTTATAGATTGATGGAATCAATGTATATGACGACTTTGGTGGGCCTACTATGAAATTTAAATTTTCAGGATCTAAGAGAGGTCCTTGAATCCTTTCACAGATTTGAACCAAATTTTAGATATTAGTGTCATTAAAAGAGACTGTAAGATGTGCCAAATATTATTCACCTATGAAAACTCCTTTTATTTTTGGCCGCTCTTTGTATGAAACGGCAACCACTGTGGCCCAAAATCCACAAAAAGCCCCGCAACTGCCCCGAGATCGCCCCTAGAGTTTTCAAATGTATGACCTACCCCATTCATATGTCCTCCTTACATTTTTCCCAAACATTCCTATCCCCCATCTTCATTCCCTAAGGGGGCTCCCATACAGAATTTTTTTTTGTCACACCGCTCTTACTACCCCGTAGTCGACGTAGAGGGGCAAAATCTATGACCGATCCCCAGTCATATTTCCATCGTCGTTTAGAGTGCATTTTGTATGGGAGCACTCTTAGGGGGTGAAAATACTAGGGTCAGTCATACATTTTAGCCCTCTAGGAGACACCATGAGAGCAGCAGAAACTGATTTCATAAACAAAATTGTGAAAATAAAACAATTTAACGGAACACCTTAAGGGTTAACGATACAGGGTAAGATGATCTGAGAAACTGCTGAGGTTGCAAAAATATCGGGTGTAAGTCATACGTTTGACACCTCTAGGCGCACATTTAGAGCAGCTAGAGCGGTGGGAGCAAATTTTATGAAAATTTGATCTTTGTATTGGAGCCCCCTTATGGGTTGAAGATGGGTATATTTGGGAAACATTTTGTGAGCGGAAAATTACATACAACATACATTTGAACCCCCCTGGGTTGATTCAGGGGCAGTTGCGAAGAGATTCTAGTTAAACACCGGGGGCTCGATTTTGATTTTAGACCCAAGGTTTCTTGGGCAGATTTTCTTAAAATTTATCGTAGATTATGATTTTGATAACTGCCTGGTGTACTTTTTTACTCCATACAAATTGACCCACTGTAATGAGCATGCTATTTGAAACCAAGTTGGGAAAAAGAGCCGAGACGCCGACCACACTCGTCAATATTTGACTATTACATATACACTGTATCAATTTTCAGTTAAGAAGGATCAACTTTTGCAAATCATCAACCAGAAACGCAATCAGGCAACACACACGCTGAGGGAATGAGGGAATGACGCAAATGACTAACGTTTATTACAATGGGTCCATATGGACTTAAGTGCCTGCATACCAACCATCCAACCAACTTCCATCCCAACGGTCAACAAATTCAAACTCAAGTGCGGTAAAGACATCTATCTGAACGGTCAGGAACTTCAACCTCAAGGGCTGCTGAAACATCTGAGCAAAGAGAATTACATTTCACAGCAGAAAGGTTGCGAATCTCAGATTCAAGATTTGTGGAGAAACCTTAGATTCGCGAAATATGTCTTAAAAGGGAACGAGTACGAGCATCAACATCAAGGGCTGCTGAAACATCTATACAACGGGAAATACGGCTTAGGAATATTGTTAATCCTTGAATAAACAGAAAAAATAACAACATTTTGTTTCATTAAAGTTTGTGAATGCAATAGCATATAATGTGGCTTATGACAGTGACCAATGGAAAGTGTGAATAATTTTTATGTTATTGTTCTCATTTGGTTATACCATCACCCTTAGGGATGAAGATATATATAATTTCATACGATAAAAAGTGTAACGCAATAAAGGAGACATGTAATACCCCAAGTATCTTAAAACTAAATTCGTTTCAGAACTTTTTAAAGCGATCCATCCATGTCCATTTGTGTGGCTTGGTATCTGACTGGTAGGCTAACATGACTAAAACTTCACTGATCATTATGAAAATTTAGCAGCATTGCTATTTTCTAAAACTCATTTATGGGATTTATATATGCAGAATAGTTTCACCCCCTCTGATACCACACATAAAAAATGAACTATTTTTGGAAAATAATATTAAACCCATAACTTGCAGATGGACAACCAGTGTATATTTAAATATGATCTGTTTAATTGTAGCGTAATAGTAGAAAAACTCCTTATAAATCTGAAACATTTGCCTGACCCCTTCTGGCACCTCCCATACATATAACCGAATTCACCATCGTAGTTTTACATATATATCTTTTTTGATATTACGCTGAATGCTCCACGTTTACAATTGTCTCAGATCCAATTCTTTGATCCTGAATTCCCTTTCCTACATAAAGTTTATTAGTTTCATATATTAAATTTACGTTAAGTGTATCAAATGATACATCAAATTCGGCTTACGATTAGTTTCCTTAACCATACACCTTTACCGATAGTCATCTTCACTAACTTCTTCTTTTCTGACTACAATCAATACTCTACTACACAATACATTGTAAATAATGCAAACAAACACCTTATCTCATATACAAACACTTATATTTACCAACTAAGTACTTCATAATAAATATGACTCTTGCAATTACTTTTACTACACTTGTACATACAACCAACGGGCACATGTCAATATTGCATGTATCATATTACCAAGATTTATCGTCAGAAGCGTTTATGTTCTGATACTCGGAAAGTATTTATGGATATCATCATCTGGCTGAGTGATTACATGCACAAGACACGGCAGACGATAAACATAATGAACTCTAACATTTTATTAATTCCGCCCCCATCAACACAAACACATCACCACAAAAAAAGCTTAGCCCATAACGGCAGCATATTTTATTGCTGCAACCGTTGTTGGCAGTAGCGCAGCAGTAGTTACATTATATTACCCGATTTTATAGCAACAAGCAACACAACATTATGATGGTAAAATTGCACTGCATCGGCAGCACAGTACAGCAAGGCAAGGCAAGGCAAGTAATCGGTGTAATGATTTCGGCATAAACTTTCAACAGCACAACATCACTTTACCATACATACACAAACACACACACAAAGTTACTTCAGCACTGTGATTTATACTCACTTTTGATAAAGTGTTCATTTTTAAGTCATGGCTGATGGGGGATGGGGGTATTTGTAATCCTCGCTGACTGATTAGCCCAGTCATTAAACTATTCATCATCACAACTAGTTGTGATTTGTTGCTCTGTGTGTTTAAGTTGCTCTGGGGGCGCTAATCAAATATTTAATAGAATGATTATATGTTATAAAGTTAGCTGAATTACGCAGAGTAATAAATCAAATGAGTTAAAGATGTTGATGAAATTGTATGAGATTAGTTATAGGGTATGGCTTAGTGGGTTTTGTGGGGAATGAACTTAATTAATAATACTAAGTGCATCAATGCACATGTATTGAAATTCACCTAACATAGATGTGAAACTTTGATGTTTCGTTATGAATACTACAATTGCAATCAAAGCAGGCCACAGCATTCAAGTAATTTATATTTGCTTGCCTACTTTTACTAAAACTGAAATGAATGAATGAAAAACATATTTTTAAATTAAGCAGCGATTTCAACGACATTGCCGTATTTCTGGAAATAACAAAAAATACGATTATCATTAGTATGAACTCTACTTTGTAATGTCCTTTAAAATAAGCAAAGATTACCATAGCAATCAACTTCTCATTCTCAAATGGTAGCAGAAAAATAAATGCATCTATCACTAGCCGCACGTAGAAAATTCTATTCTATCTAATTCTAAGCGCTTTGGTCTTTGGCGCTCCGTAGTTAGTTCGTTACACCAATCTTAGA
Source organism: Muscina levida (assembly GCA_964034835.1). Classification (NCBI taxonomy): domain Eukaryota; kingdom Metazoa; phylum Arthropoda; class Insecta; order Diptera; family Muscidae; genus Muscina; species Muscina levida. Next base: position 181,564,643 of record OZ035880.1, on the reverse strand, counting down.
TAACAGCTCTTTCTACTGTTCCGTACAACGAAGTTTTGGACCCTCCTGCGCCTACCACCGAAAACTTTTCGACTTTTATCCGTTCGTACAACGTGTCCAAAATATTGCGCATTCGGTCTATGTAAACGCGCTTGACTACGTCGATATCGTTATGCAGCTCATACTTCCTTCGACGTTGGTACTAGCTGTTAACGATCATGGGTCCAAATATTTTGCGAAGTATTTTTCTCTCCAAGACTTCCACAATAGATTGAACCGCTTGTGTGATTACCCAGGATTCTGCACTGTAGAGGAAGACAGGTAGGATCAGAGTCTAGTAGAGTTGAATATTTGTTCTTCGAGAGAACGCATTGTCATTAAATCGCTTGCATAGCGCATAGCTTCGCCGACTGCTATTCAATGCTCGAAAAGGTTGCAGTAACATCCTGCCATCCACGGCCAATGAAATCATTATCATCGACACACGCGTGTGGCTTTTGTTGAAAATGGTATCATTCCTGTTTACGATGTTAAAGAGATCGCAAGGCAACCTATCGCCTTGTCAAAAGCCTCGCTTGGTAGTAAATGACTCAGTCAGATTTTTGCCAATTTTCACTAAAGACTTCGTGGGAGTCAGTGTCATCCCCCAAAGTCGCTTTAGCTTCACGGCGCTACCAAACTCAGCCATCGTATCTAATAATTTCTGTCGTATTGGACTGTCGAATACAGATGGTAGGTGTTGATCTGCATTTTTTTGGTTTTTCTCCAGGATTTGTCGTAGTGTGAATATCTGGTCGGTCGAGGATATACCAGGTCTAAAGCCACACTGATAGGGTCCAATCATGTTCGCCAGAATGGACTTTAGTCTATCACATAGCACACTATGCGATAGGTAAAAGGCTGATTCCACGATAGTTGGTACACACACTTGGATCGCCTTTCTTAAGCACAGGCTTTTGAAAACCTCGGCCGGCAGTCCATCGGCTCCCTCAGCTTTGTTATTTTTAAGCCATGCAATAGCCGTGCTGATCTCGTTTTGGCTCGGTGGTGGACATTCTACTTCAACGTCAATGATTGGTGTGACTTCGTCACTTATGCTGCCTTCGGGAACGAGTAGACATCGAAAGTGTTCCCTCTATATCTGCAGCACACTCTGAATGTCAGTGACCAGATTTTCGTCACCGTCCTTACAGTTGGGGACCATGTTCCAAAACCTTTGCTTTTTACCTTGTGGTAGAACTTTTCGGCTTAACCTCTATACCTGTGATCTTCGATATCCTGGATCTATCTCTCTCTTGCACAAACGCTTTTTTACCCTGAACAGGCGTTTCATCCCCTCGCTCCGTCATTACATAACGCTGCGACACGGCACGCGTCGCCTTTGGCTGCATTTCTGCCTTGTATGCAGCATCCATTTCCTCAGACATTACGCGACTTTTCTTATCACACCAGAGCCTGTCTGAGCGTTAGTTTTTATAACCCAATATGGTCATTGCGGCAGTGGTCTTAGAATTTGCAATATTGTTTGCAATAAGAGAGAGAGAGAGAGTTGGTTGAAGTAGACATTGGCTATCTCGTTGGTATGCAGCTTTGTGATGTATAGCTTCCTTGGCGTTTGATTACGAGTGTTTTTAGCACTAGTTAAGCGTGTGCGTGCCTTGCGTACAAAAAGGTGGTGATCCGAGTCAACATTTCCACCGCGCATCACACGCACGTCCATTGACATGTCTTCCATCGATAACAATGTGTTCAATTTGGGCTCTTGTCTTTTGTTCAGTTAATATCCGGGTTTCCTTGTGGATATCTTTATGCGGAAGTCTGGTTCCACTCAGCACCACTTATCACCACCACCGAATCTGACCGATCTGAACGACTGCTGAATGAAGAGCATCTCCGCTTTTTATTTTAGTAATGCCATGGGCAGGGCAGCGGTCATATATGCCATCCAGACGCTCACAGAATTCATGTGTAACGTCCTCATATTAGGCTTCCATCGGAGCATGTACATAAAGCAGCGTAACGAAAAAATATTTCGCTTTGATGCGAATGTTGGCTATTCGATCACTTTCACCGTTAAACCGCGAGGTTTCGTGTCATCCAAATTCGTGTCTTTCTGCATAGCAGCTGTAAAAGATATCATAGTTCTTTCGTTTTGTGCATCTCTGACCCGTCAATCTCATTTTCTGTATTGTGGTGATGTCAGCCTTGTATTTGTCGAGGACATCTACCAGTAGGATAGAAGCGCCATCTCTGTAAAGATTTTGGACATTCTAGGTGCGTTTCCTTATACATTTTTTCATCTTGTTTTCATAACAGTTTTTTTTATTTATTATAGTGGCTTAAAGCCACTAAGAGAGAGCTATTGTGTTAAGCTTCAGTAACTTCAGTTACCTAGTCCCTAAGAAGCATAGATGGTAGCATGCCATTTAGATTGCCCAACATTGTGCCTTCTCACATTTGCTACCACTGAACGGAAGTTCAGTCACCTGGCTCGAGGAACACATGACCTATCGTTAGTTATGAGCTGCTTTGGAACGTCTAAAGGGAGATTCTCGTTATTCCCAAGTGAATGAAGACCCGAAAACTCATATAAGAAAATCCTCTCCAGTAAAAATTTCTTAAAGTTTTACATTGAAGCTATTATATGTCATTACAGTATACTACAAATTAAATACATATAATCGATATATATTATATATACCAACGAGTAACGGAATTGACTAGATTTTTTATACTTTTCGAAATAGTAGAAAATTCCAATAATAATTCACAAAAAAATGGCTATGCAGTCCCGCTTAATGTCGTCACACATTGTTTTCAGACAACACGTGATTTCGCCCCTCGATGTGAGAAACATCTACAACATCACGTTTTCTCTAACAACACTATCGACAACTATTCTGATCTGATGTCAGTGTTTGGGCTTCTCTGGAATTCAATTAAAAGTCACACTTTGTTCCCACAGTCACAGACAGACAAACAGACTCTTGAAAGATGATTTATTGTCAGACGTTAATTGCTGCTGAAATGCAAAAATGAATTAAAACAATTAAAATATCAATTGTATTAATCATAAATGAATTTTAACGTAACAACATTTAATTAATAGCTGAGCTAGTAGTAGTAGTAAATTGTATACCAATTTACTTGCATCTCTAGGTATATCTAGATTTAATGAAAGCAATTTAAGTTTACAGAAATAGCCAAGGTATTAATAGTATATTAATGTTATATAACATTCAAGCGTTAGCAAATTAAATGAGAGGTGGCGTAAGGTGGTTGCAACGCACATGATGCATCCAGTAATGTTGCTGATGATGATGGCATTAAAGTACACCGTGTGGTTTTTATTGCCAGTCTGTTATTGTTCTTTTGAGTACACAAAGGGGTCATTGAAATCATTATCGTCAACATGATGTGAATGGTTGTCAACAACGAAACCAACAATGGACAGTAACATCATGGAAACGTTTGCCAGCATCACCGATATACGAGTAGTACACGGTATCAGCAGCCTTGCCATTAGGCTTAATATAGTCAGCTGTTCATCTCCATCTTGTACTATATGTAGGCTTGCCAGATGGTCGGAATTAGGCGGGATTTTCCAGACTTCTCGCGAAAATCCCGAGTCCCGAGTATTGAAGGGGTTCAGGGGAAAATCCCGACTTTTTAATATTTTCTATCTATACTTAGAATAATCAAAGAAACAACATATTAAAGAAGGTACAAAAAAATACTTTTCTCTTATGAACTAGTTGTGTGCAGATTCGGAATTGAATAGCGGTGACGAATGTGTGTTGGAATGAATATCTGAGCTCTATCTATACTTTGTACAAAATACTTTGCGAGAATTTTAAACGACCATATTAGCTCTAGAATCTCACTCGTGTACTATTGTCGAAGTACATGGCATAATCAATAAATTACTGAATAGCCTAGAAGTAGAATGGATGATAAGTTTTATGGTAGCAAAGCTAATTCTATAATACAAATGACAAAATATGGTCACATTTTTTTGCCAAATGTGGCAAAGAAAATCACTTAAAATTGTTTAAATTGATCTCACTTATATTTTCATTACAAATAAGTAACGCTCATTGTGAAAAAGTATTTAGTATTTTAAACAATTTATACACGAAAGATAGAAACCGAATGTCTTCAGATCTTATAAAGGCTGAACTAATCATAAGACTGCATATTGATAAAAGCTGTCAGGAATTCCAGTCATTTTTAGTGCTCTAGGCTTGTACCGGGATCCCGGGAATCTCGGAAACGGGTTTAGATGAAACGGACGTAACGAGATGATTTCCTGGGAATCCCGGGAATTAGCATTTTCCCGGTATTACCGGGATTCCCGGGAAATAAAAAATTGATTTTTACTTCGGTTTGTTAACCAAAGATGCACAGAATGGCCTGAAATTTTGCACAGTTCATAAACAGAGACTTCGTTGTATTCTTCCAAAAAAAATTATGCCATTTGATGGAACGATGTTCAAACGGGAAAGAAGAAATTTCTATTATTATCATACATTTGTATGAAATTATTCAATTTTCCGGTCTATCCCGGAGTATTGAAAAACGACATTAGTACAACATTTCCACGAATTTCCCGGGAAAGGACCGGGAATCCCGGGAATACCGTTTCCCGGGAAATGGGGAGTACTAGTCATTTTTAACAACTTACGAGGGAGTAAAACTAGTCAATTCTGTAAAAAATAACACAAAGTATATGTGGCAAAAATAATATTAGCTTATAGTGTATGTTTAAGTCATATCTGAATATTGTTATGTTTGAGTTTTTTTTTAATCCATTATAATAATGGTTGTTATCAGCATAAAACCGCAATAAGTTTTCAAATAATATTTCTTAATAAAAAATGTCAAAATCAATATAATATGATCTTTTCATTTGTCCCGACAAATCCCGCTTTTTAATCTCGGTTTTCCCGACTTTTCGAATTCGGTGCCTGGCAACCCTAACTATATGTAGTATTAAAAATTTTGTTTTCGACGACTCGGTCTTATGTGCAGGTATTTTGCAGAGTTACGTTAAACGCACATATATGTACGTTAATCGTGAGTTGGATCTCTTTTGCAAAATTGGCAAATTTGCCTTTTGTCAAATTGCTGATACAGCAGTTAAATTTTAATGTTGGTCACCATCGTCGTCGTCGTCGTTGTATACATTGCTATTCTGTAAAATTTAAATTTTGCCGAAAATTCTCACACGGCTGAAAATAATGCCACAGTGCATAATTTGTGCTTTCCTTAATATGGCTATAAATAACATAAATTATTAACGTAACGAGAGAAAATGAGCCACAAGGTGGGAGGGGAAAGCGAGAGTCACATATTTGTATGTATTTTGTTTCTGTTGTTGTTAATAAATCAAAAGGTAACACCAAATTGATGGTAAGCAAATATCAACACGTGCACAGTCATCTGAAATATATTGCAAACATATTGCCACTTATCAGTGATTTATATACGCGCAGATTTATGTTCACGACAAACACAATATTTGATGTCGTATATCATAGTGGTGGGTAAACATAACAAATCAAATTCAAAATCAGCAAATTTGTTTATTAATAATATATCCAAAAAAAACATTTAATATATTAGCTAAGAATGGTAGAACATTGGTGGAAAATGATTCTGCTTAAACAAAATGCATATGCAGATTTGTGTTTGACGGTGGAAACTATGAAATATTGGTTGTTATCAAACGAGAGGAAAATGTGTACGAGGGGATTTTCTAATTTATTCACCTGGGAATAACCAGAATCTCACCTAGGAGTTCCCCAAGTAGCTCACAACGTCCGACAGATCCCAGGCAATGCCATTGAACATCCGTTCAGTGGTAGCAAATGTGAGAAGCCGCAAAATTAGGAACAGGTAAGAGAAGTTACCCAATCTCAACACAACGGCTTTCTTAGTGGCTTTGGCAGACCCTAAAAATTAGCATCGGGCGCGGTGGCCTAATTAGACACTCTCCAATCTCTCTAAACAAAACCAACTATTATGAAAACTTGAAAAAAAGAAAAAACAAGAACCCTCCCAAATGGTGACGACCCCCGCAAACGTTATAAGGACCATGATTTACGGAACTCTCTACAGGCAAGGTGCCTCTATCCAACTGGCGGATGTCCTCGACAATACATGACTGACATCACCGCCGTACTGGAAATGTGATGGACGGGACAGGGATGCACACGTCGAAAAAACGGCGACATCTTTCATGGCTGCCATGCAGAAAGACACGAATTTGGATGTGGATTCATAGTCGGCACGAGACTACGTCATCTGGTCTCGCGGTTTAACCCTGTAAGTAACCGAATAGCCACTATAAATATTACATATTTTTACATTACGCTGATTTCACAGTACGAAATTTTTCAGCTCATTGATATGGGACTCAATTCTGAGAACTGCACGAGAAAGTAGCCCCAAAAGAAGAAGATCTGCATCATTCGTTTTGTCACGTTACATGCCATAATAATTTAATATCGATTTGAAGTTAGTAAGTATCGTATAGGGGAATTTGTCGCATTTTAGCCTCTTTTGCTTGACATAACTCGAGAACCACTAGTCCGATTCAGCTGAAACAAATTAAAAAAAAAAATAAGAACTACAACTTCTTTAATCAGTTCATATAAGGTTTCCCTACATATGCAACAGTTCCAATAAAACTGTTGTACTCCGTGGCGTATGATTTACGTGAAATATTACTTATGATAATCATTCGCCACCATATGACACCATAAGCAAAAGGGTCTAAAACGTGACAAATTCCCCTATACTAACTTCAAATCGATATTAAATTATTATGGCATGTAACTTGACAAAACGAATGATGCAGAACTTCTTCCTTTTGACGCTACTTTCATGTGCAATTCTCAGAAATGAGTCCCAAAATCATGTGTTGTACTGTGTTTGTGTATAGATCGCGACAAAAGACAAAGATAAGGACATTAAAGATGTATTCTATGAGCGCCAGGAGGAAATATATGACCGCTGCCCTGCACATGACAATAAAATTGTTCTGGTAAATTTTAATGCTAAAAGAGGAAGGGAAGATGCTCTTGGTTCAGTAGTCGGGAAATTTAGTCTGCACAACCGCACCTCCGACCAGGATAACCCCTGATCAAAGTACAAGAAACCAAATAGATCACGTGGTAGTTGACGGAAGGCATGTCTCGTGTGATGCGCGGTGCAAATATTGACTCGGATCACCACCTAGTTGCAGCCAAGTTACGCACGCGATTAAGCAGTGCTACAAACACTCCCAACCAAATGCGAAGGAAGCTAGGCATCACAAAGCTACAAACCACTGAGATACCCAAAGCCTACTCCAACCAACTGTCTCAATTACTGCCAACCAACCCCCTAATTCTAACATTCCCGACACCTAATGGCAGCATATTGCGAATTCTATGACCATTGCCGCAACGACCGTACTGGGTTATGAAAAATCACACTAAGAGAAGCCCTGGTACGATGAGGAATGTCGCGAAATGTGTTGCATACAGGGCAAAACTGCAGCCAATGGCAACACGTGCAGTAACGGAGCATTATAATACGAAGAGAAGGGAGATGACAAAAAGATATCGAAAGCTAAAGCGATAGAGGTGCAGCCCGAAAGTTCTACCAAAAGGTAAAAAGCAAAGGTTTTGAAACAGGACGAAATCACATAAATCATCGGCGATGGAGTAGACTGTCCACCACCGAACCAAAAATGAAATCAATTCCACGGCTTAAACACAACAAAGCTACGGGAGCCAATATACTGCCGGCAAAGGTTTTTAAAGACGCCGGCGATGAGTTGGAAAAATGCATGCACTAGCTCATAAACCAAATTTGTCTCAATGAATGCATGCCCCATGTTTGGAATCTGAGTTTTCTGTGCTTAAGACAAGCGATATATGTGTGTGTCCCACTTGTCGCGGGATCAGCCTTTTACATATCGCAAGGTTTTGTCTAGTGTGTTATATGAAAGACTAAAGCCCATTTTAGTGAACTTGATTGGACCTTATTAGTGTGACTTTAAACCTAGTAAATCCACGACCTACCAGATATTCCCAATTACGACAAATCCATGAGAAGACCCAAGAAATGCAGATCGGCACCTACCATCTGATCATCGACTACAAAAATCCATTCGACTGTCCGATACGACAGAAACTATTAGATGCTATGGCTGAGTTTGGTATTAACGCGAAGCTGATACGACTTTGTGGAATGCACTGACTGACACGAAGTCTTCAGTGAAAATAGACGCATATCTAACAGAGAAATTTTCTACCAAGCGAGACTTTAGACAAGGCGATAGTCTGTCCTGCGATCTCTTTAACATCGTAATGGAGATGACCATGCGGAAGGCTGCAGTAAACAGGATTGACACCATCTTCAACAAAAGTAACATATTGCTCGCGTATGCTGATGATATAGATATCATTTACCGAGGACTGCGGGGTGTTACTGCGGCCTTTTCGAGCGTTGAAAAGCAGTCGGCAGAAACGGGTCTGGTGATTAATGAGAACAGAACCAAGTTATTTGTTTCAGTGAACAAAGAGTCCACTTTTCTGGGACACTGCGTGAACGTTGACAACTATAACTTTAAAGTGGTAGATGATTTTGTATACCTTGGTTCCGCCATAAACAAAAATAATAATGTCAGCCTTGAAATCAAAAGTGGAGTATTGATCATAAACCGCTGATACTATGCGCTGAACAAGCAAGAAAAAGCCATCTCTCGACGAACGAAGATCCAACTCCACCTGACACTAAACCTACATGTCTTGCTCTAATGGTAATAACGCAGGCAGATCAATATATTCTGGGAGTTTTCGAGAGAAAAAACTTCGCAAAATATTTGGACCCATCATCGTTAACGACGATTACCGTCGTCGAATGAATAATAAGCTGTACAACGACATCGACGTAGTCAAACGCGTTTAAACAGACCGAATGCTGTTGATTGGACACGTTGTACGAATAGACAAAAATGCTCTGACTCGAAAAATCTTCGGCAATAAACTGGAATTGGGCGACCTAAACTTTGATGGATGGAAAATAATCCAAAGGGCACAAATCACATTCAAAGTAATCAGTTGTTAAAATTTGAAATGGCCCACCTTATATTTGTGTCAACGAACAAAGAGTATACTTGTTTGGGATGCTGCGTGAACGTTGACAACTTTAACTTTGAAGTGGTTGAATATTTTGTCTATCTTGGCTCCTGGGGAAAAATAACTAATAATGTCAGTTCGAAAATCAAGAGACGAGTATTGACCGCATACCGCTATACGCTAAGCAAGCGAATTATTCACAAAGCTCCCCCTCTCGACGAACAAAGATCCAACTCTAGCAGACACTGACTCCACAGCGCAGAATTCTGGAGTCCAGTGTCAACCTGATCAATATATTCTGGTAGTCTTCGAGAAAAAAATACTTCTCAAAATATTTGGACCCAACATCGGTAACGTCGAGTATCTTCATCGAATGAACCACGAGCTGTACAACGACATCGACGTAGTCAAGCGCGTTGAAATATACCGAGTGCGTTGAGTTGGACACGTTGTACGAATGGATAAAAATGCTTTGGCTCTCGATGGGCGGCACAGGAGGGGCCGACCAAACGGCCATCTAAACTTGGTGTGATGAACTATCTACGGAGCGCGAAAGACTGAAGCGCTTGGAATACATTTCTACGTGCGGCTACTGATGGATACATTTATATTTTTCTGCCATTAAAGAAAGAAGAACTGCTTCTTCTTAAGTATTTCATAAAAATATGTAACAGAAAATGCTATTGCATATTAAAAACTTAATTTTCCTTTACACCCCATGAATGAGGTATGGGATAGCTTCCCGCGTTGGTGAGAATTAACACGCTCTCTATTTTCAGATCACAACTATCGCGTATTTCGGTATCAAAAACCAATACAGTACCAAACCAGTCAGTTAAACTGACTGATAAATACCCTCACTTTGTATGATATTGTTTTTGCTATATGGTCATTTGGTATGGGATGTACTAGAATGTAATAGCTATTTTCAATCCTCTAACATTTTCGTAAGGTCGTTGAGCCTTTACTCCTTAATCTAGTAAGCCTTCCCACCAGCCAGACAACCATGACTCATCTTTAAAAGTCCTGAAAGTCCTGAAGTCCTGAATCTTATGTTAAAATTCTCGAGGTCCAACTCGTTTTCTTAACTGCGTTACATTTTTTCTCATATCAAATATATTATATACCCGCATCCCTAAGGGTGAGCTTATAGTTAAACTTGAAACACCAGGTAGTTTGCGATGGTATATAGTTAATACATAGTATTTAATAAAAATACATACATACTCTAAATCATTGGTATAAATAAAAGCTTATATTAAATTGTATTGATTAATACTCAATCCAAATATTATGATTTATTGCACCTCTCAACCAGAAACATTGACAAACAACAACAACGACCACAACGTTCTACTCAACAACTTTTCGTTTTACACTCAGCTCTCAATGCAACAATTGCAATGGGAATTTTTGAACGAAACTACAAAAACAAAATAAAAATATTATTTCAATTAATGACGTTTATAGAAACTGTTGCAACGTGTCCATCCATATCAAAAAATCTGACGGAATGACAAGCAACAGACCAACACACACAATAAGAGAAAAAAAACAAACACACACAAAAAATTGGTATTAAATAAAATGGAAAATTTTCATTTCATTTCAATTCAATTTACCCCACAATGAAAACAACAAAAATAGATGAACGTATAAAAATATTCACTAGTACAATCAATTGTGAATACTTTTGAAAAATTTTTCAATTTAAATATTTTTAGCAAAAATATTATTTTACCCCAAAAATAAACTGCAAACAATTTGTGGCTGATGGCTGTTCTATATAATTTTGTGTTCGGCCACATTAAATTTCTTCTTATTTTTGTTCCTTAATTAGTTTGTGCGATTTCTGCTGATGTATAGTTTTATTATATGGTTTACATTAGCATAATTTACGCTCATTAAAATTGTGTTCTCTTATTTTTTTGAGAAAATGATTTGTAAATTGTTACATTTGTTGTGGGCCATAATAAATTCGTGGTACAACAACATCTGCAGTAGATGCTGTGCTATAGATGTATTGTATATTTCCTATAGTTATGACAGTTTTAGATTATGATTTTTGGGGCAGACGGTAATGAAGTATGAGACATACTTGTAGTTGTATGTAAATTAAAATATACAATTTATAATTGTTTAGTATTGGACAAAAAGAAATAGCAGAAGTACATGAAGATAAATTTATTTAGGGAAACATTGTTAGAAGTATGAAATTAGAAATTAGTAAAAAAAGGGAAGTGGCAAATATTAATTTTTCATATATAGGTCATTTTTATGGGAGGTACAAGAAGGGGGTGTCAAAATTAAATTGACCAAATTCATATATCCTCCAGTTGACCATTTGGGTGTTATGGGAGAACTATTTATTTTAATTTTTTATGGGAGATACCAGAAGGGCTAGGCGAATATAGCCTTTACTTATTCCTATGTTTGTTTTGCTTAAGCGTATTTCATGGGTAACATTTGACTGAATTGTTGTTACTGGATTCTCTAGCACACTTTCCACACTCATGTCCAATCTACGCCAACATCTATGACAACTTCAACGTTATGATGCTCGCCTAATTGGATTTCTCACAACATCCTCTAGCCTCCAGTAGCAACATTGCATTACATCTCAGCAAACCATTACCCAAATGCGTAAATGTTGCATGTCTAATCTACAGCTAATGTGGTATTTTTTTGCCTGCCTCATGTCTAAAAACAATTAACACGGAAGACACGAAATGTGTAACATCCACCAACGTCTGTCATATCCCTTAGCACCCATGTTGACTGAATACAAATTGCATTTGTAAAGTATTTCCTCACACAGACAATTGCTCTAATTTCGTTTTTTCTCTGTGCAATTTCAAATAATGATGTTTATTCTAGATCACTGGCGAAATTAACTGCCACTTATTGTATGCAATTTATTTTATTTTATTTTATTTTGAATTTCGATTCATTCAATACAATGTATGCATTAGCAATTGATGTGTTTGGTTTGTGGGTTGGGTAGACACAACGAACGAATAACGGATAGCAGCCGCAGGTTTTGTAATGTAAATGTCTGCGGTTTTTTTTATCGTATTGAATGTAATAAATATTTTATATTAAATTTGCATATACGAAATTACAGAATACTTCAGCCGTCATTATAATGTTAGTTGCATGAAAAGTTCCTAAATTTGTGCGTTGAATGTAACATATATTCATTACACAGGATTGCAGAGTTTGTTGTGAAGCTCAATAACGAATGCTGAATGAATTGTGTGTTCAAATTTTTTTAGTTGTTTTATCAAGGACCTAGTACGATTTTAATCATCCTGATAACGCTATGAAAATGGATGGTTATCTAATATGAGTTTTCTGGTCGTTATTCACTTGGGTATAACCAGAATCTCTCTCTTTGGATGGCTCCAAGTAAATCACAACGTCCGATAGATCACGTTTTCCCCGGTCATAGTAATGGTAGCAAATGTAAGAAGGCGCACTGTTGAGCAACATAAAATGCATGTTTCCCACGATGCGTCTAAGGAATTAGGTAATAGAAGCTTCTGAAGCTTAACACAAAGGCTGTCCTAGTGGTTTTGAAAAGGATCGGGTGCGGTGGCCCCGATCAGTATGAAAACACGAAGAAAAGAAGAAATAAGAAGCGGTCCAAATATTGACGACCCCTGCAAATGTTACAAAGACCATGATTTAAGGATATGCTCCATTAACGTCCGAACTATCTACAGGAATGATTCCTCTATCCAATTGCCGGCTGTCCTCGACAAATATATGGCTGACATCACCGCCATACAGGAAATTCGATGGACGGGATAGGGATGCACACGCCGAAAGAACTGACTCATAGTCGGCAAGAGATATCGACATCTGGTCTCGCGGTTTAACTCTTAAAGTGATCGAATAGGCACTATACTGCATCAAGGCATAATATTTTTACATCACTCCCTGACAGAAGACATAGACGAAGACATTAAAGATGCATTCTATGAGATGCTGAAGGAAATATATGACCGCTGCCCTTCCCATGACAATAAAATTGTTCTGGGAAATGTTAAAACTAAAATTGGAAGGAAATATGCTCTTAAGGCTGAAACACATAGAAAGCGTTTCTTTCTTTCCTCGCATTAAGCATATGTAATTTTTTTTATTACAAAATATAATGATGGGATAAATATATGATGGGATAAACGTATACAAAATGCCGCTTATGTGTTTTAGAAATTTTAAAGGCGAGGCTGATGCTTGAAAAGAATTATTGACAGGAATGCGAGGCTTTCTATGTGTTTTAGTCTTTATGTCAGTAGTCGGAAAATTCAGTCCACACAACAACACCTCCGATAACAGATTCAGACTGCTTAGCTTTGCGTCGGCAAGAAACATAATTGTGAGTGGAACCAAATTCCCGCATAAAGATATTTAATAAGCAACTTGGATATCCCCTGTTCAAAAAACAAGAAACCAGATTGGTAACGTGGTAATGGGTGGTAGGCATGTCCCAAGGGTTATGTGGTGCAAGGTGCACATATTGACTTGAACCACCAAGTAGTTGCAGGCATGTTACGCACGAGATTAAGTAGTGCCGAAACATTCGTAAACAAACGCAAAGGACATCACAGACATCCCAAAGCTGCATACCACCGTGATAGCCAATGAATACTCTAACCAGTTCTCTAAATTATTTCCAACAACCTCCCCAATTCTGTTGTTTCCGACACACAATGATAAAAAATTGCGAATTCTATGAGCACTTCGGCAGCGACCGTACTGAGTAATGAATAAACACTCGCTGACAAGCCCTGGTACGATGGTGATAAGAATATCGCTTAATGTCTAAAGAAATGGATGTTGCATAAAGGCAAAACATCACACAATGGAAACGCGTGCGGTGAGGAGCAAAAAAGCGTCTATGGAAGGGATAAGAGATCCAAGATAACGAAAATTTGCGGGAAGCCCAAAAGCTCTACAAAAAGGTAAAAAGCAAAGGTTTTGGAACAGTGTGAGGATCACTGTAAAGAAAGAGATAGAAAACTGATCACGCTCAAAAAGAGTGTGCTGCAAGTATGAAGGAAACATTTTCGTACTCTGGTCATTCCTAATGGCAGCATAAGTGACGAAATCACACCAATTATCGATGATGGAGTAAATTGTACATTACTGAGTCAAAACGAGAACAGCACGACAATTGCACGGCTTAAAATAAGCAAAGCTGCGCGAACCGATGGGCTATCAGTAGATCTTTTTAAGGCCGACGGCGGTGAGTTAGTAAAGGGCATGCACCTGATCATTAACAGGATTTTTCTCAAGAAATGCATGCCCGACGATTAAAATCTGAGTGTTCTTTGTCCTGTGCTTAGGAAAGGGGTTCAAAGTGTGTACGTCAACTATCGCGTGATCAGCCTTTTACCATCGCATACAATGTGCTGTCTAGTATGTTATGTGAAAGGCTGAAGCTCATCTTAAAGGACATGATTAGACCTTATTAGTGTGGCTGTGGATCTGGTAAATCCACGACCGACCAGTTATTCACACTGCGACAATTTCTGGAAAAGACCCAAGAAATGCTGATCGACAACTTCAAGCTGGGCCAAAAGAAGTCATCCTATTGGAAGATGTTCTTATTTTTGACCATTCCAGACTTTTTTATGGGGTTTTTTGATGTTCGGTGTTTACGTGAACAAGCCCGAGACCCTGGAAGCCCTCAAGGACAACATTCGACACGAGTACGAGAATCTGTCGCCCGAAGATCTCGTGATAAAAAATGCCACAAAACAAGCCCGTATGACAATCAATTGTGACGGCGCCCATTTGGCAGATATCATCTTCTCGACTTAACCAATAAAATTCTGAAGATGCAAATAAACTTAAAAAAAACAGATACAAATTTTTTCATTTAAAAACAAAAAAAATGAGAGCCAAACAACATCGGATGACTTATTTTGAACCATCTTGTACTATCTGTTTATTGATTACAAAGCTACATTCGATAGTCCCATACTACAGAAACAATTAGATGCTATGGCTGAGTTTGGTATTTTCTACCAAGCGAGTCTCTAAACAAGGCGATATGCTATATCTTTAACATCATAATGGAGATGTTCATGCGGAATGCTGGAGTAAACACGACCATCTTTAACAAAAGTCACATGCTGCTAGCGAATGCCGATAATATAGATGTCATAGTTAGAGGACTGTACTGTATGATGTTACTGCGGCCTTTCTAAGCATTGAGTGGGTTTGGTAATAAATGACGTCAAACCGATTTTATTTGTTTTAACGAACAATGAGTCTACTCTTTGACAACTATAACTGTTAAGTAATAGCTTATTTTGTATACCATGACTCCGTCGTAAACAAAAATTATAATCTCAGCCTGGAAATCATGAGACGAGTATTGATTGTAAACCGATGCTTCTATGCGCTAAGCGAGCGATTTAATGGCCAAGAACTCTCTCGACAAAGATCCAACTATACTATACACCGATTCTACCTGCCTTGACCTTACAGCGCAGAATTATGGGAAATGACACAAGCCGATCAATCTATTCTGGGAGTCTTCAAGAGAAAAATACTTCGCAAAATATTTGGACCCATCTCGTCCACTGTCGTCGTACTGTCGTCGAATGAACCATGAGCTGTAAGAGCTGTATAATGATATCGACGTAGTCTAGCGCGTTCAAATAGACCGGCAATAAACTTGGCAATAAAATTGGGGGCGACCCAAAATTCTTTGGATGGACCAGGTGAAACAGTTATCAGAAATATCTACGAAACGGAAATGACAGAAACGCTTGGAATTCTTTTCTACGTGCGGCTACTGATGGATGAATTTATGTTGCTGCTGCCAAATAAAAAGAAGAAGGGGGGCGGTTTTGTCTGTCAAAACAAGATCCAAAATTTGTGTGTCTACCAACAGTGCAGGTTTAGAGAAATGTATGTATATTTTTCGAGTGTATATGAAATGAATTTGGAACAAATGTGCAGCATAAAAGCACTTCATAAAAAAATTAATTTCCCTTTACAACCATGAACGCAGTATGTGATGCTTCTCGCGTTGTTGTGAAATAACACTCTTTCTATTTTAGATTCACAACAAACGGCACCTACTTGTTTATCAACGAAAGCGAACGTCACTGTTTGAGAAGCTTTTTACTAGACATGCCGATTGACTCGACACTTATACTGCGTAGTTGCTGTCGACAACATCGAGGGGGCCGGCAATGAAAGAAAAATGTAGATGACTGGAGCCGGGAATCGAACCACGGCACTCCAGCATGATAGTCGCGTGTTCTAACCACTATGCCACCACCGGTCCCGTCACTCCATATTACATGCACTAAAATTTATGTTACCTTTAATTACTGTTACACTTTTACAGTCATTTGGAAATTGGAAAGTGACCTAGTTAATAAATTTTAAATTGGTTCAAAATTGATTGAGTTATATTAGCTCATAAGTGAGGAACGACCCAAAAATCCGGTTTTTGAACCAAAAGTCAAGATTTTGAGGATATTATGAAACTTTGGTTTCCAAATTCATGTTGTACTCGACCGGGCTTGCACTATGTACTTGGTCACTTCTAAAGTTCCTTCAATATTTTGCAGTGTTTTACAATTTTTTTAGTTTTTAAAAAAAGAAATAATAATAGTACAATATTGTCAACATTTGTGTTCATTTCTTTCTACAACAGAAAAATCCACTCGATTTCTACATCACTCAACTCCTCAGTGTGCAGTGGCACTGTTTGCTAGTTTATATGTCTGTCAATCTGTATGTCACTCAGTCAGTCAGTCACTTGGCGTATGCCGCTGTTTTTTTTTTTTTTGTTGCTACTACAGCCGTTAACTAATGTCAGTGCATTTTGCGGTTTGTTTAAATGTCAAGTGCAACATTATACTTCCTCTTTTCCTCGAATTTATTTTATTTGTATTTTGTACTTTTTGTTATTGGCGGTTGTTGTTTTTGTGCGAGTACACAGCTATGTTGTTATAGTGTCTGCATGCTATAAACTAAATTTGTGTTTATAGGAGGGCAAATTCCATAAGTAATGGAAATATTTGCATAAAATACTGTAGACGTACTTTATGATGCACAGTCAACCAAATTGCACTGCTTTAGTTATATTTACAGAGAAAATATCAACAATTTGGCGCAAAAGCTTTGAGTATTATTGAGTTACTGACGTTGTCATTATAGGAGGTGACGTTGATGTTGATCATCATCATCGTTTGTGGTTAATTGTTTGTTTGTTTTTTTTTCTGAAATTTGTTGTTTAATTTTATTTCCAAATTTTTATGTGTTTAACACAATTAATTTATTTTTATTATGTGAAGAGGGAAGGAAATGGGCAACTAAAGTGCTGGCATATGTTTACTTTCAGTGTTACAATGTATGAATTTTACTCAATTTATTATAGCTTTTTAATATGATTACATAATAATGAAAATATATTGACTCACCACAACAATTTCTTTTACGGAATTTGTAATAACTTACCTAAAATAAAAAGAAAATGCATTTTAGATTACTTGGATAGTTAAAGCATTGCAATAGACATAAGGAGTTCAATAAATTAAATTTAATTTGAATCTTTGATGAAATCTTTAAGGAATACTAAGGGACAAGATACTTGTTGTAAAATGATTGCTATTAAACTTAATTTAAATAAAATTGTGTTTTAATAAATTTCCTCAAATACATAAGCGACTAATGGAAAAATGTTTGACATGTTCATTAATACAATTAAAAACATAAATCTAGCTGAAAATATTTAAACAATTTCATAGGATCAACTTAGTATGACTATGGCGACATTATTCTAAACTTAAGCTTTAAAACTAAATAATTTGAATGAGATTTGGCAACCGTTAGAATGAAACACTCTATTTTAGATTTGATACCGACAAGCAGGCTGCAATTTTCACAGTTATAAAAAATTAAAATTTTTTTTCATAAGAATTTCTTTTAACCTACTTTATCTTAAAGCAAAACAATGTCGTTTTCATATTTAATACAATTGGGATCACTTATGTTTCTTTATCTTATTTCCGTTTCCGTTGGCAGTAATACGCCACCTGTATGAACACATTAAGAATGTATAAAAGTGGGTTTTTATTTTTTTATGCTTCACTTACCTCACATACACACCCACACACATACACACACAAATAAACTCCTTAAAGTGTATTCTTTTTTATATCCCAGGAAAATTTTTCAGAACTTGTTGCGAATGGTATTGATACTAGAATCGTTTCTTTTTTAATCGACTTTCTATTCTGTTTCTGGTTCTATATAACCGATTATGTACAACATGTTGCACCACAGATTCCGTAGAACAGAAAATGAATATTCGTATTCGAAATAAGTATTTTTTAGAGGGTATTTATTAAGAAAAACTCAAAAATCTGAGTTAAAATATATTTCGAACTAGCACATAATTGAAAATCAATGAAATTTCAAAAAACAGCATATCTAATTCAGTTATGTAGCAATTCATTTCATAACAGGTTCCATGAGAACATGTTGGTTTTGGGACAATTTCAAACAAAAATAATATATTGTGCAACCGAAAGTGGAACTTGTTACTTATCAGTAAAAGCTGTTCTGTAATTGTTTCTTTGCAACAAAATATTTTGCTGGGATGATTTATTTTGCTTATTCTATGTATGTTGTATACAAACACGTATGGGTATTTGTTTATCTCCTTTTATTTTTTGTTTTGGTATTATGTATTTTTATGCGATTTTCATGATAAAAAAACAAACTGCTTTATTTTGTTAAATTGCTTTAATTTAAAACACAATTAGGCATGTTATAAAAAAACGAAAAAAAAACAAAACAAACTTTTTTGTAGACAACTGATGACAGCTTAGCTCTAAGCAATTAGAACTGATGAAACGAATTGTGGAATCAGAGTAAATAAATGTAGATATTAACTGTAGGAAATGTCGCCTTCTTCTCCTTATTTGGCAGCAGCAACAAAAATTCATCCACCCGTAGCCATATGTAGTTAAGAATTTCAAGCGCATGGATAAACTTATCAAACCAAGTTTAGATGATTGCTCTTTCATCTGATCAATCAAACAAAGTTTTGGTAGCCCCCTACTACGCCACCCATTGAGCTTATTGCTGAAGACTTTTTGACTTGAAACATTTCCATCCATTCGTATAACGGGTACAAGTCAGCGCATTCGGTCTACATGAACGCGCTTGACTATGTCGATGTTGTTGTACAGCTCATGGTTTATCCGATGACGGAACTCGCCGTTAAAGAAAATGGGTCCAAATATTTGGCGCGGCAACATTCCGCTGTCCATGGCCAATGACATCTATGTCATCGGCATAATCCAGCGTAATGTGACTTTTGTTAAAGATGGCGCCAGTCGTATTAACTGCAGCCTTCCGCATTATCATCTCCATTATGATGCTAAAGAGATCTCATGACAGACTATTCTTCTTATTTTTTAATGGCAGCAACAACAGAAATTTATCAATCAGTAGCCGCACGAAGAAAGTATTCCAAGATAGTTCGTCACACCAAGCTTAGTTAACAGATCTTTCAGCTGGTCCATCCATCGGAGTTTTGGTCGCCCCCTCCTGCGCTGTCCATCAAGTTTATTGTCGAAGACTTTTCGAGGCAGAGCGTTTTCGTTCATTCGTACAACTTGCCAAGCCAGCGCCTTTGGTCTATTTGAACGCGCTAGACAACGTCGATATCGTTGTACAGCTCATGACTCATTCGACGACGGTACTCGCCGTTAACGATGATGGGTCCAAATATTTTGCGTAGTATTTTTCTCTCGAAGACTCCCAAAATAGATTGGTATGCTTGTGTCATTATCCAGGATTCTGCGCTGTAGAGCAAGACAGATATGATCAGAGTCTGGTAGAGCTGGATCTTTGTTCTTCGAGAGAGCGATTTGTCGTTTAATCGTTGGCTTAGCGCATAGAAGCAGCGGTTTGCGATCAATACTCGTCTTTTGATTTCCAGGCTGACATTATTATATTTGTTATGGCGGAGCAAAGGTAGACAAAATCATCTACCATTTTATGTTTTCTCCTATGTTATATTTGTCAACGTTTACGCAGCGTCCCAAACGAGTGGGACTCACCGACTGCTTTTCAATGCTCGAAAAATCCGCTGGCAATCGGCTACCACGGCTTTAATGGCTTTAAGCCGTACAATTTCCGTGCTGATCTCGGTTTGGCTCGGTATTGGATAATAGATAGGATTGCTCTATATGGCGAAAAAAAAGATAATGTTTTCTCCCCCCAGTTTTGTAGTTTGTCTGAAAACAAATTGACGACGTCACCTTTTTTTTTTAACCGTGCACCCTGCTACCTCCCCGTAATATTATTTGTTGTATCGTCATTAGATATCCGTCCTCAAATTGTCTTCAAATAAACTACAAGACTGAGGGGAGAAAACATACAATTTATTTTCGACCCTATCAAGTCGACAATCTGCTCGGTCGTCGATGTTTGGCGTGATTTCGTCATTTACGTTGACTTCGGGAACGAGCAGAGTACGAAAGTATTCCCTCAATATTTGCAGCACACTTTGCGTATTCTTGATCGAATTTCCATCACTGTTATGTTCGTAGTTAGTTTTTCACCTTTTGGTAGAACTTTCGGGCTTCACCTCTGTCTTTGTAATTTGCGATATCCTTGCCCTCTAATTTTTTCCATGCACGCTTTTTCCGTCTGAGGAGGTTTATCATTTCCCTCCTCTTTTTATTATATCGTTGCGTCACCGCACAAGTTACCATCGGCTGCAGTTTTGCCTTATATGCAGCAGCCATTCCCTCTGACTTAACGCCCTACGAGGGCATGTCTGAGCGTGGTTCTACATAACTCGTTACGGTCGTTGGCGCATCACACGCACGTCCATAACGCTTCAGACATGTCTTCCATCAATTACCATGTTAACAATCTGATTTCTTGTATTTTCATCGGGAGAAATCCAGGTTGCCTTGTGGATATCTTTATGCTAGAATCTGGTTCCACTTACAACCATTGAAACTAACGCGAAACTAACCAGTCTGAATCCGTTAATGGAGGTGTTGTTGTGTAGACTAAATTTTCCGACTGCTGAACTAAGAGCAGCTTCCCTTCCTATTTTAACATTAAAATCTCCCTGAATAGTTTTAATGTCATGTGCGGGGCAGCGGTCATATAGCTCCTCCAGGTGCTCAGAGAATGCATTTTTAATGTCATCGTTTTTGTCATTCGTCAGGACAATGTAAAAATATTTCGACCGGATGCGAATAGTGGCTATTCGGTCACTTACAGGATTAATCCGCGAGACCAGGTGTCGAAGTCTCTTGCCGACTATGAAACCACATCCAAGTTCGTGTCTTTCAACATGGCAGATGTAAAAGATGTCACAGAACTTGTGTCGTGTGCATCCCTGACCGGTCCATCTCATTTCTGTGATGTCAGCCTTATAGAGTTCGGACATTCCATGTGCATATAGTTAAATCATGGTCCTTACAATGATTGGGGGGGTCGTCAACATTTGGTGGGGTTCTTGTTTTTTCTTTTCTTCGTGTTTTCATAATAATTGTTTTGTTGAAGGAATGGCATATTAGGCCACCGCGCTTGATCCTAGTTTCTTGGGGGCTGCCAAGGCCACTAAGAAAGCATATGTCTTTTAGCTTCAGTAACTTGAGTTACCTACTTCCTAAGACTCATCGTTGGTAGCATACCGATTATGTTACTCAACATTTCACCTTCTCACATTTGCTACTACTGAACGGATGATCATTACCAGGGCCAACAAAAGAATGCAATGCATACTTGCATATGCAAATGCATATTACAGTCTTAGCGGCATGTTTTGAGGGTTTATGCATATAAAAGCATATTTTGGGGTTTTAAGGTTTTATTATTATTATTTTTTTACTTTTTGTATATATTTTTCGTAGTATATACAACACCTGTTTATTTATTTAAGATGGCTATCTTTTGTGAAAGAATCAATATTAATTAATTAATATCTTCTACAAAGGCCCTATTTTTTGAAGTATGTGTTTCCGGTACTAGCTAAACGAAATATTATTTTTGTGTTTATATTAAGGATTCGTCAAAAATTTTAAATATAAATTAGAAAAAAGCTAATTTTTCACAGATAAAACACTAAACAAGTTTTATCCTTTCTTTAACAACAGCTTTTTAAATCACATATATTCATAAACAGAATATTGATCAAGATTTCAAAATTGGATTGGTTAATGCGTATACATAATATTAATTACACTTTAAAATATTAATTACTTCATTAAAGTCAATCATGTAATTTTGTTTACAGTAGAGTTATAAATCAATAGCCTGAATCTTTTAAATGTAAAGAAAAAAATAACTTAAATTAATTTTCAACTATTTGCGATGAATTTTTATTAAAATTAAATGTATTCATTCATATTCTCATTCAATCTATTGTGCATTTTTTTATCAGTTTTAAAAGCATTTTTTAGTGTTTTTCGTGCTTATATAATGCGCATATTTTTAGTTTTTCCGTGCATATTTGCATATATTGAGGTTTCAGCGGAGAATGTGCTGAAGACCGTGATCGATAGATTCGGAACTGCGCGTAGCGTCTTTATGAAGGATCGTGATTTAATGGTTTACAAAAATCATCTCGTTGAAGAGTTAACGTCACAAGTATTCAATATGCCCACATTATTGCTTTGTAATATAAAAATTCAAAATATCCTGAATATCTCAGAATTGTTTTCCATTTCCATTGATACCTGCTTCCTTCCTTCAATTAAGGTATGATTTATTAAAATTTGATATTTCTTTTAATTAAAGATAATAACAAATTAATTATTTTAACCATAACATTAACCAATCGGTAGAGAATTAAGCATTTAAAGCCAACATAAACAAAACCATTCAAATTAAATTAAAATTCAGTGTGTAATTGCCAATAACTCAAAAGCCAACTCTCCCAGAAATAAGATTATATCACAAAGACCTTGATTAATAAATAACGATAAATAAATTCTCTGAGACTTTATGTCTACAGGGAAGCGACACTTACATAATTTACCACTGAGATGTTCATCATGTACAAGGTATCATGTTTCGCTCGCAGCAAGCAACACAAATTTACTGCGCCACCAGACACTTGACGATGATGATAAAGATGGAAATTATACAATTACCAAGTTAAAGGAAAATTGTCGTTGACAAATTTAAACGGAAGCAAATGAGAAATGAATACCAACCACAAAAGCGTCATTATTAGTTATACATTACGAATGGATGTAAACAAAGAAAACAGTAGGTATGTAGATGAGTGTTGGCACAGAATTTTGGAAAATGTATCAAGCTTTAACTGAAGCTTTTTAAGCAGTTGAAAAACATTGTAAACCCAACATGTTGCATTAATTTCATAAAAAATAGCGCATATGCATATGCCTTATATTCATGTTTGTATTATGTATATTATGTGATAATACAGGTATATGTGTAAATAAACAACAATAAACAAAGCATGGAAATAATAACTATTATTTATTTATGTAAATAATACAACAACATAATATGCATACTTAACTATTAATAACCCTATTGGTATGCGATTTAATTCCCTACACGTCTTGTGATTTATTGCCTTCAGTAGTACGAAGAACATTATTTAATATATTTTACTTCAGTTTACTCTCTTTCCAACGACAGTAGCTGACAATAATAAATGAATATTTTTCCATTATTTTTTTGTTTGGGGTCTTACTCTATACACTTGAACTAAGTGATTCAGCAGCACCCACAAAATATTTGGTTTTAGCTTCTGCTAAACAATAGATAAAGGGAAACATTTTAATTTTTATGATGATTTTTTTTGTATTTTCTTTTTCATAGCTTAGCTGAAGAAAACGAGATTTAATGTTGTCACATCAATTTTTCCTTTTCATCATGAAAGAAAAATGTTGCTATTGTTCAAGTTCAAACAAACAAAATGCATATTTTGTGCTTGCATACAAATTTTACAAAAGTAATTGCTTTCAGTATTAAATAGAGGATGAGAGCGACGAGTATGGATGAAGACAATAAATGTCTTTGTAAAAATCAAATGTCATTAGTGCTGAAAGTATATCACCTTGTATGTTGCTGAGTTATTGTATTTAATTTCAAGGTCTTAAGAGGTGCTCTAAGTATTATTAAAATTGAAAAATTTTTGATGGAACAAATTGTTGCAGAGCTTAATTTTTAATAGTGACTGTTGGATAATGGAAGTAAAGCTTTTAAGTAATGTATAATCGTTAAGGGATGACATATATGCTTATCACTTAATATAAACAATCATACTCGACACACTTCGCCCTGCATCTAAAACAACATAAAATATTTTAACTTGAAAATTTAATGGGTAGCCGGATACCTTGTTACTCTACATGTGTAATACCGACTATCGTGGGATCAGCCTTTTACCCATCGCTTTCAAAGTCATGTACAGTGTGTTATGTGAAAGACTAAAATCAATCTATTCAAAGGATCCTTCCTGTCTCGCTCTACAGCTAAGAATCCTTGGTAATGATACAAACGAATCAATCTATGCTGGGAGTATTTGGGAGAAAATACTTCTCCAGATATATAAAACCAACACCGTTAACAGGAGTACCGTCGTCGAATGAACCATGCGCTGTATAAGCTGTACAACGACATCGACGTAGTCAAGCGCGTTCAAATAGACCGAATGCTCTGGCTTGGACATGTTGTACCTGCAAAAGAAAATGCTCCGGCTCGAAGTTTTCGGTAATAAACATCCAAATTTCGTTGGATGAACCAGGTGAAAAAGTTAGATAGCAGCGAACTATCTACGGAGCGTCAATATCCGAAGCTGGAATATTCTTTTCTACGTGTGGCTACTGATGTATGAATTTATATTGTTACTGCCATATAGGAAGAAGAATACTAAAGTCGATCACGCTCGTTATCAAGGAGGAATTGATTTATATAAGGTTTTCTGACCTTAGAAATTATAGTTTCCCAAATATAATATTTGTAATGTAAGGCCGGGGACCGGTCGTGACATAAGTGGTTTGAACTCGCGACTACCATGCCACAGATCCGTGGTTCGATTGCCGGCTCCAGTCATCTACATTTTTCTTTCATTGTCGGCCCCTTCGATATTTGTTGACAGCAATATCGCAGTATAAGTGTCGTGTCAATCGGCATGTCTAATAAAAGCTTCTCCGACATTGACGTTCGCATTCGTCGATAAGCAAGAAGGTGCCGTTTCTTGTGAATCCTAAAAATTGAAAACGAGTTGATTCACAACAACGCGAGAAGCACGCGTCCATGAACAGAACTAATACAAAGGTTTTATACACACGACGTGATACTTTCCCAGAAATCTTAAACATTATAAAATTTTATTTTATACGGATAACACCACGCCCACCAAACCGAAAACGCCCATTTTCGGGCAATTTCACTCATTATTGTAGGATAAATTCATGCAAAATTTTAAAGCTCCCACATTCATAGAAAAAAAAACTTAATTTCCCTTTGCACCCCATGAATGAGGTATGGGATAGCTTCTCGCGTTGTTGTGAATTAACACGCTTTCTATTTTTAGATTCACAACTAACGGCACCTACTTATTTATCGACGAATGCGAACGTCACTGTTTTGAGAAGCTCTTACTAGACACGACGATTGAATCGACGCTTAATACTGCGAAGTTGCTGTCAACAACATTCGAGGGGAGCCGACAATGAAAGAAAATTTTATTTATTTTTTTCTTTTAAGATGACTGGAGCCAGGTTTGAACCTGCGATCTCCCTCATGGTAGTCGTGTGATCTAACCACTATGCCACGGCCGGTCCCACATTCATAGAACATAAGTTATATACAAGTTATATGCGGGCATTGACGTTTTATTGAAGGTGCCACACCCACTAATCTGGCAAGAAACGAGTTATATTAGGGACAAAAGAACTTATACAAAAATCTATGGCAATCACTGTTATTCTACTACTGTAATCTGATTTGAAACACTTATTTTAGTAAGGTGGAGCCACGCCCACTTAGCGGAGGTTAAGTTCTAAGATTACCAAGATCGGTTAAAAACTACTCACACCTGCTGTATAAACTACCAATTTATGGGGTATCAGTCTATCTGTCCCCCGATTAGAGCAGTAGTTAAGAAGCTATAGAGCTGAAATTGGGTATACAAACTTTTATCCTCTAATTGAAGGCTAAGTTTAACGAAGATCTAAACTACTCTCACCTTTCATACAAACTACTCCTTTTTGAGGATAAAGATATTAGATAAAGATATCGAGCTGAAATTTGGTATGCAAGCTTGTATACCTCAAGCAGATGAGCAATATCAGACAAAAACTACTTCCAGATCCCATACAAAACTCACCCATATTGTTGGTTAAACCAGTAAGAAAGTCTCAGTCTGGTAAAACGTCTCACATATTCCCTCACCTTCAGTAAAACATAAAAATTTGATATTATTAATTGATTTCTCAAGTGGGCGGAGTGGAACATTTGTATGTTTGTATACCTAAAGTAGCGTGGCTGGATTTTTAAGTTTTTTCCGCAAAACTTTATCCTGATTTTGTTTTACAAAATAAAATATTTGGGCACGATCGTGTGGGCGGTATGGTACATTTGTATGGGAGGTACATAAAGGGGCGTGGCTCGAATTCCAGTTTTTTCTCCAAAACTTTATCATATTATAGCTTAACAAAATATAGAATTTGGGCACGATCTCGTTGGTTGTTTAATAATATTAATCGATTTATGAATTAGGCGGTACCAGATTAGTATGGGAGGTAGCAGAAGGTGCATAGCTAGACTATCAGTTTTTCTTCAAAACTTATCAGTTTTTCTTTTAAACTTGATATTAGTTTTCGATTTCTAAAGAGGGCGGAATGATATATTTGTATGGGAGGTACCAGAAGGGGCGTGGCCATGCAGAACATTTGCAATACCGTAAGCAGTTTTGGGGTAATATTAACTCGTTTAAAAACATTTGGTGGCATCTTTCGAAAGTTATCGTGCGTACCAGCCGAACAGCCTGATGGGCAGACATACGGACAATGGTCAAACGACTTAAATAGTCATGAATCGAATTTGATTCAAAGTAACCTAGGGTCTAAGGTGAATCCTTCTAAGTGTTGCACTTTTGGATCGTATCAAATCACCCGTAGGGTGAGGGTATAAACATTGTAAACGGAGTGTATTGACGTCGTATGAATTATGAACTGTTCGACCTATATCCTGACATTGACGAGGTCAAATGAATTAAGGTACAGCGGTTGCATTGGTTAGGTCATATTGTACGCATGGATGAAAATACTCCAGGTCGAAAATTCTTCGAAAGAATCTTCTCGAATTCTTAATTTTGTTTAAGTTTCTTTATAAAAAGTTTTTTTCTACGCAGCCTCACTTGGTTTAAATTTAATGAATAAAATCATTACCTAACTGTAGATTGTTACTTCATATTGCCCATTTGATTATTTAAATGAAGACAGTACCCCTTTACTACAAATTTGTTGTTCATTCCTGAAGCAGTTTTACATTTTTCCATGAGTGTTACGCAATTTTTTCCGCTACTTAAACGTTCAATCTTACATACAAATATAAGTTTTTGAAGCTTCGTAGCTAAATCTCAACTGTGCTGTAATCCTCTAAATCATATCTCTTGCATTACATTGTAACCTATTCACATTTGCCACCACTACATATGATGGGACGACTCAACTCAAATTCCATACGCGTAATGCCATAAACTAGTGGCAAACATTTAAAACTCTTCAAATATTCACCATAAATAGTAATCTTAGCAGAACAAAAAGTCAAAGCAATCAACCGCATCAACACCAACTATCAGTTAGCTATTTCTCTCTCCCTCTCTCTCGGGGACTTTAACAAACAGCAATTCACGAAAATATATATTCCCAGTGGCTTCGTGGCACATGGATGCTAAAACCTATCCCAATTCAAACAGACATGTGCATATAGCACGCGGGGCAAACGAACTCGAGCGTAAACAAAAAAAAACTCTATTTAATAATCTACGCACGTATTGCATAATTTAAATGGAAATAAAACTTTTAATAAAACGAATATCGTGAGGGTGTAATAGAATTTGTATCTAAAACTATGTAATATTTAGATGAAGAAAATACTACCACCACTGGCGTCGTTGCCATTGCTAGCATCAACATCATCATCACCGCTGCCTTTGTCGACGTCGTCGTCGTGTCGTCATCACCATCATCATCATCAATTGAATGTGTGTCACATTTGAACAGATTTCACTCCCACCACAAATTCACTTAAACATCACACGACTTTCTCACTCCACCGCCGATTTAGTTAAAAATATATGAATATTTGTATGCAGTTGGAATATACTACTGGTACTTGCCGCCCAGGCCATGAATGTAATGGTTCACAGCTATTCTATTTCATTCCATTCTCATGTCCGATGTAAACCAAATGTAGACTAGACCAGTACTGGTGATATCCATTTAAAGTGCTGGAATTATTGAACGATTAGTAGCAATGTAGTGGTGTATTACAGCCAGCACTCATACATATGATGCTCATGATTATATGAGTGGCGATGATGAGTGTACTCAGTCTCGCAGTACTAGTAGTTGGAATTTGTTGCCGTTGCTGTCGCTTATCATTTATTGTGGCATGCGACATATTCATTTAAATAATAATAATAAAACCTAATGAAAAACATATTTGATTGTCCGAAATGAGAAAACAAGTAGTACTCATTGAAAATGTGATCTGAATATAGTGTTCAGTATGAACTACTGAGCGCTTAGTCAACTGTAGTCCATATAAACAATGCCTCTCCCCCAAAAATGAATCACTTGTGCATTGTGTGAGGGCATTTTTATGATTTCCTCTTCACCCACCCCCCCCCCCCCCTATAATGGGGATTTGTATGTGTCAACAATGATTTCAGTCAAGAAATAATCACCAATAATTAAGTGTTTATTGTGACTTTGAAGATTATTGACGGATTTAATTAAAATTATTTAATAGCTGTTGTACAATTTGATTGTATTTATTAAATATAGGAAGTGTGTGTTTGTGCGTACTTGAAAATAATTGAAAAATGCTTTACATTGAGATGGTTCTACAGGTACTATGTGTCGGAACATCTTAGTGGCCCCTTTGAGAATGTCACCTTCTTGCGAATTTGCAAAAACTTAGAATATTTGTATGGAAGGTACCAGAAGGGCTAGACTTTCAGTTTTTTTTCCAAAACTGTAGACTGTTAGAGATTTACTAAATACAGAATTTGGGCTCGATCGCGTTGGGTGTGTTGATATTACTACTCGATTTCTAAAGGGGGCGGAATGGTACATTTGTATAGGTGGTACCAGAAGGATTACACTTCTAGTTTTTTCTCCAAAACTGTAGACTACTATACCTTTACTAAATACAGAATTTGGGCACAAAGGCGTGGTGTTTATTAATATACACTATAACACATTATTTTGGGACTCCATTCTGAGAACTGCACTTGAAATTAGCCCCAAAAAGAAGAAGTTCTGCATCATTCGTTTTGTCAAGTTACATGCCATAATAATTAAATATCGCTTTGAAGTAAGTAATTATTGTATAGGGGAATTTGTCACGTTTTAGGCTCTTTTGTTATATTGTTATATGGTGGCGTATGATTATTATAAGATATATTCCACGTAAATCATACGCCACGGAGTACAACAGTTTTATTGTAACTGCTACAAAATAAACCCAGCTGAAAATCATTTGATGAATGAAAAAGTGAAACTGTTGCTTATGTAGGGAACCGTTATATGAACAGATTAATGAAATTGTAATTCTTAATTTTTTAACATTTGTTTCAGCTAAATCGGACTAGTGGTTCTCAAGTGATGTCAAACAACAGAGCCTAAAACGTGACAAATTCCTTTATACACTGATTTCACATCGATATTAAATTATTATGGCATGTAGCTTGACAAAACGAATGATGTAGAACTTCTTCTTTCACGTGCAGTTCTCAGAATTGAGTCCCATATCAATGAGCTGGAAAATGTTGTACTGTAACATTATTATTCAATTTCTTAAGTGGGCGGAAAGATACAAGGTACCACAAGGGGCGATGTAGCTCATATACAATCCCGTAAGTAGTTCTGGGAAAATATTAATCCGTGCTAAGATTAAAAACAATTGTTTACGTCTTTCTGAAGTCATCGTGCGTACCAGACGGACAAACAAGGATCAAACAACTTGCCTATCAGACGAATTTGGTTCTAAGAAACCTTAGGTCTAAAGTAACTCCTTCTATCTGTTACTCGATTAGGTTATATCAAGTGATATATGTTCCCTTGTACCCATAGGGTGAAGGTTTAAAAAGATATGTACGTAAAACTATGAGGGTCCATTCGGTCATTTGTATGGAAAGTACCTGAAGAAGCGTTTCAAAGATTTAGATTTTCTGTGGGTGTATCTAATATTACGGGATAATTTAATTGCCCAAAGTCACATACTATCCAGTTATCCGTTTGGCATTTATTAGAGAAATTTTGGTTTCCCAAAAATGGTTCATTTTGTATTAGAGGTACCAGGAGGGTTCAGACAATCTTCATTCCTGAGTCAAACTATCGCCAGCGTATAACTTACACTAAATGGGTATGGCTTCAGTGATCTTACAAATAAAATATGTATGTACAATAGAGTGGTAGCGAAAATACAACTTTGGATTATCGGTAATGCACAAGCGAAATATTTTGTCAGTTGTTAGTTAGTCATAATTTGAGAAAAATAGGACATCTTTAAGCCATGCCACAAAGGGATAGAAGGTCAAATCTATATATGAAAATAAGTTTGGGGTTTTTATACCCTCACCCAACGGGTGATATACATATATCATTTGATACGACCCAAAAGTGTAACACATAGAAGCAGTCACTTTAAACCCTAGTTTTCTTTGAAGCAAATTCGATTCATGACTCTAATTCGTTTGGGCCATCTCCGTCTGTCTGTCTGGCTGTACGGCAGGTACACACGATAACTTGACGCAATACTTACGGTATTGCAAATGGGCTACATGGCTCCGCCCCTTCTGATATCTCCCGTACAAATACATCATTCAGCCCGCTTAGAAATCGAGTAAAATTATCAATACACCCAACGGGATCGTACCCAAATTAATGTAAAGCTATAACATTATAAAGTTTTGGAGAAAAAAGTCTAGCGAAGCCCCTATAGTACCTCCCATACAAACGTACCACTCCCACCTTAGAAATCAAGTTATAATATCAATATAATTTAGTAATTAATTAATTTAGTATTTAGTATTTAGTATTTAGTATTTAGTATTTAGTATTTAGTATTTAGTATTTAGTATTTAGTATTTAGTATTTAGTATTTAGTATTTAGTATTTAGTATTTAGTATTTAGTATTTAGTATTTAGTATTTAGTATTTAGTATTTAGTATTTAGTATTTAGTATTTAGTATTTAGTATTTAGTATTTAGTATTTAGTATTTAGTATTTAGTATTTAGTATTTAGTATTTAGTATTTAGTATTTAGTATTTAGTATTTAGTATTTAGTATTTAGTATTTAGTATTTAGTATTTAGTATTTAGTATTTAGTATTTAGTATTTAGTATTTAGTATTTAGTATTTAGTATTTAGTATTTAGTGTTTAGTGTTTAGTATTTAGTATTTAGTATTTAGTATTTAGTATTTAGTATTTAGTATTTAGTATTTAGTATTTAGTATTTAGTATTTAGTATTTAGTATTTAGTATTTAGTATTTAGTATTTAGTATTTAGTATTTAGTATTTAGTATTTAGTATTTAGTATTTAGTATTTAGTATTTAGTATTTAGTATTTAGTATTTAGTATTTAGTATTTAGTATTTAGTATTTAGTATTTAGTATTTAGTATTTAGTATTTAGTATTTAGTATTTAGTATTTAGTATTTAGTATTTAGTATTTAGTATTTAGTATTTAGTATTTAGTATTTAGTATTTAGTATTTAGTATTTAGTATTTAGTATTTAGTATTTAGTATTTAGTATTTAGTATTTAGTATTTAGTATTTAGTATTTAGTATTTAGTATTTAGTATTTAGTATTTAGTATTTAGTATTTAGTATTTAGTATTTAGTATTTAGTATTTAGTATTTAGTATTTAGTATTTAGTATTTAGTATTTAGTATTTAGTATTTAGTATTTAGTATTTAGTATTTAGTATTTAGTATTTAGTATTTAGTATTTAGTATTTAGTATTTAGTATTTAGTATTTAGTATTTAGTATTTAGTATTTAGTATTTAGTATTTAGTATTTAGTATTTAGTATTTAGTATTTAGTATTTAGTATTTAGTATTTAGTATTTAGTATTTAGTATTTAGTATTTAGTATTTAGTATTATTTTTATAGGTTACCCTTTTGGAAACTTACATGTATCACTAATAACTTCCTATTCCCTAGATATACTACAAAGCACTTTTAATATAGCTGGGTATATGAATTTGTATTTTCTATAGCTGTAGGTAAGAAACAGTCAATTCAGCATTTCCACAGACTTCCTCAGTGAGATCTTATTGATTGAATACATGATTACCAACTACAAATCAAACCTTTAGCACCACTAGGTGCTACATGCTTTGAACAAACATAAAACACATCCGTACTTACTTTTGATAAATGTGACTTGTCACGACTGACTGTTAGAGACAATTGTTGATATATATGTCCGCACGGTGTATGTCTACTATTCGTGTCTTGCAATTTGCATTTTGAATAAATTGTTAAGTTTATGTTTACTAGTTTGCGGTGTTAAGCTTGCTTTGATAGTAAAACATTGGTGCAAACTGGTTACATACGGTTAGTTTTAGCTCTAAGGAGATATAAGAAGTGCCTTGAGAATAGTACCATTTGATTCGCACATAGGCGGTTATCATCGAACCCAAAGAGACCGATTTGTAGGAACCTGTGGGCCACAAAGGTCCGTCTGACGACTAACTTTTCGAATTCTCGCTTTCTTGGTTTTTCCTTTAATTTCGAGTTTTTTTTTCATAATTTTTTGACGCCTGCCCCGTGTCCAGAAATTCAGCCTATACTTTAAACAAAACTAACTGCCAATTTCAACCAGTCACTATTTCGAAAAAAAAACACCCCCATTGTATTTTGATGATGACGTTGTCTCTGTGTTGTGTTGTCGGTTTTCTCGGTGACATTGTCAAGTGCAGAGCCATTAGTTTATGCGGTCGGTGTTGCTGCTTTGCTATTCTTGTTGCTGATGCATTTCTGCTTCTATGTATTGCTGTTGTCGATTTTCGCGGGCAAATTGTTTATATGACGTATATTGCCCTCTACAAAGTTGTGTCTTCCTTTGCACGCCGCCACAGCACCATGTCGACAATGGCAATCATTATTGCCAACGTAAGTGTAATGTGAAATTCGCCGCGGCGCATCGTACAAACCCCCCTTACTTGATATGTTTCTCTCGGGCCTAATAGTCTGATGTTTGCGGTTTTTGATTTTGTCAAAACACAAAAAACTAGAAATGAAATATACAAATGTTCGCTCTCGAACATTTGACCGCAAACAGGGCGGAAAAATATGCTTTTGTACGAAACACTCCTCTTTTGCAATCCCACCACCACCACAAATGAATGTGACGCGTTGTAATAGTGAAATTGTAGTATGTACTAGCAATTGCTATTAAATGTTGTTTAACGTTGTCAGCTGTTTCTCGCTATTTTCATTTTGGTTTGTGTTGTTTTTTTTTTGCCATGTCTCATTTTGGTTTTATCGCCATGTCTGGCTGACTGTTGCATGTCTATTGCGCTACTGTCGCGCGTTGATTAAGTGCAAATAAATGTTGGTTGCATACGAAACAGTGCGGAATTGTAGAACTGTAATATGAACAATCAGACACAGCAGCACAAATCATTAATTTCAAAAAGGCACAAGAACAGGGGAATAGGCGCTTATTTCGGCGAGCCGGAAACATTATATGCCCTTCATTGAGTAAATAACAACATGAGCGGCAGGTGAGCAGTTATGACTTATGTTATACAACTTATCATGAAATACGAAAACTGTTTTGTGGTTTCTTACCCTAATATCATACAAAATGTTGGTGTCTCATGACAACTTCACTACTCTGCGGTTTTACTACAAGAGGCTTCTGTTTTCAATTCATGGTCAAAGCAGTCATCCCAAGTCAATAACATTTTTTTTAAATATAAAACTATAACAGAAATGTTGCTCTTAGTAAAGTGTATTCAAAAACATTCATGATAAAAGCCACTTGAAAAACAAAAGTAGTGGGGGCTGCAAACAAAAAGAATCTCATCAAATTTGTTTTGATTTTTGGCATGTGTACATCTCATACTAACGGCTATGGCCTATAAGTCTTTAGTCCTCTTCCGACACTCGGCGCTGAGGCTGCCACAAAAACGACAACGCCCTTTTCATGTCAAAACATTCAGTGTAGCGCATCGTACATTTTGTTGTAACATTTGTCATTACCGCACATTTTACGTTGTGCGGTGTGGACTCTCTTCTACGTCGCCGCCGTCAGTTTCATCGTTTAGTCCCGTCTCTTGATTACTTTTAGTTAGTTGTAATTTAGTGTTCAGTGTTGTTGTTGTTGTTGCTATGTTTACGTTTTTCTTTTACTTTTTATGAACTTGCTTATTTATTACAGAACAGGGTTAATGATGCAATGCGGAAAATTGTGTAGTTTTTTTCTGTTCATTTCGTTTCTTTAGTGTGAGAAACCACAAGTTATATGGGTATTTTGAACTAATTTTGGGTAAAACACTTTGTTAAACAAATTGCCAATAAATTTATAGGTAACGGTTTTTTCTGGTTGTTTCTTCTTATTCTTAAGTAGCTAAGGTGCGCTTGTGAGAGTATTGAAATAAAAAGCAATTTTAAAGTTTAAATAGAGTAAAAACAGTTGCTAAAACTAGTCGCTTATTAAATTTGTGTTATACACGTTGGCGTATGAATTGTGCCATGTGTAACAGTAACTGCTGTTGTTGTTGTAACAGCTTGGACTATTCATAATTTACAAGTTTTTAATCCGGGGATTCTTCGCAAATGTCCAGCTCTAAAAATTGGGCTACTTCCACTGTATTGGCCCCTTAATCCAATGAGCTAAGTGGACAAGAAAGACATTCAAGCGGTAACCTGAAGCCGCGGAATTGGTGGCGTCTCTATGAATTTCGTTCAAAGCTGCTGCATACGAGATGCGATCCAAGGGATTCTGCAAATAGTTGCGTATGTTATCCTCGTATACTCAAAGGTCCTTCCTGACATGCCTTGGGGAACATTCAACTGTGTGATGTTAAAGCTGGGAGAAACTGTTTGGTCAACATGACATAATGTTCCTTGACAGGAACGACCTTCGTTTCCTCATGTAGTTGGTGTTGTGAGGTTATCTGCATGCAGCCCTCCTTTACATCCTTTGTCCAGGTTTTGAATAGTGTTGCTGACGACTTTGCCGGTGAAAGTTTGAGGTTGCGTCCAGTGAAGAAATTGTGTAATACTCGGAGATATCCATTCGCACGATCGCAAAGCCCATCAATGTTTTGACCCGTCGCCATAATAGTACAGTCGTCCGCGTATGATATTACATCTACACCTTGTGGAGTTGTGGGGAGTTTAGAAAGGTAGAAGTTGAACAAAAAAGGGGGATAGAACACCCCCTGTTCAAATTATTGGGCAAGGTCGACTGCAGGATGTCCTGGAACAGTGTGGGGTGGCTTACTGTGTCGAAGGCCTTCGACTGCACCAGCGCCACTAGGAGTATCCTTTCACAGGCCTTCTGCTGAGTCAAGCCCTGTGAGATCTTAATGGTTATAGCGGTTAATGCAGTGGTGATTCTATGCATTTTGCAGAACCCATGCTGGTGGTGAGCTGCTGTTAGGTGGCTAGACAGCTGGGGGAGAGGAGTGCCTCTAAAGTATTCGCGACTGGTGACAGAAGGGAAATCGATCTGTAGGATAGTCCCTCTTTAACCTTCGCCTTACCAAAGGTTTTTATGTACGTCGTTTACCGATACCCACCAGGGTGACCATACTGCTTTTGTATGCATTTACATACGGACGATCGAATCTGGATAGGCACATAAGACAAATAATGCAGTGGATGTTGAGGACTATGATAACTATATGACTAGTGGAGAAGCTGAACATTCTGTCAGATTAAGGTAAATGATAAAAATTCTTCGAAATGGTTCTAGAAGGCCCCACAGGTAAATCGCTGTAAACAAGTGACGCTGTTTGAGATGTAATTAGAAGATTTTGAAACAAAAAACAACATATAAAGGGGTCAGAAGGAAAGGAGTGCAAGTGACAAATTGGCAAAAACTGAAATAAGTGTGCAGTCGAGTTCCTTGATATAATCTCTGTCTACTAGAATGAGATAAGATCTATTTTTGTTACCAGTGGTGATATATAGCCAAAAAATAGTTCAAGTAATAACTGCACTATAATATGAAACCTTATCTCGAAATTAACTTTTTGTCACTTGCATCCTTTTGATTCAGAATATATCGACAAGCAACAACGTATATCGAAACACATAATAAACTATTAATTGTCAGGCTTCTCCAACCATAGACGTCTTCCACGTAGTAAATTATAACTGAAGATCTCATTATCTGTTACATGATTTCGGGCATCGACCTCGATTTACCCAATACTTTTCTTTCAAGCGAGGTAAATACAGTATCAAAATCTGGAAAAGGTTTGTAAAGCGAACGCAGCGAAACCAGTTTAACCCCATGTATGAGGTGGGGGATGTTTCCGTGTTGCTGTGAATTAAGACGCTTTCTATTTTATATTCACAACAAACGGTACCTACTTGTTTATCGAGGAATGCGAACGTCACTGCTTGAGAACTTTTACTAGACAATCCGATGACTCGACTCTTATACTGCAATGTTGCTGTCGATTACATCGAGGGGGCCAGCAATGAAACAAAAATGTAGATGACTGGAGCCGGGAATCGACCCGAGGATCTCCCACATGGTAGTCGCTTGTTCTATCCACTATGCCACGGCCGGTCCTGGAATAATTGCAAACCGATATATCATTAAATGTATTTTAGGTAAAATCTTTAAAAAAATTTTGAATTGACAACAAAGAATTACTTTTCAGGAAAACGTTAACGTTACAGACCAGGATGTTGATTTTGTTACCGATATAACTCCAGAAAGGGATGCAGTGCAACTGGCCGCATCAAAGTAAAAAAGCAAATGCTATATTTGCTACTCTTCTAACAAAGAGGAAATACTCGACAAGTTTGCATTAGACGTAAGGAACTTTTTGTGTAGAGTACATCCTCAGTCAAACAACATGTGAAAACTGATATCATAATTGAATAAAATGTTATAACTATTGAAATGAAATGCGAAAAGTGAAAGAAATTACAATTGAAATAGCTGTTCTAGCAAATATATCTTCAATTCTCTTGGGTTTTCTTAGAGGGTCACCCGGGTGGGTATTGGTAAACCACGCAATAAGTTTGATAAAAATTAAAAAAATCTTATAAAAAAATTAAAATCTTATTATATTTTTGTAAAATTCAAAAGAACTTACAAATTTGTTCAGTGAGTCAAAATTTCCCCTAGATTGAAAAAAAATTATTAAAGTTGTTAAAGAAATAAAACCGAAATGGTCACCCGGGTGGGTATTGGTAAGGCGAAGGTTAACGTCCTTCCCTGGCTTGAGTACAGGGATGACTCTACCCTTTTTCCAGGCATCGGGTATTGTAAGGCTACTCATTGACAGGTTGCAAACCATTGTCATATACTCGACTCAACCTTCGCCTATGTGTTTCAGCATCAGCCGTCAGGTGCGGCTGACGCCTTGAACGGTTTGGCTGCATTGATGGCCTCTGAGACTTTAGGACGGGTCTAGGGTTGTGGTATGTCCGAGACTGGAAGGTTGTGAAGTTTGCGGTGGGATCAAAATATATAAAAATTTGATATTTGTATGGGAGCTCCCTTAAGGGATGGAGATGAGGGTAAGTATGATTGGGGAAAAAGTTAGGAGGGAAAAAATTACTGGGGGTCGGTCATATATTCTATCCCTCTAGGAGGCTCAAAGGGTGCGGCAGGAGCTGGATTCTTATAAAAAATTATAAATATTCGAGAAAAATGTTAGGAGGGAAATACTAGTGGAGTTCGGTCATACATTTTACCCCTCTAGGGTAAAATGGGAGCTAATTTCATAACATAAAATATATGAATTCCAAAAAATGTTATGGGGATCACCTTTAGTTTTGGAGATGGAGGATAGATAGGATATATGAAAAACTGTTGGGGTTGCAAAACTATTGCGGGTCAGTAATACATTTGACCCCTCTAGGGCCACGTTTGGGGCAGTTAGAGCGGTGGGTGCAAAATTTATAAAAATTTGATTTTTGTATGGGAACACCCTTAGGTGGTAGAGATTTAGGATAGGTATGTTTGGGGTACACATTTTACCCCTCTACAATGCTCAAAGGGAGCGGCAGGAGCTGGATTCTTAAAAAAAAAAAATAAATAAAAGTCGGGAAAAATGTTAGGAGGGAAGTACTAGTGGAGATCGATCATACATTTTACCCCTCTATGGGACATCATCGGAGCAGCAGGAGCTAATTTCAGGAAAAAAAATGAAAATACCAAATAATTTTATGGGGACCAGCTTAAGTGTTGGAGATGGAGTATAGATATGTTCTGAAAAACTGTTGAGGTTGCAAAACTATTTGGGATCGGTCATACATATGACTCCTCAAGGAGCACGTTTGGGCAGTTAGAGCGGTAGAAGCAAAATTTATGAAAATTTGATTTTTGTATGGGAGCCCCCTT
Source organism: Muscina levida (assembly GCA_964034835.1). Taxonomy (NCBI): domain Eukaryota; kingdom Metazoa; phylum Arthropoda; class Insecta; order Diptera; family Muscidae; genus Muscina; species Muscina levida. The sequence goes on along the minus strand of OZ035880.1, from coordinate 181,525,697 downwards.
AGAACTTAGTGATGGGGGGTTTGTATGTTTGGGGAAAATATTATGAGAGAATAATGACTAGGGGTCGGTAATACATTTATGTAAATGATTATGCCAATTATTTTGCGGGGCTTGATGTGGATTTTTTTCTCTTTCCCCCTAATTTGACCATGATGCGCTGATATTTAACCCCACCCCACTTCCCCCCAATTTTGGCTCATGTATGTTTTTCTCCAACCACACAAAATAAGCGAGTTGTTCGTATCCAAATCCTGTTACAAGGGATCTCCATACAACACTATCGCACCCCTAGTGCGAGGATATTCGCAAATTGGATAGAAGTACCACATCTTTAGACATGTTAGATATTTTTAAATCACTGTCCTTGTTATGTTTCCGGGAGTCGCAACATTTGGGGGGTTCTTGTCCTTTCATTTCAAATTAATTTGTTTATTTAAGGAGAGTGACTTATAAGGCCACCGCGTCTGGTCGTTGTTTCCTGGAGCTGCCAACACCACTAAGAGAGCAGTTGCGTTGAGGTACTCCCCAAGACGCATCGGCGGTAGCATTCCAATGGTGATACTCAACATTGCGCTCTCTCGAATTTGCTACCACTGAACGGATGTCCACTGTCTTTGCCCGGGTAGCACTTGATCTATCGAACGTTGTGACCTGCTTGGTGAATAATGATTTGTGGCACATTCTAAGTATCAATGCGAAATTTCTTACAATATGTTGATTTTTTGCCCCACATCGCTATTAATATATATTTGTTAGGAATTTTGAGAAAATTTCATAAAAGGAACAGCCTTCCTAAACTTTCCATGTACTCGTATCACATTAAGTTAATGACTAGCAAAATACCTTAAATATATACATACATCGTAGGGTACTGCATGACCTACATCAATCAACTTCAACATTTTGCTCTGTTGTTGTTTTTCTTAAACGAATGATTTTGAAATATCATTAATAATGATTTTGACGACGACGCATCTATGAACGTTCATTTTCTCATCTTCTCCTATGTTTTTTTTTTTGCATGTTCTCCTGGACAGACCATTTACCCCAAAACAGTAATCAAGGGGGGCAGATGATTAATTAGATTTTCATCATCACCAGCAGCCATCAGCACCTATGGGGGAAAACATGTACTACGTGTTCATATTCAGCTTTGACATCTGTCTCCACAATCGAATGACAACAAGATTTTAAACGGTTATGACTGACACATCATCAACTGACATTTTCTTGGGCAAATTAATCAAATTGACTGAAGGCTCATATGAAAAATCACATCTACACGTAGGAGAAATATACATATGTAGGTATGTATAAAATATGTATGAATGAGTCGCGTACCTAATGTTAAAGACTAAGTATTTTTAATTTGCTATGAACGATGTTACCTAAAGATACACGTGTTGACTTTCGCACATTTGTGTTGCTGATGATAAACATTTCCTATCCACTTGAATGGATGAAAAGATTACCTTGACTGTGTCGTGATAAATCAAAGTGTCTATTTTCGGATGGCTATAGACAAAATCGAATTATTGATGTGTTGATCAACCTCACCTGAAATGAAAGCGTAATCAATGAAATTGCTTTAATATTAATAGCAATATGTGCATAATAATTTATGTGTTTTTAGAACTAAGTGAAATGGAAGACGCGTTAAGAGAAATAAACGATAGTGTGACAACTTGATTAAATTACGATGTAAGTATATGTAAATTGCAAATGTGAAGTGTCGCTATATATGGCTACTTCACATGCAGGTTTTCTTTTCTCTCTATATGTATAAAAATATACCTCTTCTTTATTTGTATATCATTTCAAAGATAATTCCAATCACATCCCTACCAATGATAGCATCAAAACAAACATGCCATTTTTCCAGCAGATATAGGAAACAATCATCCGCAATTTTCAATTGCAATTGTTATTTTTATCTAGCTCTTAATTTCCTCAATCAATTTGAAATTATTATTATTTATGTACATTTTCAAACAACACTTAAAATTTTGCGCTTATTATGTACTTTATTATTTGCCTTTGAAAATTAGCTGATGATAGATAAATGCTAGACAATAAACAACAACAATAAACAAGTAGTCCGCTTGTTTTTTTTTTGTGCAAACTACATAAACATTTATATTCATTCATAAACACTCAACCGCATACAGATATAGGTACAACAACATCTATATCAGATACCCCCAGACACAGCCACAAGTTCCTTAGTCAACACTAGAAAAAAAAGCAAACAAACAACTCACAATTCCCATTGGGCACGATTTTCACAAACTATGAAAACAAAATTTCATTGCCAGATTAATTGTTAACAGCAAAGATATCAATATAACCGCCTAACAGATTGACTGACTGATAACCAGCAATAATTTTTTCCTATTGTTAATATTATTGCAAGAGTTTCATCGATTGACTTTTCCGAGATTTTTATCATCAAATGATTTGAAGTGTATATACGCGGCAACAATCAGATTAAAAGGGTATTCCAGAAGTCTTTGTGCTACTATGTGCCAAATGAATAGCACAGAGGAAATTTCGAAAAGCTCTTCTGGTGGTCATGTGAGATCAAATGGTCATTCAATGCGATTCAAACTAAATCATTTCAATAATATCAGTGACTAACAAGACAACTTATAGTTGAGACGTTGGTAGGTAAAATTCTATTTCTGTTGCCAAATATTCAATAACATCAATTTATGGAACAACTTTTGATTGCGTGATTTGATTTGACCAATCCATAACCACTGTCATATGAAAAGTTAGTAGGCTCATATGGGTAGAATGAAGATGCAAAGTAAAACTATAAGATAAAGTAATACGAGATTCAGGCGGTGTTATTTTTGGCATTGTATTTGCAATTCATGAGCTATATGTACTGGGATGGGGGTTAGCTAGGAGAAGCTTATGTAATTTACATTTTCGGATCGTTATATACGTGCAACTAATAGCGGAGGTCGTCCAACTATAGTTTAACTAGTAAGTAATTATCTTCGGCTACCACTACGGCAAGGAATCTTATGCAAATACATATTTTTTCTCGACATCCTAAAAAAAAATGGTTAAGTTATCTTTACGTATTATGAAATTTGCTTTAAAATGGCATTCATTCGTTTTTGCATATTTTGCATATATAAAAAAAATAATGTTTTTGCACATTTATGCATTTATTATTTTTGTTTTGTCCTCGTTGACCGCTAAACGCATTTTTGTTGTCTCCTTTTCCAGTGATGAGAAAACTGCAGTAACATTCCGCAGACTTCAGCCAATGATGCCTATATCATCGGCATAGACTATCGGCATGTGGTTCTTGTGGAATATGGTGCCAGGCATGATGACGCCAGCCTTTCTCATCACCTTCTCCATAACTATTTAAATAGTCCTGAGACCTCTTTCCGTATTGAATTAATGGTTCAAAGTGATCCTTGCTAATCTTAAACGAGAATTTTGGGTTTTCCAAGGTACATCTGCAAAGTCGAATTAGCTTTGCAGGAATACCAAACTCAGACATGGCCTCATATAGCCTATTCCTTATGGGAAAGTCGAAAGCAGCTTTGTAGTCGACTAAGAGGTGGTAGGTGTCGATCTGCTTTCATGAGTTTTTTTTTCCAGGAAAGTGCTTTTCTCTTCTGTCGGAGCATGGGCACATGGGGAAAAACTTTGTTTTAACTCTTATGGTGACTATTACTTTACACACAGGGTTCAACCATAAGACTAGGTATCGCATCCTCGTATGGCAAGGTGTCACCTGCCGTCACCACGTGGAGGAACTCCGTTCGTAGTAGTACCACGAATGCGGAGATCTGTGAGTAGACTTGAAGTTTCATTTAAGTTGGCAACCCTGGTGATAGGACGCGTTTTGTGGCGGTGCTCTGATCGTGTCTATCAAATATTCATTTTATCAAGGAAATACTTGTTGTTTTATAAAAAAAAAGTGCTTAATTGATACATAATAATATCAGCTGTTACTGAAGTTAAAATGCCTAAAGCTGTAGCTCGTAGAAGTTGTGCAAAAAAGAAAACAATTTGTTTCAAATGCGAACATGAAATCAAAGAAGAAACACAAGATTATATTGAATGTGACAGTTGTGAGAAAATGTTTCATTTCAAGTGCTCTGGTCTCTCCAAGAGAGAATTTGAGAGACTATTAGAAAATGAGAGTGATATGTTCACCTGCCAGTGTTGTAAAGAAGAAAGTTCAGAGAAGGAGGATGAAGAAAATGACATAAAGAATGAACTAAAATCAATAAAAACCGAACTGAAGCAATTAAAGAAACTAGAAAAACTCGATCAGCTGACTGAATCGATAATGTTTATGTCTGCAAAATTTGATGAAGTGATAAAAGATGTAAATGAAAACAAAAAGAAAATTGCTAAAATCGAAAATGAAAATAAAAGACTTAAAAATGAAGTTATCACTCTAAAGGAGTCGGTAAAGAATTTGAGCGATTACCGCGTTAGAAACGACTGTTTAATCAGCGGTTTAAAAATTGGAAATAATGAAAAGCCTCTTGATGCAGTAATTGAATTAACTAAGAACGTTGGAGTAGAAATACAAGAAAGTGAAGTTGAAGAAGAAACAAGAATAAAGCAAACGCGAATAAATCGATTGTTGTCAAATTCGCTTCGAAAGCAAAAAAAGAAAAGTTAATGGCCGCAAAACAAAAATTAAAAGAAAATGAACGTACAAAAACTGTTTTTGTCAACGACTTTCTTAGTAAAGAAACCTTAAGTTTGCTGCAACATGCCAAAACATTTAAATCTATCGGTTATCAACAAATTTACGCTCGAAACGGAAGAATTTACTGCAAGAAAAATCATATTTCAAAGCAACAGCTAATACGAAGTGCGGATGATGTTGATAAAATTCTTTTGGAAGCAACAACAAATAAATATTGGAAGAGAAGATCGGAAGTGCAAGGAAGGGCAATAGAATTGGCGGATGAATCTGATGACAGCAATGATAATGATGAAGGCGATGATGCGTATTTATCTCCATTAACAAGAAAATAAAATAATATATCTGCGAGTTTGTTAATTAATTTTTATTTCCCTTCTTTATTAATGAGTTATAATAAATATTTTAAAACTTATAAATCTTTTCAAGAATATATTTGTAATTACAAACAGTCCCATTTTAATATTATAAGTATAAATTGCAGAAGCGTTTCGTCGTTAGATAAATTCAACCAACTTAAATCTTTAATATCAAGTTTGCCTATTTTACCTGATGTAATAGCGATCCAAGAAACATGGTTTCATAGTAATATTTCTCAGATTTATTCAATTCCTGGTTATGGTCAAGTTCACTGTTGCAGAGAGGATGGTTATGGTGGTACTTCTTTGTATATTAGAGATAATTTGCAATTTATAGTAGAGGTTTGCAAAAGTGAAACATTTGTTGAACTAATAACAGTAACATTATTAAATTTTAAAATTGATTCAAAGCCTGTGAAAATTGTTTCTTTCTATCGCTCTCAAAAATGTACAGTTGTACAGTTTTTGAATGCGATGGAGTCTGTATTGCAAGATCATGCTAGTAGTCCCTTGGTTGTTGTTGGTGATTCTAATATAGATCTTTTCCAGAACCCACATTTTAATGAATTAATTGATCTTTTTCAAAGTTTTGCCTGTGAAAATGCCCACAGCATGGTTACAAGACCTGCAAGTAATTCGTGTATTGATCATGTTTATAGTAATTTTGTGGAAAGAATTGCAGTTGATTCTGTTGAATGCAACCTTTCTGATCACAATTTAATTTGCTGTAAGATTAAATGTAAATTATCCAGGATAGATTACATTGAAATTACTAAAACTTATTGTGATTATACGGAAGCAAAAACATATTTGGTTAATGTGTTACCTTCTAATTTTAACGGTTTAAATGTATCTGAAAAAGCAGACACACTAGTTTCTTGTATGGAAAATGCGATAAAACAGTCAACATCAGTAACTAAGTTAAGAAAACATGCCCGTTTTGAGCTGACCCCATGGATAAATGAAAGTTTGCAGAAATTAATTTTATTAAAACTTAAATTGTTAAAAAAACGTCGTAGAAGTCCTGAGAATCAAAATATTCGAAATATATTAAAAAGGATAAGTAAAGTGATAAGCATTGCAAATGGGAGAAGTAGGGATGATTATTACCATGATAATATGCAAATTGCTACGAATGATCCCAGGAGAGGATGGTTATTTCTAAATAAAACCCTAGGCAGGAAAAAAAGTAATGAAGTCATTTTAAATGATACGCATGGAAGAAGGATTTTTAATAATATTGAAAAAGCAAATTGTCTTAACAGATATTTTTTAAATTCAGTTAAGGAATTAAAGCAAAGAATTGAAGTCACTCCTGCTGATAATATTAATGCCTTAGGTACACTTTCGGGGACGAATAGTGTCTTTTCTCTTGATATTATTAATGAAAATACGATCAGGGATGTATTAATGGGAATGAAAGCGAATAAGAGCCCGGGATTTGATAATATAACAACAAAATTTGTTCAGGAATGCTATGAGCAAACTGTACCATATCTTGTGGCAATTTTCAACGAAATGCTGAGTTCAAATACATACCCTGATGGTCTAAAAATTCACAAGGTAGTACCAATACCTAAAATAGTAAATGCAAGAGATGTAAACAATTATAGGCCTATAGCTGTTTTATCGACAATAGATAAGATTTTTGAAAAAATAATATATGATAAACTCTATTTGTATTTATTGGAAACAAATTTATTATATACCAATCAATATGGCTTTAGAAGAGGATGTGGGACAGAGGAAGCAGTATTAAATGTTGTCAAATATATTTGTAATGGTTTAGATGATGGGTATTGTGGAGTTGCAGGCATATTTTTTGACTTTACCAAAGCTTTTGATCTCGTCGATCATCAGTTACTGCTTGAAAAAATGCCCTATTATGGTATTCGAGGAAGAGAGCTGCAACTGTTCAAAAGTTATTTGTGTAATAGAAAGCAATTTGTTCAGATAGATCAGAAAAAAAGTTTTACTGGTTATGTGGAACATGGGGTTCCCCAGGGAAGTTGCTTAGGTCCGTTATTGTTCTCAATATATATCAATGATATCAAAAACCTACAGCTGAGCGGTAAATTGTTCATGTTTGCGGACGACATCTGTCTTTTTTACCCTTACAAATACGATCTTGTATTAAAAACACATATGGAAAGAGATTCTGCGCTGCTATTTGAATTTGCTAGGATAAACAAGCTTGTGATTAATCCTGATAAAACTAAATTAGTAAGATTTCGACCTAATCCTTCAGCCAGTAATAGCTTTAGTGTATTTGTTGACGGAGAATTAATACAAGAAACCAGTTGTGTAAAATACCTTGGCATTATGCTACAAAGCAACCTTTCTTGGGATTTGCATATTAGCTCTCTGAAAAGTAAAATAGCACCAGCAATTGGAATTTTGTATAAGTTTAAAAACAAATTAAGTGTTAAATCTAAATTGATGATTTTTTCGTGTTTAATTCAGTCACACTTAAATTACTTAGTCACTGCTTATGCATACAATAAAAACAACAGATCGCTTAAATCTCTTCAATCGATGCAAAATAAAGCGCTGAAAACTGTGCATAACTTGCCAATAAACTATTCTACTACGTTATTGTTTAAAGAAGTATGTAACAAAATCCTCCCAATCAATGGATTGTATAACTACAACATTTTAAAGTATGTTTTCAAATGTATACACAACATTGGTTACCACACAATAACCTTTTTTCAGAACCAGATGAATTTTAATACCAGAAATAGAGTAAATTTGAGAGTGCCAAGATGTAGGTTTGAAAAGTCAAAACAGCGGATTGATTATGTTGGTGGTATCACCTATAATAATCTTCCCACAGATATCAAATCAATTGAACGAATGTCAAATTTCAAGATTTGTTGTAAAAAACATCTTTGTGAGAACGTCGAATCGCTTCTGTTATAGCCTTATTCCAGTAAATTATATTTTGTATTTATTTTTCTCTTTTTCGTAAATATGTTTATTAATAATTTTCACATTTTACACATTTTACATATTTTTTTTTTTATTTCTCCTTGAATTATAATGAATAAAATAAACTTTGTTATTGTACATTATCGAAATTAACATTTGCCAACTTGTCCCAATTATGCCTTTCTGGCGCGGGACACTTAATGCTTATGAATTTAAATAAAATTGTACAATAAATATCACAAATTAAAATAAAAAAAAAAAAAGTGTAATTGATCGCTTTGGGTTTTCCAAGTTAAACCGATCAGAAGCTTTACCTTGCATCACACACTCGACGCCTGAGGTCAGGTTAAGAAAACCAGTAAGAAAGTTTCAGTCGGCCAACCCGACTTACATATACCCTAAAATTTTCTATTATATTGATGTTATTACTCCATTTCCGGAGTGGTCGGAGTGGTACATATGGGAGGTACCAGAAGAGGCGTGTCTAGACATCCAAATTTTTTCTCCAAAACTTTATCCTGTTATAGCTTTCCTAAATACAGAATTTGGGCACGATTGTGTCGAGTGTATTGATATTTTTACTCCATCTATAAAGTGGGCGGAGTGGTACATTTGTATGGGAGTTACCAGAAAGGGCGGGGCCCAGTAAGTAGCTTTGGGGATATATTAACTCGTGCAACATACAAAATATTTGGTTGCGTCTTTCGCACCAGCCGGACAGACGGAATTGAATCGAATTTGGTTCAAAGAAACCTAGGGTCTAAAGTGACTTCTTCTATGTGTTACACTTTTAGGTCGTATCAAATGGTATAGACCCTCCTACCCGTAGGTTGAGGATAAAGCGTTGGAGAAAAAACTGGTTGTCTAACCACGCTCCTTCTGGTACCTCACATACAAATGTTCCATGACGCCCAATTTACAAATCGAGTAATAATATCAATACACCCAACGCGATCTTGCCGAAATTCTGTATTTTGTTAAGTTATAGTAGGATAAAGCTTTGGAGAACAAATTGGATGTCTAGCCACGCCCCTTGCAGTACCTTCCATACAAATGTACCATTACGCCCTCTTTAAAAAGCAAATAGTAAGATCAATACACTCGATGCAATCGTGCCCAAATTCTGCATTTTGTTCAGCTATAACAGGATAAAGTTTTGGTGAAACAATTGGAAGTATAGCCACACCCCTTCTGGTACCTCCCATACAAATGTACCATTCCGCCCACTTTAGAGATGGATTAATAAAATCAATACACCCAAAACGCGAACGTGCCCAAATTCTGTACTAAGTAAAGCATTGGAGAAAAAAGACAGAGAGTTTAGCCACGCCCCTTCTGGTGCCTCTCAGACATAAATGTACCACTCCGTCCACTTTAGAAATCGAGTAATAATATTAATATATTAAAAAATTGTATCTATTACTGAGGGTGAGGATATATGTAAGTCGGATTTCCCGACTGAAACTTTCTCACAGGTGTTGATACACAGTAATTAATTCCGTATTTTTTGCTGTCCTGAAAAAACGGGATTCGAGGGCGGTTACTTGTGAAAACCACAGATATATCATTGGCAGTAGACTGGTAGGTGTTACTGCGGCTTGTGCAAAGATTGAGAAGCAGTCTGTAGAAATGGATCTGATGAAATAACAAAACCTAATTATTTACCGAATGAATCATGACTTTTTAAAGAGTAGCAATGCACAGACTATTCCACTTTGTACTCTAACAAATAAAATTTTTAATAGCATTGCAAAATATCTTCATAAATTATATTAGCACTCTTCCTCATCAGGTGTTCTCCGACATATGTTAGCATTTAATGACAAACGTGTAATGTAAGCAGACACTTACACCAAATATTTGGTTTCATAAAATACAATTTTTTTTGTTGAATCCCCCTTCCAATATAACATTTACAAAGCGAATTATTTCTGGCACTCATGTACACATGTACTCTCAACTACATACAAGTGCATATTTACCTACAATTAAAAGCCATCCGGATGTTCCGTCATTTCACAGCCATTATAATCGTTGTCAGTTGTTGCGATTTAATGGTCGATTGTAATAATAATAGCTATTTAGCGGCAGTGCTTTCGCACGGCTACCGATAAAATCGCTCACTCTCAGCGGTGGCTGGTTGACACTCACACCCACCCACTCGCTTACGATATTATCTGTAACGCCCCTTTCGGATGAGAAACCCCTTTTGTACTGTAGTATCTGTATGTAATTACGTATGTATGTATATTGGTTGATGTTGTCGATGTAGTGTTGCTGTGTAATAAATTTATTATTAATAAACATTTACAGCACACTTAAAATGCCAATTAGTAAAAGTTTTACGATCCACATTGGGCATAAAACACAATAGCAACAAAAAAACAGCAAGACACAGAATGCCACTAAAAAGATTTACAGCCTTCAAAGTCCGCCAATAACAACAACAAAAACGGTGGGTTAGTAAAACCAAACTGAGTGAATGTGGCAAGAGAATATTCCAATTTAAATTTAAATTGCTGCACAGCTCCTTATGTGTAGTGGTTACTGTGGTACTGTGTCTGAAGGTGAACATGCGCTCATGATGCACAGTGATCATAGAAGAAGAGTATTTTGGAAATAAAGACTGTTAAAGTTACATAATAGATAAGAAAATTTTTGACAAAAAGTTATTGTTAACTGCTCAAACACACGTTTATAAGGCAAGCATACTTAAAAACTACTAAATACTTTTTGAATACTAAATCATGCACGTTGCATTTACCTTGGCTTTGTTAAATATCACTTTAGAATGTTAACATCTGTCCCATGCCACTTTTGACATGAACTAGTCTAGGTAACTTAGCAATTGCCTAGAGGACTCTTAAAAGAAAGCTAAAGCATTGACTTAGGATAAAGCAAAACATAACATATTTAAAGTGCTATCATTCTCCATATAAACTACTTCACTTGACCTTTACTACCTACACTCACTGTATAGCAACATATATTCACATACATATGTCGTACATGTAACTACATAGTTTGCATGTATCCCACCAGATACATTACATTATTAACGCACTTATCCCTTGTGTGCTTGTGTGTGCAGTTTTTATAGTTCAATTACTTGGCTATATAGATATATGGTTTCCTTACTGTTAACCTTTACCCATTTTCACCTTACGGCCATTTTAAACTAAAGATGGTCAATGTCGATATTGTCTTGCGATTTGTTTGAGGTTGTTTTGTGCTGCTTAGTTTTTATTGTAGTCTTATCGCCGCCGTAAGTATCTCAATTGTTATGGTTTCTTGTAGGTGTTAAATTGAGTTTTATCTACTTTTGCTGCTACCACTTCACATTATTTACTACAGGGCAATCTTGTACCTTGTTTTATGCTTTTGAACGTCGACATCGATAACCATTGGGTGTGAACAACATTATGTATGTAGCTATATTAATAATAGCGTGTTTAGCAAACTATTTTATGAACTCGTTCACCAGGTTCAGGTGGGGTGCAAAACGGGTGAAACGCACAATGGCTTGAAGTGTGTTGATTTCTATTGCTGCAATAATTAATTATTATTTCAGGAGCAATTTTATGTGGTATTGTGGGTAACTGGGGTTGTTTTCAAGTCTTAAATTTTTCATATACAATTATTTGTTGTAAGTTTAAAATGGATTTTAAAGAACTTATGTCTTTAGAAAAACTTGTGTACTAACTTTGAACATGTTTTCAAATTATACCTTGTAATATTTTCAATAAGTTGTCATCAAGTTCAAGTTTGTCCTGATAGCGGTCTACAGCAGTACACAGTCTTGTAAATATGAACCATCCTTGGCGATATAAGTTTTACAATATTATGTTTGTATTTCGAAAATGTTTCAGGATATAACCACGATATTCTTAAAACTACACGAAAGTCACGTCTAAACGGCTGAAACAAATTTCAATGAAATTTGGTAGACAATTAGTATACTGTATGAAATTTACCGTAGGCTAGTATATGAACCATCTTTGCAAATATAAGTATTGTAATATTAGGTTTAAAGTTCAACCAGTACAGAAATTTCAGTCAGTTGATAAATACCATCACCCAATATAAGATATTGTTTAAGTCTTGAGTTATTGAAATTAACCGATTTGTAATTAAAACCAGTTAGAAAGTTTCAGTCGGGCAACCCAACTTACATTTACCCTTACCCTCAGTAAAACAAATAATTTTCTATTATATTGATATTATTACCCGATTTCTAAAGTGGGCGAAGTGGTACATTTGTATGGGAGGTACGAGAAGGGGTGTGGTTAGGCTTCCAGATTTATTCTCCATTACTTTATCCTGTTATAGCTTTACTAATTACAGAATTTGGGCACGATTGCCTTGGGTGTACTGATATTATTAGTACATCCCTAAAGTGGGCGGAAAGGTACATTTGTATGGGAGGTACCATAAGGGGCGTCGCTAGACTTCCAATTTTTTCTCCAAAACTTTGTCCTGCTATAACATAACAAAATACAGAATTTGGGCACGATCGTGTCCAGTGTATTGATATTATTACCCTATTTCTAAAGTGGGCGGAGTGGTACATTTGTATGGGAGGTACCAGAAGGGGCGTGTCTAGACTTCCAGATTTTTTCTCCAAAACTTTATCCTGCTTAAACTTTACCAAATACAGAATTTGGGCACGATGGCGTTAGGTCTTTAAATAATATTAATCGATTTCTAAAGTGGGCGGTACCAGATGTGTATGGGAGGTACCATATGGGGCGTGAATAGACTTCCAATTTTTTTCTCCAAAACTTTATCCTGTTAAAGCTTTACTAAAAATAGAATTTGGGTACGATCACGTTTAATTTATTGATATTACTTCTCCATCTCTATAGTGGGCGGAAAGGTAGATTTGTATGGGAGGTACCAGAAGGGGCGTGGCTAGGCTTTCAAATTTTTTTCCAAAACTTTATCCTGTTATAGCTTTACTAAATACAGAATTTGGGGACGATCCCGTAGGGTATATTGATATTATTACTCGATTTCTAAAGTGGGCGGAATGATGTATTTGTATGGGAGGTGCCAGAAGGGGCGGAGCCATGTAGCCCATTTGCAATACCGTAAGTAGTTTTGAGGAAATAATAACTCGTGCAAAATTTCAAAACAATTGGTTGCGTCTTTCGAAAGTTATCGTGCGAACCAGCCGGACAGCCACCAGACAGACAGACAGACAGACGGACATGGCTCAAACGACTTAAAAAGTCATGAATCGAATTTGGTTCAAATAAACCTAGGGTCTAAAGTCACTTCTTCTATGTGTTACACTTTTGGGTCGTATCAAATGATATATACCCTCATCCCTAAGGGTGATGGTATAAAAATGTTAAGGAATATTATCACATTATCCTTAAAATTCCACGAAAGGACTCGTCTAAACAGGTTAACCAATTTCAATGAAATTTGGTAGACATTTAGCATACTGTATAAAAATTACAGTAGGCTATATATTTTTTTTATATTTTTGACCAAATGGGCGGAATGGGTGTGACAACTTTTTTATAGAGATAGAGATACAATAGTTGATACCCGGATAGTACTTAGCAACACGAATATGATGACGAAATTTTAATTTTTGACCAGTGGGCGGAAGGGGCGTGGCAAAACTTTATTTCTGTCCTAGAGATATACAATTAGATACCTAGATAGTACTCTACAACACGAATAGGAATATGCAGACGAAATATTAATTTTGGATCAGTGAGCGTAGTAAAGGGTCCGCCAAATAAAATGCTATAAAAAAAAAACTACTGAATATTTTCTCAAATTTCTTTTTTTTTGTAGGCCATGCAGTAGCCTACACGATCGGTTCAATTTTTAAGCACATTATCGATTGTGTGCAGCTGTATTTCACCAACGGCTTCACGTTTTGATGCATTGATATTATTATTTGACTAGCTGACCCGGCAAACGTTGTTCTGCCATACAACTTCTGACTCGGCGAACTTCGTCTCGCTCCAAGTAAACGCCTTCATATAAGCTCCAGAGTAATATTAAAACACATATAGTTCAAATTTTAATATGACTTATTTTAATTTAATCAAAATCAGTGAAGAGCGGTCTGATAAACAACGTTTTTCGAATTGTTTTCCGGCGCTAAAACAAACAATGAAGACAGTTTGCCAACACACGAAATACTGAGAAATTCTAAGTTGATCCCACAAATTTCCAATGATTGGCCTTGCGATTTATTGATTGTCATCGCAAAAGCCAATCGAATGGGGAATTGAATTCGCTAGAATTGGAAAGGAAAATCGGTTGGAATAATAGAAATTCGAGGATAAGGACTTCCTCTCCTTTGAAAAAATTTGACGGGAACGTCATCAATCCAGTTGAAACATCAACAGGAATTTGGCCATTACAAAGCGCCAGTAGATATTTTGAAAATGCAGTAGCCGATGGGTCGTTTTGCAAACGTGACTCTCATGTTCGTGGTTAATTTCAACTCCTTGTCATTCCGCCACAAAGACATTAATTTCATCAGCAGCAGTAGATTTTGGGATGGCGGGAAGCGTTTGACGAAAATCTTACGACAGAAATATCATAGCCCCACCAAATCGTTTCGAATCACCTCATAAATTCATAAGAAGATCATAAGAAGATTCATCGGCAACTTTAAAGCGGAGTGTGCAGTTCGTCCGCCTTTCAACAAAGTGGAAGCAGATGGTGCAACAGCTAACGCAATTTGCGATCGAAACGCATAAAAATAATTTGAGCTAACTTTTTTATTCGTTTCTTTTCCAGATGACTTGTAAACAAAACTGTCGTTGTATTGGCCATCTTTAAATTGTGGTGATATTCACCCTCTCCACGGCAGAACATCAACGGGTCTTGAAGTGCATCATATGACCAATGAGTCTTCCGACGCTTGAGAAAAATATCGTCTGATTCCACATTCTCACCCTGCAATAGCTGTGAAGCCGTCGATATTCATATAAACAACTTTAAATGCAGTTATATCCTAACAAAAATGTTCGATCGCAAATATCCTAAATCTACTAAATCATGTATTCGAAAACCGAATTGTTGGAAAAAGGTATTTTTAGAATAAACCGGAAACTGGTTTTCTGAAAAATTCAAGTATTTGAACACTATAATTGTTTCTAATGCAGACAATTTTGCAATTGTTCGATCATTTCGTGTTTTATCGAAGTAAAAATTGCACAACGTTGATCTAGTTCTATTGCCGAATAAGCAACGAAATAGATCTGAAGGAACTTATGACCTTCGTTTGGTAGTGGTAACAAAGCGCCAGCTGGATGATGTATTTGCCCTTGAATTTGAATGTGTCGAGGCAATTTCGAGCAAAATGGGAGGAATTATTTTTAATAATAACACTGAAACAAAATCAAACTTTTTCGGAAACACTCGAACGTTGGGCAAAACCTTACCTCAGTTTACACTTTGCTTAAGAAATTCCTAGAATATTTAATTTCATCATCTTCTTTTGTTGTCTTCGTTTCTTTTGTTTAAGCAACGAAAAGAAATAAAATGTTTTTGCGACCTATTTTAAAAAAGTGAAAAAAATATTTTTCACTTAGCTAGAGATTTACTCAGCTCCAGTAATACTATCTAAACTGCGTTCGTGCGTTTTTATTTTACTGTTCCACTGTGTAATGAGACGCTATTACCTTTTAACTCGGATTGTTGCCGGGTTGATCAACAACTTCGGCTCCGAATGACGGCATTTGAAAGCATTCTTCATATTTTTGTGTATTTGCCAGGAAATGTTTTGATAAGATTGTATTTGCATAGAGTAAGCAATATGTTACAACGGCACTGGCGGATGAGTCAAAACGGCAATTTCACCTTGCCACCAGGAGGGGAGTTTCCGATTGTAACTTCAATGCATTGCAATGCTGGCGTACGACAGACAATGAACCGATATCAACGCAGCGAATATCTTTGTAGGCGATTGTGGAATCGTATTCAAAAACAGCGCGATTCAAATCTATATTTACGACTGGTTTCTTTTGGTAACATTTTGTCGAATTTATAGCACGACGTGTACGTCGTTCAGCAAAATCGGTCCAGCCGTTCTCAATTGATGAATGACTTGAGAATTACTATTTCACAATTTTTATATATATAGATATTATTTATCTCGTTAAATTTTCCAACCAACATCAAAATCATCAAATCATGCGAAAACTGAAAAATTTCGTCTATAAAAAATCTAATTTATTGCGCTTTTCCGGAATTTTCCGAGTTTTTCGCTAATAATTTTCTATTTTTGCATTCGAAAAGCCATTTCGTAACATTTGCACTTAATTTTCCCGGCTTTTCCTAAGGATTTTCCCAAAATTTTCTGGCATAAAAAAATCCTGCCAATTACGAACAATTGAAAAAAAAAATAGAGCAAATAGGGCCAACGTTCTCACTTGATAAATTGCTATACATTTTTCACACTATATTTCACAATAATCCGAAATTTTTTTGGCATTTTCCATAATTTTCCAACTAAAACTTTCTATTTTTCATTCGAAAACCGACAAAAATTTAATTTTACGATTTACCTTAAATCAGGCGAGGAAATGCAAAATTTTGCTGAAAAATTCAAATTTTTTGATTTCTTCGGATTTTTCCGAGTTTTCCACCGAGAATTTATCTATTTTTCCATTCGAAAAGTCATTTCGGAATAATTATCCGAAATTTTGCGCAAGTTACATCGTTCAAAACTATCAAATCGTACGACAAAAAGCAAAATTTCGTCGAAAAATAGCATTAAAGTTTTCGAATTTTTCCGGAATTTTTTTATTTTTCCATTCGAAAACTCATGCGTAACAATTGCACACAAAAATCCATACAAAAAAGCAATTTTCGGTTTTTCCAATTTTCCGGCTTTTCCGGAGGATTTTCCCAAAATTTTCTTTTACATAAACCTTCTCCTGGAAATTACGAACAACCGAAAAAAAATTTAAGCAAAATCGGTCCAGTCGTTCTTAATTGATGAATTACTATACATTTTTGCCACCAAATTTAAATATATAGATTTCTAATGTGAGCTGAATGGTACATTTGAATGGGAGGTACCAGAAGGGGTACCTGCATCCTGCCGCAGCTTTCCTAAATACTGAATTTGTGCACGATCGCGTTTGGCGTATTAATATTATTACTCAGTATTAAAAGTAGGCGAAATGGTACATTTGTGTGGGAGGTACTAAAAGGGATGTGGTTAGACTTTAAATTTTTCATCCGACAGGAGGAAAAGAGCACGATCGTTTCGGGTGCATTTATGTTACTTCTCGCTTTCAAAGTTGGGCCGAATGATACATTTTTATGGGAGGTACCAGAAGAGGTGGGACTAGACTTTTAGTTTTTTTCCCCCCAAAACTGTATCCTGTTATAGTTAAATAAATGTTGAATTTGGGTTAGCTCACGTTGGGTATATTGATATTATTACTCCAACTATAAAGTGGGCGGAGTGGTACATTTGTATGGGTGCTACCAGAAGGGGTGTGGCTATACTTCCAGTTTTTTATTCCAAAACTTTATCCTGTCATAATTCAACAAAGTACTGCATTTGGTCGATCACGATAATGTCAGAAGAGTAATGCAGCCTTTATAGTACTCGACAATGCAGACATGAACATGCCGACAATATATATACAGTAGACTACGGATAAGTGCACATCGGTTTTCGGGCGACTTTTTGTGCACTTATGCGGTTTTTGCATTTATACAACACTCGGATAAGTGCACAACTATTGCATATATACAAACATTGCATAAGTGCACGATTATTGCATTTATACAAACATTAGATAATTTTTATTAATCTGTAACACCAGTTCAGTTTGGACGGAACTTTAAGAAAGTAATTAATATAGAAAGCCGTTTAATGTTTTTATTTATATTTGGTTTGCATTACATAACTGGTTTTAATAAAAACTTATAAAATCAGTTCAGTTTAAGGTAAAAAAATCACAAATTTATATTTTATTGTTTTAGAGTTTTTCATATTTCATACAAAAAAAATTAAAATATTCAGTTCTGTGCCAAAATAAGAGCTGTTAATGAATCATTGCAACATTGTTTTTTTGCAAAATACATATTAAATTGCACTCAATTCGATTCACCTAAACCACGTGTGCTGAACAAGTCTGAAATCTTTTTTTTCAACCGTGTTTTCTGTTCCAACCTTATATATTTTTTTCTCCAGTTTCTCTAAATCATAATCTACATTTATGTAGTATGAGAGATTTGCATTTATGCATGCAAAGTTGTACTAAAAAAGCACTTTCAGGTTAGCAAAAGTTGTGCATTTATCTGGTTTTTGCATTTATACGTTTTGCACTTATCTGTGTATTTTTGTATGTAAACGTATAAAAAAGGCTAATGGCTTCAAGTTCCAGTGCACTTATGCGGTTTTTGCATTTATGCGATGTGCACTTATCCGTAGTTTACTGTATTTACGGTCAGCGGGTACATGCAGGTGAGCATTTTACTTCAGTTAGGAGGGTAAAAGGGAACGTGGTATAAATGTTTTTAGGACTATATAAATTAATATTTGTATATTTGGCGCTGAAGATATGAGGTTGACCAGGTTAAGAAGTAACTTGGTGTAACGAATTAGTTAAAGAGCGTACAAGATCGACACTTAAACCTCCTTTCAAACTCTCAATAAGATGCAACATTCCTTTTAAGCAATGATAATCTTGAAAAAGAAACGGTGTGGCCTACCAGTAAATAACAGTAACTTGCCACTGGTCAACGTCTGCAGCAGCCACTCTCAATATAACAAACAAAACAATTAACAAAACAAAATTAAATCTTTCAGCGATTCTTGTATCCACTTAAACCATAAGTGTTCTGCTGCCGGCCAATTAAATGAATGATAAGCGTCCATCATTCACCCAGTTTCCTCATTCATTTAACCTTTATGCTGATGCTGCACAACTCAATTCAATGGGTCAACATGTAAAAGCAAAAACTTAAGGCCAACAACAACAACACATATTATGGTGATTTTTACTTCCGTTGAAAGCGATTTCTTGCCGTCATTGTTAGCACATTGCTTTTTTTTTTTTTTTGTTTGTGTTGCCTCACGCTTTTCATCATTAATTGAGTTCAATTACCTTATGTTTATTATTTTAGGCGCCACTTTTTTCCACACACACACTCACACACCAACAATAACAACAACGACAACAACACCAAGAATAGCCCACAACAAAACACCGCTTAAATTTATGTAATAATATTTTGCACATTTCTGCTGTATTCAGCAGTTCTGTTTCTTTTTTGCTTTCCTCATTCGTTTTTCTACACCAGAAATAAACATTTTTATACAACTATAACAATAACAACGAAATTGCCGCCGACAGCAACGACACAACATCAGAAAAATCAACAACAACAACACAAAAAGGCTGAATTAAATTCTTTATGGAAAAATTCATTGTACAATATCATTCCTCAAGTATTTGAGCTGTGCTAAATAATAATAGCAGGAGCTCTCTAAATCTTAAGAGGGGGAAACAAATAGACGTGATGGAATTTCATTTCAGCACCGTGAAACATCGTCAGCTCACATAAAGAGTTTAATTTTGTTTTTTGTGTTGTTTATAATTATTTGCAGGAATGGGAAGAGATGACGACGACTGTGGGCTTTATTTTACATACGCATAACGATAGTTTTAGAGGACACTCGAGGAAAAAATGAGTTTGCATAGAAATTTTAAAAAACTGTAACTAGAAAATTTACTTAAAATAAAAATTTCCTTCAAAGAGTTAAACAAATTTTTAGTATTCTGTGACATTAAAAACTAATAATTATCTTCGGTTCCAAAGCTAACATACCTTCACCATCAGTAAAAATGGTGATAAAACTAGTTTTGAGCACTATAAGAACATTTTTTAAATTTTATTTGTATGAGAGCCTAAATGATTTATATGAGCTGAGAATATTTTTATGATTTTTTTTAACCACCAAAAAGGGAGAGTTTGTATGGAAATCAGGAGTAGTTCTTGGCCGATCTTGCCCAACTTAGAACCTAACCTCTTCTTAGAGATTAAAAGTTTTTGTAACTTATTTAAGCTCGATAAATCATAAACATCGGCTCTAACCGCGGGACGGACGGACAACCTCAAAAATTGAGAGTTTGTATAGGAGGTGGGCATCATTTTTGTCCGATCCTACTCATCTTAGAACCTTATTTCTGCTTAGAGGATATAAGCATGCATACAAAATAACGGTTGCAATCGCATGATAGACAGAATGACACCCTCAAAAAGGGACTGTTTGTATGGGAAATGGCAATAGTTGTTGACCCATCATACTCGTCCTTGAATTAAAACTCCGCCTAGAGAATACACCTTTGCATACCATATTTAAGGTCGATAGCTATTAAGCTACAGTTGCAATAGCGGTGACAGACAGACGAAAACCCCAAAAATGAGCAGTTTATATGGGAGGTAGTAGTAGTTTTTGTCACATCTTGCTCGTCTTAGAACTTAACTTCCGCTTATAGGATATAGACATGCATACCAAGTATTTGCTAGATAGTTTTTTAACTGCGGCTGTGACAGACCAAGGGAAACATACAAAACGGGTTAGTTTGTATGGGTCATGGGTGTATTTTTTGTCCGTTCTTAGTTATCTTAGAAGATAGCTCGTTAGCTCTTAAACTACGGTTACAATAGTGGGGACAGGCAGACATACACCCACAGAAAGGGCACTTTGTATGGGTGGTAGAAGTAGTTTTCGTTCAATCTTACCCCATCTTAGAACTTAACCTCCGCTTAGAAGATAGAAGCTTGTTTTTATAAATTCTTTTATTGTTGCCTTCGGCTAAAGTGCAGAATACAGGGCGGAAGTCCAAACAACAAAGGCAAAAATTCAAGAATTTTAAAAAACTTAATTTCTATATGTCAACTTTCAGAGGCCATAATTTTTTAATTAATTAATGTCTGCAATACCTCAATTTTTTTGCTCGGGTGTTAGCTTTACGCAGAAGGTTTCAATTGGTTTCAAAAATGTATCTCAAGTTTTGATATTTCCTGATCTAAAAATCTTCCGTAGATCGTAGATTCCGATTTTGGTGCACGATTACCACATTTTTTTTGACCCGAACAAATTGACCGACAATGTCTGTCCGAAATACTTTTCTCTGAAGAATTATTGCCAACATTTTTGATAATGTAAACTGACGCCGTGGAAATGGTCCTTAAACGTTTCTGACTAAAAAACAACTTAATTTTCCTTTACACCCCATGAATAAGGTATGGGATAGCCTCTCGCGTTGTTGTGAACTAAAACGCTTTCTATTTTAGAAACATAACAAACGGAAACTACTTGTTTATCGTCGAATGCGAACGTCACTGTTTGAGGAGCCTTTACTAGACATGCCGATTGGCTCGACACTACACTGCGAAGTTGTTGTCGACAACATCGAGTGGGCCGGTAATGAAGAAAAATGTGGATGACTACAGCCGGGAATCGAACTACAGATTTCCCGCATGGTAGTCGCGCGATTTAACCACTATGCCACGGCCGTCCCCATTTACTGACACAATTCTGTTAGAAAAAGTTTCAACAAATAAAATTTTAAAATATTATGTAGTTAAGATAAAACCATTGTAGTTCTTGCCGTGGTTTTAACAACAGTATTTTTTGATAAAAATAAAAGTAAAAATTAAAGGCAATAGCAACTGTGGTACAGTTATTATACTTTTATGTACAATAAAAGTACTGAATAATAGACTGAATTGGCCATTAACTCAAACAATGAAAACATTCTGATCTCGGTAGCCAATTAATCAATCGATCATCGCCGCTCTGACGAACAACTCTGTATAGTATTTTCTGTGACATTAAATGTACATTTTTTAGTAGTAGTTTGTTGTTAACTAATAGTACTTTTTGGTACAATTAATGTAATTTTTTTTAAAAAAAAAAGTACTTTTTGATACAATAAATGTACTTTTTAGTACAATAAATGTACTTCTTAGTACAATAAATTGTAGGTTTTGGTACAAAAAAATTATCTTTGGATAAATTAAACTGTACTTTTTGGTATCGAGTATTATCTGTATATTAAATATTATCACTCTACAGCTAAAATAAATTTTTGGCACGCCCCCTCCGGCAACTGATCCATAATTAAAATGTCCTCTGCGTATTCATATTTGTAGTATTATTTGTTACAATAAATGTACATTTTAGTACAATAAATGTACATTTTAGTACAATAAATGTACTTTTTTGTAAAATAATAGTACAATTTTGGTATAATAAATGTACCTTTTAGTACAATGAATTGTAAGTTTTGGTACAAAAAATAAGTTTTTAGATAAATTAAATTGTACTTTTTGGTATCGAGTAGTATCTGTATATTAAATATTATCACTCACTTACCCAAAATATAAATTTCATATACATATTCATATTCATATTTGTGTTGCCAAGTACTATCTGGGTATCAAATTTGATCTCCCTATCTCTAATAATAGTTTTTCCACGCCCCCTCTGCCCACTGATCCAAAATTTTAATTTCGTCTGCATATTCGTATTCGTGGTGCCGAGTACAATCCGGGTATCAAATTTTATCTCTCAAGCTCTAAAAAAAGATTTATGACGCCCCCTCCGCCCACTGATCTAAGATTACAATATCGTCGGTATATTAATATTCATGGTACCGAGTACTACTTGAGTTTAAATTGTATCTCTTTAGACCCAAAATACAGTTAAGCCACCAATGATCCTTAATGTCTGCATGTTCATATTCGTGTTGTCGAGCACTATCTGTTAAACAAATTTTTTCTCTCTAGGGTAAAAAAAAACAGTTTTGCCACGCCCCCTCAGGACACGATCCAACTATAAAATTTCATCTGCATATACGTATTATTGTTGTCGAGTACTCTCTGGGTATCAAATTTGATCCCTCTGGCTCTAAAATAAATTGTTGCACGCTCAATTCTCCCACATATCGAAAATTTTAATTTTGTCTGCATATTCATATGTGTTGCCAATCAAATTTTATCCCTCTAGGACTGAAATCAAATTTTGCCACGCACCCTCCGCCACTGATTCAAAATTAGAATTTCGTCTACATATTAAAAATCGTGGCGTCGAGTACTATCTGAGTATGAAATTTGATCTCTCTAGCTCTAAAAAAAATGTTGCCACGCCAAATGACCCAAAATTAAAATGTCATCTACATATTCATATTCGTGTTGCCGAGTACTATCTGGTATCAAATTTGATCTCTCTAGCTCTTAAAGTCTGCATTTGTTTGATTATTTTACACTATAACTTTAAAGAAGTCTAGTCTTATTATCTCTTCATTGGAGGCGAATAATAGGCCCAATATTCCAGATGTGTGTACTCAATAAAGTTTTCATTCAACAAATCTTTTTTTTAGACTTTTCATGTCTGCCATTCAAACTTTGATTAGTTCACATTTTTCCCATTTTAAACATAATAATATTTAGTTATGACAATAAATGGAATACTTATAATCCGAGTATTCTCGCTTCTTCTTCTCACCTCTGTGGGTTACTCTATGCAACGTAATTTAGCTAACATTTTGCCTCGAGTGTACTTGTAACTGGCGTACCACAGACTGGCATGTGCATTATTAGTCAGTGTTTTTTTTTTCTTAATAAAAATAAACAAGAAAAAAAATGTATACGTAAAACAATAAAAGATTCGAGAACTAAAGAAAGGAGAACTACATATAAGCAAACTAGGAAAAAACAACAACAAAACGAAACCTTAATCGCTACAAACTTGCACGTTTTTCATATATTAGTTTTATGAGGGGTATATTTTTATGTTTGAATAAAATTAAAAACAAAAAAATTTACAAATGAATACAAAATGGAATGTTTAGATCGTTAAGGATATGTGTATATTAACATGTAGTATATATGTATATGTATGTACACTAGACTGGCCATAGCGTTATATAGAAAAAATTAAAAATGTGAAATCCAAAAGTTTTCGCACTGAAAAATATGAGGTTGGGGATAAAAATAATTATACATATTTTTTTTTTTTTTGATTCCGAGTACCTCCGGGTTGAGCCCAAACTTTTATTATATTACCCATTTAGGCTGAAGTGCAGAATATGGGGCGGGAGCCCGATTAAAAACCAAAAATATGCCATTGTCTTCATCTTGGCCCCCAAACATCGGAATGGTAGGTCAAAGTTGGCGCTCAGGCCCATGGGGCCCGGGGGGTCAAAAAAGGGGCCCCTTTCGGTTCTATGATGACCCCCCAGGTGCGGGTACTCAAGTGAAAGATATTTTCGAGACGAATTCAACGATGTTATTTTTAGGTTCCTACGCGTCTCCTGGACCGAGTTAGAGCCATTTCCGGGATATACCAAGAAAAAAAATATTTTTAACTAAATTTAAAAAATTTTAAAAAAATTTTTGCGTGCGGCGCTACTAAACCCAACATAGGTGTACCGTCATTTCACCCAATGTCATTTCGCCCAAAAACAACCATGACATATCGCCCAAAATATGTCATTTCGACCAAAAACCTAACTACAAAATGACATATCGCCCAAATGCTATGACATAAGACCCAACTCAATTTTTTTGGGCGAAATGACAGACTTATGACGACGGCACGCGCTGCTGCATACGTCGCAGTCAGTCTTGTCCTCTTGCCCCCGCCTTAGGGGGGCGTGCCCTCCACCGCATTCGTGTTTTAATAATGCCAGAGAAAGAGAGAGAGTAGCGAGTCTGACTACGACGTATGCGGCGAGGGCGTGCCCCCCACCGAGAGAGAGAGTACAAGACTGACTGCGACGTATGCAGCAGGGCGTGCCGTCGTCATGAGTCTGACATTTCGCCCAAAAAAATTAAGTTGGGTCTTCTACCATAGCATTTGGGCGATATGTCATGTTGTAGTTAGGTTTGTGGTCGAAATGACAAGTTTTGGGCGATATGTCATGGTTGTTTTTGGGCGAAATGACATTGGGCGAAATGACGGTACACCTATGTTGGGGTTAGTAGCGCCGCACGCAAAATTTTTTTTAAAATTGTTTAAATTTAGTTAATATTCTGCACTTCAGCCTAAATGGGTAATGTAATAAAAGTTTGGGCTCAACCCGGAGGTACTCGGAATCAAAAAAAAAAAAAAAAAATATGCATAATTATTTTTATCCCCAACCTCATATTTTTCAGTGCGAAAAATTTAACTTTTCAAAAAAATTTCCACTATGGCCACTCTAATGTACACTCAAACTAACTTAATAATGCAAAACCGTAAATGTAGAAAAACTAATGAAATACATACCAAAAGGATTATAAGACCACATAAACGAAGTAGAAAAAGGTGTAAGTGAGTCTTTAAAGTTTGAAACATAAATATTTTATTATATAACACAGTATAGCACATGATTTTGGGACGCAATTCTGAGAACTGCACTTGAAAGTAGAACCAAAAAGAAGAAGTTCTGCATCATTCGTTTTGCCAAGTTACATGCCATAATAATTTAATATCGATTTGAAGTTAGCAAGTGTAAGGCTCTTTTGTTATATGCTGGCTATGATTATCATTTTCATGATTACCTTGCTGCTTCAACAACACGAATTTACATATAATTGAGACTTTAGGAAATCCCGAGAGCTTTAAATTTACTTTTAATAGTTAAAAAATTCACACACAGTTATTAATAGGAATGAATCTGTAATCTGCAAATGTCGCAAAACACTATCACTTATTATTATGAGGTTTGACAGGAAATCAAATATAAACATGAGTTAACGCCAAAAGGTGAAAGTTCATAGTTACAATATGAGGAAGTACCAAATACCATCGTAGGGGCAAATGCCAGTACACCGCATCCTTAATTTAAACTGTCAGCACTTGCTGATTACCACATACACCCAGCAAAATATTTTGTTGCAAAGAAACAATTACAGAATAGCTTCCCAGCAAAATATTTTGTTGCAAAGAAACAATTACAGAATAGCTTTTACTGATAAGTAACAAGTTCCACTTTCGGTTGCACAATATATTATTTTTGTTTGAAATTGTCCCAAAACCAACATGTTCTCCTGGAACCTGTTATGAAATGAATTACTACATAACTGCATAACATATGCTGTTTTTTGAAATTTCATTGGTTTTCAATTGGGTGCTAGTTCGAAATATATTTTAACTCAGATTTTTGAGTTTTTCTTAATAAATACCCTCAAAAAATACTTATTTCGAACACGAATATTCATTTTCTATTCTACGGAATCTGTGGGGCAACATGTTGTACATAATCGGTTATATAGAACCAGAAACAGAATAGAAAGTCGATTAAAAAAGAAACGATTCTAGTATCAATACCATTCGCAACAAGTTCTGAAAAATTTTCCTGGGCACCTACCCACACACACATTTCATTGAGTTTAATTTTAACTTCATTTTCCAACATAACTTTGTCTATTATTATACAGTTTCTTTAAAAGGTTCGGCAACAAATTTATCCACCGCCTCATCACCACCTCACAGTAAAGTTATCTTGCCCGAAAGCAATCAGAAAACAAGGTCGCGCTTATATTACCCGCCACTTACAATACATACAACAGATACTGGGACTCGAGCACGGAAATTTGCCGAACAGCAGCAGCAATACTCCGTCAGCAATGGAAAATAAATTGGCGTAAAATTCGTTTAAAATGATAAAGCAATAGCAGATAAAGGCCAAGGGAAAATGAAGGGGAGCAAGACATCATCACAAGGAATGCTGCGTGAATCATTCTCAAGTCAAAGGTTAGTTATGTAGTCGAGAGTGGGCCGATTTCCAGTAATGTTCACAGTTCAGTTATTTGTATTGTAGAAATCAGGGGAGACAATTTTGCTCACATTCATTTACAATTGGGTATGGGTTATTAGTTGAGTGTAAAAATTTAATACTGTTGATATATGATGCGGTATGTTTGGAAATGGTTAAAATATGTTTTACTTTAATATAAGAACAATTTCACAGTACAACACATGATGGGACTCAATTCTAAGAACTGCACTTGAAAGTATCCCCAGAAAGAAGAAGTTCTGCATCATTCGCTTTGTCAAATTACATGCCATAGTAGTTTAATATCGATTTGAAATTGGTAAGTATCGTATAGGGGAATTTGTTACGTTTTAGACTTTTTTGTTCGACACAACATAAATTCTATATGGTGGCGTATGATTATCATAAGTAATAGTCCACGTAAATCATACGCCACGGAGTACAACAGCTTTATTGTAACTGCTACAAAATAAACCCAGTTCAAAATCATTTGATGAAAAGTGAAACTGTTGTTTATGTAGGGAAACGTTATATGAATGAGATTAAACGAATTGTAATTCTTAATATTTTTTAAAAATATGTTTCAGCTAAATTGGACTAGTGGTTCTTGAGTTATGGCAAACAAAAGAGCCCAAAAACGTGACGAATTCCCCTATACGATACTTACTAACTTCAAATCGACATTAAATTCATATGGCATGTAACTTGACAAAACGAATGATGCAGAACTTCTTCATTTTGAGACTACTTTCAAGTGTAGCTTTCAGAATTGAGTCCCAAATCTGTGAGCAGAAAAATATTTTACTGTGTTATTGAAGATATTTGTATTTTTCATGCATTTTCCTTTTGTTTTATTTTAAGACGTTAATGTGATGTGATGTACGTCTTATTACAAATATTAAAATTTCATTCTAGTCCAAAAAATTTCGAAAAATATCACCCATGGTCTTATTCCAAACCTACCACGGAAACGCACTTCTAGTATACGTTTGTACACCAACGCAATAAACTGACATAAATTTTAATTTTACCCCAACGTTGTAAATGAAAATGAATTCCTTTTACACAGAATCACGTATTTTATTAAAGGATTTTCTTTTTAAATAATCTCTAGGATTAATTCTGCTTTCGCAAATGGTTTTTGGTAAAATCTTGTTTTTAAAATCTTATGGTGAAATCTGAGAAATTTAATAACGTGTACGCTTATGCCATTGACAATAAATTTGATTTAAGCCCAGGGGATTATATATTTGTACCTTATGATTTGACATGTGCGGTACCTATGTGGTTGTGGTTGGTACCGTGCACACCATTAGAGTTTTGTAATGTGGGAGTAATGTAATGTGGGAGCTGTGTAATGTGGCAGTGAAAGCGAGTAGAGACAGCTTATATGGTAGCAGAGATTGTAGAATATCTTTTCAATTACTTTACCACACCGAAATATTAAAGGCAAACAACCAAATATGAGTGGGGGCGAACATAACAATTGTCTCAATAGAAGATAGATGCGTTCCTACGATTTATAGCAATGCTCAATAGCTAGAAATAGAAAAATAATATCTACCCACAGACAGTATGTTGTGCCTTAAAAAATTTGGCAGTGTTCTAAGTATTTTTTCAACTGTTCTGACAGCTATAACATATTTATTACTCATGTCCTTGTCAATATAGCCGACCATGTGAAATTATTAGAAAATAACTTAAAAACTCATGCTATGACCAAATTGAAACGTCTAAAGTTTTGTACAAGCTTTGACATTACAGACATTAGGTTTATCTTGGCTGACATTTCGACAACAACAATCCTTGTGTTATGGTTTATGGTGAAAATCACGCAATATGTTTGAGTCGTAATTCCAATGTTATTTCAAAAAGTATAAAATAATGACACATTTTATACTATAATAAGCAACATTTACGGTTTTCCAACAATCGCAATGGTTGGGCGATGATAGTGCCAGCGATAATATCACATAACGTTAACTATAACAATTTTATTTGATTTCCAGCAATAATGAAAATATATCTATGTGTGGGTGCATGTGTTTGTGTGTAAAGAGCTTTGGTGTGAATATGGCAGATACACTATAAAATCAGTACTACAGTAATTTGGTCATAGGTATAGAAGGTTCTATAAAGGGTGGAATGAATCGCCGAGTTATTCAAATCCAACAGCGTCAATCCCTACTAATATTATAAATGTGAATGTTTGTTTGTGGCTCAATCACGTCTTAACGGCTGAACCTATTTCAATGAAATTTGGCTGGCAGTTAGTATATTGTATGGAAATTACCGTAGAATATATGTTTTTTCCATTCTTGGGACCGGCCTGGCATGATGGTTAGAACACGCGAAAGATCCCACGTTTGATCCCTGGCTCCAGTCATCTGCATTTTATTATCATTGCGGCCCCCTCGATGTTGTCAACAGCAACTTCGCTGTATAAGTGTCGAGTCAATCGGCATGTCTAATAGAAGCTTCTCAAACAGTGACGTTCGCATTCGTCGATAAACAAGTAGGTGCCGTTAGTTATGAATCTACAAATAAAAATGAATGGGGTGTAAAGGGACATTAAGTATTTTTTACTCTATGGCCAGAGTGGGCGCGGAAAAACTTTTTTCAGAACAAGAGAGATAAAATTTGATACCTAGATATTACTTGGCAACACGAATATGAATATGCAAAAGAAATTAAAATTTTGCACCAGTGGGCGGAGTGAGCGTGACAAGACTGCATTTTAGTCCTAGAGAGATAAAATTTCGGCCGTGGCATAGTAGTTAGAACACGCGACTACCATGCGGGAGATCGCAGGTTCAAACCTGGCTCCAGTCATCTTAAAAGAAAAAAAAAAATAAAGAAAATTTTCTTTCACTGTCGGCTCCCCTCGACTGTTGTTGACAGCAACTTCGCAGTATTAAGTGTCGAGTCAATCGGCGTGTCTAGTAAGAGCTTCTTAAACAGTGACGTTCGCATTCGTCGATAAACAAGTAGGTGCCGTTAGTTGTGAATCTAAAAATAGAAAGCGTGTTAATTCACAACAACGCGAGAAGCTATCCCATACCTCATTCATGGGGTGCAAAGGGAAATTAAGTTTTTAAGAGATAAAATTTGATACTTGATAGTATAATGCTACACTAATATAAATATATAGACGAAAATTTAAGTGTGAATTAGTAGGCGAAGAAGGCGTGGCAAACATTTATTTTGGTCCTATAGAGATAAAATTTGGTACATAGATATTACTGAGCAACACGAATAAGAAGATGAAGGCTAAATTTAAATTTTGGGTCAGTGGGCAGATGGGAAGCAGCAAAACTGTATTTTAGTCCTAGAGAAATACAATTCAGTACACAGATATTACTCGGCAACACGAATATTAATATGTAGAAAAAATTTTAGTTTTGGACCAGTGGGCTAAGAGGGCGTGGCAAAACAATTTGGTTGTATATGTGTGTTGTTATAAAGTGGCTACAATCAAAATTAAACCAGTTGACAAAATCGGACGACTTTAAGCCATGCCCCAAAAAGGTCAAAGGTTAAATATAAATATCTGAAAATGAGTGTGTTTGTTTTTTTGCCTTTGTGAGTACCATATAGACTCGATTTGACCGATCTTTTTGACAAAATGTAGCTGTGTGGTCGGTGGTGAAAATAGGGTACTTGCATTTTTGACATATCAAGCGGCCTTGGCACCTCCCATTGGACCCTATTTATTAAACCGCAATGTCTAGAGGACTGTTTTTCAAATCGTTCTGAAAACGTGTATTCGTGATTCAACAAAAAATGGGCGTGATCGGAACATGGGCGTGGTATCAAAATGAACTATAAGAGGTATAAAGCTAATAATTGTTATGTGTTGTTGGTACAGTATTCATTATAGCCAGGGTGGAAGTGGGCTGTGCCCCGCGCTATTTAATATAAATCGTTATAACAGCCAAAATAATAGTTTGATCGTCCTAAAAATTGCAAAGTAAAGTAGAGATATAACCTATTTGCAACAAAGTTGGCAAAAAGGGGCGAGACGCCTCCTATTGCCTTGACTATATTACTGACTATTATACATTTGAGAGAATAAAATACAATCCCTTTATCGAAAATCAGTAAAAACTAGTAAGAAAGTTACAGAAGACTTACATGTGCCCTCACCCTCAGTAAAACATTAAATGTTCTATTATATTCAATTTATTACTCCATTTATAAAGTTGGCGGAATCGTACATTTGTATGGGAGGTACCAGAAGGGGCGTGTGTAGAATTCCAGAATTTTCTCAAAAACTTTATCCTGCTTGGGCTTTACTAAATACGGAATTTGGGCACGATCACGTTATGTCTATTAATAATATTCACCGATTTCTAAAGTGGGCGTTACCAGATTGGTATCGAAGGTACCGGATGGGGCGTGGCAAGACTTAAAGTTTTTTCTTCAAAACCCTATCCTGCTATAGCTTAACTAAATAAAGTATTTGCGTACGATCGCGTTGGATTTATTTTTATTATTATCTCTAAAGTGGGCGGAAAGGTACATTTGTATGGGAGGTACCAAAAGGGGCGTGGCTAGACTTCCAATTTTTTTTTCAAAACTTTATTCTGTTATAATAGCTTAGTTAAATACAGAATTTGGCTACGATCCCTTCGGGTGTATTGATATTATTACTCGATTTCTAAAGTGGAAGGCGGAATGATGACTTGTATGGGAGGTCATGTAGTCCATGTAGCCCATTTGCAATACCGTAAGTAGCTTTAGGGAAATATTAATTCTTGCAAAATTTCAAAACATTTTCGGTCGGTCTTTCGAAAGTTATCGTGTTTAACAGCCGGACAGCCAGACGGACAGACGGACATGGCTCAAATGACTTAAAAGGTCATGAATCGAATTTGGTTCAACGAAACTTAGGGTCTAAAGTGACTCCTTCTATGTGTTACACTTTTGGGTCATATCAAATGATATATATACCCTCCTACCCGTGGGGTGAAGGTATAAAAATAGTATTACCTAAGGACCTAACCTTTGGCCTCTTTGGGGAACAGGAAATACTTGTCCAATTTTACTCAAATTTCCGTCTTGTATTTTTTTTTTATATTTGGGACCGGCCGTGGCATAGTGGTTAGAACACGCAACTACCATGCGGGAGATCGCAGGTTGAAACCTGGCTCCAGTCATCTTAAAAAAAAATTGTTCTTTCATTGTCGGCTCCCCTCGAATGTTGTTGACAGCAACTTCGCAGTATAAGTGCCGAGTCAATCGGCATGTCTAGTAAGAGCTTCTCAAACAGTGACGTTCACATTCGTCGATAAACAAGTAGGTGCCGTTAGTTGTGAAAGGGAAAATTAATTTTTTTTAAGTATCTCATAAATCATTATAGGTACTAAGTCGAGATTTGGTACTTATGTTGTTCGTACAAGAAAAATTACTCTATCATAGGCCATATGAAAACATTATTAGACAAGGGGGAGTGGCACTGCCCCACACAATAAAAAGATGAGATTTGCTACACATGTTACTGGTACAAGGAATATTGCGTTTCGCTGGGAAATGGGCAGCCGCCACGAGGCATAGCCCAGACAAACAAAATGAGCGGTGCCATGCCGCTTTTGGATAAATGGTTATGTCGATCATATTGTAAGAAATTGGGGTGGTTGTTCCTCTTTTTGAGTAAACGTCAGCTAAGAATATATTGTTGAAATTTCGTACTTTTAGGGATAAAAATGACCAATAAGGTATGAAACTTATATCATCACCCAGACACTTAGGCTAATGCTAAAATTGCTAAAATGCTCACTATCAAATTGGATTGACGGTTTTTTTAAAAACCGATATTTCTGGGTAATAAAAATCGAAAAAGGATGTTACTGTCGCCCAGAACAAACGGCTAATGATATAATCATGGAAAAGTGCTGGTGCTAGTAGAGTTACGAAAATGTATATATAATTTCTCCCTATATAATTAGAAAGCCGTCAGATGGGGTTTTTAGAAATTCGAACATTTAGGGGTAAATAGACCGAAAAGGGGAAGAAACTGGTACCATCACCCAGAAAAACGGCTAAAGCTTTAATCGTAAAGGTCATGTTTCCTATAGAATTAGAGAGGTATCAGTCCATTTTAGTTGTGCGATACAAATGTATCTTTTGAAATTCGTACTTTTAGGGCCAAAAACGGAGCTAAAACGATACAATCACTCAGACCAATGGGATAAAGCTACAATCTCATAAATATTGTGGTCGTTCATTTGCATTTTACCTGTGTTGCTTAAATTCTAAAAAAGATTCATTGTAGGATCGAGTGAAGCAACGCGTGCCGGGAAAGATAGTATATACATAAATGATCAGCATCGAACTCAGAGTCGATTTAAAGGTGACCATTTGTCTGTCTGTCTGTCCTCACGATTACAGCCGTGGATTCTGAGGTGTAGAGTTGAAAGCTTATATTATGTTAGAGGAGGTTAAGTTCTAAGATGAGCAAGATCGGTCAATAACTACTCCCATACAAACCCATACAAACTACCGCTTTTTGAGTTCTGTCGGTATACCTGCCTCCGCGATTACAGCCGTAGTTATGAAGCCATAGAGTTGAAATTTGGTATGCTAGCTTCTATCCTCTAATCGTAGGTTACCTGTAAGGAGAGCAACATCGAACAAAATACATATGCTCATCTCTCCCAGGCCGAGTAAACATTTTTAAATGTTGGATTCGGAGAAAATTTTTTTACAATAAAAATTGGAATAATAAAAATTTTACAAAAACAAAGTTTTTGCTTTTAAAAAGACAAGTAGGTATGATCAGAGTCATGTCCCTACATTATGTTGTATAAAAATTAATGTAAACTGCGCGGCAAATAAGTATACTTTCCAATTTTTCCCTAATTCAACAATGAAAGTCAAGTCATACAGTCTGCAATGACAACAACTTCTTGAAATTGCAAAATTTTTGCGATGTCGTAAATATGTTAATGCTTATTGTACAAACAAATATAAACAAGACGTCGTTAATTAAATTTTATACACATAACAAAAATGAAATTATTATACTGTCAGTTTTAAACATTTATTTTCTACTAAACCATATAATAGCACCTCAATAACTCGCATATATGTGTTCTGCTATGCTACCCATATCGGTCGACTGTAGGCAATTTCATCTTTATATGCCGTATAAAATGTTATTTCCTAGATTAACCCGTTTAAATACACAAAATGTTAAATTTTAATGTGTAAAAAACAACACAACAGCCACGTTTTGCAATGTTTATGTTTGTGGCTAAAGTCCATAAAAATGTCACTTCACTAACCGTCGTCATCGTCGTCAGCGTCTTTAGTGCAGTGGAACATTGAAACTTTATTAGCCATAAAAAAGCATATGAGCCAAAAAGTGATGTTTACCAAAAATACGTAATAGTCAAAATTAAAAAAAAAAAAAATAAGCAACAGCAAACAAACAAAGCAAACTCTCATGGATATTGACAAGGACCCAGTTATTCGGGTGAGTGAGTGTGTTGGTGTAAGTAAGTGGATATATTCAGTAAAATATCCAGTTATTCTATCACTTGTAGGTTTGCTGGTCAACAGCCAACCATTAACACAGACAGACATTTGGACATACACACACACACGCCAGGAAGCCTCATGTGATATGTTCCAACTACATAATGTGGAGCTGTCATACAAGTGTATGCATGTATGTGCGACACTTTTTTTATCACTCCTGCATGTGTCCAATGTGGCTAAAGACATGGGAATGACTGTGGTACTTTTGGAAATTTTTATAACATTTTTAAAAATCCACAAACCAAGAGAAAATATTATGCTGCCCTATCTCCCCTTTAGCGTAGCTGGTTAATATTTGGAGCATGCCATTGCGTTTTATTTCATTTTGTTGTTTTTACTGACAGGATATCCCTAAGAGCTTTAACCACCAGCCCACACTGAAATCCAATTTCTGTTTTTATGTTTTTTCCCCCCGTTTCGTTTATATGACGCGTACGAGAGGACACGAGTCGCGCGTAAAGTACATATGAAATATCAAAAGTGAATGGAAATAAAGATGGAGTGTTAAATACGATTATTTATTGACATTGTCGAAATGAGTTGCGTGGAAGGCGAATTTATGCTTAAGCATCTTGTAACGATTTTCTCGTAAGGGCTCTGTGGACAATTGAATGAACTCTGGGAGAATAATTGACTTGACAGTTATGGCGGTACAAATGCGTGTATCTTTTATGTGCACATGTTGTAAATATTTTTCAGCTGAATATTTGATATTTAATATACAGTGCGTAAAATAACAAAATAATCATGCAATAGCCAAGCAATGAAAATAAATAACTCTAAATTAGAAAGTTAAGTTATATAAACAGAACACAATTTGAGTTGGATGCGCTACAAGAATGAGTTATTCTGGATTAACACGCTTTTTATTTTTACGGCACCTACGAATGCGAAGGTCAACTATTTGATAAGCTTTTTTAGTGAAGTTGCTGTGGCAGCTAGTGAAAGAATATGTATATGACTGGAGACAGGAATCGAACCAAGGATCTACTGCATAATAGTCGCGTTTTCAACCATCATGCCGCGGACGGCTCCCCAGTGTAAAACAGTCCTAATTTGTGGGAAGAATACGAATAACACTGATCAGCAATCATTGTATCCGGTGTTTCTTTAGACGTATAGAATTTCCGATAGAGAACTGTAAAATTATACCCTCATCATTAGGGATGAAAGTACATGCCATTTAATACGAGAAAAAATGTAACGCATTAAAGGAGATATGTTGCACCCAAGTATCTTAAGACCAAAAACGTTTCTGGAAATTGTTAAACGATTGATTCATGTCCTTCTGCCTGGCTGAATAGCTGGTGGGTAGGATAACTCAAGAAAACCTTAACTGATCCTTTGAAAATCTGTCAGAACTAATATGTTGGGATCCGATTCAACATTCCCTTTTTTTCCAATAACATTAAAACGAACTACTGGAAGACATTTACATTGTATTATCTTGTATTAGTAGTGGGTGCCGATGGAGATGTAAAGTGAATTTTGCATCTCAAGCCGACTCACAACCTACTACGTGATGGCACCTGGGCATGATTTAAGAACATGCATCTGGAATGTACGGACTCTCTATAGAGAAGATGCCACATTCCGGCTGGCGGATGTCCTCAAAAAATGCAAGGCTGACATCACTGCCATCAAAGAGATGAGACGGAAGAATTCAATAAAAATAGGTAGTTTGATTTGCTTGTGAACACTGGAGGTGGTTGTGTAAAGGCCAAACGTAAAAGGCAAATTGTCTTCCGAACTGCAAAAATAGAGCAGGGCTACAACGATCTACGATCCACACGATTCATTTCAATAATTTTGCGGCTTGGCTGTTGGTCCATATTGACTTCATGAAATCCTTAGTGAAACAGACTCTTTTATGAATTTTGGGCATAATTTCATTTTTGTTGCTGATGGGGTTTATTTCATTGGGGGTTATTTCATTTTCATCATTGGGTGTTATTTCATATGAAATAACTCCCAAATATTGGGGGTTGTTTCGTTTTCGCTTTGGGGTTTATTTCATTTATTTTTGGATGTTATTTCATTTACTGTTTTTGGGCGTTATTTCCAATTTTTTGGGGTTTATTTCATTGGGGGTTATTTCCTGGGCGTTATTTCATTGGGGGGCTTTTCGTGGAGCCTTTTCTTCATCTGTTAATAGTTTTAAACATAATATGGTTCGTTTGTACTCACTCTAGATGAATTTCAGTGGCAACATGCAATATGGGTTCTTTTTAAATTTCCACGATGTTAAAAAGTACACTTACCTAGAAAAAAAAAAGAGAAATTGTTATATAATTTTAGTTAAAGGATAAATAATGCAAATATAATGTAAAAATATACCTGTAATACGACAAGTGTATATACATATAGGGGAGCTTATATCTAACGTATACACTAGGTTGTCCCAAAAAAAAATAAAAATTTGGATTTTCTCGGAAGATCTTTCCTAATTTGGATACTCATAAGGTAAAGTATTTTTGAGAATTTTATGAGATTTTTCGGAAGTGGTTTAGAGGTCGCGCAAACCGATTTTGTAACAAAAATCGAGCTTTTTTGACTTTTATTGAATTGTTCTTGAAAATTGCTAAAAAATCGGTATTTTTCGGCTTCTGAGTAAATATTCTTAAAGAAAATTTTCCGATCTTTAATTTTATGTGCATAAGTAATAAGTTTCGTCAGGGATTTTGCACATTTTGTTACATTATATAACAGTTTTTCGTAAATTTTCAGCAAATATGAAAAAAATGCTTTACAACTTTTAAAATTTGTATGAAGACTAAAAAAAACTAATGATGCAGTTTAAAAGATTATGGAGTTTTAAATAAGTTAGCAAAAAAAACAATATACTTTTCTCTTGCCGTTCTCCAGTTATACCCTTTTAAAGCTTTGCACCCATTGTATGAAATTTTTAGTACTATAAGATTTCGGCATCCGATTTGTTGTAAACTTTAGATTATGAGATTTGAAAATTTATTTATTGTATGTCAAAGCTTAGTTTTAAGTGTTGTCAAGTTGTGGACAGCAAAAAAAGTAGCCAAAAAGCCGTTATCACTAGGTGACACTGATATGTCTCGAACTAAAATTCATGATTTATTGGATTTGGGGGAACTGCAACCCTATTTTTGGCAGATAGTCTATATGTTTGGAGATAACAAGTCACAATACAATTAAAAAAATTTTTGAAAATAAAATTTTGACTTTGCAAAAAAATCCAAGCTTTGTGCAAGCCTTGACAGAACCGGGATTAGTTGCCGTAAGGCTTCGCTCATTGTGAATTCCTACGCTGATTCCGGACAGAGCAACGCAAAAGCTGCATGCTTAAAGAGTTCAATTTGGAGGGAACGTAAAAAGCAGCGGCTGATTATGGCAGACTGAATTAAAAAATCGTTTGTTGCCTCAAATTATAACACAGTACATTGGGATGGAAAAATAATGCCTCACTTAAGAAACAAAAGGAATAAAAATGATCGGTTATCCATTAGTGTAACTGGTAATTCAAACTCCAAGCTTCTGGGAGTAGTACCACTTTCATCAGGAACAGGAGAGGCCCAAGCCGAGGCAGTATTTCAAACCCTAAAATCTTGGAATGTAACGGAAAATGTCAAATTTATTTTTGCGGACAGAACCAGCTCCAATACAGGACGGCGGATTGGGGCTTGCGTTTTACTTCGCCAAAAATTAAAAAAAGACCTCATATTTTTGGCATGCCGCCATCATATGATGGAACTAGTTGATGGATCAGCGTTTAAGGCCCTTAATATTGAGGATCAAATTACATCCCCACAAATTAAAATTTTCGTCACTCTTCAGGGAAGGTGGGAATCCATTGATAAAAAAAAATTTTCTAAATCCAATTATTTAAAGTTTAAAGCAATGCAAACCTAGTTCACACCTTATACATTTCATACAATGCGTACAAAGCTTTAAAAAGGTATAACTCGAGAACGGTGAGAGAAAATTCATTTTTTTTCTGCTAATTAATTTAAAACTTAATAATCTATTCATCTGCACCATTAGTTTTTTTAATCTTTATACAAATTTTAAAAGTTATAGAGCATTCTTTTCCATATTTGTTCAAAATTTACGAAAAACCGTTATTAAATTGTCAAAATGTGCAAAATCATTGCCGAAACTTATTATTTATGCACATAAATTTAAAGATCGGAAAATTTTCTTTAATAATATTGACTCTGAAGCTGAAAAATTATTATTTTTTTACCAATTTTGAAGCAAAATTCAAAAAAAAGCCCAAAAAGGTAGATTTTTGGTAAAAAAATCAATTTGCGCGACCTCTAAACCACCTCCGAAAAATCTGAAAAAATTCTCAAAAATTCTTAGGCTTATGAGTATTCAAACTAAGAATGATCCCCAAAATTTTTTTTTGAATGGGACACCCTAGTATACACTATATCTATTTTATAATATTGACTCACATACTCATACATGAACACAGTAAAATTATGAACTACTTGTACGACTTATGCTTTGCAGTTTAGCAGCGAAAAATAAATTAATGAATATTCCGTAATGCTCTTAGGATTTGTTGTATTCCAAGCAGTCGTACATGAATATAAGTCAAATCAGTGGATTTTGAAAAGAAAAATAAGTTAAGTACACACGCATTCACTCTTGTATAATTTGTACTTGGACTTAAACTACCACTATTGTTAGTAATTTCCATTAAATGCTAGCAAACCATGACAAATGTTATAGAAGTATTTTTTTTAGCAACCCATGGACAAATATGAACATCTTGTTTCATTACCTCTCAAAATGTATAGCCCATCAAAAGCACCTGCGGCGATGCTCTCTACATATACTCATACCAAAGATAACAGTTGCAATAGCTTTCCCCATTTTTCTAATGGCTTATTTGACGTATGCGATAACAATGCAATACGATGTGAGTTCCCCTCTCCCCCTCAAATACCATTTTAATTAAAACAATTCACTCTCGAATAATTTCGATTAGATCAATTAAAATATATCTACATATCGTGTGATGTTTTTTTTGTTTTGTTTTATATTTTGTCTTTTATGCACTATTTTTAGATCTTTGTGTACAAATTGGCACAAACTCGTGATTTAATGAAACTAGTAGTTGTGTTTGTTGTTGCTCTGCTCGTGCACAGTTTTACCCCAAAAAAAACACAAGAGTCGAAAAAAGCTAAACATCTAAAAATAGAAAAAAATATTTTTAGTAAAAAGAATGAAACAAAAACCAAAATAACGAATAACGAATTTTCATGGTCATGTGAGTGAATTGGTGTTGGAGGAAACAAAAAACATAGCATAACACACAACACAACACTGACGTTAAGTTCATTGAAACATTACGGAAACTGTACGGATGCAACTAATGAAACGAAGCAAATGTGTTGGTGTTGTTTTAAAAAGTCATTTTAGGTTGATGACAGACCTGAAATCAGAGTGTAGGTGTGTCGTGTGAATTGAAAAAGAAAAAGTCACCCAATATTTTTTCGTTGCCCCTAAACTAGATATGGATGTCGCAAATTAGAAATTGAAAACGAGAATAGTTTTGCATTTTCAAATGTAATTAAAACGACGAAACTATATGATTCATGGTTTGAACATGACTCACTTATGTGGTAATATCATAGGGGAACAAATATTAATAACACAGTACAAAATTTTTCAGCTCATTGATTTGGGACTCAATTCTGAGAACTGCACGTAAAAGTAGATACAAAAAGAAGAAGTTCTGCAACATTCGTTTTGTCAAGTTAGCTGCCATAATAATTTAATATCGATTTGAAGTTACTAAGTATCGTATAGGTAATTAGAAATTATTTTTAAAGATTTCCAAAAACGTCACCTCCCACCAATTACAATTTCCATTGTTGCGCATAACGTTGGCGGTTTGGCAGGCTGTCTTACTCTTCGATATTAATTGTGTTATTGTCTGTGATAAACCACTATAGTACTACTACTACTGCACTACCACTACCGCTATGGACACCATATCCAACACTGTACCAGGAGAAAACCCGAAATCAGCACACAAGTAACGTACACAGTGCACAATAGATTGCCAAAAGTGAGTTTCATCCTTTTGCACCCACACCCTAGTGCTGACAAGAATATGCTAACAATGCTGGGACTGTTAAGCGAGACCACCATAACCACATGCATAACACAATAGCAGTCGAAGGATTTCGGTACGATGAAGTTAAGCTATGGGCTATTGATAATCGACATAACAACTTTTGAGTTTAAATAAGAACAAGAGCAAATGTAAGCGCAAAGAACTGTAGCTGAAAAAAAAAAATAGAAAATAGAACAAGCTTAAGGAAACACAACGAAAAAAAACTTAGAAAAACTTTGTCCCTTTTCCGTTTTGTTGCCTTTTCTTTCATCTGTTAAATCCTGATTAGCATAATCCGGAAGTATAGAACGCGCTTTGAAAATCGTATTTTATGTAAAAGACGTATGGGGAAAAAGGAAATATATTGTGAACCTTAGGTAAGAAAACTACATATCCGCCTAAAACTTCGCATTTGTGAGTTTGTATGTATGTATTGGTGTTTAAGGGGTTAGCAGCAGCAGTATGTGGGAAATGTAAAACGTGAATTAATTAAAAAACGTTATATGTAGAGTATGAATTGCAATTGTAAGAATTGATGTGCAATTATAAACATGGAGGTCACGTTTACAATGGTTTAGAGAGGAAGTGATATGCGGACAGACATAATGGGAAACTAGTTTTGGAGCATACATTATTTATCCAATTAGTGTTACATTTTTTTTTACCGAATTAATATTAATGGGTAACGTTGGGGATGTAAAGAGAATCTAACATCTCAAGCCGACTCACAACCTTCTTCGTGATGGCACCTAGGCTACGTTGTGGGCGATATTTTTTAATCGCGAATAACGGCTGATAGTGAGCGACGAACCCTGATGGTTGGACTAGCCACCCGCCTTCAGTTCTTTTAATGGCTCTGAAAACACGAGAAAGAAACAAACAAACGGAACCCCCCAAATGTAGACGACCCCCGCAAACGAAATAAGGACCATGATTTAAGGATAATTTCGAGGTGGTAGATAATTTTATCTACCTAGGCTCCGCCATCAACAAATAATGTCAGCCTCGAAATCCGGAGAAGAATCCTGCTTGCTAATACTTGCTTCTACAGACTAAGCAAGCGATTTAATGACAGAGCCCTCTCTCAACGAACAAAAATCCAGCTATACCTGGTACTGGTTCTACCTGTCTTGATGTGTGGTTCAGAATCCTGGATGAATCGGTTCTGGCAGTATTCGAGAAAAAAATACTCTGTAAAATGGGCCCATCATCGTTAACGGAGAGTATCGGCGTCGTATGAATCATGAGCTGTACGAGCTGTACACTGATATTGACTTAATCTGACGCACTAATATGCAGCGGTTGCGTTGGCTGCGTCGTGTTGTACGCATGTACGAAAATGCTCCAGCTCGAAAAGTCTTCGACAATGAACGCACTGGACGCCGCGCTACCGAAACTTCTTTGGAAAGAGCAGGTTACTGAGAACCTTACATAACTTGGTGTGACTAATTGGAGAAGAAGCGCAGAAGACCGAAGCGCTTATAATATTTTTCAACGTGCGGTATATAACCCAATGGGATTGCAAAGTATTGCCAGCTAAGTAATTTCCCGTGTGTAGTTTTGGGAAAATATTAACTAATGCAAAATTTCAAAACAGTTGGTTACGTCTTTCGAAAGTTATCGTGCGTACCAGCCGGACAGACAGACATAAAGACGGACATGGCTCAAACTTACTTTTTGACTTAGTTTAAATCGTAACATATGTTTACATTAGTTGAGGTGTTTTAATCAAGGACACGTAATCTAAAAAATATTTTACATTAAAGTCAAATTTAATCGACTTTGAAAAATTTTCAAAAAATAACGGTAAGGATTTCAATATAAAAAAACGTACATTCTGTGCAAAAATTTTTTTCCAATCATACAAAAATAAATTTTGAAAATCCGTCAAGATATGCGGCCTAAAATTTCAAATGTCCAAATAAATTTTTTTTCCCCCATTGTGCGACGCGTCGCCAAGAACATCCGAAATACTTCAGATATTTGGTAAGATATCGGTTAAAAGTCGTAACGACTCGTCGAATTTTCCTCGATTTACTATCAAAAAAACTTTCAGACGTAGGTATGACTTGTCGTACATACATCAGATTTCGTCAGTTGGCTCGGTCACACTTAGTATCAACCACTTCATACTTTCTAGTAACGACTTCGGTACGATTTCGGATCCGATATCGGAAGATTTCGCCGACTGTCGTACCGATTTCTGAAAATAGGGAAAATGTTAATGGTTTGTTCAAAAACAAGTCAATCTCCACAGATGTATTAAACATAATAAATATTACCAGTGTACTATTACCACATTGTACTTTCCTCGTCCCACTTGGCAACGTCTTAAAGACAGGCATCCACAAGAATGAGTGCAAGATCTTGTTGTATCGGTGAAAGATTATCGGGGACAGTCCATACAACTCGTCGACAGCTTTTTCATACAAGTGTAGCATAAATAGTGGACGATCAGGTGAGCGACATTTAGTCCTTTTTCCTCTAACAACGCCTAAAAAGTAACGTCTGCTTAAAGAACAAATTAATCTGATTGCTACATAACAACATTAATGTTTTGTCGCTCAGCTTTTCGTTCACAATTTCTTTTGTTATTATTTTTCTTGTAGCTGGTCATAAACGATGATTTCTTCTATTGGGCCATCAACGAAGATTTAATGAATTTATGTCTTGCATGAAATATTTCTCAAAGTCTTTAAGAAATCTTAAAATACATGATAATAGTCATAATAAAACTTCAAGTTGGTAAAACCGTCATACATGACCAACTGGTACGACTATGCTGTATCGTTGAAGGCTTATCGTGGACCGTTCATACAAATCTTATGACTTTTTCATGCAAGTGTCGCATAAATCATACACGACCATATGAGCGACAATGTAGCTCATATGTCACTGATGATTAAATACTCGAATATGTCTTCTAAAAGTTCGTCAACGATCACATAAACGACAATATTTGTGCAGCATCGTCAAAGTCTAGTTAGGTGATTGAGATGAATTCATTGTTTTTATACCATCACCCGTAGGGATGAAGGTATATATCATTTGATACGACCCAAAAGTGTAACACATAGAAGGAGTCACTTTAGACCCTAGGTTTCTTTGAACCAAATTCGATTCATGACTTTTTAAGTCGTTTGAGCCATGTCCGTCTGTCTGTCTGTCTGTCTGTCTGTCTGTCTGTCTGTCTGTCTGTCTGTCTGTCTGTCTGTCTGTCTGTCGGGTGGCTGTCCGGCTGGTTCGCACGATAACTTTCGAAAGACGCAACCAAATGTTTCGAAATTTTGCACGAGTTATTATTTTCTCAAAACTACTTACGGTATTGCAAATGGGCTACATGGCCCCGCCCCTTCTGGTACCTCCCATACAAATACATCATTCCGCCCACTATAGAAATCGAGTAATAATATCAATACACCTTACGGAATCGTCCCCAAATTCTGTATTTAGTAAAGCTATAACAGGATAAAGTTTTGGAAAAAATTTTGAAAGCCTGGCCACGCCCCTTCTGGTACCTCCCATACAAATCTACCTTTCCGCCCACTATAGAGATGGAGAAATAATATCAATAAATTAAACGTGATCGTACCCAAATTCTATTTTGAGTAAAGCTATAACAAGATAAAGTTTTAGAGAAAAAAATTGGAAGTCTATTCACGCCCCATTTGGTACCTCCCATACACATCTGGTACCGCCCACTTTAGAAATCGATTAATATTATTAAAAGACCTAACGCGATCGTGCCCAAATTCTGTATTTGGTAAAGTTTAAGCAGGATAAAGTTTTGGAGAAAAAATCTGGAAGTCTAGACACGCCCCTTCTGGTACCTCCCATACAAATGTACCACTCCGCCCACTTTAGAAATAGAGTAATAATATCAATACACTCGACACGATCGTGCCCAAATTCTGTATTTTGTTATATTATAACAGGACAAAGTTTTGGAGAAAAAATTGGAAGTCTAGACACGCCCCTTATGGTACCTCCCATACAAATGTACCTTTCCGCCCACTTTTGGGATGTAGTAATAATATCAGTACACCCAACGCAATCGTGCGCAAATTCTGTATTTAGTAAAGCTATAACAGGATAAAGTTATGGAGAATAAATCTGGAGCCTAAACACACCCCTTCACGTACCTCCCATATAAATGTACCACTCCTCCGCCCAATTTCGAAATCGAGTAATAATATCAATAAAATATAAAATTATTTGTTTTACTGAGGGTAAGGGTAAATGTAAGTCGGGTTGCCCGACTAAAACTTTCTAACTGGTTTTAATTACAAATCGATTATTTTCAATAACTCAAGACTTAAACAATATATTATACTAGCTGACCGGGCAGACTTCGTCCTGCCTAAAGAAGTATTGACTGAAATTTAACTTTTTTTGGTTGGAATAAATCTTCGGGTTGTGTTAGTTTCTTTTGATATTCGCATCGAAATTTAACAAAAATTTTGAGGTATATTAAAACATAATATAGTTATAATGACAGAAATTTATTGTAACGCTTTTGATAATCGAGTATGTATGGAAGAACCAAA
Source organism: Muscina levida (assembly GCA_964034835.1). Classification (NCBI taxonomy): domain Eukaryota; kingdom Metazoa; phylum Arthropoda; class Insecta; order Diptera; family Muscidae; genus Muscina; species Muscina levida. The sequence goes on along the minus strand of OZ035880.1, from coordinate 181,480,752 downwards.
GAAGTGTACATATTTTAATCAGTTGGTCATTCTACACGTGAACATGCAACATAAAGGTGTTCATGCGAAAAATTTGGATTTTTCAAATTTGATTTGACTGTCCCTCAGATTTATTGAATGTCATTGCAAATTTTAACCGAACTGGAAACTATAGTCATTTAAATCTAACGACAAATCCGTGGGTATCATTGTTATACATAGTAGCAACACTTCGGTTCCCTTATATTTTCTGGGTAAATTAATTTAAGAAGGATATCTCAATTATGTATTGCTTCTTAAATCCTATAATACGCGATCAAGGGGTTTGAACGATTTTTTGTGTGTCATAGTACACTCATCTCTCATTATGATTTGACATGTTTGCAACATGTGCGGTTCTCGGAAAATTTAAATTTTTTGCTCTATTCTGCAACATCCAAAATAGCTGCGCAATACAGGAGGATGTAATAGCCAACGCGATCAAACATTTTGTAAATGTAATAGAATGCATATTTGAGAAATGTTTTAATTCGTGATTCGATTTTTCGATTTTTTCTGCCGTAGATCTCAGTTACATACACCACTGGTCTGAAAAAATTGCATACCAAATATCAAGACGAATAGTGCTGCAGTCCTCCAGCTATTGCTTTTGGGAAACAGAATTTGGCAGGTCAACTCCTTAAGCTTGATCACGAATATTAGTGTTTGTTCCACATCCTATTTCAAATAACCCCTTTTCCTTTAGAATACGTATATTAACCTTAATTAAATCCACAACAAATTCCATTACCATTCACAAAATTACGTCCTACGGACGGAGCCACGCCTAATGATCTAGGCCATCAGATATTGCACTTTTACAAATTAGGTCCTATGAATCTAGTACTTCCTCCTACTAATCTAGTACTTCAGATACCGCACTTTAACAAATTAGCTCATGGGGGCGGGATCACGCCTTATAATCTAATCCTGCCAGTTTTTGACCTGATAATATTGCATCCACACGTGATTTAAAGTCACTTATTTTAGTAGTACGCCAGATATTGCATTTTTGTTAATGGGGTGGATTGGATTGGCCTCACCTCAGAGACATCAGTTAAATGCTGCAGCATCCACTGAGTTTCAAACAAACTCAATTTAAATCTTATATACATACATAAATATACCATTTATCTGTGTCATTTCAAAATTCAAATATTGACAAATTTAACATTGACATACTATTTAAATTTTCACAATTTAAAACTTTTGAACATTTTTTTTATGGGAAAATCAAAAATCGACTCAATAAATGGACCACATGATTCAAATGCAATGTTTAAGTAACCTATAACGATCCTCGAAAGATTGTCTTTCTATTGATGCCGGTTTGTTGCACATCGGTTGGGTGGTTTTGAAGTCTATAGTGGACATACGTAGAAACAAATGTTCACTTTTATATATATAGATTGGGTGATGGTATTTATCAGTCAGTTTAACTGACTGAAATTTCTGTACTGGTTTTATAAATCAAATGTGATTAAATGTTTTAATTGAGCAATTGAAACATAGAAACACTTTTTCTAATTTAAAAAAAGCACAACCTGTCTTGTTAAATGCTTTCAACAAACTAATCAACTTTGGGGCTCCACGAAAAGCCCCCCAATGAAATAACGCCCAAACGAGAAGTGAAATATTCCCCAAATTTTTTTCATACATTTTTGGGTGTTATTTCATATGAAATAGCTCCCAATTTTTTTGGGCCATTTTTCATTTTTCTTTGGAAATTATTTCATTCTTCATTTGGGGTTTTCAAATTATGAAACAATCTCCAATGAAATAACACCCAACCAATTTTTTAAATTTGGGGATTGTTTCATATCGTGTATAATTTGGGTGTTATTTCATTTTTTATTCGGGGGTTGTTTCATTTTAAAGTTGTTGGCTTTAAGGGGTTATAATTATATAAAAATAGGCCTTTTACAAGAAAACTTTTAGCCTGTGAATATATGACAATATTTTTTGAATGTTTACAGATATTTCCATTTATGTTCATACTGACGGATAGAAAATCAACAAAATGCAAAATTCGATTAGCACACACTAAGAATGGAATTTTTTTTTAAAATTTGTAAGAGTTCTCCAAAAGGAAGAATTCAATAAAAGGTGGTTATGTAAAAGCCAAACGTAAAAGGCAAATTGTCTTCCGAACTGCAAAAATAGAGCAGGGCTACAATGATCTAATATCCACACGATTCATTTCAATAATTTTGCGACTTTGCTGATGGTCCATATTGACTTCGTGAAATCCTTGGTGAATCTGACTTTTATGAATTTTGGGCATAATTTCATTTTTGTTGCTGATGGGGTTTATTTCATTGGGGGTTATTTCATTTTCATCATTGGGTGTTATTTCATATGAAATAACTCCCAAATATTGGGGGTTGTTTCGTTTTCGCTTTGGTGTTTATTTCATTTATTTTTGGATGTTATTTCATTCATTGTTTTTGGGTGTTATTTCCAATTTTTTGGGGTTTATTTCATTGGGGGTTATTTCCTGGGGGTTATTTCATTGGGGGGCTTTTCGTGGAGCCCAACTTTGGCATATAATTTTTCTTTGTTTGTTTTTGTTGTTATAGCTGTGTCCCGTTACTATTTTCCTACTTACAACACCTACAAAGTAACGTCTGCTTCAAAGGGCAAATTAATCTGATTGATATGTGACAATATCAATGTTTTGTCGCTCAGCTTGTCGTCGACAATCCTTTTTGGTAATATTTTGTCCAGTAAATAGTCGTGCACGATGATTTCTGGAATTGGATCATCAATGAAAATTTAATGGATTTATGTCTGGAGTGAACAGTTTCTAAATGTCTGTAAGAAATCTTTGAAGACATGTTCATTAAGCCGGGTCGATCTATATGGAGAAAAAAAAAGTATGAATGTTACCGCCTTATATGAACAGTCATATAAAAACAAATTCGGAGGTGCAAAATTTTTATTTTTGTGGGCGTGGCAAAAACGCCGGTTTTGACGTTTTGTCCATAACTTTGTTATTCGCTGTCCGATTCTTAAGTTTTATATATCGTTGAAGATGGATTAACAAGAGCTTTGTTATAAATATAGTTACTTAAAACTATGACGTCATATTCCAGTGGTTCTCAACATTGTGTCCTTAAAAACCCCCCTAACCATAAAATTTTCTGATGCAGATTTGAAGCCCTGTAGAAACTATAAATTAATTGCGAAATAAACATTACATTTTCTTCATAAACAAAAAAGTTATATTGATTTAACATTTTAGTACATATGATCGTTCGAAGTAGATTTGTATAAAAAGTTTTGTTTGCTCAACCAAAGATTTCCTCATGCTCCGATATGGTATTAAGCGTCATCATACGTAATTTACAGTGGTCGCTAAAAAATCTTTGTAAGTTCTTCAGTTAGATAGTATTCCGATAATTTGGTACTTTCGAATATTGCTTTTTATTTGTTTGAACTTTATTTATTCTTCAATTGTACACGTTTTATAACAAACGAATGTAATAAAAATAAACAAATGTATATTTCGCATTATCCCATGTACTGGCTTTTTAAATCAATATAACTTTTTTGTTTAAGAATAAAAGTTAACGGTTTTTTCTCAAATCATTAATAGTTTTTCAAGGCCTTCAAACCTACATCAAAAAATTATATGCTTGGGGGGGTTTTTAAGAATACAATGATGAGAACCGCTGGAAGATGACGTCGTAGTTCAAAGTCTTTAACACACCAACAAAGCTGTTCTTAATACCTTTTAAACGATGCATAGATCTTGACAATCGGTATACAAATAACCATGTTGTGGTAAAAACCCCGAATCCGGCGTTTTTGCCGCGCCCACAGAAAAAACTTTTTCGCACCCCCGAAATTGTTTATACTTAATTTTTCATATAAGGCGGTAACATTGACGACTTTTTTTTCGAGCCGGCTTAATGTTCATGTTTGACTGTGTTGCCAACTGGGGACATCCTCAAGGATAGGTGCATGACCATAGCAGGTGACCGTTGATGATACTTAGGTGACCATCCATACAAATCATCGATGATAATTTCATACAAGTGACCGCTTTGTCATACACGGTCTGATGAGCGGAAATATCGGTCAAATTGTCGTTGATGCTTATATAAGCGACACGTCGCCTATACTGTCGTCGACGACCATATAAACGACATCCTGTATATTTTCGAAAAAATTCTTACAATTGAAAACTTTCAACAAACGAACCGTCGCGGACTGCTGGTTTTAGTAAACTGAACATCTTGTACTTCATCTTTCCTTTCTTAATTTTCATGTCATTATTGTCCCGTTACATTGAATTTTTTTTCTCATTATCAAAGCAACACAGTTTTTCCCTTAGGTCATGTTTATTGTGTGTGATGCACAACAATATACGTATTTTGTCAGTAGCTTGTCGTCTACCGAGTGTTTATACTCTAAGTACATAAATTTTTCACATTTTCTCTTGAGAACACCGTATACGACAAAGTACTGCACTCATGGGCGATCTTCTGTACTTGTCTGCTTTAATTTTATCAGTTAATGTTGAGCCCCAGATTTGTCTTAATGATTCAAAGCTTAATTAAAAAACCTTGCGTAATCATTATCAAAATTAAGCTTTTTTTCATAAGCAAAACTTTTAGTTAGGATAGACATTTGCAAATGCCACATATTTTTCTTGTCAATGCACAACACACTAAAATTATTACACCGCCCATATTACCATCTGCCAGTAAAAACATGTAACTAGTTGTCAGTGAGTGGCTATGATTTGTTTGTGTGTGTGTTTTGATGTATATGCACTCTATCCTACATATGCACAACATTTTGAAAGTCATTGAATATTGCAACATATCTATCCTGCCATCCACACACCCACAAAACCAAACTGTTCGGTGCTTGTTTAACTTGACTTAAGTGGGAAAAAATGCTTCAAGGGTTGTGTTACAACTTGGATCATCACCGAACAAAACAACCATAAAAAATTTACGTTTACCCTGTGTTAAAGGTACACTCGGATGTTAAGCTTATATTTAAGCCTTCGTATGGATTATATCAGGGAACAGGGAGTACGAGTGTGGAGAGAAATGTGCTGCTGTGATTTTAGAGCTGAATGGATTTGTGTTACTTGGCGGGGGCTATACTCTAGTTTCTGATTGGACTGAGTTGTTGACAACCTGTATTTGAAATTGAATTGAACTTTACTGACAAATCAGCTAAAATCGGCTGAGTTTATGGGACATATTAAAAATATTTTAAAGTTTACAAGGAATAAGTAGGTTTATAGAGGAAAGTGTTACCAATCTATCATTTGAAATAAATCATTATGACTAGAAAGGAGATAGCGCTGGAGTCGTTAAAAATATAACTTTAGTTATATTTTATACAATTTTAGCCATAACCAAACGCAAGCACACAATTCATGCTTTTGTGTGATCGCACAAGAAGCGTCAGCGCTGTCGAATTGTAGTCGGTGAAAATGTTGATCACTCCCAAGAATATTCAGTTGGCAATGTCTCAAAGACATCCTCAAGGATAGGTGCACGACAATATTGAACCGTCGAAGACGATGGTGTTCTTCCATACAAATCGTTGACGACATTTTCATACAAGTGTTGCATAAATCATGCACGATCAAATGAGCGACATTTTCGCTCATGTTGTCGTTGATGATTAGGTAAACGAACATGTCTTCTGCCAGTTCGTTAACGACCACTTAAACGAAAATATTTGTGCAGCATCGTAAAAGACCGGATAGGCGAACGAGGTGAATTCATTGTTAGCTTTATATATCAAAACTTTTTGTTTTATTTTTGCACATGAATTTTTAAAACTCTTTTTAAATTTCCTTAGAAAAACACAACATGTCTGGTCAAAAATCAACTAATCGACTTTGGCACATTCTCTTTCTTTGTTATTTTGTTGTAACTATGACCCGTTACTTTTATTCTGCTAATTACAAATAAAGAGTAACGTCAAAGAACAAAATAATCTGATTAAAACATGACATCAATGTTTTGTCGCTCAGCTTGTCGTTGTCAATCCTTTTGTTACTTGGTGTATTGTAGCTGATTTCTTCTATTGCCTCATCAACGAAAATTTAATAGATTTATGTCCTGTATGAAATATTTCTAAAAATCTTTAAGAAATCTTCAAAGACATGATCATGTATGACTGTTTTGCCAACTACGAAACGTTTGTGCCCAGTAGGGAGTATCTGCAAGACATCCTCAAGGATAGGAGCATGACCATAGAAAATCTTTGATGACATGTAGGGGACCGTTTATACAAATCGTCAACGAAATTTTCATACAAGTGTCCGCTTTGTAATGCACGACCTGGTGAGCGACAATGTCGGCCAAATTGTTGTTGGTGCCTATATAAACGAGACGTCGCCCACACAATTATGCACGAACTGAAGACCGACAATGTCGATCAAATTGTCGTTACCAGTGCTTTAAAAGTTAAAATCCCAAACTGAAGTATTTTTATTAAAAACGTCCAATACATGTTTTTTATAAACTGAAAATTTTTTACGTCCAATTTCCTATCTTCAATTTCATGATGTTATTGTCCCGTTACATTACATTTTTTGTTTGATTCACGACAACATTGCTATTTTGTCGGTCACCGATTGTTTCGACTCTAAGTATATCAAATTTTCACATTTTGTCTAGAGGATGGCGTTGACGACATTGTCGTGTATGACGATACTTTCTACTGGGTTGTTTCTCTATCTATACTTGTGTCTGTTTTTGTGGTGGGTGGTGTTGCTTTCATAACACTTAAGCAGAGGCTGACTGGTTCAAATCAAACAATATTTTAGAGTACATGAGAAATGCCGATCGTGTATATGTGCAAAACAAATATTATTGGCTGCATCGCAAGGTGATGGGATGCCTATCACTGCTTTAATACATAACGTTCATCGACCCGTGACAAATACCTTTAGAATCTTTAGGACAAGTCTTTTTTGCATCGAATTGTAGGCGAAACTCAGAAAAAGTCCAACTTTTTAATCCTTTAAAAATTCGATTGAATAACTATATAAAAAAGTAAGTAACAAAAAAAGCACTGCAGCATATTGCAAAACCAATTATTTGTACGCATGTTAATTTCAAGAATTTCAACTTAACTCCCAAATTTAATAACTCTGGGAAAATATGAAAAACATTTTCTGATATGCCTGTGAAAAAATTTGGTCTCACATGAAACTTTGCTAAAATAAAAACACATACAATTTTAACGAAAATTGTCAACCAAAAAAGTTGTAATTAATAAACCTCTCCATCATCCATTGCAATGAACATTCCAATACAAGAAATCCTTTAATTTACTAATGACGAACTCTCACATGCATTAAATTGAAAAACGTTTTTTTTTTGTTTTTCATTTTATGTCCCTTTAAATTGGATATTCCTTTAAATAATACTCGATTTTATTTATTAACAGAACACAGTTTACCTAGAATTTTTTTTGCATCACAACATTTTTTCGCATACTATCACATATCTATATTTCAACTGCAATATCCATTATTTCCGTTTTATTTATTAAATTATTTTAACGATTGCATATTTTTTGTTTTACTCTCGTGCCATATTGCGAATTTACAGTTTGTATGCTCTTTATTGCAACGTAGAGAGAGAAAAAAAGAACAAACAAACTAACAACAAATTGCTGGTAAAGAAAAACAAATTCATATATCCTTTTATATGAACGCAGATTTGTTTAAAATATTTTTCAAGTGGTTGAATGCACACTTTTGTACCTTTGTATGGATGGAACATTGTGTTGTTTTATGTCCTTGCGACTGATATACGATTTAAGCTGTATGTATGTATATGAATATGGATGATGGTTTTTATGGGACCATTGCGTATTTTTAATTCATGTATCGGTTTTTGTGGCGGATTTCACTGTAATGTTAATAACGTGAGAAGAATATGAAATGAACTAAAGTTCAATCAAATAATAAATGCCAGTAAACTATTTAAAATGGCAATATAAGAGAGTTATTTAATTTCGAAATGTTTGAAATGTGTAGTGCATATTTTTAATTACTTCACATTAATAGTTTTTAGTTAAAATATATCTATTGTATATTACGAGTAGTGCCCAAAGTTTTTTTCTACACTAACAATAAGTTAAACTATCATCTTCCTCAAAGATTTTAGCGAAATTATTCGTTTACATCAGTGGTATGCATAACCTAACACACGCTTTGTATGCGCCGCAGTAGTACCCAGTTGGAAGTGCGCAGTTGGCCAGGTCTTAAAGACATCCCCAAGGATGTGTACACGACCATAATGAATCGTTGAGGACTTATCGGTGTCCGTCGATACATAAATCGTTGACGAAATTTTCATACAATTGTCGCATAAATCATGCACGACAAGAAGAGCGACAATGTAGCACATATATCACTGTTGATTAAATACTCGAAGATGTCTTCTAAAAGTTCGTCAACGACCACATAAACGACAATATTTGTGCAGCATCGTCAAAGACTAATTAGATAACCGATATGAATTCATTTTCAGTAGGAAGTGTCTGCAAGGCATTCTCAAGGATGGATGCATGACTAAAGTAAATCATTGATGATACGTAGTGGACCGTCCATACAAATCGTCGACGAAATTTTCATATAAGTATCCGCTTTGCACGCACGGCCTGATGAACGATAATGTCGGTCAAATTGTCGTTACCGGTGCTTAATAAATCAAAACCGCAAATTGAAGTAGTGTCATTAAAACGTACGGTACATGAACAGTCGTGCACTGCTATTTTTAATAAACTAAAATTGTCTGCGTTCTCTTTCCTCTCTTCAATTTCATGTCGTTATTGTACTGTTACATTGCAATTTTTTTTGCTTCCATTATCATAGGTACACATTTTTTCCCTAAGATCTTGTTGACTGCATTTTATGCGCGACATCATCAGTATTTTGTCGGCCAGCTTGTCGTCAAATGAGTGTTTTGACGACAAGTTCACCAATTTTCCACATTTTCTCTTGAGGATAAAATACACGACAAAGTCGTGTATGACGATACATCCTACTGGGTATCGTCAAACACACGATAAAGCTTATTAACGCTGTCCGACATGCTGTGCGACAAAATACTTTTGTTGTCGTTCATCGAACTCAACCATCTAGATGTAAGGAAAAACAATGTGTTGCTATTGTATCGGGTCGTGCATGATTGTGCGGACTATTATTGTGCGTTTTGAATGGACGGTCACCTAGGTGTAATCAACGATTTAGTATGGTCATGCGCCTATTTTTGAGGAAGTCTTGAAGAGACTTCCTGCTGAAAAGCGTCAGTTTTACCAAATTGTACACCATGCAAATGTTGTACTCTCTCGACAACGTGTTCTCATGCTCTCCCGACAATGCTCTTCGTACAATTGTGTGTGTTGAATGTTATTTATTTTCTTCGTATTTTCATAATAATTGATTTGTTTAAGGAGAAATTTTTCTAAAAAACCATAAAAACACAATAAATATTTATAAATTTCTTTACAAAACTGCATAATAAGACTTAGGTTTATGACACCAAAATCCAACAGTGCGGCGCTGGAGTGGTTAAAAGTATACTTTAATACTGTGGTAGGCATAACCGAACGGTTAAAAAAATGTGTGCCCTCCCAACAATGGTTGAATATTGTTTCTCTCTGTCTGTACTCGTGCGTGCGTTTTTGTGTTGAATACGAAACAAGCGTGTGTGGTGTTGCTTTCATAACAGTTAAGCAGAGACTTACTGTTTTAAATGAAACATAACTTTTGCTTATGTGAGAATTGCTGACCGTGTCAGTAAGTAGAAACGTTTATTGTCGGAACGGTGAATATGTTGTGCTTTCCCATAGCTTTCCCCTGTACTCGTGTGTGTGCTTTGCGTTGAATGTGAGACAAGCGTGTGTGGTGTTGCATTCACAACACTCAAACAGGGACTAATTGTTTTGAATCAAATACAAGTTGCGCTTACGTGTGAATTGCTGATAGTGAAAAAACGTATATTGCCAACATCACAAGGCTGTGGGATACCTACCACTGATTCATATGAATCTATGATACCCAGACATATAAGTGAAATTAAGGACATAAATTCTTAAATTCTCGTAAAATATTAATGACTTGAAAATTTTGTACATTCTGGATGGACCAAAAGTCTGTTTGCATTTGAAACGGCAGCTGCGTCAAGCTGCCACGGCAGTGGCGTGAGGGGGTAAAGAAATTCAAAAAGAGCTAATGAAAACATAGTGCCATGTCGTCGTTCAGCGGAGCACACAGTGTGTTCACCGTATGCGAGTAATGCCGAATGTTAGACTCGTAAATTGAAAATTTTCTTATTGTTGTCTGTCAACAACCTATAAAACGTACTCCAAGAGATCCAGCATCGCAAATTTGCACAGAACATCTTTAAGCCATATTCTTCACAATGATTCACATTTACATCCTTACAAAATTTAAATCATGCAGGACCTACAATCTTATGATCACGCTCACAGGATCCAGATTGGTAGCGAACAATGTTTGTATATCCTTCACCACGCGCACGGACGGAGCGAAGAGTATATTAATTTCGTTCATCCATTTGTAACGCCCATAAGAAGGCGTGGTAATTATGACAAAAGATATATAAAAAAACAGTAAGAAAGTTTCTGTCGGGAAAATTTACTTACATATAACCTCACTCTCAGTAAAATATAAAATTTTCTAGAATATAATATTATAACACGATTTCTAAAGTGGGCGGAGTAGTACATTTGTATGAGAAGTACCAGGAGGGAAGTGCATAAACTTCCAATTTGTTCTCCAAAACTTTTGTCTGTTATGGCTTAACCAAATACAGAATTGGGGCACGATCACATTGTGTGTATTCATAATATAAATAGATTTCTAAAGTGGGCGGTACCAGATCGGTATCACTAAAAACAATATATGAGCACGCTCGCGTTGGCTGTATTGATATTATTATTCCATCTCTAAAGTGGGCGGAATGGTACATTTGCATGTGATGTACCAGAATGGGTGTGGCTTGACTTCCAATTTGTTCTCCATAACTTTTTAGCTTTGGGAAAATATTTGCGTCTTTCAAAAGTAATCTTGCGTACCAACCGGACAGCCAGACGGACTGACTGACAACGGATGTGGCTCAAACGACATTAAAAACCTACGGTCTTAAGTGACTCCTTCTATGTGTTACACTTAATTGTATTAAAATATTTATACCCTCCCACCCGTAGGGTGGGGGTATAAACAGAATCGAATTTTGAGTAGACTTAAGATGGCCGCCTGTCCCTGAGATTACAACCGTAGTTAAAGAGATATCGACCTGAAATTTGGAATACAAGCTTCTATCATTTAGGCATTTTAGAGAACAAGATCGGTCAAAAACAACTCCCACCGCCCATACAAACTTTCCCTTTTTAGGGTCTATCTCTGCGATTACACCGTATTTTTAGAACTATCGAGCTAAAATTTGGTAAGCCAGCTTTTATCCTCTAAGCGAAAGATCAGTTTTGAGATGAGCAAGATCGGTCAAAAACTACTCCCACTTCCCATACAAATTGCTTTTTATTGGGGGTCTGAGCTAAAAATTGGTACACAAGCTTCCAACCTCTTAGCGGAAGTGCAATTCTTAGATAAAAAATATCACACAAAAACCACACCCCCCTTTTGGGGTGTCCGTCTCTATACCGCTATCACAGCCATAGTCTATGAGCCATCGATCTGAAATTTAGTATGCAAGCTTATATCCCTCAAGAAGAAATTATGTTATAAGATGAGCAAGTTCGGGCGAAAACTACTCCCACCTCCCACACCAACTTCCTCTTTTGGAGGTGATCGTCTGACACTGCAATTACAGCCTTAGTTTAAGAGTTATCAAGCTGAAATTTGGTATACTAACCTATCCTTTAAGCGGTGGTTAAGTTTTAAGATTAACAAGATCGGAAAAAACACACACCCACCTCCCACACAAACCCCCCCTGACCGCCTCTGTACCACTTTCCCTGCCGTAGTCTAAGAGCCATCGACCTGAATTTAGTATGCAAAATTAAACTTAAACTTAAAAATTGATTAATATCTAGCAGTGATTAAGTTCTGAAATGAGCAAGATCGGTGAAAATCAACTACCACCTCAAACACAATCTCCCCCTTTTTGGTGTTGTCTATCTGTCCAAGCGATTACAGCCTTAGTTTAAGAGCTATCGAGATGAAATTAGTTGAACAATCTATCCTCTAAGCAATGGTTCAATTTTAAGATGAACAAGATCGGACAAAAACCCCTCTACCGTCTCTGTACCGCTATCACAGCCGTAGTCTAAAAGCCGTAGGTGTACAAATACAAGGCCGTATAATGCCATGATACCAAAACTTCTTGTTGCTCCGATTAGTACGGCAACGAGTGAAATGATCTGTCAGACTGTACTTCAAATATTATTTGCTTCTTGCTGTACACAAATTTGCTTAATGGTTATGATAATTAGTATATGCAATATTTAAAATATTATTCACTTAAATAGTAATACAAATAAATTATTTTACCATTTAAAATATCATACGCTCAAAAATACTTATAAAATTCGTAATATAATAGATCCTTACTGCAAAATTCATCTTCCTAAGGGAATAGGCGCAAAAGTTTAATATTTATTAACGACTTTAATGTCATCATTATCACTGCGTCCATTTTCTCAATTCCGTTTGAGATTAATTACAGATTTCATTAAAATTAACAACATCAACAAATAGCAAATTTGTTTGTCAGCAAAGAAAAACTTTTAATTAGCTGCGCAACACCCACATAAATCCAACATAAATCCCCGCCTCACAGAAAGCCACCATTGCTATTGCTTAAAGTCTTTTCTCAATATCGCAGCCGCCATAATTACACAACATTCATTCGGCGATGACCTTCGCCAACATCTTTGGTATGAAGATGGAAGATGAGCCCAGAAACAAAACAAAAACCCAAATTGTTATTTGGACCATAAATTTCAGCAATACTTACTTAAGCAAACTCACAAGAAAATTTAAAATTAACAATTTCTAACAGCTTTTTAAGCTGCCTCGTCAGTTGCCATACTCTGTATGTGCGTGTGTGTGTGTCTGTGTCTCTCAGTTGGACTTAACGATATTATTTTAAATCTATGGTAATTTATCACTAAAGACCCAAAGATTAGAGGTAGCAAAGGATATCACAAACGACACAAAAAGAGCCAGAAGTATACACAAAATAAAGGAGCAAATGTTATAAAAGTTAATTAAAAGGATGTCTTTTGTTTCGTTGTAAAGTTGATAGTGATAGAGAGGCGAAGAAAAACAAAAAGGCTAAACATTAACCAGTGTAAAAGATCCAATCATTTGTTGGTATTGTTTTGTTTGTAATGGGAAATGCTGCCGGTATCTAATCAGCAATCGCACTGAGTAGGAAATAAAGAAATCTCAAGTAATTAGTTTTATTGGTTACAAAAGGATAATGTAGGTAATAAAATGCAAAATCCTACAATAGTGTTTACAAGGAAATGGAAATACCATGTTTGTTCTAGACTAATTAAAAACACACTTCAAATGAAATTGCAAAAGTATTGTATATTGAAAGTTACAGTTAAATGAATAACATTTATGGTTATAGGTAAGGAATAACATCTGGGCAAGAGGAGTAAAGTGCAATGCAGCATTGCCAAATACTCCCACTGCTGTAAAATTGTAATGCAATTAATTCTCTTTTTTTGTTGCCACTTTTGTTTACACTATTTGATTTCAATACAATTTACTTGTATTACATTAGCATATTACAATTTCTTTGTAAATAAACGCAATTCAATTGATGCTAATTAATGTAATGTTCATGTCTACATTACTTGCAATGTCTTCCCTCATCTTGTCTATCGGTGCAATTTACATACAGTGTAAGCACACACGTAATTCATTTATTAATTATATGATAAATATAAACATTAGTAAACTTTTAACTATCTATCTAATAGTACAGAATTACTATCATGGCATCTAGCTGTATTAGGAACTGAGATATATGCGCACCCATACTTACCAGTTTATTATTTATTATGGCTATGTGATGGGTATGAATGTGTGTGTTTGTTTACCATTATATTCGTAGATTACACAAATCAGTTATTAACTGTAAATATTTAAAATAAAACTTCCATTTCACTGATGTCGATTTTATTTGCCCACAACATGTTAGCACAGCATATTCATTGCCATAGGTACACTGGTATATTATGGTGCATCGTTTTTGGTGAATATTATTAGAGGAATAATTTCAACTAAATAAAATTTTACATATGTATTCTGTTTGTTACTGATCCGTGTCTTGAAAGTCTTAAACGTTTTTCATTAAAAGTGTGCTTATGGTTATCTAGGTTCGTCCATCTTAATGATTTATTTGTGTGTGTCGTAACCAATTCTTCGTTTTCCAGTTATAGGTTTACCAATTACAAAATTTTAACACGATCGCGTTTGGTATATGGATATTATTACTCGATTTCTGAACTGGTCGGAGTGGTACTTTTGAATGGAAGGTACCAGAGGCGGCGTGACTGGGCTTCCAATCATTCCCCTAAAAATTTGTCCTGTTATAGCTTTACTAAATACAGAATTTCGGCTCGATCGCTTTAGGTGTATTTATATTATTACTCAATTTCTAAAGTGGGCGGAACGGTACATTTGTATGGAGGCGTGGCCATGTAGCCCATATGCAAACCCGTTAGTCGTTTTGGAAAGATATTAACCCATGCAATGTTTCAAAACAATTGGAAACATCTTTCGAAAGTTATCGTGCGTACCAGCCGGACAGACGGACGGGCATGGATCAAACCACTTAAAAGGACATGAATCGAATTTAGTTCAAAAAAACCTAGGATCTAAAGTGACTTCTTCTATGTATAACACTTTTGGGTCGTATCAAATGTATACCCTCCTACCCATTGGGTGAGAATATAATGAAAGACCTAAACTGTGCATTAGGGTGGCAGCAAAAACTGAACTTTGGATTTTCGGTAATATCAAAATCGGCTATGGTCAAAATCTGACAACTTTAAGCCGTATCCCAAAGAAGTCAAAGATTAAATGTTTGGATTTTTTAGTAACTTATAGACTCGAAAATGGCTTGACCGATCTTTTTGAAATTTTCACAGAATGTTGCTGTAAGGTCGGGGTTGAAAATGGGTCACTTTTTGTTATGGACCCTTTTTGTAAAACCACAATATCTGGTGGACAATCGTCCTATACATTTGTGTGAATACATTTGGCAGAAAAGTTTAACAAAAAATGGGCGAGATCGGATCAGTGGGCGTGATATAGAACTTAAAATTGTTAACGGCTGTATCTTATTAACTAAAAGAGGTAAAAAAGTGGATATTTAGTATGTATTGTTAGTACAGTAAGAGTGGAAGTTAGCTGTGCCACGCCCTATTTAAATGAAACCGTTAAAACAGCAATTGTAATATTTTGATCGTAAAAAAAAATTTAAAAAATACTTAATCAAAAATTATTAATAAATATAAATATATATCATCTTCGATTCTCTTCCTATCAAGTCGGACAGTACCTCACTCTGTTTATGTTTGTCTTATTGTCCACGAGTGTCACCGAATGGTTAAAATTATGATGCTACCCAGATGGGGTGCTTCGGAAACTAACAGAAGTTAGCCACTGAGGCCAGCCGGGTGGGGAACTATGCACGGCAGCGTACAAATCTCGAGCTTGTTATTGTCAGTCAATATAATAAGAGTTATTTACAAAGTGAGTATTTCATTGCATAATTAAATTACTTCCTGGGCATTAACGGCAGCATTGTACTCGATGTTAGTGGGGTGGAGCCCACCATCTGCTGAGATGGACAAGACGATACTGGGTGACATATACTACTGCTACTTTCCATACAAATTGAACTATTAAAAAAAAATCATATTTCTCTTACTTTGTCACATAATCAACCTTAAAGATGTAGGTAAATATTTTCCAAACCCCTTCTGGTACCTCCCTTACAATTGACCGTATTCACCGTTATATTTCCACATGCATTTGTTTCTTTTATAATCTCTCAATTCGGAATTAAAACGGGCTATATTGGCTTACCAATATACGGCTTAGGGAATGGGACTTTGCTCAGAGGTTAAAAAAGAGACTGATTGTTACTCACTTGGGAGTGACCAGAATCGCTTCCTTTGTTGCGCCGTCCAAGCAGCTAACTCCAAGCAGCTTCCCCGGGCAATAACTTTAAAGCAATCGCTTACAAGTTAGCTAGAGTTAGAAGACATTACAACCATGTATCCTGAATGGTCAAAGAGACGTCTCAGGAAAGTAGGCTTAAACCGCTGAAGCATGGTTGCATCGTGGGAATGGACGCGCAGATAGTATCCCTATTACCAATCTAGGAGACGAGGGTTAGCAACCCACATGATCCGAAATCTAAATTGCTAACGAATCGTTAAATAGACGCCCTATGCTCCAATGGGAGTTAGAGGAACACACATATATATATATATTGGCTTACCCCCTCTGGTATGTCCCATACAAAATTACCCATTTTTTAGAAAATTAGTATAACTTTCATATCATCGAAGAAGGAGGGAGGGGGAATAGAAAAGGACGATAAAATCGTGGGAACCCCAATTGTTATTCTGGCTTAATTAGCCATTGAAAGCTTCTCATGTAACATATCAAATATTCAATTCGGACTAAGAAGAGAGGCTCTAGGTCATCTATTTAACTTTTCCCTAAGATTTTTAGCCTCCTACTGGCTAGAGCGGGGCAGCTACAAAAAGATGTTTTATCCTCTCGGACTCCTCCTCCTACTCACACACACCGCAGTAATCCGGTATGAATCCATCCCATTTGTCTGTCAAGTGCCTGATATTGCAATAATCTGTCATAATTACACAGGTCAGTCTCTAGTCACTCCTGCACAGGGCAATTATGCACATCGATCGGTATCTGCTGTATTCGGGCCACATCGATGTAGCAGTTATACAATCGGTTTTGGAGATCAAACGTCTGCTGGCTCTATTCAACCCTCCACTAGGCCAAAAAGGTAACAAATGGGAGGGTTAACATCTTCCAGAGAAACATTTTTTCTTAATTCTCAGTTGGTACCGTAAAAGACCCTTTTGGTACCCCAATAAAAAATACAATATTCCAAGATATAACAAATGGGAGGGTTAACATCTTCCAGAGAAACATTTTTTCTTTATTCTCAGTTGGTACCTGTAACAGTGGGTTTTAGATTTGTCTGCAAACATTTCGAAAGCAGTTCGAATTGATCAAATTACGACAAATGCCTGCAAACAAAGTACTATATTGTATTATTTCTTTTCACTTATAGACCCGGTACGCACGTGCTCGGTCAGCTAGCTAGTATAGGAGAAGTGGGCGGGGTTTTTGGTCCATAAAACGAATATATTTAACCCGTACAAACAAAAAAATATCACGCGCGATTTTAAGCCCTTTACATGAACGTTAAAAATATCTTTACCATTCAAAACACACATATTCAAGAAAATTATTCGTATTTCAGAGCTAAGATGACGTAGCTCTTGGCGTCTTTAACCCACCCATCCGTAAGGCTTTTCTGTGGCAACTTCTGTGAAAAACCCCCATTGGCAAACCTTTTTTTATCTACGACCCTGGTTTTACATCACAAACAAAATTCAATTCATCATCTCTTTAGTAAGATCATACATTATTACATATTTATTGGAATTCAGTAGCAAAACAAACAAGTGTAAAGACTAAAGCATTATGAGAGAGCGCGAATAGGTAGTTTAAAGAAGAATGCGAAAATATATCTATATAAAAAAAAAACTTATAACTACTCAAAAATTATGATACAAACTGTACTCACAACAAAATATCACAACAACAACAGTCGAAATTTTATGGCTTGCGCTCAGTGATAATGAAACTTAATTAAAATTTCATTCAATAAAATTTCTCTTGAGCGGGATTAAAATTAAATGTAAAATTGTATTATGACTTACAGGTTTCTCTTTTGGTTATTTGATCCCACGATGCAGAAAGGCCTTTCAGCTACGTACGAGGATGTTTAAACAGGAACAAAAAAAAAAAGTTGAGATATTCTATCCACGATCAGAATATGTTGTGATACATGTTGCTAAAGCTTTTAGGTGATATAATAATCTAAGAAATATTTAAAGATAGTTAATGTAAAAAGGAAAATATAAATGCTTGACTAACGTTTAAGTATTGGATTTTTTTTTTTTTTTTTTTAATTCAATTCAATTTCAATTTAATTTAAATCTAAATTAAATGTTAATAAAATTAAATGGGAATTTAAGTATATTAGATTTTAGGTAGAAATAATATTACTTTCAACGAAAAAAAAAAAAAAATTATTAAGATATGAAATTTAATTATACAGGTTTTTTCTTCTTTACGAAAAAATATAAGATTGGTGTTACGTGATTTAATTAAGTTTTGAATGTTTTTTGGCTGGAGAATGACGCAATTTAGGTGATAAGTTGAGTAGCGAAGAATGTTCGATTATGTAAGTCCACGTGATTTTGTGATATCGTCGGAAGCGAGACAAAGGACGGCTCAGATTACGCAACAAACCAAATTTTTGGAGGTTATCCACATGCACCGATGAATTCTTCAAAGTTACGTCTCTCGGTGCGGTTTACTAACCCACGTGGCCAGTTTGTTTTAAACTTCCAGACCACAATTTCGATCCGAGAGACGTTTAAAAATGTGCAAATATGTATAATATTTATAACCCTTTTATTGGATTTAGGTATTGGCATCGACCCGCACTTTTTTAGAGACACATTAAGAAAATTTTGAACACATTGAATTCCTGCCTGGCGAAGGGTTTGTTAATTATAATTACTGTTCGAGACTTCAACTTATTGTAACTTTTAAAATTGTTAACTTACATACACCACTTCACTTCACTTTTCGGTTTAAATGACCACGGATTTTCACTGGTGTTTGCTCCTCGCTTGCTATTTGTAAAAAGGCGGTATGCTTAGCAATCAGCTAAGATTAAACCTTCGTTGGTATGCCAAACCTCTCAGTCCAATATGCATAGTTACAGCTCTTGGTATAAGAGAGGCTGCTTTCAAGCCTATGCTTGTGATAACTGCCAATTATCAAAGAAGTTATTACACCCACGTACTATACTGTTGGCAGAGTGAGAACGCGAACAATTATTTTTTTTTTCTTTCTTCGTTCTTGCGGTTCTAACTATCTCTCTATTTACTAGGCAAATTTGAGTACGAATCAACGTCAGATATGGTAAAAAGAAAATATAGATGTACAATATAAAAAAAATGATACATAACTTCGAGAGTAAAAAATATAATAATTATATGGATATAAAATCCAACATTACAACACAGACAGTGCAGAGTAAGACCAATAACGAGACAATGGCTGAAGCTAAGATTTTATATCTGTCGCGTGAAATTTTCCAATATTTTTGCCATTCATATCTTCAAGCTCATAATAAGAGGACCCGTGTTTCGCTATCACTCTGGCTTTTTCGTATTGATTTGCCAATTTACTATTGAAATGATCTACGGCTTTTGATTGAGCAAAGTTTTTCCGAAATACTATCTGGCCTATATCATAATAAATCGGTCGAGATCGCAGATTATAAGTTTTTACATTTTTCTCGTACGACTTCCTGATGTTCTCCTGTGCTTTTTGACGAATTAATTCTAGCTTTTCTTCATATTTCACACTGGCTGATGATTCATCTAATAGATTTAATTGTCTTAACAGTTTATACGATTGACCATTTAATAACATATTCTGTCCGAATAAAATGTAGTACGGTGAAAAACCAGTAGAAGCATGTATTGAACTTCTTAGAGCACAGCTTATTGATGAAAGCTTTTCATCCCAGTCTTTTTGATGTGGCTTTACATAAGATCGAATGGCTGCTAATACGGAACGATTTACTCGTTCACTGGCGTTAGCCTGAGGTGAGTAAATTGCGGTTAGATTATGAAAAACACCATACGATTTTAAAAATGATTCAAAGAGATTGGATTTAAATTGAACCCCGTTATCAGTTGTGATAACCTCAGGCACACCAAAAATGTGAAAAATCCTTTTCTCAATGAATTCCACAATAACATTGGTGGTGAACTTTTTAATGGGTTCCAAAAAATGAAATTTCGACAGATGATCCAAAACTATAATTATGCCAATGTTCCCAGATGACGATCTTGGATAAGGTCCAAGCAAATCTAAATATAATTTTTGAAAAGGTCTTTTGGAAATTTGTTGTTGACCCATTTGAGGGCGTAAAATCTTATTAGTGTGTTTAGTTTGTTTACAAATTTCACAAGACAAAATATAATCGGTAATTTGTTTTACCATTTTTGGCCAGAAGAAGAAAGTTTTAATTCTGTTTAAGGTTTTGCCAACTCCACCATGAGCACAGAGAGGGTGGTCATGAGCTCTTCTGATAAGGTCTTGAGTCATAGATGTTGGAATCCAAAGTTTCCAGGACTTTTGTTCTTGTATTTCATTTCCTGTGGCGAACTCAACCCGTTTGTAAATAAACCCATCTTCTATTTTAATATCAGGTAGATATTTAAGTTTGGACTGAAATTTTTCAATCAATGATAGATAATCAGAGGATTTGAATTCCGGGGAGTCCAAATCTATTTCCAAAGAACTTTCTATTTCATCAATAATTATCTGGTTTTGGTCTATGCAATCTATGGAGTCATTATTTTCAGAGTAAATTCGAGATAATGTGTCAGGAACAATATTTTGGCTGCCTTTTCTATGGGTTATCGTAAAACGAAAACCCTGAAGTTTGAGTGCCCAACGAGCAAGTCTACCATGTAAATCTGATTGCTGCATCAGCCATTTAAGAGAAGCATGATCGGTGATAATTTCAAAGTCGTGACCTTCAACATAAGCACGAAACTTTTTCACAGCCATGATGGCAGCCAAGCACTCTTGCTCTGAAACCGTGTAATTTTTCTGTGGAGATGTCAACTTATGGCTCATGTACGCAATGGGTACTTCCTCTCCTTCGTCATTCCTCTGAGCCAGAACTGCTCCAATGCCGTATTTGCTGGCATCGCATTGGATGGAAAAGGGACGCGAAAAGTCGGGGTTGTGAAGAACAGGTGCCGAACACAGCGCATTTTTCAAGGACTCAAAAGATTTTTCACCCTCAGCAAACCATATAAATTTCCTAGATTTTTGTAACATGTCCGTTAATGGAGCGCTAAGGGAAGCATAATTGCGCACAAATCGCCTATACCACCCACAAGTTCCTAAAAATCTTCGAAGCTGTTTCACCGAAGTCGGCAGAGGAAATTCGCTTATGGCCCGAACTTTTTCCGGATCTGTTTTTATTGTTCCATACCCTATAATATGGCCTAAATATTTAACTTCTTTTATTACAAACTTACTCTTTTCAATATTTATTGTTAGTTTAGCTTTCCGTATGCATAAGGCAATTTCGTGCAATAATTCCATGTGCTCATCAAAAGTTTCTGTAATTAAGAGCAAGTCGTCCAAATATACAAATACTTGCGTGCGTAGGTGAGGAGGAATGACTTTGTCCATGAGACGTGTCATCGTCTGTGGCGCGTTACAAAGTCCAAACGGCATAGTAACGAACTGGTATAGTGGACGACCAGGTACAGTGAAAGCCGTTTTCTCCTTTGACCCTTCATCTAACGGAATTTGCCAGAAAGCGTCCTTAAGGTCAAGACTTGTAATAAATCTGGCCTTTGGGAGCCTACTAAGAATTCCGTCGATTAAAGGTAAAGGATAAGCGTCTTTCACCGTAACACTGTTAACCTTCCTTGCGTCCAGGCACAGCCGTACCTTACCAGGCTTTACAACAAGAGCCACAGGCGATGACCATGGACTCTGTGATTCTTCAATAACGCCCAACTGTAGCATTCTATCCACTTCTGCAAAGAGAAGTTTTTCTACAGCTGGCGATACAGAAAAGTGTCTCTGTTTTATAGGCCTGTTTTCACCGGTATCAATGACATGCGATACTAGAGACGTTCGCCCTAAACCCTCTTTTGCATAGGATGGAAACGCATTTATTGCTGTAGCCAGTTTTTGCTCTTGATCATCTGTTAAATAATGTCTATTAGATTCATGTTTAATTTCATTTACTATTGGCTGTATATTGCTATTGTGTTCGCCAAATAAATCTTTGGCCAAACCGAAAGATCTAACAAAATCAACGCCTAGATAAAGGTTTTGTGATAATTTTGGAATTATTATGAAATCTAAACTTTTGGTTGTTCCTCTAAAAGTAATATCCGTAGTGACTTTACCAACAGCACAGTGACTACTGCCGTCAGCTGTTTTCAAAATTATTCTAAATTTATCCCATTTTGATTTGTTATTAGTGAGGAAGTTGTTTGCATACTCGGAACCAAAGCAAGATATCGATGCACCGGTATCAATCATTCCAATGACATCGTTATTAAATATTTGTACTGTGACAAATGGTCTTAGATCAAAACTTTTCACATTCGAAATTATAGCTGAACAAAAACATTTTCTAGTTTTCACAACTTTCCTCCAAAAATGTCTAAGTCGCCTAGTAGAACGCTTAACTTGTTTTACTTTTATTTCTTCCAATAACTCTTCATTGAAAATTCGGGTTCTTATTAGATTGTATTCCTTAAGTCGTAAGTGATAAGGTTTCCAATGTTGTGGAACGACAACATTACCCGCATTATTACCTAAAATTAAATTTGTAGAATCATTTTGTATTGGCGCTATGAGCGGTTTGTTTTCAGAATTTTGGGTTTTCTCTACGATTAATTTGATTTCGTTGTGTTTGGTTTGCTCTTCGCCTGGGTCTGGAGGTTTTTTGGAAACCTATTCTATTTTGCGCAGTTAGGCTTATAAGTGTTTGGGGAACCACAACCGTAGCAAAACACTGTCCTCTCAGCCATACACTCGTCATATTTATGCCCCGGCTCAGAGCAATTCCAACATATTAATTCCCTAATCTCATCTAATTCCACGACGTCATCTTCTTCAGCAAGACTGTGCGATTCTAATTCAGAAATGTTTCGACGAGGCAACATATTTCTGTTTGGTCTGGTACTACAATTTAGTTCGTCTTCTAAAATTTCATGCTTTCTCACAAATTCCCTTAATTTGGATACGGAACTAATATAGAAGTGAAGTAACCCTTTTCGAACTTCTGGGCGTAAGTTCCGTTTCAAAATCTCTACCATTTCCGATTCGTGTAGAGGTAACTGTAGCCGATCTGTTATTTTTAATATTGCGTCATAAAACGCATCAAATCGTTCACCCACCTTTTGCTTACGTCCTCGTAACTGGTCTAAGTAGTCATAGTCTGTCCGTCTATCGCGGAATTGATTAGCCAACTCGCGACATAGAGAACTCCAATCTAATGTTGGGCTAGTCCTGTGGTAACGCCAGTACCAATGTAAAGCTTTATCTCTGAAAAGCAAATGTGCATGCCGGCACACAATATCGAAGTCACCTCGTAAACTTTGTCTCGTTAAGGCGTTAATTCTGTAGATAAAATCATCAACGGAGAGAACATCTTCATGGTCACCACTAAACAAAATATGCCATCCAGAAATTATACTACAAATTTTATCCGTAGTTAACTCAAAAGCTCTAGCGTTTCGACCGTATTGACGCCTGTTTTGTACGTCCCTGTTGGATATGTTATCTATGTTTTGAGCTCTACTACTATCTATATTCGTATGTTGCGATATATTTACATATGCCAACTGTCTGCATACAGCTTCGTCTATAAGGTGCTGTAGCGACTCTTCACTCACATTATAAGGATTTTGTAACCCGGATTGGTTATGCGCGTTAGCATTACGCTGAGAAATGTTAAGTCCATTATTTGAAAACTGTGACTGATTTTGATTAGTCCTATTTAATCCTGGAGTCTGAGATACATTACTATTAACGTTGTTCTGTATATTTCGGTTGTTCTTTTTCTTCTGTGGAGCTTTTGGAATGGTACCTGTCGGATTGGTATTATGTTTCGGGGATTGTGGACCCGGTCCAGACGCTCCTAATTCTGCTGAAAAATTATACGGTTTTAGTGTCGTTTGTCGACACGATTTAAAACAAATTGCACATGCATACGTCTCTTCCAAAACTCTTATAATACATTCCCTGTGAAACACATGGCCGCATTGAGTGATTACCAAATTCTCATCAATTTCATAATCGGTCTTGCAGATTGAACATTGCTTTAAAGTATCCGGTCTAATCAGATTAGGAATATTTTCATTGCTATGTCTGAGAGACATATTCGCAAAAATAAAAAAAAGGTTGTAAATGTAGATAATGGTTGTAAAACTTAAGGTTTTCGATAAAAAGGTTTGCGACTATAATACGATCCTTTAATTTTCATGAAAAGTGTGTATCAAAACTGACTTTAATTATAAAAGAAAATTGCAATTTGAATATCAAAAAACGAAAAGTGGACGCTTGACAAAAATTGTATTCATTTGTAACAATCGTAATTCCAAAACTTTTGATTTATTCTAATTCAAAATGGTCTTTTCAATGCAATTAACTCAGATTTTTATTTAAATCAAAAATCACCAAACATAAAGAAACGAACACCAGTTATCACAGTGGATTGTCAATAGAATGTATACATCTACATGCAATTATTCCAGCTATGAACTTCAGGTATTTCGTTCAAGGCAAATAGAAACCTTATTAAACAATACAACAGTGATTGACACAATCAAATAGAAAAAGATAAAATTGATTCAATTCTAACAACAATTTATGGTGTAATTATGAGGTTACCAAAATAATCAGAAGATGTTAATATATGCCTTTGTAATTTTCACGATTTGTTCAAAAGGTCTGACATTTCGGTGCCCCACGTTGGGCGCCATTTTATTTGTAACAGTGGGTTTTAGATTTTTCTGCAAACATTTCGAAAGCAGTTCGAATTGATCAAATTACGACAAATGCCTGCAAACAAAGTACTATATTGTATTATTTCTTTTCACTTATAGACCCGGTACGCACGTGCTCGGTCAGCTAGCTAGTATAGGAGAAGTGGGCGGGGTTTTTGGTCCATAAAACGAATATATTTAACCCGTACAAACAAAAAAATATCACGCGCGATTTTAAGCCCTTTACATGAACGTTAAAAATATCTTTACCATTCAAAACACACATATTCAAGAAAATTATTCGTATTTCAGAGCTAAGATGACGTAGCTCTTGGCGTCTTTAACCCACCCATCCGTAAGGCTTTTCTGTGGCAACTTCTGTGAAAAACCCCCATTGGCAAACCTTTTTTTATCTACGACCCTGGTTTTACATCACAAACAAAATTCAATTCATCATCTCTTTAGTAAGATCATACATTATTACATATTTATTGGAATTCAGTAGCAAAACAAACAAGTGTAAAGACTAAAGCATTATGAGAGAGCGCGAATAGGTAGTTTAAAGAAGAATGCGAAAATATATCTATATAAAAAAAAAACTTATAACTACTCAAAAATTATGATACAAACTGTACTCACAACAAAATATCACAACAACAACAGTCGAAATTTTATGGCTTGCGCTCAGTGATAATGAAACTTAATTAAAATTTCATTCAATAAAATTTCTCTTGAGCGGGATTAAAATTAAATGTAAAATTGTATTATGACTTACAGGTTTCTCTTTTGGTTATTTGATCCCACGATGCAGAAAGGCCTTTCAGCTACGTACGAGGATGTTTAAACAGGAACAAAAAAAAAAAGTTGAGATATTCTATCCACGATCAGAATATGTTGTGATACATGTTGCTAAAGCTTTTAGGTGATATAATAATCTAAGAAATATTTAAAGATAGTTAATGTAAAAAGGAAAATATAAATGCTTGACTAACGTTTAAGTATTGGATTTTTTTTTTTTTTTTTTTTAATTCAATTCAATTTCAATTTAATTTAAATCTAAATTAAATGTTAATAAAATTAAATGGGAATTTAAGTATATTAGATTTTAGGTAGAAATAATATTACTTTCAACGAAAAAAAAAAAAAAATTATTAAGATATGAAATTTAATTATACAGGTTTTTTCTTCTTTACGAAAAAATATAAGATTGGTGTTACGTGATTTAATTAAGTTTTGAATGTTTTTTGGCTGGAGAATGACGCAATTTAGGTGATAAGTTGAGTAGCGAAGAATGTTCGATTATGTAAGTCCACGTGATTTTGTGATATCGTCGGAAGCGAGACAAAGGACGGCTCAGATTACGCAACAAACCAAATTTTTGGAGGTTATCCACATGCACCGATGAATTCTTCAAAGTTACGTCTCTCGGTGCGGTTTACTAACCCACGTGGCCAGTTTGTTTTAAACTTCCAGACCACAATTTCGATCCGAGAGACGTTTAAAAATGTGCAAATATGTATAATATTTATAACCCTTTTATTGGATTTAGGTATTGGCATCGACCCGCACTTTTTTAGAGACACATTAAGAAAATTTTGAACACATTGAATTCCTGCCTGGCGAAGGGTTTGTTAATTATAATTACTGTTCGAGACTTCAACTTATTGTAACTTTTAAAATTGTTAACTTACATACACCACTTCACTTCACTTTTCGGTTTAAATGACCACGGATTTTCACTGGTGTTTGCTCCTCGCTTGCTATTTGTAAAAAGGCGGTATGCTTAGCAATCAGCTAAGATTAAACCTTCGTTGGTATGCCAAACCTCTCAGTCCAATATGCATAGTTACAGCTCTTGGTATAAGAGAGGCTGCTTTCAAGCCTATGCTTGTGATAACTGCCAATTATCAAAGAAGTTATTACACCCACGTACTATACTGTTGGCAGAGTGAGAACGCGAACAATTATTTTTTTTTTCTTTCTTCGTTCTTGCGGTTCTAACTATCTCTCTATTTACTAGGCAAATTTGAGTACGAATCAACGTCAGATATGGTAAAAAGAAAATATAGATGTACAATATAAAAAAAATGATACATAACTTCGAGAGTAAAAAATATAATAATTATATGGATATAAAATCCAACATTACATACCGTAAAAGACCCTTTTGGTACCCCAATAAAAAAATACCATATTCCAAGAGATATTGAATTTAACTCTGTACATTTGTGTGCTGTAACCTTTTCTACAGATTTGCCATGCGCCTCATTTGACCACAAGCAGACAGTTCACCTGACTGAGACTTCTGTACTCGGTCAATCTTTTCAATTATTTTGAGGTTATCTAAAAATTTCCAAGTAAAATTTAAAAAAAAGTTCATAAAAAACCGAGACAGTAGAAAATTTTCGATTTTTTTTCATTTTGAAACATGATGTCATTGACCATTTTTACTCCCAATTATTGCAACAGGTGCCGCTGGTAATGTGAAGAATTATTAATTAAGAATTACGAATTTCAATATATTTTATCAAGGTGTCCGAAGGTGAGATGTGCTATGTAAGTGCTGTTGAAAGATGTCAATTTTTTTTTAATTTTTTTATATATTTCATTAGCCTTCAAATATGTGTTCTTTAAAGATACCCAAATTATCCCCTATATATATTAAAACTGTACAAGCAATCCTTCCCCTACACGCTTATCACACTATCCTCGTTCACACACTCGCTCTCCAATATATTTAATACTGTGATTTGCATTACATTCCCTTTGCTTAATCTACACACATGTATACGTTCTTCGTCCTTCGATTGCATTCGGAAAACATATTCTCTTATTTGTACTACACACCTACGATGGATATTGATGTTCCCTACCAATATTTATATATACATTATTTACTCATGTATACGACGAATCTGTGTGTGGGTGTGTTAGTTTAGTGCTTGGTATATATTTATGTAAGTCAATACATATTGTTAACTATAATGTATCGCTGTTACAAATAACCAAACTAACATTTCCGCTGTTAGTTTACTTAATAACGATACCTATGATTTAGTCAGCTGCAAATATTAAGGTGGAACATCTAAGGGCGCACGTGTTGTGTAGGATTTCATCTATTCATTCAGTCCGATCTATTCATAGGGCAACTTTTCATAGGCTTAAGGGCATAATTGGAAATTTGTGAAACATCAAACATTTGAGATATTATGATGAGATTTCTCTGAGTTGTGCGTTCATTCCATTGAAATTTGCATAAATAACTATGAGTGAGTGATGTTTAATTAATATAAATACTTTGGCATGCTAGCAGCGTTTATAGATAAAGCTGAATAGTTGTGTTGATAATTGTGAAATGTATGATAAATATTAAAAGTTTAGTTGGTAAAAATATTTCTAGGAAATATTAGGTGTAGGTGTTGTTAAAATAACTAACAGTTGTGTGGCGCTACATTCATTATCAAAAAGATTAATAATTATTGTGGGTTTCTTTCTATCTTTTGGATTTTCGTATAATTATACCCTCACTCTTCTAGTAGGAGGGTATACATTATTTGATACGACCCAAAATTGTAACAAATAGAAAGAGCCACTTTAAAATTTAAACCCTAGGTTCCTTTGAACCATATTCTATTCATCGCTTTTTACGTTGTTTGATCCATATGGAAAAATGTTGTCGAAGCAGTACTAAGTTGTTTGCGCGAAAAGTTAAAAATGTTGCCAGCAACATTTTCGAAATAATAAAAACTGAAATATTGAAAATCTAATTTAAAAATACTTTGACACATAATGTAGCCAACGAATCGATGTCGCTCAACAATATTCGTGTGACACTTAGTTCCAGCTTTAAAAACGAAAAATGTTAACGGAAATATTATTTTGTGGAGAATAATTTAGTTTTCGTCGTACATTTTGTATGGAAGCCCTCTTTGGAATTGATGTAGGTTATTTGCCATGGCTATTTGCACTAAAATTATATTTTATTAAACTTTGTACCGCAAAAAGGGCCTACATTTCAAAGAAATGTGGGCGTTATTTTTAGCCTCTCACCTCCAGTTGTTGTCAATAACTATTTACTGATATGTCACATACTGAGATTGCAGTTTTTTTATGAGCTGAGAATATTGTAATCCATTTTTTAATCCAGCCGTGGCACAGTGGTTAGAACACGCGACAACTATGCAGGAGATCACAGGTTCAACTCCTGGCTCCAGTCATCTTTAAAGAATAAATACATTTTTCTTTCATTGTCGGCTCCCCTCGAATGTTGTCGACAGCAACTTCGCAGTATTAGTGTCGAGTCAATCGGCGTGTCTAGTAAGAGCTTCTCAAACAGTGACGTTTGCATTCGTCGATAAACAAGTAGATGCCGTTAGTTGTGAATCTAAAAATAGATTTTACAACAACGCGAGAAGCTATCCCATACCTCATTCATGGGGTGTAAAGGGAAATTAAGTTTTTTTTTTTAATCAAAATACAATGGGAAAATATTCATCTTAGGATGTATAGAAAATTTCAGCTCGGTAGCGACTTAACTACTGCTGTAATCTCGGGGAGAGACTTTCAGAAGGGGAGTTTGCCTGGGAGGTGGGAGTAGTTTTTGAACGATCAGACTCATCTTAGAACTTTCGTTTTGATGATATAAGCTTGTATTCCAAAATTCAGCTCAATAAACGGCGGCTGTAATCGCGGAGACAGACGGACAGGCGGTCACTTTTAAACCGTCTCAGAATTCGATGCTGACCATTTACATATATATATATATTGTCATACCTATCACAACTCCTTATGGGCGTTACAAATGAAAGAACAAATACCCTTCACTCAGGTCGTGCGCGTGGTGAAGGGTATAAAAATTAAAAAATAAAAAAAATGTATGGGGACCAACTTCAGAGTTAAAGATAGAGGGTAGATATTATCTGAGAAACTGCTCGGGCTGCGAAAATATTGGAAGTCGGTCATACATTTGACTTCTGTAGGGGCATCTTTAGGGTAGTAAGAGCGGTGACAGCAAATTTTATAACAATTTTAATACGTTTCATTCTGGAAGTAGGTATGTTTGGGAAATCTGCAAAGTTTAAGCACGATTGGAGTATGTTAACCCGTGCCGCTTTGGGCCTAAAGTTTTTAAGTTCTTTCAGCCACGTTTAAGGGGCATAACTCAAGAACGACTAGTCCAATTTTAATGAAACAAAAATCCGAAATTTAAGAAGTATATTATATGGGTAATTCCAGCCTTACGAATGTTACGATCGTACGATTCAATTGAAAAAAAGCAAATAAAATTTAAACTTTTTTCTATTTTATAATATATTTTGAATAGCTCCCTACTAGATCTACATTATGTAAAAAATCTACAATCCAAGATATTAACAAAACCCAGGCCTACGTTATGCTACGCGAAATAGAAGTGCGTTTTATGTTAGTTCTTGAAATTTCAAAAGACTGCGTGTTGTTTAAGATTTAGTAAATGCACTTAATTATTTCATAAAATAGACCAATAGCGCTTTAAAAATATATTTTTGTTGGGAACAAATTTTCTTCTGGTTTTTAACCGCGAGGTAATAAAGACCTACGTTATGTTACTGACGTTATGTGACAAAATATCTCATAGCTGTGAAATGCTTAAAATAATGTTTATTCAAGCCATTGTTTTATTTGCGAAATTAGGGAATATTATAAAGTTTATATGCCACTAATTGTTGTTCACGAATGTTACATTAGAACGCCAATAAAATAAAATCAAAAATTTTCTGGTAACTTATACTTTTTTTAATAATATGGACCAGTTATTTGTAGTAAATAAAATTTTATGATAAGAGTGGACTTGCATCATCAGTAAATATAATATGAAAATTTAAAACTGGTGACCAGCAAAAGAATGCAATTTTGCAATCCGCTAAATCAACACGGAAACTAAGAAAAGCTTTGGGCATTTTACTTTAATAACATTTAAGTATTCGTCTTTACTAATACAAGTCAGAACATTTTTTTTTACAACTTTATTTTTTTTCTATCACCGTTGACACTTCTGTGGAAATACCCAAATCATTTTTCAACATAATCAACAGTTTCGCAGTTATAAAAAGTTTATGAAAAAAAATTAAAAATTGTATTTAAAAAATATTAAAAAATTCAAAACTGAGAAAAGTGTCAAGTGTTAATACTTTTATGTAATGCCACATAACCTATGAACAAAATGAGACATAGATCATGAAAATCTATGAACGTTAATTTAATTTTATTTTGGATTATTTTTTCAACATATTCCAATCATGCTCAAACTTATCCTTAAATCTGCAAAGACATCAATTTTGTGAGGTGGCACCGACGAAAATCCATCATCGATTTTTTGACCACTCTAATAAACATTTATCATATTATAGAAAACTCTAATATGTTGAACAGGTTTTTAAGCAAACTACTAAACTGAGGGAGTCATAAATTTTGCCCTTATTCAGAACATAGCTTTCACTGTCTCATAATATTGTAAGTAAAATTTGAAGTTTTGAAATGACACACGAAAACACCGAGACACCTCAACTAATTTTTGGGTCATAGAATCCAGTGGTATACTTCGTTTTAAAAAGTTAGCTCAAAATAATGAGATATTTCGATTATAAATTTGTAGTAGATTTAATGTGATTTTTAATTTTGTTTGAGGGAAAAACCTGCAAAAGCTTTTGTTAAATCAATTGATATATTTTTTTTCGACAAAATGTAACTGTTGAAATAATAGACATAGAAATAATAGATTTAAGGTTTTTTCATTAAAATAAAATCCAAAATAGCCTTAAATCTACTATAAATTTTGAGCTAACTTCTCAAAACGGGGTACACCACTGGATTCTACGATCCAAAAATAGGTTGATGTGTCTCGGCGTTTTGGTGTGTCATTTTCACCTACTTACAGTGTAATCAAATTTAAGAGGATGGCATATATGTATGTATCTGGTTTTGTCTTTGCCTCTCTACAGACATTACATACAATTTTAATAATTATGATACTCCGGCTTTATGTTGGTATTTTATACAAATAATTACATCTTACCTTTGATTTGTTGCTGATGTTGTCATCATAGCCGAGATACACCAAGTAAACGAAACCGTTGTTCCACCGATTAAACGAACGATCGTTGAATTTTTAACCCGTAAACCGAACAGACGAACACACAACACAACAAACCGGATGAACGAAGCCAACAGACCAAAAGAAAGCAAAATAAACACTTGGCCAACGGCATTAACATAAGACTGCATAGCAGCCGGCCGGCAGTAGTAACACATTGGCAAATTGAAGATTAATGCGCTGCCACTATCATCAATTGCCATAAAATAACATTTGTTGCCACTAAAACAATTAACTTTATCCAACTACCGACACTTCTTACACAAATTTATCGTATTGCCGTGGAAAAATTTTGACAGTAGACACAGACCGATCGACCGACCGTACTAATTGCAATTTTTCTTCATTTTACTGCGTACAATAGTTAAAATAACACTTACTCTTTTACATTTATTACACTTTAACAATGATTTTACACAATTTTCTTAGGCAACTTGCACATTTATGTTGGCTTTTGCAGGGGATGACTTATTTGACAACTACCACGCACCGAATAGAAAACAAAACTAATTAGAACAAATGTCAGTGAATGCACTAAGACAATATGCAAATTGAAGTTGAGAGGAAGTATAGTCTCTCTGACTCTAATGAATGACTGTTGGTAGACGGTAAAATGACAGTTGATCCAAATTCATTAATAGATGGCAGTGGTGAGCTCTGTACTTGCCACAGCTAATAGTAGTACAGACTAGGTACAAACACTTGTGCATGTGTCTTCTGTATGTACATATTTTGAGGTTAGGTGTATGTCCTTACTTAGCAAATCTGAAACAGATCACTGCCACCTTTTAACAAATTAGTCATCTGTCATTTCAGTTTTTGCCACCAGAGCTATTAATATTGTCTCTCCTCATAATCGCTACTCTCAACAGCCAACAATATGAAGATAATTTTGGCGCATTTTTTTAGTGCAATGGTGGTTTTGTTGACATTTCTAATAAGTTTTGTTTCCGACCCAGTGCGTGGTAGTTGTGAAATAAGTGGTTTCCTTAAAAAGCCAATAGTAATGTGAAAGTAACATGAGAAAGAACATTAAAATTGCTTAAAAGTGTAATTATTGTAACATGAAAGTGTTTTTCGGTCGAAAATTATAACCATTGGCCCGTAAAACAAAGAGAAAATGCAAAACAATGGTTTTGCCGGTGCCACCTCCAAAATTTTTCACGGGAATACCAGTAATCGTATACAAAAAGTGTAGGTAGTTAAATTGTTGCATGAAGTCCCTACTAAATGTGCAATTGTTGCAATCACTAAAGGTGGTGGTGGGAGTAATCTTTAATTTGCCATTGTTTTGCTTATGCCTGCAGACTGCTACCAGAGCCAAGTGCTCGTTTTGTTGGCTTCGGTGCGTTGTGTTATATGTGTGCGTCTGTTTTTATTTACGGTTAATAACTTCAACGATAGCTCAATATTTCAGCGGAACAACGATTCCCTTCCCTCGGTAGATTTCTGTTATGATGACAACAAAAGCAGTATGTAACACTGAGGTAAGATAATATGTATTATATTTGTATCAAAATAAAAATAAAAATATAAAAATAAAAAATATAAAAACATAAAAATATAAAAATATAAAAATATAAAAATATAAAAATATAAAAATATAAAAATATAAAAATATAAAAATATAAAAATATAAAAATATAAAAATATAAAAATATAAAAATATAAAAATATAAAAATATAAAAATATAAAAATATAAATATATATAAATATAAAAATATAAAAATATAAAAATATAAAAATATAAAAATATAAAAATATAAAAATATAAAAATATAAAAATATAAAAATATAAAAATATAAAAATATAAAAAATATAAAAATATAAAAATATAAAAATATAAAAATATAAAAATATAAAAATATAAAAATATAAAACTATAAAAATATAAAAATATAAAAATATAAAAATATAAAAATATAAAAATATAAAAATATAAAAATATAAAAATATAAAAATATAAAAATATAAAAATATAAAAATATAAAAATATAAAAATATAAAAATATAAAAATATAAAAATATAAAAATATGAAAATATAAAAATATAAAAATATAAAAATATAAAAATATTAAAATATAAAAATATAAAAATATAAAAATATAAAAATATAAAAATATAAAAATATAAAAATATAAAAATATAAAAATATAAAAATATAAAAATATAAAAATATAAAAATATAAAAATATAAAAATATAAAAATATAAAAATATAAAAATATAAAAATATAAAAATATAAAAATATAAAAATATAAAAATATAAAAATATAAAAATATAAAAATATAAAAATATAAAAATATAAAAATATAAAAATATAAAAATATAAAAATATAAAAATATAAAAATATAAAAATATAAAAATATAAAAATATAAAAATATAAAAATATAAAAATATAAAAATATAAAAATATAAAAATATAAAAATATAAAAATATATAAATATAAAAATATATAAATATATAAATATAAAAATATATAAATATATAAATATAAAAATATAAAAATATAAAAATATAAAAATATAAAAATATAAAAATATAAAAATATAAAAATATAAAAATATAAAAATATAAAAATATAAAAATATAAAAATATAAAAATATAAAAATATAAAAATATAAAAATATAAAAATATAAAAATATAAAAATATAAAAATATAAAAATATAAAAATATAAAAATATAAAAATATAAAAATATAAAAATATAAAAATATAAAAATATAAAAATATAAAAATATAAAAATATAAAAATATAAAAATATAAAAATATAAAAATATAAAAATATAAAAATATAAAAATATAAAAATATAAAAATATAAAAATATAAAAATATAAAAATATAAAAATATAAAAATATAAAAATATAAAAATATAAAAATATAAAAATATAAAAATATAAAAATATAAAAATATAAAAATATAAAAATATAAAAATATAAAAATATAAAAATATAAAAATATAAAAATATAAAAATATAAAAATATAAAAATATAAAAATATAAAAATATAAAAATATAAAAATATAAAAATATAAAAATATAAAAATATAAAAATATAAAAATATAAAAATATAAAAATATAAAAATATAAAAATATAAAAATATAAAAATATAAAAATATAAAAATATAAAAATGTGTCATAGACAGAAATTAATATACGCTATTACCAGCAGTACAGTTTAAATCCGCAACAATAGGATTTCTTGACTAACACTCACTGTTTTTCGTTTTTTCCAATCTTTTGCAAAATAATCTCTAAATTGTATATTGCTTCGTCAACGTCTCCTTTTTGCCAGCATCACCATTACATAGTATTCGTTGTCGTCATCACTTCATGTGGTTGTTGTGTCTCTTAAATTAAATGCACAAAGTTGTCATTTACGCAAAGATTTATGAGGTTTATAACTTTTATTGAGGACGAGTTTATTTTCCTTTCTGTCTCTATCATACACATTCTACAATTCTCTTTATCGACTTTTTCATTTCGTTTTTTGTTTCGCTAAGGCAAAATATTCTTGGGTACTATAAATTCGTACTGTCTTATGGTAAAGAAATGGAACACAAAGCAAGAAAGGACGATGAAAAAAAAATCAATAGAAAATTAAATTTTATTATCGCCAAGAAAAAATGTCCCCCAACACTCTGGTCTGCCTCCCTCCCTCCTTGGAATCATCTTCTGATTTTATGTTCTGTTGTGATAATTGCATTTTGAGAAGTCTCGTCAATAATGCCAACCAGCAGAGCTAGAAATCTTGAGCTGTAAAAAAATATAACCACTTTTTCTTAAGAGTCTTTTCGTTAATACACTTCCAGCTAAATGGGTGGATAGGGAGGGTGAGTGTGAGAAAGTGAATTCTTATTATTTATTGATTGTAACTTGAATGAACTTAGCACAATGGAAATTCTAAGAAATATGAAATTGAAAACTTTATTAAAATATGGTTGAATTGCAATCACTTTAGTGACAATATAATTTAGTTTAGTGTAATATTATCTGATTAAATGCCATCGTATCTTAGTGAATTGTTAATGTCAATAAATAATGAAAGCTCAACAAAAGCAGCTTGAATTACAAAGGAAGAAAACTGATTACTGACTTATGCAGCTTCATATTTGTAGGTAAATTTAAAAATGTTTATGTTAATATGAGAGCGTATAAAATCAATAACGATCTACTAAGTTTCTTATTTTTTAGTGAAATGTCAAGTTAAAGCAGTTGTTTAAAATCCGATTATTAGTCAGTAACAAATGTATCGGGGAACATCTCTCTGACATCTTCGTTTAAGATCCGGTTTGAAATGTATTATGGTCATTTTAGATCTATAATTATCTTTATCTCTTTTGTACAGATTATATTTATAACAACTGCTCAGAGGACGAAATTTATTTTTTCAATAATAGATTTAATTCTAATTACTCAATTTACGGACAAACCTCTGCAATTTTTTCATGTCTACACAATTCACAATTTCTTTTGCATTACCCGGAAATTCGGGATAAATGTAAATTCTTATTCGCATTTCTATTCAAACTATATAATTCCCAACAGTCTCTTTTACTACTCGACAAATCATTGTGACTTACAAATATTTCTGAGGATTCATGACCTTTTCGCATTGACGACGTGCCTTCTCCCCCCGTCCCTTTTAGTAACCACGAAAATATGTAAATGCTCTTTCCGTCTTTGTACTCGTACACCAACATTTTTGTGCTCGTTTACTTTTGAGCTAGAATTCCTCACTTTACATTACTCTTGATTAAGACCTTTTGTTGACTCCTTTCATGGAACGCTGCCACCACCAACACCACCACAGGAGATGGACTGACTAATGTGTAATCAAATATTAACGGAAGTCATTTAGAATACAATTTGTTGTTCGTGAGAGATCCGAACCAAATGATCGTCTTACAAGTAAAAGTAGAGGATTTAAAATACAGAAATACGTTTGTATTTCTATAAATAAGCAGCTTAAATTACAAAAGAAAGAAATCTAAATACTTGGTTTGTCTTATGCAACATCAAGTTGAATGAATGCCGTTGAAATAAAAATAAACATCTTTAGTATTCATTAAAAAACCCCCCAAATTTTCTTGCATTTTGTCGAACACTTGACAAGAATTTTCACCCTTGGCCGTCTGCTTTCTGCGCAGTGAGTGAGCGTAAAAGAAACAACAACAAAGGAAAAGTATCCTTCCACGTTAAGGATTGTGAGGTCTGGTAGTTAAGGACAATCAAGTCTCACAGTTGTTTTGGGACGGCGAGCGAGCAAGTGAGTGAGTCAATGTGTGTGGTGTATAACCAAAGTTGAAAGCCCACACAAATATACATACACTTGCGTCTTTGCGTTCTCAAGTATTTACTTCCGAGTTTGTAGAATAATTCTGTGTGTGTATAGAACCCGCCGAGGTATAACAAGTTTGTGTACTTGTGTGTGCATAAAATGTATTGTGGGCACAGAAACCGCTCAAAACTAAATGCGGACTATTATAGTTGTCATCACAGCAATGTGAGTAGTACGAGGGGTATGGTTTTTTGTGTCCTAAGCATCATAATCATTTTGAGTGGCAGCATTTGAAGGCTTTAAGCTGTTGGCTTTGACATTGAGAATTAAGTGTACACATACAAAGCCATATACAGCTACTGTTTTTTTTTCTATATTGTAACAAAAAGATGTAACCGACTTGAAAATGTATATGAGATGTATGTTTTTAATGTTTTTTTTTTTCTCTTTTTTGTTTCTTTTATTTTATACAAATATGGCATTGGCACTGAGCTTTGTTATCTCAAATGGAAATCTTAAATGTATGAAACATAC
Organism: Muscina levida; assembly: GCA_964034835.1. Taxonomy (NCBI): domain Eukaryota; kingdom Metazoa; phylum Arthropoda; class Insecta; order Diptera; family Muscidae; genus Muscina; species Muscina levida. The sequence continues at coordinate 181,442,887 of OZ035880.1, read as the reverse complement.
AAATTTGATGTAATGTCAGTGTATTGTGTTAAACATTTTTTCCTTTAATATTCATTTTGGAAAATGCCAAATCTGTAGCTGTAGGTAAGCGCTCTTCGTTGTTGTCATGGTCAATTGGTGGGGAAACATATTTTTATCAGCTAACAACTCTTTAATGGTGTCCATGGAAATTATTATTAAGAATACAAGTGTGGAGGCGTCAAAATTGTCGGCAGGGCTACATTTAGGGCTAAAAAAAAGTGCCATAAGGAAATAAAACTCTCCTTAAGGATGAGGGTATACATTAGGTTGATTCTTATTTGGCAAAAAAAAAATGTTTTTGGAATTTTTCATGGGCCAAGTTAAAATTTTATTAAGACGTACAAAAAAACTCTATGTGAATTTTTTTAATTTTTTTCTTAAAGGTTTAGGGGTCGCTACCGGGGTTCGAAATTCAAAATTTTACCGTCATCCTGAGGGATAAGCCGAATAAATCGAGTAAACCTTAACTGATCCTTATGAAAATTTTTCAGTATTCATATTTTCCATAACGAAGTAATGGAATTGTAAATGGGCAGAATAGCCCCACCCCTTCTGGTACCTCCCATACAAAATTACCTATTTTTTGATAATTAATATTTCTCCCATAACTTTCAAACGGACAGCTGGATGGCATTTAAACTTGGTCAGTTTAATGACCTTGTAGTAACAGATAAACCCCCAGAAAATCAAAACCTTTGTCACACCCCTTCTGGTACCTCCCATACAAATGACCGAATTAACCCCCATATTTTTACCTACATATCTTTTTAGTAAAAATACTGAATTCAATAAAATTTTGTGTGAGATGAACAAATGCACAAAAGTGACTCGTGAGTGAATGTGGACTATATCGGCCAACCCCTTCTGGTACCTCCCATACATAATTACCTATTTTTTGATAATTAATATTTCTCCCACAACTTTCAAACGGACAGCTGGATGGCATTTAAACTTGGTCAGTTTAATGACCTTGTCATAACAGATAAACCCCCAGTAAATCAAAAGCTTTGTCACACCCCTTCTTGTACCTCCCATACAAATGACCGAATTAACCCCCATATTTTTACCTACATATCTTTTTAGTAAAAATACTGAATTCAATAAAATTTTGTGTGAGATGAACACATGCACAAAAGTGACTCGTGAGTGAATGTGGACTATACCGGCCAACCCCTTCTGGTACCTCCCATACAAAATTACCTATTTTTAGACAAATTATTTTTTACCAATAATTTCCAAACGGACATCTGGATGGCGTTTAAACTTTTTCAGTTTAATTACCTTGTAATAACAGATAAACCCCCAGAAAATCAAAACCTTTGTCACACCCCTTCTGGTACCTCCCATACAAATGACCGAATTCACCCTGATAGTTTTATATAGATATGCTACTTATTTTTGATTTTTTCATAGGTTAACTTAATAGTACAAAAAAACTCGCTTCAGTGCCCTGAAATCCATGCGCAGTTTTAAACTTAGAAATCATAAAAAAAGAAGAAAAAAGAAAAAAAAAATATAATATGACTTATGCATGGTATTTCGGGACTTCCCCGAAATATCAAACAGCAACCATACCATTACAAAAAAAAAACATAAAGAATTCTGCGGATGCTATTTGTTTTGCCGAAAATCAGCTTAAAGAGTTTCAGCCACGAGGTGACTACAAAGAGCTACTTAAGCTGACAATAATATTCTGCGGAGGTGATCCAAAAACACTAATATTCTTCAGAACACCAGCAAGTCTTCACCGTGCTAGATGGATGGCTAAGGCAATATATTCCATAAAAATATATTTATTCAGAGAGCAGTTCAAGCTAAAGGATAGCGAATTATGTGAAATACAGGATGTTTGCATTTTTATAATTAATATTTACCTTAAATATTGGTTTGAATCCACTTCTGGACCTCCTGCTTCAAGAAATGGCCTCCAGTTATTAAAAGACTTGAAGTCTTATGCAACAATTAATAAAGAGATAGCGGCAATAGCCTTAAAAATTCTAGGTCATCTCTGGTATTTGTCGGAAGAGCTAGATGGATTTGCTTTTTTTGATGAGAAAGTTTCTCATGAAATTAAGAAGAAGATGGTAAATGCTTTAAACATAGGAGGAGTAGATAATCCAGAAAAACGAGGTACAGTAGATGAAAACCTACTACATTCTAAAAGTCTTGAGCATTTTGTATCCAACAATACTCTTAAATTTTTCAGCAGAACGGGTATTATATCGGGTTTCCTAAAAAAAAATGTTGAAAATTGTTGCAGACTGTAAATTAAGTAAAGAATTAGTTCGGCCTATGAGGGTTTTTAACGATATTGCTGAACGCGAAGTGGCCTTGATGCAGGAATACAATAAATTGCATACACATAATGAAGAACAGAAGCAGTTCCTATTATTATTGGTGAAAGAATTTAGAAAAAAATATTCAGATCCAAAAAAATCTACCATGTGTAAATAAAATTTTACAATATTTTAAAATTTAAAGAAAATTGTAAGCAGTAATACAATTGTTTATAATTATATTTTTTAATGTTAAGTTTTTCATGCAAAGAATTGATGTTTAATATTAATATATTAAATTTTTATTTTAATATTTTTTTTAATTTTTATTTTTGAAATGTATCTTTTTTAATAATAACACAACAAAAACTGATGAACAAATTTGAAATAAATCATTTCTTATTAACTGTACTGTAAAAATTCCTAAGTTGGACTGCAAATTAGTGGAATGGGGCAAGACAATAGCGTTCCATTATCTACGTTGAATATCATATAACATTCATTAAACTAGATTTATATTTAAGATAAGCATTAGTAAAATTACAATAAGGGTATATCTTTACCAAAATATAAATGAATTCAGCATACTTACAAAAAAATGTATGTCAAAATATGGGGGTTAATTCGGTCATTTGTATGTGAGGTACCAGAAGGGGTGTCACAAAGGTTTTGATTTTCTTGGGGTTTATCTGTTATTACAAGGTAATTAAACTGACCAAGTTTAAATGCCATCCAGCTGTCCGTTTGGAAATCATTGGTAAATAATAATTTGTCTAAAAATCGGTAATTTTGTATGGGAGGTACCAGAAGGGGTTGGCCGGTATAGTCCACATTCACTCACGAGTCAACTTTTTGCATGTGTTTATCTCACACAAAATTTTATTGAATTCAGTATTTTTACTAAAAAGATATGTGTAAAAATATGGGGGTTAATTCGGTCATTTGTATGGGAGGTACCAGAAGGGGTGTGACAAAGGTTTTGATTTTCTTGGGGTTTATCTGTTATTACAATGTAATTAAACTGACCAAGTTTAAATGCCATCCAGCTGTCCGTTTGGAAATCATTGGTAAATAATAATTTGTCTAAAAATAGGTAATTTTGTATGGGAGGTACCAGAAGGGGTTGGCCGATATAGTCCATATTCACTCACGAGTCAAATTTTTGCATGTGTTTACCTCACACAAAATTTTATTGAATTCAGTATTTTTACTAAAAAGATATGTAGGTAAAAATATGGGGGTTAATTCGGTCATTTGTATGGGAGGTACCAGAAGGGGTGTGACAAAGGTTTTGATTTTCCGAGGGTTTATCTGTTATTACAATGTTATTAAACTGACCAATTTTAAATGCCATCCAGCTGTCCGTTTGGAAATTATTGGTAAAAAATAATTTGTCTAAAAATAGGTAATTTTGTATGGGAGGTACCAGAAGGGGTTGGCCGATATAGTCCATATTCACTCACGAGTCAAATTTTTGCATGTGTTTACCTCACACAAAATTTTATTGAATTCAGTATTTTTACTAAAAAGATATGTAGGTAAAAATATGGGGGTTAATTCGGTCATTTGTATGGGAGGTACCAGAAGGGGTGTGACAAAGGTTTTGATTTTCCGAGGGTTTATCTGTTATTACAATGTTATTAAACTGACCAATTTTAAATGCCATCCAGCTGTCCGTTTGGAAATTATTGGTAAAAAATAATTTGTCTAAAAATAGGTAATTTTGTATGGGAGGTACCAGAAGGGGTTGGCCGATATAGTCCATATTCACTCACGAGTCAAATTTTTGCATGTGTTTATCTCACACAAAATTTTATTGAATTTAGTATTTTTACTAAAAAGATATGTAGGTAAAAATATGGGGGTTAATTCGGTCATTTGTATGGGAGGTACCAGAAGGGGTGTGACAAAGGTTTTGATTTTCCGAGGGTTTATCTGTTATTACAAGGTCATTAAACTGACCAAGTTTAAATGCCATCCAGCTGTCCGTTTAAAAGTTATGGGAGAAATATTAATTATCAAAAAATAGGTTAATTTTGTATGGGAGGTACCAGAAGGGGTGGGGCAATTCTGCCCATTTACAATTCCATTACTTCGTTATGGAAAATATTAATACTGAAAAATTTTCATAAGAATCAGTTAAGGTTTACTCGAGTTATTCGGCTTATCCCTCAGGATGACGGTAAAATTTTGAATTTCGAACCCCGGTAGCGACCCCTAAACCTTTAAGAAAAAAATTAAAAAAATTCACATAGAGTTTTTTTGTACGTCTTAATAAAATTTTAACTTGGCCCATGAAAAATTCCAAAAACATTTTTTAAGACTCACCCTAGTATACATACATCTTTTAATGCGAGAAAAGTTTAACGCAATAGAGAAGACTTGATAGAAATCTTAAGACCTAATCCGTTTCAGGACTACTTAAGACGATTAAGCCATGTCCATCTGTATGGCTGGTAGGCAGGATAAGTCGAGGAACCCTTAACTGATCCTTATTAACTAGTATTAATATTTTCATATATAAAGTAATAGTATTGTAATTGGGCAAAATGGTCCCACCCCTTCTGGTAGCTCCCATACAAATGTGCCTATTTTTGCATTATTAATATCTATTCCATAACCTCGAAGCGGACAACTGGAGGACATTTGTATTTGGTCAGTTGAGACAAAACCTTAGAAAACTGAAGCCATTGCCACGCCCCCTCATATTTGGCGTAAGATGCACGCTTGTGAGAGTTTGACTCAGAAATGCATATGGACTACATCGGCTGACGCATTTTGGTACCTCCCGTGACCCATTTTTTGAAAAAGAAGAAAATTTAAACCTTTGCCAAGGGGGTGTTACCTGGTACCTCACGTTAACCTGATTAAAATTTCTACTCTAGCTTATTTTTCGATTGACTCATAGTTAGCAGCCACTAACTTCTAGTTGCTTGGTTGTACCAGTCAACATACTTTAACAAAGCCATTTCAACTTTTTAGCTTAAACTTGAGAAAACATTATATTTTAAAAAAAATTTAATTCGCAACACCTGGAAAATATAATTATTCTTAATTGAATTTCTTATACCCAAAACTAAGTACATGACAAGGTGCGACACCATTTATGATCCATGAAAGAAACTATTAAAAAGTGATAGTAGTGACCACGTAAAATAAAATTGCTTACCCAATTTTTCATCCGCAAGTTTCCTTTTTAAATGACTTTTAGTTTTTTATATTCAATTTTGAACAATCACAGTAGGAAGTGTCTGCAAGACATCTTCAAGGATAGGTGCATGACCATAGTAAATTGTTGATGACATTTGGGGGAACGTTCATACTCGACGAAATTTTCATACAAGTGTCCGCTTTGTCATGCACGTCCTGATGAGCGACAATGTCGGTCAAATTTTCGTTGATGCCTATACAAGCGACCTGTCACCCACACAATTGTCATTCAAGTCATATTGGTTCTTCTTCTTCTTTACTGGCAGCAACAACAGAAATTCATCTATCAGTAGCCGCACGTAGAAAATCATTCCAAGCGCTTCGGTCTTTTGCGCTACGTAGATAGTTCGTCATACCAAGCTTACTTAACAGTTCCGTCACCTGGTCCATCCATCGGAGTTTTGGTCGCCCCCTCCTGCGCCGCCCATCGAGTTTATTGCCGAAGACTTTTCGAGCCGGAGCGTTTTCGTCCATTCGTACAACGTGTCCAAGCCAGCGCATTCGGTCTATTTGAACGTGCATGACCACGTCGATGTCGTTGTACAGCTCATGATTCATTCGACGACGGTACTCGCCGTTCACGATGATGGGTCCAAATATTTTGCGGAGTATTTTTCTCTCGAAGACTCTAAGAATAGATTGATCCGCTTGTGTCATTACCCATGATTTTGCGCTGTAGAGCAAGACGGGTAGGATCAGAGTCTGGTAGAGCTGGATCTTTGTTCTTCGAGAGAGCGCCTTGTCGTTAAATCGCTTGCTTAGCGCATAGTAGCTGCGGTCATATTGGTATGACTTTATATATACATTGGTGCCATTTTAATAGATGGATTTTTAGATGTTTTTTAAGCTTTTTATTAGTATGACGAATTGTTAATACTTTTGGAAAACCACTGACCAAGAGAGGGAAGTGAAGGATATAAACTTTTATACGGCATTCACCTTCATTCGAGATTTCAAACTATAAAATTGCTGATGTTTGCTCGATGTTGCTGATGTTTACTTAACTAAACTTTTTTTACGTCAGATCCCATTTTTTGGTTCCCGCTATCGTAGCAACACATTTTTTTTCCTTCGATTTTATTGAATGTGTTTGATGCTCGGTCAGCTTGTCGTCAACCGATTGTTTTGACGACAAGTATATCAATATTTCACATTTTGTCTTGAGGAAAGCGTTGACGACAAAGCCGTGTATGACGGAACTTCCTACTGGGATTTGTTTCTCTACTTCTTTGTTGTACACTATTGTTCTGGATATCGATTAGAAGAAGATAATCTCAGGATTTTATATTTATTTTTAGTTTTGACTTATCAGGAGAAATATGTGCAAAAAATATCCTTTCAAGTTTATATCCCTGAATATGCTTGAAGTAATAAACTTGTATTTTGTCTCGTGCATTGTTTTTTTGAATAAAACTGACGATATTGCAAATGGGCTACATAACCCCGCCCCTTCTGGTACCTCCCATACAAATTCATCATTTCGCCCACTTTAGAAATTGAGTAATAATATCAATACATACACTCAACGGGGTCATACCCAAATTCGGTATTAAATTAAGTTATAACAGGATGAAGTTTTGGAAGTCTAGACACGCCCCTTCTGGTACCTCCTATAAAAAAGTACCCTTCCGCCCACTTTAGAGACGGAGTAATAATAATAATAAATAAATGCGATCGTACCCAAATTCTTTATTTAGTAAAGCTATGGCAGAATAGAGTTTTTGAAAAAACTGGCCCCATCTGGTACCTCCGATACCCATCTTTTAACGCCCACTTCAGAAATCGGTGAATATTATTGATAGACCAAACGCGATCGTGCCCATATTCTGTATTTAGTAAAGCTATAGCAGAATAGAGTTTTTGAGAATAAAATCTAGAAGTTTGTACACGCCCCTTCTGGTACCTCCCATACAAATGTACCACTCCGCCCACTTTAGAGATGGAGTAATAATATCAATACACCTGACACGAACGTGCCCAAATTCTGTATTTTGTTAAGCTATAACAGGATAAAGTTTTGGAAACAAATTGGAAGTCTAGACACGCCCCTTCTGGTACCTCCTATAAAAAAGTACGGGTTGCCCGACTGAAACTTTCTTATTAGTTTTTGTTTTTAGTTTTTAAAGCCCAAAACGTGTGCCAAAACTAAATAAAAATAAAATACTATTTGTTAACCAAAATAAAATTTGTATGAAATCTTAATTCTAAACCAGAAACTTATAATGCAGTTTGATTCCTCGTACCCAAATTAGGGTTAAACCGCCCCCTCTGGACTTGCCTACTTATTCGTCTTCCACAGTTTTGTTTATGTACCCTAACAAATGTTGAGTTGGGCTTATGTGTTAAATATTTACTGTTTATATCGTATATTTGTGCAAAATATATTGAATTTGAATAAAACATTAGCTATTTCCGTTACCTGTTGTTACTCAGGTATTAAATAAAGCTTAATTATAAGCATGATATGCCATTATCATCATTATGTATTGTTATATTTTGAAAAATCATAATATGTTTACTAAATTAGACCAACAATTGATTATTATTACAAAAAGAGAATGGACATTAAGTACATAATCTAAAATGCCTATTGATATATTTTCACTAAATTAGACCAACAATTGATTCTTTCAAATAGAAAATATACATTAAGCAGTTGAAAACTAAATAAGCAATGTCAATCATTACAAGCAATTAAATGCGCTCTGATCATTGCCGCTAGCTATGAGTATATATGTAATCCCAGCTAATAAAATACATAGCAAAAAGGGAAATAATCTAAAAAAAATATCTAAAATTACAAATTTCCCCTAAATAAACTAATAAGAACAAAACATAAAAAAATACCAAAAATAAAACCGACAGCAATAAAAATTTAATTGAAATAATGTAGAGGCATGCATAAAAAAAACAAAATCGTAAACTCAAGTACTTAAACTCTCATTATCCAGAAACCATGCAGAAAGACAGGATGGGGGCACATGGTCATACGTTGAGTTGGGTACGACAGCTGCTGCTGACCAAGTAAAGTCAATTTTTGTGATAGACTACTCGTCCACTGCGACAATGCCAATTGTTATCAATTATCTGTAAATTGAAATTTGAACAAGTTCTCAACTTGCACATAAAGACTAAGCGACAGACCGACCGACTCACCGACCATCAGACTGAACGACCCTAACCACCAGAGGCAGCCACAGTGACCAGTAGTCATTCAGTATCGTATAATAAAAAATGAAATTGTTGTGTTTGTTTAGCACTTTTCCTTCAATTTGCTTTTGTTTTTCTGGTTTTATGTTCATGGGGATGACCGCCGCACTTCTGTGTGTCCATTAATTATAACATATTAATATTTAATTATTTGCAAATTACTTTAAACAGAACATCAGCAGTACACCATCGTGCGATGTTTGCCGGCGATGATGATGATATGATAGAACAATTCAAATTCAAAACAGAAACAAGTGGGTGTGGGAATTTATAAATCCGGTTTTGCATTAATAATAATTAATGTGGCAGTTCGCTGAGTTCGTTGTTTGGATGTAGATCTAAGCGTGCGGTTCTATTTATGGATAGATTTATTATGGCTTTAAATTGCTTTTGCGGTAAATGGGGACAGTATGTAACCTAGAATTGTTCATTTAGGGGCTTAGATAGTTTATTTGGGGAAAAAATTAAATAGTTAGCAGTTTGGAGATAAAGTAATTGATGATTTTTTTTAAAGAACAACATTAACTGTTATTTCATACTTCGGTTGAAGATCATTTACTATTGGCAATTAATGCCAATAGAGTTTGTTTTTACAAGATTTGTGTGAAATGTATTATGTTGACAGCTGGCAGGACGAATAGCTATTTTGATAGTTGCAAAACTATCTTTATCAGCACCATTTGCTGTGACTCTCCCACTATCATCACAAACCTTAAGTGATAACAGCTCTACGGTAGAATCGAGAAGCTAAATACACAGGTGCGAAGAAAGCATCAACGACATAATACACATAAGTTCTTGTCTATTTATTACATAGAATTTGTTTTTGGAACAAATGCTAACCCAGCGTACCTCCCGTGGTTATATTTTTCTTGTTTTGTTTTGCTGATCTAAAGAATTATGACTAATGTTTCATAGTTCGGTTGAAGATCATTTACTATTGGCAATTAATGTCAATAGAGTTTGTTTTACACGATTTGGCAATTCCTCAGAAACCCGATACGTTAGCCACATCCCTTCTGGTACCTCCCATACAAATGACCGAATTCACCCTTATAGTTTAACATACATACATATATTTTTTGTAAGTGGACATAATTCAGTCATATTTTACGCAAGACGTATTTTTATTGAAATTTGAGTCAGATATGAAAGAATTGTGGTAAAATGCCCTATTTTTTGAAATTTAAATTTCTCCTATAACTTCCAAACGGACAATTGGAGTGTGTTTGCATTTTAGTCAGTTTAATTATCTTGCAATAGTAAATAAATCCTCAGAAAACCGAAACATTTCCCACACCTCCCATACAAATAACTGAAAACACCCCCATAGTTTTGCTTGCTTATTTATACCCTCACCCTACGGGTAGGAGGATATATATTATTTGATATGGCCAAAAAGTGCAACACATAAAAGGAGCCACTTTAGACCCTAGGTTTCTTTGAACTAAATACGATTCATGACTTTTTAAGTCATTTGAGCCATGTCCGTCTGTCTGTTTGGCTGTCCGGCTGGTACGCACGATAGCTTTCTAAAGACGCAACGAAATGTTTTGAAATTTTGCACGAGGTAATATTTCCCCAAAACTACTTACGGAATTGCAAATGGGGTACATGGCCCCGCCCCATCTGGTACCTTCCATACAAATACACCATTCCGCCCACTTCGAGTAATAATATCAATACACCCAAAGGGTTCATACCTGCATTCTGTATCTAGCAAAGCTATAATGGGATAAAGTTTTGGAAAAAAAATTGGAATTCTAGCCACACCCCTTCCGGTACCTCCCATACTAATGTAGATTTCCGCCCACTTCAGAGATGCAGTAATAATATCAATACAGCCAGCACGATCGTTCGCAAATTCTGTATTTCGAAAAGCTAAAGCAGGATAAAGTTTTCGAGAAAAACCTAGAAGTCTAGCCACGCCCCTTTTGGAACTTTCCATACCCATCTGGTACCGCCCACTTTAGAAATCGGATAATAATATAAATACATCCAACGCGATCGTACCCAAATTCTGTATTTAGTGAAGCTATAACAGGATAAAGGTTGGCAAAAACAAAATTGGAAGGCTAGCCCCCTTTGGTAAATCCCATACAATGTTACCCTTTCGCTTACTTCAGAGATGAAGTAATTATATCAATACAACCAACGCAATGGTACCCAAATTGTGTATTTAGTAAAGCTATAACAAGAATAAAGGAGAACAAATTGGAAGGCTAGCCACGCCCATTCTGGTACCTTTCATATAAATGTGTCACTCCGCCCACTTTAGAAATCGAGTAATAATATCAACATACTGGAAAATTTAGTGTTTTATTGAGGGTGAGGGTATATTAAAGTCGGTTTTTCCGACTGAAACTTTTTTACTGGTTTTTTTTTGTAAGTAGACTAAAGTAAAATTTAACACAAAGTAAAAGTTTACGTATAAATATCGGACACGTGGTGCTGCCCCTACTGGTACCTCCTAAACAAATAAGTCAACTTCCCGAAAATTCATATTTTTCCAAAAAATTTCTATAAGAAACTATTCAAGAAGTTGAAAATTCTCTGCTTTTAACTATTTGTATCCATAGGTGAAATACAAATAGCAACTTCGCAGTATAAGTGTCGAGGCAACAACATCGCGAGAAGCTATCCCATACCTCATTCATGGGGTGTAAAGGGAAATTAAGTTTTTTTTTAAGGTGAAACTTAGGAAACTAAGAGGTTTACCCTGCCCATTAGATCTTTAAAATTATTTTGAGATTTGTAAAAATTATTTGTAGACTTTTCCTTAGTTCTCAGTTGATATGGGTAGCCCCATACGGAATGCTATAAGTCCAAATATATTGAACTGAAACTTTTACATTTGTTGGTGAATTCATTAAAATTTTTTACACTGTATTCCTTTCTACAGTTTAACTAAACGTCTGTTAACGTCAAGTCATACAGCCGAAAGTTCTGTCTCCAACCGTTTACGCTCCATAAGCTGGCAAATTATCATACATAAATAATTTCAAGGTAGCACACTTTCTGTTGGCCTGTGTTAATTTAATTTATTTGTGCTATCAATTTCAAACGATACCACTCTGTCGTACTTATTCAATCATTGAAATACAATTAATTTTTGTAAAAGGTATCAAGCACCGACCGTTTCATATTTTGTGCTTTTGTAATGACCAAACTACAGCATTATTTGTGTACTTTATTTGTTTACGCGGTGTGTCAATAGTGTACAATAGCTTCGTCATATAATATGATCTCACAGACTCACAGAATGTGTACGTACGAATATGTTAAAGAGTAGTATTAATTATTCGAGTGCTACCATAAACAGCTCATGCCTAGCTAGCTAGCTAGCTACGCATCACCTATTGACCGTTGTTGAAAACACACACACAAAAATAACACATTGCAGTTTGATTTAAAGCGACGTTTAAAACATGTTTGTTTTTAATCGTTTCTGACATTTACTGCATTCAAATTACATCAATAGCCATAATTTTCATGAAGGGTAACTAACAACAACACCATTTGTACTTCCACCTTTATATGGGGGGCCTCACCATTTGCATCTGTTGGCTGCCGTTGCTTTGGTTGTAAACGGTAGTAAGTAAAGCGGGGATGTGGTGCTTTTTCCTTTGCTATTTGTGGACTACTTTTTTTTTATTGTTTTTCCAATAATTGCTGTTATTTTATTACTTGACTTTAACATTGCCGTGCTGTGGTCATAGATTGTTGTTGTTGTTTGTATGTACCCATTCATGAACTGATAGTTTAAGTTCAAGTTCGATATAAATTATTTGATTTTTCCTCATGCGCTTTCTCTTTCATTTAACGATTTATTATTAGCTATCAATTACATTTCAATATTGGCAATCTAAAAATAGTTACTAGTTATTTGCTTCATGTAATTTGTTATGATTTATTTATGAACATGTGTCCATGATAGGCAGACAATGTAAAGCTAAAAAGTTAGCAGTTGCCGGAACGAACCAACAACAAAATAATCAAAGTGAGGTAGTTGATTGAGCAAAAACTAAAAGACGTTTTATTGATTTTTGGCAATGTTGTGTAAATGTTATATGTAGTACTCTTTGAATTAGCAAATAAAGTAAATTGTGATTCATTAAGACGTTTTAATATTTATGTAAAACAAACTACTTAAATTAGAATTGGATGTCAGTATCTCTGTTATCATACTGTACATACAATTTATGGCATTTATTTCTTAAAGATAATTTCATTTAAATATATGCCGCGAATAAGTCGTAGGCTGCCTATTCAGTAGCTCCTACTTTTGGTCAATCTTTCCAACGTTTCCACTGCTTAACTCGTGAATTTCGCGAGTAATGAAAGACTTTTTGTTGATTTCCAGTAATGCTGCATAAATATTATGAAACTATTTGACTGAGCAGGGAAATAGTTATCTTGTAAAGTAAAGTTGATTCATTAGAAGTTTGTTTATTATTTAGAATATACTATTGAAACTAGAATTGGATGTCAGAATCTTTGTTATGACCCGTTAGAACAATCTCTGAAATTTTTTCCTTTGATACAGTTGAATATAAATGTTGAGCTCGAATATGTTGTAGTTGGTCTATACATTTTTATATTTTAAAATTATTATATTATTATATTTTTATATTTTTATATTTTTATATTTTTATATTTTTATATTTTTATATTTTTATATTTTTATATTTTTATATTTTTATATTTTTATATTTTTATATTTTTAACTATATATATAAAAGGCTTGGGTGACTGACTGATCTCTCCCCAGCCCAAATTTTTGGAAATTCGGACTGAAAAGGGGTAAAATGGGCGTGGCTCCGCCCCATACAACTGGAATTTTAAAATGACTGTATCTTTTGAACCACGGTGCCACGCCCCTTTCGAAAAAATCTCTATCTCGGCGAAATAAATGAACCAATTGCAATGAAATTTTCACTGTGTAGTACTATCCGTAGTGTCTCTATAATAGGCTACATGAAAACATACTTAGACAAAGGGGCGTGGCACCGCCCACACAAACCAAAATTTCATTCGGTCATATTTCGCGAGCCATTTAAGGTATAAAGATAAGATTTGCTACATATGTAAATGGTACATGGGGAATTACGTCTCGCTGGGAAAGGGAAAGTGCCACACCCCTTTTGAAACAATTGCTACATCGGTTATATTAATAGAACGATAGGATGATGAAATTTGGGATGGTTGTTCCCCTTTTCACGTAAACGCCAGCTAAGAACGGATTTTTGGGAACTAGTACCAAACCAATCGGTTAATGGTATAATCGGGAAAATTGATATGGAAATGCTTACTATCACATTGGATTGAAGTACTTTTTTTTAAATCCGACGTTTCTGGGTAAAAAAAATCGAAAAAGGGATAAAAATGTTACTATCGCCCAGACCAAACGGCTAATGACGTAATCATGATAAGTTATATAGGCTTACTCCCTATGAAATTAGAACGAAGCAAGGAGGGTATCGAAATTCTTACCTTTTAGGGGTAAAAAGGACTGAAAAAGGATAAAACTGGTAATAAACGGCTAAAGGTATAGTCTTACAAATTGTGCGATGTGAAGTAATTTTAAAATTCGTTCATGTTATAAAAATACTGGAAAAGGGATAAAAGTGATGATATCACCCATATCAAATACCTAAAGGCAGAGTTACGAAAATGTATATAGAATTGCTCCCTATAGAATTAGAGAACTGTCAAATGGCGTTTTTCAAAATTCCATTTTAGTTGTGCGATACGAATATATATTATGTAAAATTCGTACTTTTAGGAATAAAAAGGGACTAAAGCGATACAATCACTCAGACCAATGGCATAAAGCTACATTCACATAAATGGGGCACTTTTTCGCAATATGGAGCGTTGCCATTTTACCTGTATTGCTTAAAGTCATAAGAAAGTTCATTGTAAGTACGGGTGAAGCAACGCCAGCCGGAAAGCTAGTATTTTTATATTTTTATATTTTTATATTTTTATATTTTTATATTTTTATATTTTTATATTTTTATATTTTTATATTTTTATATTTTTATATTTTTATATTTTTATATTTTTATATTTTTATATTTTTATATTTTTATATTTTTATATTTTTATATTTTTATATTTTTATATTTTTATATTTTTATATTTTTATATTTTTATATTTTTATATTTTTATATTTTTATATTTTTATATTTTTATATTTTTATAATTTTATATTTTTATATTTTTATATTTTTATATTTTTATATTTTTATATTTTTATATTGTTATAATTTTATATTTTTATATTTTTCTATTTTTATATTTTTCTATTTTTATATTTTTATATTTTTCTATTTTTATATTTTTATATTTTTATATTTTTATATTGTTATATTGTTATATTTTTATATTTTTATATTATTATATTTTTCTATTTTTCTATTTTTCTATTTTTATATTTTTATATTTTTATATTTTTATATTTTTATATTTTTATATTTTTATATTGTTATAATTTTATATTTTTATATTTTTCTATTTTTATATTTTTCTATTTTTATATTTTTATATTTTTCTATTTTTATATTTTTATATTTTTATATTTTTATATTGTTATATTGTTATATTTTTATATTTTTATATTATTATATTTTTCTATTTTTCTATTTTTATATTTTTATATTTTTATATTTTTATATTTTTATATTTTTATATTTTTATCTTTATATATAAAATTCTACCGTACGTGTGTTGTGACTGAACTCCTCCTAAACGACTGGACGGATTTGCATAAATTTTTTTGTATGCGTTTAGGTGGCGCCCGGATGGTTTAGATTTACAATTCGGTCCAATTGGACAAAGGGGCGTGGCACCGCCCATACAACTTAAAAATCAAAAGGGCTGTATCTCATGAACTATCAGAGGTATGAAGATGAGATTTGGTATATATGTTGTTGAAGCAGTATTAATTTCAGCCAAGGTGGAAGTGGGCGGAGCCACGCCCCCTTTTCAAAAATCGCTCTAACGGCTTTTCTAAAAGACCGATTGATATGAAAATTTTACCAAGTGGTACTCTTGACCTATTGATAGTCCTTGTCTATAAAAGGTTGGGATTGGAAAAAGGGGCGTGGCACCGCCCATACAACTTGAAAATCGAAAGGGCTATATCTCATGAACTATCAGAGGGATGAAGATGAGATTTGGTATATATGTTGTTGAATTACCGTAAGGGTGGAAGTGGGTTGTGCTACACCCTTTTAAAATAAGTAGTTATAACAGCCAAAATTCCACAGTACATTGCAGTTCGCCCAGAGATATGAATAGTAAGGTGGGCCAATTTTTTTATTCGCAAAAATCGTAACCAAATTCGGAATCTACGACGAATTGTTAGAAAATTTCACCAATAAAATTAGTGTGTAAAATCAGTTCCTACCTCGCGTTGGGAAGCAGGAAGATTTCAGATAGATATTTTTTGTTTTTAAATGAGCACAAACCGAAAACTTCTGCGTAAAACTGACTTCCCAACAAACTAAATGAAGTATTACAGAAGAAAATTTATGTATTAGTTTCAATAATTGCTCATTGTTAAAAAAATATGTCTACCTGAAATCTTTATGCTTCTCAGCGCAAACTAGGTTTGATTTTATACATATTGTTTCTTAGTGAAATTTTCTTAGAATTCATCGTAGATTCCGATATTGGTCTACGATTACCACGTTTTTTTCAACACTTAAAAATTGATCCGCCCTAATGAACAGGCTATTTGGAACTTAATAAGTAAAAAGTGCCGATGCGCTGCCCACGCACTTCAATATTTAACTTTTTAACTGTATCAAATAATGGTCCGTACACCAGGCAATTTAGGACACATGGTAGCTGCGCAGACTAAAACAGTGGTTTGTTTTTAATTTACTTTATATATATGTATTTTTTAATTACTTTGCAGGAGAGCGAATCGGTAATAAATCCTATAGATAAAATGCGCGTTCTGTTCGCCAAACTTATGGAGCCCTTTGTGAAGTTTAGGGTGCATATAATCATCCATCTGAGCAGCTAATAGAAGCCATCGACGCTGTAGACGTAAGTGTGACAGGGAACTCGAATTTATCGAACCGACGCCGTTCTCAGCAACTCGGTATCAGCAAATGCTGAGAAAAGATCTTGGTCTACATTCATATAAAATCCAACTGGTAGAAGAACTAGAGCAAGTAGACGATCAATTGATTTTTTTTATTTATCATGTCATTGCACATTATTTGAAGGAGAAATTGTTCCAACACGACGGCATAACATGCTATACAGCGCGTGAGACCATCACTTTGTTAAACCAAGCGTTTGATGACCGAATTATCTCAAAAAATGGTAATACGAGTTCAATACAAAGACAGTATTTGGAAATATTCTTGATCCGTGGGAGAAGAAGACATGGCAAAAGAGGTTTTTATGGCTAAAGGCATAAATCTTCAAACGAAATCTTTATTTGAGGTCGTTAGGCTGAGAAGACACGACAAAACTGTTTTTTACGCCCAAAGAGATAGTTAGTATACAAAAGGTTCCCGCTACTACAGAACAAAATAAAAATTGAATTTTGAACTTTGAACTTTAGCAGAATGTCCGATTTGAGAATGAAGTGGTTTTTCGCCCCTCCTACATACAGATATAATGGATATGACTTTCCTGATGAACTTTTTACTATCGTCATAGAGCCTACGATATTAAGAATTTAAAACAATACAACTTAATTGGTTACCTTCCATGTTAAGGATTTACTTGAAATTAGTTACATAAGTTAATAAACTCAACATATTATTGTCAAGCTTAAGTACCGTTTTCAAAATACTTTGTAGACCTACAAATGTATTAATTAGCGTTTATATAGCATTTAGGATAGCAAGAAATGTGAAATAAATTAGAAGTTGATATGCAATAGCGAAGCATTGCCGGGCCCACTAGTATTTTTATATTTTTGTATTTTTATATTTTTATATTTTCATAATTTGTATAATTTTCATAATTTTCATACTTTTACCATAAAATATCATTCTTTTTCGAAAGTATCCGTCATATTTTTTCCATCATAATTTTCCCCACTTTCACCATCTTGTTATCTCACATACAACTCTGCATATATCAGTAGGACCTGTCTCTGAGTTAATTGGTAATATAATTGGTACAGAATTAAAGCTAGTGCTGAAATGTTTTCAACTTTTCACCCCAATAACCGCAAATAACAACAAAGATTCCACCCTTGTTTTTCTAATACGATTTCCTTGCTGACTTTCTCTTTTACAAACCTTTGGCAAATGTTAGAAGCCAGCAAAGACAATAAAAACAATAGTGAAAGCGAGAAAAGAAAATAAACTTTTCATCAACGACAACATTGAAATCCTCAGTCAGGCGATGTTAAAATGCTAAAAAGCGAAACGGGATTTCTGAACGATTTTGTTTTTTTTTTGCCCATCTTTGACTACCCCAGCTGCTGTTGTCGGCGCTGCTCTCGGTCGATTTCTTTATTTTTCTACATGATTTTATAGGAAATTGAACTTTGATGAAACCACAAAAGAATTTTTATTGAATTCTAACACTCATTTTGTATGAATGAATGTGTTCATTCACATTTCACACCGAGTACCCTGAGCAGGCGACATCAAAGGCAGCAAGCGACGAACGACATCCACAATGTGAATATGAAATCTGAACACACAGTGGTTCCACTGACAGACAGAGGAATGTGATGTGAAAGATTATGGGTCTAGAATCCAGAAATCTAATTTATATTTAACGAATGCACCTTAACGTATTTGAAACAATGTTGATAAGTGACGTGTAGGGTATCTTATAAAGGAGTGTAGACAATTTAATCACACGGGGGAAATGCCTAGTAATTGTTATACAAACTTTTAAATAGGATTGGTGGGGTCAATGTTCGCCGGGTGAGTGAGTGTTCAATGAATCGAAAGATTTAATTGCGATTGTAAGGAAGAAAATTAATTGATTATGGGAGTCAGGTGGATTGACTGATAAATACCCCACCCTATGAATGAAATTGTTTAACTGTCGAGTTATTGAAGTTAGCCGATTTTAAAATGCAATCGATTGATGATATGACTCTTGGGCGTATGGCCACATGTGTTCAAAGTGTTATTGAATACGCCAACAACTATAAAAAGTTCAATTCAATATCTCTGGGCATAAGGTTATTTTGTATACGGGTGTCGTCTTTTATCAATTTGCACAAAAATCTCAAAATAAATCATCGTTTTCAATGGGCGGTGAAAACTTCCGGTTTCTTAGGTCTTACCTAAATATAAAACGTTTATTATTAATTTTTGAGATCGTTGTTTTGGTATTTATTCGGTCTGTTTATTAGAACATTGATGTGGAAGTTATTTCAAGCTCTCTTGAGTGTTTTTGAAAGAAGTTTATAGCAGAATGATATTCTCATAATGCCAGACAGTCTGTACAGCTGTTTCGGATTCAGCCACGAATCCTCGTCAGCAGACTTTGGTATAATGGTTGCAAATTGTTCATCAAGTCTTATGCACCAGAATCTCACATCGAAATGAGAATTCTTTTTTGAGTGCATAGACTCGAAAAACTTCGCAACCATTCACTATGAGAGACCAATTAATTAATCTGTCCATATTTAAATAACCTTTAGTTGTCCTGTTCAAAGTATTGGGAGAAATATTAATATTTCAAAGCAGGTAATTTTTTATGGAGACCGATATAAACAAAAACCTTAATTTCCCTTTAGACCCCATGAATGAGGAATGGGATAGATGGATTCTCGCGTTGTTCCGAATTAACACGCTTTCTATTTTAGATTCATAACAAACGGCACCTACTTGTTTATCGATGAATGCAAACGTCACTGTTTGATAAGCTTCTACTAGACATGCCGACTGACTCGGCAATTATACTGCGTTGTTGCTGTCGACAACATCGATGAGGCTGGCAATGAAAGAAAAATGTAGATGACTGGAGCCGGGAATCGAACCCCGGATCTCCCGCATGGTTGTCGCGTGTTCTAACCACAATGTCACGGCCGGTCCTAAGTCGATTGATATAGTGCAACTTTCATAAAACAAAATTTTCGTAGGGATCAGTTAAGGTGTACTTGAGTTATCCTGCCCAACAGCCAACTTAAAATGTCCTGTCCACCTTAAAATACTTGGGGTCTAACACGCCTTCTTTAACGCGTTACACTTTTTCTCGTATCAAATGATATATACCCTCTTCATAACAGTGAGGGCTGACAAAATTATACGAAAAACTCGCAAATTAAGAGTAAATTTTTAAATTTACACTGACATCTTGACATCTTTTATGCAACTGGATATTCAAGGATTCGGCTTTACAAGATACAATTGTTTCAAGAATTGAAGATACCCGCTGAATATTGTTCACTGGAGGGGAAAATTTACAAGTTTTATTATTAGTTCTCTTGGCACCAAACTTATAGAGCACTGCGTCAAGTGCACATAATGGGTTGAGAATCAACTGAAAGTTGAACCCGCTTTTTATCCTCAAATCATATCCAGCGTTGTATGTAGCCAAGCAGAATTGTCGGAAAGGTACATTTGTATGGGAGGTACCAGAATGGGCGTGTCTAGACTTCCAGATTTTTTCTCCAAAAATTTATCCTGCTTGAACTTTACTAAATACAGAATTTGGTCACGATCGCGGTAGTTCTAATAATAATATTAATCGATTTCTAAAGTGGGCCGTACCAAATGTGTGTGGGAGGTACCAGATGGGGCGTTGGTAGACTTCAGTTTTTTTCTCAAAAACTGTATCCTGTAGCGCGATGGATTTATTGGTATTATTACTCCATATCTAAAGTGGGCGGAAAGGTGAATTTGTATGGGAGGTACCAGAAGGGGCGTGGCTAGTCTTCCAATTTTTTTCCAAAACTTAATCCTGTAATAGCTTTACTAAGTACAAAATTTGGGTACGATCCCGTTGGGTGTATTGATATTATAACTCGATTTTTAAAGTGGGCAGAAAAATGTATTTGTATGGGAGGTACCAGAAGTGGCGGAGCAATGTAGCCCATTTGCAATACCGTAAGTAGTTTTGGGGAAATAATATTTCGTGCAAAATTTCAAGATATTTGGTTGCGTCTTTCGAAAGTTATCGTGCGAACCAGCCGGACAGCCACCAGACAGACAGACAGACGGACATGGCTCAAATGACTTAAAAAGTCATGAATCGAATTTGGTTCTAAGAAACCTAGAGTCTGAAGTGACTCCTTCTATGTGTTACACTTTTGGGTCGTATCAAATGATATATACCATCATCCCTAAGGGTGATGGTATAATAAACCAGTGAATTAGCCAGATCGTTCGTGTGATTTGACATCTTTAGTCTAGTTTTTGTGGGAGTTCGTCAAATGTTCGGTTTCTGCTCTGCTTGTTGCACTGTTTGTATAATAAGACCGGGTATGATGGAAAAAGTGATAAGAAATTTTAAGGACATAAGGGCGTTCATGCGGTTCAGTCGCGGAGGTCATGTACCAGTAGTTGTTTTTAAATATTAACTGCCGTGAAATTTGTAAATTACAATTTTTGGTCATTACAACAAATTCGTTGTGTTTTATTTAAAAAAAAAACTTACATACGGACATACGTATATAGGGCAGCAGTGAATTTCTTGGACCAGTTTTATTTTTGCGGAAATATAAAAATGCTCGACCGAAATATAGTGCCACTTCATGTAAAAAATACATGACGGAAATTTGAGTAAGACCGGACAACTTTTTCCCGTGCCCCAAATAGGTCAAAGGTTAAGTTCTCAGTAAATCCATTGTAAATCCTATGTTTTTTTTACTAATGTTCGATTAAGGAATTGTATTTTTTTCTCGCAAATATGTAATTCTCCAACTTGGTACCAAAAAGACTGGTTATATCTCAACTACACTGTAAAAATTTCAACGACGATGATCAAACTATTATAATGGCAACTAAAATGTTTTTTTTAAATGGGGTGTGGCACAGCCCACTTTCACCCTGGTTGTAATTCATACCAACAACACGATCTATCAAAACCCCTATTTTCACTACTGAACACACAGCTACATTCTGTAAAAATTTCAATAATATCGGTCAAGTCGTTTTCGATTTTATACGGTACTAAAAAAATTAATAAAATCAAACACAAACTCATTTTCATATATAGATTTGACCTTTGACCTCTTTAGGTCACGGTTTTGCTCAAATCAGATTTTGATCAAGAGATTTTGATCAGAAAGGGTGGGGCTATTCAGCCCATTTACAATCCCATAAGTTCGTTTTGAAAAATATTAATACTGGTAAATTTTCATACCGATCCGTTGAGGTTTACTCAAGTTATCTTACCCACCAGCCAGCCAGCCAGACAGATGGACTCAATCGTCTTAAAAAGTCCTGAAACGAATTTGGTCTTAACACACTTGAGGGGTCTAACTCGTCTCCTTTAATGCGTTACACTTTTTTTCGTATTAAATGATATCGAATGATATGATATATCCCTAAGGGTGATGGTATAAAAAACTACGACAATTTTGAAAACCACTGTCAAAAAAATTTATATTTGTTTGAATGTCACGCATGTGACATGTGACATTGAATGTCTGTATGCTTTGATAGCTTTTACTCAACATCTTATATTTGTATTTTCCAATTTTCTCAAATAAGTATTTGTTGCTTAGTACAATCGTTAAGTATTCTAATGCACCTTTTATCAAAATGCTGCTAATGGCTGCATGTGGTTTCGTTGCCCATTATCTGTGATTATGCACAGATAATTAATTAACATCAATACTCTATAAACCAAAAAACTATCAACTAAACAAATTGATGAGAAAAACTTTTATCAACTATGTCCTTTCATTCGATTCATTATTTTCACCTGTACGAAATCAAATTACTTACTATAGTATAACTTTTAATGATGAGAATACTTTTCACCACATGTCTCTTCTACGTTTTCTTCATAATTAAATTCTTAAGTAATTGATACACACGACACACATTGTCCAATAAACAAAATAGATAGAAAAAACTCAAACTAAAACTAAAATCCTATTTGTATTGTTGTTGACACACTACACTCCACAAATTGGTGGTAGTATTTCTATCTAACAAGATACATGACCAAAAACCACTGTTCAACATCGATTACACAGGTTTTACTAACCGTATGCCTTACATAGCTGGCATTGCAGCAGGATCAAATTGAAGTGTATGTATGCGTTACAAATACATACATTGATGATGTCTGTATTTCATTAAGTTCATTCAAATTAGTTTTTGCTCCTTCCAATGCTTCTTCTACGTGATTTCATGTTCTCTTTCACTTGCTTTTTTTTATTGTTTTTACTTTGCATGCTGTAGGGGGCGGAGGTTGCGTATCATCTTAAGAGTGCAAATATACAAACACTCACACACAGATGAGTGTATGTAGTTCAACTTAAGCCAGGAAGGAGTATAAAATAATTGTATAGTTTAAAATTGTTGTTGTTGGGTTTTTTTTTCATGTTTTTAATTGAAAAAATCTCAAATAACTCAACTTACCCGTATTGTTTTGTAGATGTGGTAGTTGGTTCAGTTCAGTTCGCTTCGTATCGGCTGGTGTGGAAATTCCTGGGTAGTTTCTAATTGAAGTATCCGTGCGTATCGAACTAAACCAAAACGA
Organism: Muscina levida; assembly: GCA_964034835.1. Taxonomy (NCBI): domain Eukaryota; kingdom Metazoa; phylum Arthropoda; class Insecta; order Diptera; family Muscidae; genus Muscina; species Muscina levida. Next base: position 181,419,511 of record OZ035880.1, on the reverse strand, counting down.
ACGTAAACTAGAATCCTGTGGTTTCAGCCAACTCCGTTGTGTTGAAGAACTGCATGTAGAAGCTATTTGAGAGGCTTTCGTTTATACAGCCGGTTGCTGCTTTGCAGAGTGATACTTGAAGCTGATGAGGATTTTTTTTTATATTTTGCTGCACACAGATAGTATGGCTTTCATTTTATATCTTTTAATGTTTCGCACAACAAAAGTTTTCTTGGATTTTAAGCCTTGAACGACGTTATCGCACCGTAACAAACAACATGAATGAAACCAAACCGGGGCGATGAAACCGAAAGTAGAGCAACATCAGCAATATAACAGCAGAGGAGCAACATCAAAATCTTGTTTTTCCATTTAGGGCTACACTACACAACTTGTGGGTAGTTTTTCTATGATATCCTTTATTACTTACTCAAAAGTGTAAAGGTTATTTGAAGGAAGGAGATAAAAGTTGTTTAATTTAATTGTTATAAAAATATTCTCGACTTGTCCTAGTTGTTTTTAGCCCGGTTGACCATTGTCATCGTTGTACCACCGCAATAATCACAACCCCTTGAGACCAAACTGGCAGTCAAAGTGTCTCAGCAATGGGGGGTAGAAGTGAGCGAAAAACGAGAGTGAGTGAGTGAGTGAGTGAGTAAGAGAAATGGGAAGACAACAAGGATGTTCTTGTTAGCATCAATACAACAACACTCCGGGGAGCAAGTATAGCATAATAAAGTTTTTAACAAGTTGTTTTTGTTGTATGTGCTTCTTATTTGCACACAAAAAATGTGGAGGAAAATAATTTGCAGATGCATCTTAGAATTTGAAACAAATAAAATTAAACAACAAAAAAATAGTTTTTGATGATAATCCCTACAGATTGTAGAAAACTAAAAATTGGGCATCTGGCTTAAATTGCGGTCTTAAAGATGAATTTTTCAATTTAAATAGAGCCAATTTAATTGCATGTAGTATGAAACTATTTAAATTGTAGATCTGAGGAGAGTTTACTTTACTAGTATGGCAAATCTTCAATATATATAGTAAAACAAGGAGGCTGTGTTAAAAATGGAAAAGCAGATTGTGCATAGGATTTCATACAACTGCAAAAGGGAAAATGTATTTTGTACTGGCCCAAGACTATTAAATATGGATAATAAATAGAATACTCTTGGAAAAGAAAGAGTAGAGACAGTACAGAAATTTCAGATACGTCAACTGACTGATAAATATCATCACCCATATGACGAACAACAAACGTATATTAAATTCAATATCTCAAAGAAAAAGTCTCTATTTAATTCGCATAAAAATCTCTAGAGATTTCATAATTTCTAATGGGTGGGATTAACCTCTCGGTGTCTTAGGTTTGCCTAATATTACAAAGTATTAAAAGTAAAATATTCTTAAAGTTTTGAGGGGTTTCTTTTAGAAATTACACGTTTACCTTGTACACAATTTTCCTGACCTCAGTGGCAAATGTTTCGGTTCTCTGAGGTTTTGCCAACCGTTACTAGATAATTAAACAGACCAGATGCGAAGATTTTGCAGTTCGGAAGTAATGGGGGCGTATATAATTTTTTTAAAAAATAGATTATTGGAGTAACCACAATTGATCGGCCGATATAGTCTATTATAATATAATATGATAATATGACTGAATTTAGCGTACATACAAAGTTGTCCGTTTGGAAGATGTGGAAGAAATATAAATTTTACAAAAATAGGTTATTTTGTATCGGAGGTTTCAGACTGAAAGCGTCGACCGATACAGTCCATATTTATTCCAGATTCAAACATTCATAAGTAAAATCTCTCGCAAAATATGACTGATTTCAATGGACTTATAAAAAAAGATATGTAAGTAGAACTATGAGGGTTTATTCGGTCATTTGTATGGGTGATACCAAAAGTGGAATGGCAACGGCTGAAGGTGTGTCTCTTATTTGAAGGTAATTAAAATGGAGAAATATCATTTTCCTAAAAATAGGTCATTTTGTACGGGAGGTTCCTGAAGGGGTCAGCCAAAGTACAAAGTACAAAATAGATATGTAAGCAAAATTTTAAGGATATATTCGCGCATTTGTATAGGAGGTACCAGAAGCGGTATGGCAAATTTCGGGAATCTTAGGATTTCTTTACTCTGATAAGAATATTAAACTTACCAAATTTGAATTTCATCCTGTTGTCTATAGGAAAGTTTTGGAGAAATATAAATAATATAATTTTGTATGGGTGGTACCAGAAGGAGTGATGTTATTCTGCCCATTTGCAATGCCAAAACTTCTTTTGGAATATATTAATACTGCTAAATTTTCACAGGGATCAGTGAAGATTTACTCCAGTTATCACGCCCATCAGTCAGCCAGACAGACTCAATCGTCTTAAAAAGTCCTGAAACGAACAACTCACCCCCATAAGGTTGAGGGTATATATCATGTGATACGAGTAAAAGTGTAACGCATTGAAGGAGTCGCGGTAGACCCCAACTATGTTACGACCAAACTAGTCCTTAGGACTTTTTAAAACAATTGGGTTATGTCGGTCTGTCTGCCTGCCTGGCATATCCCAGAAATATTGCCGAAAAATAAAAATGAAAAATCGTTTAGGAAATAGTGGGCAATAAAAAAATTAACAACAGTACATTTTTGCGTACAATAAAAATATTTTTTGGAACAAATAAGGAACTTCTTGGTACAATAAAAGTACACTAATTGTGTACAATAAATGTACTTATGAAGTACTTTTTGGTAAAATAAAGGAACTCTGTGTTGCTATTAATTGTTCTTAATTGTAAAGGCGTAAAAAAATTACTTTTTAATACAATACATTTCACTTTTTAGTATTATGAATTGTACGTTTTGGTACAAAATAAGTACTTTTTAATACCATGCATGTACTTTTTAGTGCAATAAATTTACTTTTTGATAAATTAAATTTTATTTTTTGAAATCGTGTATCAAATATCTAGACCTAAAATGCAGTTTTGCCATGCCCCCGTCGCCCACTTCTTGAGAATATACATTTTGTTTGCAATTTTGAACTTGAAGTGCAAAATTTTACCAAATTCAAAATTTTAATTTATTTTGCATATTTATATTCGTATTGTCGAGTAATAACTGCGTTCCAATTTTATTCTCTCTGGGTCTAAAATATAGTTTTGTCACGCCCCCTCCTAGTGATCCAAAATTGTAATGTCGTCTTTATATTCGTATTCGCCCTGGCGAGTACTATCAGTGTACCAAATTGTATATATATCTAGGGCCAAAATACAGTTTTGCCACACCCACTCCGCCCACTGATCCAAAATTTAAATTTCGTTCGCAAATGCATGCTCGTATTGTGGAGTACTATCTGTATATCACATTTTATCTCTCTCAGTTTGATCATGCCCCCTCCGCCCACTGATCTAAAATTTAAATTGCTTTTGCATATTCATATTCACGTTGTCGAATACTATCTGCATACCAATTTTTATTTATCTGGGGCTAAAATACAATTTGGTCACGCCTCCTCCGTCCGAAATTTAAATGTCGTCTGCATATTCATATTATGAGAATATTATTCTGCTTTTAACTTCTTTCAAAACCCCTGGTCATGAGCTTGAAATAAATTTCAAATCAATCTTCATTAAAACAGACCGAATAAATACAGAAACAACGATATTATGAAAAACCCCAAAAAATTGCGTTATTTTCATTTGAAATATTGCCTATTTTTGAATGGAGTTTTTGGGCGATTTTAAATTTTTATGTTTTGATTTTTTGGTACGCGATATTTCGGGAAGCCGGCTTTAGTATTAATGATTCCTAAAATTAATAATATGGGATTGTAAATATGCAGAATAGGCCCACTTTTCTGGTACCTCCATACAAATTTTTGGAAAATTCATATTTCTCACATAATGTCTACTGACAATAAGCGAATATATCAATTAGCTCAGTTTAATTATCCTGTAATAGTATACAAAATCTTAGAAAACTGAAAACGTTGCCATACTCATTCGGGTCCTGCCAATACAAATGACGGATCACCCACATAGTTTTACCTGCATGTATGTTGTGAGAGTACTCTGAATTCATTTATATTTTGTGTGAGATGTACGCATACTAAAATTGACTATGAAATGAAAATTTGACTCAGGAATGAATATGGAGTATATAGGACGACCCCTTTGGTACCTCCCATTAAAAGTTTTTGGAAAATTAGTTTTTCCCCCATGACTTCCAAGCATACAACTGGAGGAAATTTGAATTTCGTCAGTTTTATTATCATGTTATTGTAGACAAACCCTCAGAAAGTCGAAACCTTGGCCACACCATTCTGGTGCCTCCCATACATATGACCGAATTCACCCTCGTAGTTCCACATACATAACTTTTTTGTACGTACATATACTGAATTAAGTCAAATTTTGCACAAGTTAAATGTTCATTGAACATGGAACTACAGATCAAAGACATTAAAATTTGTTAAAGGTCCTTCGTCCTTAAATAGTATGTTTTGATTTTCTTTATTTTAAATTAAAAAATTCCTAAGGAGGATATGAAAACTTATCAGACGATACCAGTTTTATATTTTCACAAAAATGGTGCAGATGACCAACTTAAAAACAACATGAGCCGTGAGAATTTTCGACCTAAAATAAACGGTATTATAACATCAGCAACGAGCAGAATATAAGTGCTAAATTTTATACAAAACGAGGGCCATCTAAATCCAGACTAGGTCAAAAAAATTTAGAGCCCATAGATATTGAATTGAACTTTTTTTACATTGTTGAGTGTTTAGTTTTCTACCGTTTTAGTACATGTTTGTGTTATTAATTATTAAGGGAAAGAATTTTATGCACTAAAAAATCGAAAAATCTTAAAAATATACACTAAAACACATAAAATATGCAATTAGAAAATTATTTGAAATTTTATTAAAACTTATTCTATTGATTAATTTTTGACAAAAAAAGAGATATGTCCAAATCCTTACCAAGCCAGGCAGTTGTTGATTGATTTTGTCTATTTACTTTGAGCAAAGATTTTCTTGTCGCGCATATCGTCTTTTTATATAAAATTACCACAATAAAATTTGCTTCCTCTATACTCTGAATAATGGTGTTAACATTTTTATACATTTTTTTTTGTAATTCAGATGAATATCTTGTGACAAATTATAAAGCAACTTTTACCCAAAGATGGTCCACAAAAAGTTAAAGGCTTTCAAAAGAGCAAATTTGGCTAAAATATGCGCATAAACATGCAAAAATAAGTATTTTTCGTAAAATATGCAAAATATGCAAAAACAATTGAATGCCATTTTAAAGGAAATTTCATGATTCGTAAACATAACTTAACCGTTTCTATTATTGGATGTCCAGAAAAAATATGCATTTGCATAAGATTCCTTGCCCTATTTATTAGGTAACTTATTTTAAGAAATTAATACTAAAATTAAATTTATATTTGAGAGCTAGATGCTGTGGCTATCGACCAAAAAAGCTGAGTATAGTAGATATATAGGATCTATAGATATATAGAGTCGCAACTTTTTTAAAATAAATAACCATATTTGGTGTGCGGTGTTATATCATAATTTTGTTCTTTTCATTATGTATTTTTTTTTGTAAATTTTAAACCCCAGCCAATGTTATAATAACAACGCTATTATACAACATACGCAATCATCTTATCTAGCATTTCCTTATTTAATTTTGCAATTTCTTTTGATTCCTATCATCTTTTTATCCCCAATTTTTTGTGGCTTAGTTTCTATGTACGGCAATGCCTTGGCCCTCCTCCCTCGTCAAAAACTTAAGAAACCCTAAGCCACCGCTAATAAAGATAAATTTGAACAATTATCTACTTGCGAATTATGGAAATTATATACATTTATTTTAATGTTTTCCAACAATGAGACATCATTATGTTAACTAGTAGATAATGCCACAGAGCAGAACAGCAATAGCAATTGCTTTCAAACAAATGTAATTTTTATAAATATTGCAAATGTATGTATGAATGTTTAATTTCAATGAAATTATGAAAATTTACGCAAACGTAATAATGGTAATTGCTTAAAATTTGCAATATAGCAATAGAAATATTTGGTTTAATTGCTATTGCTGTTCAAAAAAAATTTCAATAATTATAGTGAATGAATGCAAATGTTATTTGCCATTAGAAAGTTATGGGCGGCAGGCAATCATTAAACATTAGCCTGGCTAGTAGGATTTTAGCATACCAATTCTATAGCTGATTTAAGTTTCATAAATTGTGGACAGTATCGATAATTTGTGGGCACCAATGATATACAATATTATATTCCATTGTAGGGTATTGACAAGCAGCAAGATTTGTAGCCGCCCTTAGCACAGCACAAAATGAACCAAATGCTATGTCATAAGATTTAAGGTAACTAATAAACCACATTAAACCATATCAGACTGTTTTTAACAAAATATGCACTACAGCCGATAGTTAAAACATGCTGCTGTAATTCGGAAGATCTGGGTTCAAGACTATTTTGAATATTGATCACTTTCCTATTATTTCAAGACATTCTTTTATATCACAGTACACAATTTTTGGGCTCATTGATTTTGGACTCAATTCTGAGAACTGCACGTGAAAGTAGCCCCAAAAAGAAGAAGTTCTGCATAGTTCGTTTTGTCAAGTTACATGCCATAATAATTTAATATCGATTGAAGTTAGTAAGTATCATATAGGAGAATTTGCCACGTTTTAGGCCCTTTTGTTTGCCATAACTCGAGAACCACTTGTCCGATTTTATTCTAACAATTCCATACTTTTTCTTGCATTTGCATAAATTCCTCGGATTTCCTTTAAATTTCATACCCATCAAATAAATCAATGCTATTCTCCGCATTTCGTGGCATTATTTTAAAGGAAATGGTTTCCCAAACTGTTAGTCCTAACAATGTGGCAGGACATAAAATATTATCCCATAAACACTTAGACACACCCCCTTATATTAGCATAGATATCATTATTTTCCAAATATCCCAGTGAGCTGTGGTGAAGCAAACAGCACAAGCTCAATTTCATTGTGCTTTCTATTTGACATACATACAAACAGACGATAAATCACTTTCAAAGACAATGGTCGGTCGGTCACAACTTTTGTGTGCCGCCCCGGTGATTACTGGGCGTCGATAAGGGGATTCGTTGCTGTAAACTTGTGATAATCTTTGGCTCTACGGGATGTAAAGTATATTTAAATTTTTTCGCTGTTTTTTTGTTTACATTAAATTGATTTTTTGTACAACGGATTGATTTATTACAACGCTACAGAAACTGCTGTATGGTCTATGAGTGGTAATATTTTAAATGTGGTAGGTTTTTTTGCACATATTTTGCACATTTTTCATTATTTTTAAATTGTTGCATATGCAACGACTGAGAGCGTTAACTTAATTTTTCAAATTCGAAGAAACACATTAATTTTGTGCTGCTGTGATTGAGTGATTGAGTGTCAGTGATTTTCTCTTTTTTTGTTGAATTATTATTTTTGTTTTAAGCACTGACTTTGTGAATACTTTTTGCTTTACTGTTTGTTTGTTTTGCTTTAATTTTCATTTGGTTTTTTTCTTTTTGCCATAAAATTTGCATTTGCAATTTGTTATTGTTGTGTTCGTATAATAAAGTTCATTTTTATTAACTTCAATAATATTGTATTTTGTTTTTTTTTAGTTGCGAAAAAAAAATAACAAACACTCAGTAAAACATGGTTGACATGTGCCAATAAAGAAAAAATGTGTCATAATTTAAATATTTTAAGATTCTCACGTCAAAACGTTTACATTGTTGTAAACAGCGGTTAACGTTCTTTTGAAAGGTTTTCGTTTGAGGTGAAAACTAAATTTACGATTTCAAATGTAAGTATGTAGTATAATTGAGAGTAGTGAAATCTTTTTGGGGAAGGGAGGAAAATAGATGTTTGTAATATTTGCAGTGTGTCAGCAATATTATTATTTGAATGGTTATAAATAATTTTTTACAGTTTCTGTAATGTAGGGACTGTGGCATGATTGTAAATACAGGTCGACTATCGTGCGGGTGACCTGTGTTTAAACCCTGTCCAAGCCATCTACATATGCTCGATCGGCCGGTGCCCTTGATGTTGTAGTCAGCAACATATGTGTAGTCAAGAGTATGTTCCGAGTTTCTGAACAAACGACGAACTTATCGCAAAATATATACCACACATACATTTCTTTACCGTGATGTTCCCCCGTTTCACAAGGGAACACCTTACGCGAAACACCTTTTATCAGTAAAGAGACACGTTAGTGATGAAAAACCATTTTAACTGCGAGGAGACCGTTCAAACGTGTATTACAATATGACAAGCACTTAGCACATATACGCATGAAATACGCAAAATGTACATTGGATCGGTCACGAAAAAAACAGTTTTTAAAGTAGAGTCCAAATATTAAAGAAGACCTCAAGCCAACTTGATAAAATAAATTCCTCTCCCACCACTGAAAAACAGTCAAAATCGTTTTTAGCGCTGCTTTTTTGTTTGTGGCTCAATATAAACATACAAACAGCGCTGTATAGGTCACGACGGGTACTACATTTGTCCTATAGATGTCGCTAACGTACCACATCATTTTGTAATGATGGCATCAGCAATATATTTTCTTTGAAAGTATAAAGTTTTATTTAAAAACAAAAAAGTATGACGAGATGTATTTACAACATAAACACAAATATTTTTTCTTGTTGTTTGTATTATTACTGAAAATTATTGCATAATTTTTACCGCACACGGAAAAAATTAAGACCTGCATTACAAAATGATGCCATACATAAGCGACATCTATAGGACATATGTAGTGATGTAAGTGTTGTTGGTATAGTATGAATTAAAGAATTGAATTGAAAGTAGGCTGTGCCACGCCCCATTTAAAAGAAACCTTTATAACGTCATGTATTTTTACATCAAGTGGCACAATATTCCGGTGGAACAATTTGAAAAACTTAAAACATTGTTTCCCTTTACACCCCATGAATGAGGTATGGGATAGCTTGTCCCTGTGAATTAACACGCTTTCTATTTTTAGATTCACAACTAACATGTAAATCGACGAATGCGAAACGAAATTTCCTCAAAAAATACGCCCATTCATTTCGCTGCCGCCCTATTGTAGTGGCAATTTCGGTTTTTCATAGTATTAAAAAATAAATTAACTAACCAAATTCAAACAGTTGTCTGTTTGGAAGTTATGGAAGAAATATTAATTTTCCAAAAACAAGTAATTTTGTATGGGACGTACCAGAAAGGGGCAGCCGATATAGTCCACACATTTCAGAGTAAAATTTGTATCAGCGTAAATCGTTTGCTTGAATTCAGTGTACTTATGATAAAGATATGTATTTAACACTATTAGGGTGAATTCGGTCATTTGTATGGGAGGTACCAGAACAGGTGTTTTGAGGTTTTGATTTTTTAAGGGTTTGTCTAATATTTCCCAAATTGTCCATTCGAAATTTTTGTGGAAGAATTTTTCGTTATCTAAAAATAGGTAATTTGGCCCATCACTTAATTTATTAATCACCTAATTTTGGAAAATGTTAGAACTGGTAAATTCTAGTCCGGATCAGTTAATGTTCACTGGAGTTATCCTTCCCATCAGCCATCCAGCCAGCCAGACAGTCTACATGTCTAAATCGTCTTAAAAATTCCTGCAACGAATTTGGTCTTAAGACACTTGGGGTCTAACAAGTCACCTTTAAAGCGTTACACTTTTTGCCGTATCAAATGATATATATTAGGGTATATAAAGTGTAAGTCATTAATGGAAACGATTTGGACCTCAAGTATCTTAAGATCAAATTCGTTTCAGAACTCTTTAGTCCTGTCCGTCTGCCCGACGCGTACGTACGGGATGAAGGGTATATTTATTTAGTTCTTCCATTTGTAGCGCCTATAAGAAGACGTGATCAGTATCTGGGTCGAATTAAATGTGACCGTCTATCCATCTGTCTGTCCCCGCGATTCTTATTTGGAATGCTGTCCTTTAAGCGGTGGTTAAAATCTAAAATGAGCAAGATCGGTCAAAAACTCTTTTGTCTCATTTTTGGAGTCTGCCCCCAGGTTACAGCCGCAGTTAAGGAGCTCTAGAGCTGAAATTTTGTATGCAAGCTTATATCCTCTAAGCAGTGGTTGAGTTCTGAGATGAGCAAGATCGGCCAAAAACTACTCCCAGGATTTATTCCTGCGACTACAGCAGCATTTTAAGAGCCATCGAGCTGAGATTTGGTATGCAAGCTTCTATCCACTAGCTGTAAGTCAATTTCCAAGATTTCCAAGAATATCGAATTCGGACAGAAACTTCATACACCTTCCATACAAACCCCCTTTTATGGTGGTGTCCGTCTAACTGCCCCCGCCGAAGGTAAGGAAATATTGAGCTGAAATTTCCTACACAAGCTTCCATTCTGTAAGAGGAGGTTATGTTCTAAGATGAGCAGGTAAAATCTGTCTGTCCACACTATCACATCCTTAGTTTAAGAGCCATCGATCTGAAATTTGGTAAATTTCTAAGATTAGCAAGAACAGACAAAAACTACTCCCACCACCCATACCAACTCCCTCTTTTGGTGGTGTCCCTCTTTTATCGTCTAAGCGAAATTTTGAGTTCTAAGATGGACAAAATCGGACAAAAACTACTCCCACTTACTATACAAAACACTCCCTTTCTGGGGATTACAATTTGCATTACTAAATTCTCAGGTCATATAGAAAATTCAAGTTCAGTATTTAACATTTCAATAAAAAATTATTGACATATATAACGTCCAAATCTCCCTTAAACGTTGACTTACGAATAAATATTAGACACGTTGTGCTGCACCCACAGGCAGCCCCTAAACAAATTAGGCAAGTTATGGAAAAAACATAGAACTAAACTTTGTATTTATATAAAATCTAAGACATTTTTGTGAGAATTAGTTACAGGCGATACCCCTATGCAAAATTACCTTATGCCCAGAGATATTGAATTGAACTTTTAACACTGTAAAATTTTCTACAGTTTTAATAAATGTCTGTGAACGTCGGGCTATAAATCGGTTAATTTCCATAATGCGAAAATTTAACAATATCAATCATAAGTTGTGTAAAGTGTGTTTGGCAGTAAACAAGTTCTAAATGTAGTAAAATCGCCACTGGAAAAATTATCCGTAAAATTGGCATTTACTTTTATTGTAGGCAGTTATGTTCATTTTCCTTATACTTTTAAAATATCGTATTAAAAACTCCACAGATTTCTACCAAAACACGACACCACTACTGCATATACTCATTGTGTATCATGTGCAATCTGTTCTCAGTATAATTTTCAAAAAGTCAATGACCAAACATCAATTTGTGAGTAAATAAAAATTAATAAAATGTTGCATTTATTTGGTTATAACAATTCAAATTAAATCCAGTTTTATTTGAATTCATCAAATATATTTTAATGGCTATGCAAAATTTATTAATATTTATTGATATCCAAATTCATTGGTATCATACAAAGCAAGTGTTTAGTACTCGTGCAAATTAATGTGAATTAATAACAACATCGCTATAGGCTTTAAATTTCAAATTAAATTTTTGCAAATTTATATTGGGAATGCATTTATGGCAATTTTATATTAAAATTTTATTGAAAGAGAATATCAGCTTTAGATATAACTTTTTGCAATGTAGTCAAATCTCAAATTTCAAGCGAATTCTGCAGATCACAAAATTTCAAAGTTGAATAGCACTTTAATATGTTGACAAATTATAAGTATTTAATTAATTCAATTTTAAAATCAGATACGGGACATTATTAATTACCGGCTGGATAAAATTCGTTAATGCATACAAGGCAAAATGGTAAAACAATAACAACGACTTACTGAGGATCTTGAAGCTTTTATCAAATACCATCAATTGTTTGGCTGCTCGACCACTAGCAGTGCTGTCACCTTCAACGAGGTGGCTGCTAATTAAATAAAAGTTCTTAAATATCTGCTACCATATTTTTACTTTACCATATAAATCTGATGTACAAACAAAAAGAGTTCAACGAAACCTTGAATTTCAAACGAAATAAAAGTAACAGCCCTTCTGTGTTGAAATTATTAACAATAGGATTACATACAAACAAAATTATATTAAGACCAAAGATTATATGGGAACGGCCGTGGCATAGTGGTTTGAACACGCGACTACAATAAGGGAGATCCGTGGTTCTATTCACGGCTCCAGTCATCTACATTTTTTTTTTCATTGCCAATCCCCTCAATGTTGTCGCCTGCAACTTCGCAGTATAAGTGTCGAGATAATCGGCATGTCTAGTAAAAGCTTCTCAAACATTGGTGTTCGCATTCGTCGATAAACAAGTAGGTGCCGTTTGTTATGAATCTAAAGAAGAAAGCGTTTTAATTCACAACAACGCGAGAAGCTATCCCATACCTCATTCATGGGAAGTAAAGGGAAATTAAGTTTAAAGTTTATGCTAACCATAATACAACCATATCACACTGCAATTCTAAGTTTCCGAAAAAGTTTCTATACCAAAATATTGCTATTATTACAATACTTAATTAGAAAACTTATATCATTTGTCTTCCTAGCAAAACATCAATCACATTGATTTGCATCCAGGTGCAATTTTGCTGTCATTCACTACAACAAGTTTATGATATGATGCCATTGAAAAACGCAATATTGCCTTAGATAGTGGTCATAAATTTCAAATTATTGTTCAAAAAAACTTGAGAGGTAATAATAAATCCATAAATCACAATAAACAATAACCGATCACTATGAACAGTAAAGAAAACAAATGTTGTTGGAGTTCAGTGACCGAGAATAAACATTTTATTATTTTGATATGCGAGTGAAATTTATTAACTTTTAATAGAGTGCTAAAAACGAATATCGATATAAGAAAAAAAAACATTGCAACGCACACAATGTGTTGTGTACGTATATTGAGAATTTCTATATACAAAGTATATTTTTAAAACGTAAACAAATCAATCGATAGGTCAAACAGTGTGAATAGTTGTTTAAAAATAGACATTAAAATATAACAACAGGTTGTCTAAGATAATCACTGAGGAAATTAAATGGTTCACATGTTAAATAGATTAACTACAATTTTTGAATATGTTTCAAATGTTAATGTCTGATAAGTAATTTTTTCAACTGGGAAATACAATCAATACTAATAACAAGTACAAAAATATCCGTCAGGTAAACTGACTAATAAATACGCTTACCCTTTGAATGATATTGTTTACCTCTCGAGTTATTGGAATTAGCCGATTTTTATATGAAATTACTTTTGTGTTATTTTCCTCTTTGTGGAGCATAATCGGTTGGATATAGAACTTTCGGTCATGTATTATGTTACTGTCTACAAAGTGTTTATTCAATTCAATAATTCTATATGTGGAATTTTTAATGGGAATTATCAGTAGGTTTGGGCTAGTCAGTACATTTACAACCCTATTGCTCCATTTTGGAAAGTAAAATACTGACACAATTTGGTACGGACTGGTCAAAAACTACTGCCACATCCAACATAAATAGGGGTCTGTCCATGAGATTACGGTCGTATGTGCGCTTCTCTCCTCTATCCGGAGGTTGGGTTCTAAGATGAGCAAGATCGGACCAAACTAATCCCACTTCCCATACAAACTATGTCTTTTTGAGGGTGTCCGTCCGTCTGTTCCCGCGGTTACAGCAGAAGTTTAAGAGCTAGCGAAGTGAAATTTGGTATGCAAGAATTATATTTCCTTCTTTTTCATCTTCGAGCTCTTTTTGTATACCATTCACCGCGCTGACGAACGGAGTGGAAGGTATATTATTTTTGTTCTTCCATTTGTAACTCCCATAAGGAGGAGCGATAGACATGACAATATATACATATGTATATATAAATGATCATCATCGAATTCTGAGTCGATTTTAAAGTTTAGTTTAATGGATATCCAGCGTAAATTTGGAGTACGAGCTTTTTTTCTCAAAGAATATAATTAATTTTTAATAGGAACAAGACAAAAACTACTTCCACCTTCCATACAAACTCCCTATTTTTAAAGGTGAACGTCTATCTATCCCCGCTATTACGGATTTAAAAAATATTTAGCTTAATTTTTTTGTGCAAGCTTCTATCCCTCAAGCGAATGTTATGTTTTAAGAAGAGCAAGATCGGACAAAACTTACTTACACCTCCCTACAAACTCCTGCTCCCATCGACTATAATCGTATATAGAAAATATCAAGCTGAAATTTGGTACACAATCTTCAAAACGGAGATTATGTTTTATGATGAGTAAAATCGGGCAAAAACTACTCTCACCTCACACACATAAATCTCCCTTTTTGGGGGTTAAAAAATGCATAAAACCAGTGAGAAAGTTTCAGTCGGGCAACCCGACTTACATATACACTCACCTTCAGGAAAACATCACATTTTCGATTATTTTGATATTATTACTAGATTTCTAAAGTGGAGTGGTATATTTGTATGGAAGGTACCTTTGTCCTGTTATAGGTTAACAAAATACATAAATTAGAGACGATCGTGTAGAGTGTATTGATATTATTACTCCATCCCCAAAGAAGGCGGAGAGGTGCATTTACATGGGAGATACCAGAGGGGGTGTGTCTAGATTTCCCAATTTTTCTCCACAACTTTATCCTGTTATAGCTTAACAAAATACAGAACTTGGGCACGATCGTGTCGAGTGTATTGATATTATTACTCCATCCCTTAAGTAGGTGGAGTGGTACATTTGTATGGGGGGTACCAGAAGGGGCGAGTCTAGACTTCCAGATTTTTTTTATCAAAAACTTTATCCTGCTTGAGCTTTACTAAATACGGAATTTGGGCACGATTGCGTTAGGTCTATTGATAATATTCACCGATTTCCAAAGTTGGCGGTACCAGGTGGGTATCGGAGGTACCAGCAGGGGCGTGGCTAGACTTCCAATTTTTTTCCCAAAACTTTATCCTGTTATAGCTTTACAAAATACAGAATTTAGGTACGATCCCGTTGGGTGTATTGATATTATAACTCGATTACTAAATTGGGCGGAATGATGTATTTGTATGGGAGGGGCGGGGCCATGTAGCCCATTTACCATACCATACCGTAAGTAGTTTTGGGGAAATATTAACTCGTGCTTAATTTCAAAACATTTGTTTGCGTCTTTCGAAAGTTATCGTATTAACCAGCCAGACAGACGGACATGGCTCAAACGACTTAAAAGTCATGAATCGAATTTGGTTCAAAGAAACCTAGGGTCTTAAGTGACTCCTTCTGTGTGTTAAACTTTTGGGTCGTATCAAATGATATATACCCTTCTACCTGTAGGGTAAGGGTATAAATATTCTCAGGGCATATAAATGAAGCTCTGTGTTTCACATTTCAATAAAAAAATTGGACGTTTTTTTACATGGTAAAGGATATTTGAGCTTCGGAATAGCCGAAGATAATAACCTTACTAGTTTTAATATGTAGTTACATAAATGATGATGACTTAAAAGTTAAATCGATTAACTTTATTAATTGATTTTTTTAAATTTTAATTCCCAACCACTGAGAGAATTTCGGCCGATGTGAATCTGTCTGCCGAAGTCGATCTGGTGATTAATAAGGACAAAACCAAGTTATTTGTTTCAACGAACAAAGATTTCTTTCGTTTGGGACGCTTCGTGAACGTTGAGATCTATAACTTTGAAGTGATAGATAAATTTTTCAAAGATAATAATGTCAGCTTTGAAATCAAGAGACGAGTATTGATCGAAAACCGCTGCTACTATGCGCTAAGCAAGTGATTTAATGACAAAGCTTTCTCTCAATGAACAAAGATCCATCTCTACCATACACTGATTCTACATGTCTTGCTATACAGCGCAGATTCGTGTGTAATGGCACAAGCTGTTTAATCTATTGTGAGTATTCGAAACAAAAAAAAATTCGCAAAATATTTGGACCCATAAAATCATTTGTTTGACTTTAAAAATTAACAAGAGTTTTTAAAAACACCATAATTTGTACGTTTTATGGAGTTAATCGATTTAGCAACTGAAGCATTCATATATACATACAAACATCGGCCAATATCATTCATTTTATTTTATAACTTCAAACACAATTTTAAGAAACCATATTATCATTATGGTCATTTTTCACAGCTTCTTGTGTTATGCCTCTAATCAATTTGGCAAGTGAAACATTCAATTTTTCACCAGTTTCAAGTAATTGCGTGTTCACGTGTGATTGAACTTTAAGATCAAACGTGTAAAGCGGATTATGAGTAAATTCATATGTCTTAATATTGACTATATTAAATGATGTGTGATAACTTGTAACATGCAATTATTAAGATAGTGAGACAACAACTGCAGCTTTAACCGCTTGAATTGTGTTATCAGCTGCATAAATCTTTGATAGACATTAGAAACAAAGATTTGGATTTTTAACTCATATTCAAATCATGAAATTTGTGTCAGAAACAATTGAATTTGCTTCCACTTATATAAACAGTATTATCTACGGTTACATGTTACATCTTTAATTCGTCTTCTCTGAACAAAAACCCATTTGTAAAACGTATGTATGTTCACATTGTTGAAATTTTTTTCTACACAAGAATTATAAACTACTAAATTTCACAGACAATAGTGCGGGAAAACCCCACCAACTACAAGATTATAATAACAGCTTGTTAACATTGTGTTCTATGTAAAAAGTTGAAAGGCCAAACCATATCGCTAATTATATATAAATATTGTAAATATAGTGTGTAATAAGCCGGGTAACCGGTTTTCGAGTGTAAATAACTTTCAATTGTTACATATGAAACTGAACACAATTTTAAAAGCATTTAATTGAATTCTCTTTAATGGATAAATTCCTCCATATTTGAAAAAAAAAATCCTAAGAGAATATAATATATTGTAATTTTTTGTAAATATTGGTCTCGACGATGTCGGAAAACAACATAATATAGTACAAAATATTTTTGACGAATTTTAACACATTTCTGTGTCTGCAATGGGTTTTTTTTATAAGCCAACGTAATTTTCCTAATTTTCTTTACCCGAGAGCGTTGTTGTATACAATTGTACCTAACCATTGAAATTCTTGTTCAATAACTGCTGTAAAAATAAAACAAAATCTAAACCAAAAAAGCCAAACTGTGTTTGTTCAAAGTGATGATACACTCTGCTATGTTGTAAATTTTAACAACTAACTCAGTCGTTAACATAAATTAATCACTGTGAATGATGAAGTCAATAAATAAACACTGTCACTTTCTATTTACTAGATATGTTTATTAAAAAACACAATTTAATTATATGCTGTGTTTGTGGTATATAACTTGTTTAAAGTTTCGACAGACATTTAAATAAAGTGGTTTAACACGTTCGTCTAAGATTTGTAGTGCTTAAGAAGAAGACAAAAGTATTAGCTGATGTTAATGTTAGCAACATTTTGTTATTTATGCTTAAGCTTACAATTTCTAGTACAAGAGTTCAAAATCAGTTAGTGACCCAGTAAACAAGTAAATAACAATATATTTTGGGCTAGTTATAGCAGCTGTTTGAAATGGAGATAAAGGATAAAAAATTTTAAATAAAGAAGTAGCCAACCATCATCAGATTTTTAAAATCTTCACAAATATACATGTTATAAAAGAGTTTCAAAGTTAAATGTTTTATATTGAAGCACTTACTTTTAATAGCTGTAATAGTAAGTTACGGAGCATTGAATGGGATAAGATTCCACTTTTTACGATGGTTAACACTTGCTTATCTCACCCACTCTCTGAAACACCACTTGCTTGTCTCACTCACTCTCGTATTTATTTATTTTATTTACTTTATTTATTTTATTTATTTTATTTATTTTATTTATTTTATTTATTTTATTTATTTTATTTATTTTATTTATTTTATTTATTTTATTTATTTTATTTATTTTATTTATTTTATTTATTTTATTTATTTTATTTATTTTATTTATTT